>CM046811.1:15165736-16365736 GCA_025617385.1 Murraya koenigii
AAGGAAAATTGGAGATCGTGGATATAAGTCTATGAATTTCTTAAGAGAATATTCCATCGCCATCGCCATGCCATGCAATATTATCAATTTGAAAATTATATAATAAGGGAATTGACAGATCATAGTGAACTGTATGCCTCATGAATTTTTCTATTAAGAAAAGTTCTAACTGGATAAGCTTTTCCTTTCTCTTAGTAAAAAATTTGGGTTTATTATTTCAGAAATTATTTTATTTTAAGTTATTGAGAATTGAAAACTAATTAAGTATCCTGTCAGTCCGCACTATCTCATATAATTATAGATTATATTAAGCATCTTGATAGAATCATGGAAACAATAGATTTATTACTTGATTAGGTGATTCTATGCTTCCATTATTTTTTTTTCATGGAATCAATTATGTAATAAGTATCTACAGTTAAATGTTGATTAATGATGTAGAACATTTATATTAATAAAAAAGGTCTAAATATTAATAAAAAATATAATTTTTTAAGAATATTGTAATTAGTTAAAAAAGTTGGTTAAAAGATTATTTATAAATTAAAGGAAGGGAAAAAAAATTATAATGGATCACAACATTTCTCTTTCTGATTAAATTAATAAGTATTCCCATTTAATTCCAATCCATCAACTAATTTTATTTATAAATTAAAAGAAGAAAAAAAAAAGTTATAATGGATCACAATATTTCTTTTTCGGATTGAATTAATAAGTCTTTCCATTTGATTCCAATCCATCATCTAATTTTAAAAGGTTCTTATTGCTTATTAATTAACTTATTATTCATCCATTAAATAAAACCAGTTGTGGAGATTAAAATATTTAAATCCAAGGGTTTTATCAATGTGATGAAAAATCATACGGTGAAAAACGTTATTAATTTTCTCTATCATTTAATTATTTAGTGTAATAGTAATAATAGCTACAATTCAGACACAAATTTGCTCTTATTTTCCTATCTAAACCCTTGAACTTGCCAGTCAGAAAAAAAAAAAACATTGAATTTGAACTTAAAAAAAAAATGTTTCCAGTACAAATATTATTGAAAATACTTATTAATTAATTAAAATTATGAGTACATATTGTAAAATCATTATTAATTAAGCTCTAATTAATCAAATTTATTCGTAATTAAAATTTGATATTACTTTCATAGTTTGCAAAAATTATTGACCAAGTATCAAATTTAAAATTATTTATTGCCCCTTAATTATCACACAATTTATTTTTAGTTTTATTCTTCTCTTCCCCGATTACAATGATGAATTCACAAGCAATAAGGCTATCCTCGAACTTTTGAATGATTAATGAAACTTCCTAATTATAATATTAATTTGGGTAAATAACATGTTCAATTTTTTTATTGTTGAGTAAATTATACTTATCCTCTCTCAAAATTTTGAATTATCCTTATATATATATAAAAGACATCCTCATTTTAACGTTAAAACGAAGATAAATAAAAAATATATATATTTTAATATATTAATAAATATAAAATATAATTTTTTTATATTTTAATGTCACCTTCGTTTTAACAAGTGAAAATATCTAAAGATATATATATATATAAGAAGACTGAGAGTTCAGTTATAATGAATTCAAATCAATCCTCTAATCAAAATTATATCTTTGTCCATAAAATAAGACTAATCAGTTATTATTTTTGGCATGTTAACATGTTTTTTTTTTTTAAGTTTCCTTAATAAGTATAGGTGAATGCAAAAGTTCAATTATGAGAAATACTAATAATTTATATATATGATTTTTGGTTCTTTCGATGCGACAAATGAGTGAATGACGAATATGAAATCATTTTGAGTCGTAGAATAGGTTATATCGATTCACGAATAAATTAAGGTCTTATTTTTATGATTGCATGACGACAAGAAACTACTTGAAGAAGGAAGATCTGTCAATCAATTTAAATCTTCTACTTCTGAGCAAAATAAAAGCAAGCAAGGAAAAATGCTACTTTTCCGGTTTCTTTGGTGGGAATTTTTTTGTTTAAAGTGGCATACATATGATTGAATAGAAAAAATATCAATTCTAATTACTGGAATTTGAAGTAGATTTTAGTATTTACTATTATAATTTGTTAATGGTGGAGAGATTTTTTTTTTTTTTATAAAGTAATGTATCTGCGTTAACATTATTAATTTGGGCTTTAACTTACCCTTATTTCTTTAACTAATTTATATGCATTACATTATTAATTTAGACTTTAACTCACCTCGACCTTTTAAATTTAAAAAAATAAAAAAAAAATTAAAAGATTATCGAAAAAATTATCTTTGACTGAAAAAATAATGGTGTGAAAACTGAATGAATTCAATTTTAACCTATCAATCCACTAGAATCGCTCAAAAAGACAAACAATAATTAACTTTTTCATGGTGGAAAACTTTGATGAATGGATTCATCAAGGTTGTCAATTTTTATATAAACCAACAAGATAATTTTGATGTTTCTTTCTGGACCTAGCTTTCCACCATGAATTTTCTCCCTCAATTCATGGGGCCCTGCCAGCTCTCCAGACCCCTTTAGCTTTCCAAAATATCGAAGGTTCAGGAAGCACATAGAAATTAGAATGCATAAAATCAATAAATAAGGTCATAATAGGCATACGAAATTTTATATGTATTTGCGATTGAATTTCGTGTATATATATATATATATATAAAATAGATGCTTAAATGAAAATTTCACGTGGATTCAGTATTCTGCCATATGATATTATATAGTTAATTGAATAATAATAAATCCACGTAAAATCTACATTTCATGTGTGCATAAGACAAGAATTATAAATATATATAGTGTGGAGTTATTTTAACTTAAAAAATTTTTACTTAAAACTATGATGTAAATTTTTAACTATTGATTTTAAGTCATCTAATATAAATATTAAAAGTCAAAATAATATTTAATGATGATTATTGATAATACAAATTTCTTTTTCCAATTTTATTAAAGGGAAAAGAAGTTAAAGAGGCAGCACCCCCACTCCAAGCAATTTACATGCAAGCTGAAAAACAAACAATCATTTACTACAAAAATATGTACACAGTTACATCGAATCCATTCATATAGTGCAACCATAATAATAGAATTGCTACTGCAAAAAAGAACGTAAAAGTAACAATGTGTTAGAAAATTAAAATTAAACAAATCACTTGTACCGACAAAAAGAAAAAGAAGGAATGATTATTATTTGGGAATAGACAAAGCTTTTAATTTTTCTTTTCATATTTTTCCATTGGTGAAAGTGACTTTTAGAAATTGATTGTGAAAAATTAAAGAGAAGAAAACCGTATAATCCTTATACAAATGAAAAGACAAAGACTTAGTAAGAAAGGCAAATGAAAAATGGTGTAATCTAAATTGATTCAGGTTATTTAAAATAAATACAACAATTTCAACCTTCTTAATAATAAGAACGATTACATAATCATACAAATTTATACAAATTAATGTGATATAACATAAATTAATTAATTAAAAATAAATTATATAGGTAATATGTTGTTTATAATTCAACTAATTGTAATACTAATTATAATTACGTCGCATCAATTTATATTTATATTACATTATATGTTTAGCTGTGTCATATTAATAATAATGTTCTTGTATGTAGATAGTATGCGTTTAGCACAGACACGTTCACATTTTGCGCAATCAAATCAATCACAATCGTCAATCACAACGTGTTGACATTGAGAAATCTGGATCCCTAATTTTCTAAGTTTTAGCATATACTGACATAGTTTGTATATTTGTATCAAAGAAGTCCTTAGCTTTCACATTCAAACAATTAGCTTGGTGTGTAATTTTTGGTTTGATCATACTTTTGGAGTCGTGAATCAATAAAAATATTTTCCTAATGAAATTACTTTCCCAAAACTCACAATATAGAATTTTATCACTAACTCTTGCATTATCAAATAATTTAGATTAGTGCTTATTTTCTTAAGTTCAACAGAATAAAATATTATCATTTCTTACATTAAAGATTTTTTTTTTTACGTTTATTTGTCTAGTATATAATATTTATACATTTTCAAACTTTAAAAATATGAAAAAACACTTTCAAAATTTTAAAAAAGAATACCAAGACTTTTTTTTATTATTTTTTAATTATTATATCATTTATATTTATTATCTCAAAAAATTGACTTTAAAAATTTTTTATAAATAAAAATATTATTTAAATAATGTAATCAATGCAATAAACTAACAAAAACAAAACATTTAATATTTTAATAAATTTAAATATGTAATTATTATATTTATTTTATGAAAATATTTCATTTATTGTAGGATTTTAAATAAATATTTGCATTAAATATATTTTACAAGTACAAAAGAAAACTAACATAATAATAATGTTAAAATTATTATTTTACTTAGCATTCAAAATAATTTAAATTTTAATACATTTATTTTATTATTATGATTCTATTAAAATGAAATATATCCAATAGATTCTAAAATATTAAAATATTTTTTAAACATTGAATTTTTTTAAAATGTATATTTTATTACATTTATTTCAATGTTATATTTTTATTTATTTTAAAACATTAGAGTTAATTTTTTTTGAGATAATAGAAGTAAAAGGTATTATGGTTAAAATGAGATTTTGATATCTCTTTTTAAAATTTGAGAATGTTGGTGATTATTTTCTCAAATTTTGGGGGTGTACATATCTTTTTTCCTTAAAAATATTAGTCATATTCATATATCAATAAAATTTATTTTTATTCAAATTTTAATTATTTAGCTAACAATTTCTTAGTTTAATTAGTCGTACAAACACCCATCACGCATTATTTTTTTTATACTGAGAGTTCAAGTCTTCTTATAGGTGTGAAAATATATTATTTATTATTTTATATGATTTCAAATTTTTAGAGTTTAATTTTGATTTCATATTTTTGAATTGTAATTTTAATAAGTGATTAAGACATGTCCTGATAAATATTATATTAAGTATTACATATTAAGATATAAATATTAATATTTAAATATTTTGTCAAATTTTAAATTTGTTAGGATGTATACATCTATTTATATTATACTCTATAAAGTAACGTTCAGAAAAATATACATTTAGATGAAGGGATTACCAAAAAAAATGTTAAAACCGTATTTCAATAATTTGATTAGGTAAAGAAAGGGACCCATTTCTTACACACAGAAAACTACGTCCTATGTATGAAAATATTAAAAAAATTAGGGATGAGCTGTTATTATCCCTATAGATAGATATTAGACACAACACAACACATGATTTTAAGGGCAACAGACATAACAGAGAAAGAGACAAAAGTCCAGAGACCCACGGAAGAAGAAGAGGTGGGGGCAATAAATATAATCAGATATAATATAAGGTGGGATTTTGATTTGGAGGTTCTGTATAACAGCATTTATTTTTTTTTGTGACACATTACTTTGGTTTTTGAGACTTTTGAGCTTTTGACTAGGTGGTTTCTGTAAGGCTTTTTAAAGACTCGATGATTCTCACTATACAATATCAAACCCTCACTGTTTTAAAGGATGCAGCTGGAATCGCTGGTATGTTTCTCTCCTTGTTTCTTAAGCAGTTCAACTCTTGCTTTTGTTTTCTGTGTTGTGAGAAACTTGTTAATTTTCTTGGAAAATAAGATGACCCTTTACTAGATTTCTTGTTTACTTGAGAAAGAAGGTGACCCCTCGATTCCATTATTGAAAAAAAAAATGCCCATGAATTTCTTTTCTTTTTTTTCTCCCTGTAGTAGAGTTTTTGGTTCCTGGATTTAGCTGGAAGATGAAACAAGAGCTTGAGAGTTGGTTAAAAGAGCATAAGGCTTTGCATATGCTTATCAGGCAACGTCAAGTATTCTTAATTTGTGTTGATTGTACCTTAATTACAGTAGTCTGTTGTCGATTGACTTTGTACTATGCCACTTTGAGGGGATATTATAGAAGAACCATCAAATTAGAGTTGAATTTTTGTTCCATTTCTTTTTCAACTAATTGGTGTCAATTTGGATGGTTGCTGCATTTTTTGGATGCTTTGATGCCCGTAAATGATATTATTGGGGCAAAATGGACTTTAGATGCTTGTAATGGCATTTGACAAGTTTGGTCTTTGGAAATTGTTTTCTGTCAAAATTTCAGTTATTAGCAACTTGTGCGAAAAATGATCTGATTTTCCAAGAATGACTAGGGGAATAATAAAACCAAATTATATTCAGATTAGAAAACCATATATGCATTTTCCTAAATGTTGTTAATATCAAATGCAATTTTGGTTACTAGTTTTTTTTGTTCTGCTTGTTGCAGGGAACATATTTGCTTTTGGGCTGTTTGTCTCACCTGTGTAAGTTCAAGTATTGACTCACTCATTCGTATCATAATAACTAAAAGTTCAGGTGAATATAATGGGTACTATATCTCCTATCAATTGATCTTTGCTTCATTTCCTTTAAATTTCCAGGCCCACATTTAGGAGGATCATCAGAAACCATTCAACGGAAGAATTCTCGGGGTTGCCATATGTATATGCACTCTTGAACTGTTTGATTACCATGTGGTATGGCACGCCCCTTGTATCTATTGATAACCTATTGGTTACGACGGTCAATTCAATAGGTGCAGCTTTCCAGTTGGTCTATGTAATCCTCTTCATTGCATATACTGAGAAAGATAAAAAGGTTTCTTATCCCTTTTAACTTCACATGCATTTGATGTATTGCTTGGATTTTGCAATATGTTTTGTTCAATCTATTTTTTTTCCCTTTATGCTTCTAGCAGGTGCGAATGTTTGGACTCCTATTAGCAGTTATTGGCGTATTTGCAATTATAGTAGCTGTCAGCTTGCAAATAGTTGATCCTTTCTCACGGCAGATGTTTGTTGGGTTATTGAGTTGTGCTGCTCTCATATCAATGTTTGCTTCACCATTGTTCATAATTGTACGTTAACCAAATGTATTGCGTGTGCTTTTCTCTATTGATAAGACTGTTTCCTATATTCATGAATTTTTTATGGCGTTATTTTGACATTTCTCGGCAGAATCTGGTTATTCGAACAAAGAGTGTTGAGTTCATGCCATTTTATCTCTCGCTTTCAACATTCTTGATGAGCACTTCTTTTTTGGCATATGGGATCATTAACTGGGATGCCTTCATTTATGTACGGCTCCTCTCGTCCTCTCACTTTTCCTTGCCCACCCTTTTTGGTGTTCTTTTGTTTTATGTTATAGAACATTTGAACTGTCAGTTTGCAGTTGTTATTGTTACGAAAAAGGTTATTTGCCCTCTCATGACTATTACTTTTTTGCTCAAATTTCAGGTACCAAACGGAATAGGAACAGTTTTGGGGATTGTACAGTTGGCATTGTATTTTTACTATAAAGGGACATCCAGGGAAGAGGCCAGAGATCCCTTGATTGTGTCATATGCATAAATAGTTGTACTTGAGAGTGTAAAGGTGGATGTCTGTTATTGGGATGGTTCTTTAGTCATCCTTTGTTGCATTGGAAGGTGATTTTCTACCAAATGTTCAGATTGGGCAGTTTTGATGTTGGGGATGCATACTGGTAGTGAACCGTGCTGGGATGCTTTGCTGGGTGTTCTTTTCTGATCTTTCTTTTTCAATTTTTTCCCTCTTCAAATTCCGCAGGCCAATTCCTGAAGTGAAGAGTTATTGAAATTTCCTATTGATGCTTAAAGATTTTTCTTCATTCCATTCGGCTCACTTTCTGGGTGTGTATGTGTGCACACGCATGCATACGTGCTGCACGCCTGTCAAAGTATTGTGTCAGCCTTATCCCATATTTGTTAACATATGTAATTGCTTTCTGTACGCTATTGAACATTTCATATCATACATAAAGATCTTGTTGTTTTACATTGAGTCTCTCAACACTAACACTAACAAATCACTGTGCCTCGACATGAGGATTAGGATGGTCCCAGAGCATTTTTCATTTCATCGACAGACAAGCATTGAAAGTATATATCAGAATGAAGAAAATGTAACAATTTTTACGTTCAGGTTGTTCTGCAAGAACTGGATTAACATTCCTAACTAAACTCTCTACTCTCCTTTGATACAAGCTAGTCGGGGGGGAAAAATCCATCCGTAAAGAAAATTACAGCAAATCCTTCAGCGTAGTTCTCACAACTGCAGCTGGTTTTCCCTACAAAACATAAAAAACATGAATATTGTTAGTTTCCAGAAGAATATTGTATTTACACTTCTGTATTTAGAAAGTGAAGCAGAAGCAGAAGCAGAAGTTAAATCACCTGATGAATATGAGATGTTTCCTTGAGAGAGTGGTTAAGCGGCTTGCCTCTTTCATCATACAAAATAAGCCCACTAAACCTCGGCAGCTCACATTTCTCCCCCATAAGAATTGGTCGTTGCCACACTGGTGACTCTGAGTTGTGGCTCTGCCACCCCACACTACCAGCCTCCGAGCTTTCTTGCAGACCAAGCAATGGTGGGTCGCCCTCTCTCCAACCCTCAATCCATCTTCTGTCCTCCCACTTCTTTGCTCCACTCCACCTTACGGAGCCCATCAACATCCTCTTAATGGGCACCCAACCGCAACTTGGCTCACTCAATTTCACTCGTATTGACTTACTTGGACTGTCATCCATGTCCACAACCTTCTTTTTTCGGGCTTTTTTCTGTAGTATTGTGGCCGCACAGAGCCCGACAACAGCGACGGCGGCGCATACAAATAAGAGGAGTGATTCTTGGGTTGTTAGCTTCCATTTATTTTCCAAACTCCATAGAGCTTCCATGGCTTGACAAAAATAGAAATGTAGCCAACTCTACTACATGTAAGTTGCATCTATGAATCGTATCTTTTTTGGTTTATATATTATGGAATTGGTGCTATTAAAATGTGGGATTAGTCATTAGTGAGGTTCACGTGAGGGTCACCGCTTGTTGGGCTTGGGCCCGAAGATTGCTAATTTGTAAGGACCTTAGTTATGAGGTAGCCGTTGAAAGAATCTCACCGATGAAAGCTCATAATTGCAGTTGGCATGTCACGAGCAAACATAAGGGTGTTATAAATTCTTGAAGAAAAAAAAAAAAACCAAAAAAATAAAAATGAACATTACATCTTCTGAGTAATAAGCTGTTTATGATAATTTATTACTTCTATTATTATTTTGCATAAGAAGAATGTTGATGTGGCACTTGTTATAAATGAGATGTAATCTCTTAGATTTCTCATCATTTTGAACAAAATTACGTGGCTAGATTACTTATCGAATGTTGCATGATGTAAATGCGCCATTTTATTTTTGTACTAAATCACTTTTGGGAGTTATTCAACAATATGCATGAGAATATGAGATCCTCGAAGTCATTATGTAAATAAATGTCAATAGGAGGTTAGGTCGGTTATGATACAAACGAGATGCTTTTACAATTTTTTTTTTAAGAAGATAAATATTCATTTAATTTTTATATTTTGAATTAAGTGTTCAGTTAGTTTTATATTTTAAAAAAAATCTTAAGATACTCTTACTATTAAATATGTGACACTCTTACTCTTATTTTTTCTTTGTTTTTATAATAATATATTTACAACAATATCATAAATAAAAAGAAAAAAAATGTTAATTTACCAAATTAACACTAAGAGTAAATTAAAAATTAAAGTAAATTTTTTATTGTTATTTTACTTTTAGGGTTAATTTAGTAACTTAACTTTTTTTAACAAATAATTGTTAGCAAGACAACAATGTATTAAACCCAACTTTAAGTTGACAGGTATTAATTTTTTATAAACAATTATTGGAAAGGGTATAAAAAATACTAAATCTTTTAGATTGAAATTATTTGTTAATTTGCTAATTAAATTTTTATGGATAAATTAATTAATGCTCTCAAGTTTGTAGCACTGGTATTACTATTGTAACGGCAAAGAAAAAATAAGAGTGAACGTGTCACAAATTTAACAGTAGAAAGTATCTTGAAAATGTCAAAGTGCAGGGATTAAATAAACTCATAACTCAAAATATATGGACTAAGCAACATTTTTAACATTTCTAAAATTTGAAACATAAAATTAGCAATGATAATATGTGTATGCAAATTAACACAATAAATTGCACACAATCACTAAAAGACCGAAAAAAAAAACTATAGGATAAAAAAATTTTCATTACAAGACAAGAATTATTATTATTTTTTTAATTTTGTGCCTTGTGCACTAAATTTTATTTATTTTCAGTACATATAATATTACTATAAAATTATTGTTATTCATTTTGGGATAAGTAGAGGTTACATTTTAAATTATAATTACCTGTTTTATGTCTTGGTTACCAGAATAAAATTTTATAAACCACGAATATATTAATAAAAAAAACCTTAAAAAATAATATTATTGTGAATTATTATCAGTATCAGTATCATAATCATAATCATTATTTATGAATTTTAACTTGTTTTACATTGACTATAGATTACATAGAATTTAATTAACTATTTTTTAGCCTTCGAGTGTAGTTCGATCAGTCTTGAGTACGCTTTGCAGCCATAGTAACTCAAAGTCGAGTAAAAATTGAATGACAATGCTTAGTTTTTAGAGGGTGGAGCTTTTGATCCACAACAAAACCTTTATTATTATTTTTTTTTATGACCTTGATTGTAATTGTAAATGCATGTAACAACATAACTTTTTGCATAAAACTGTTTGGCCCAAGTCCTAAGGCCCAGTTTCAAATTTAAACCCCGAAAAAGGAACAATTTTCTTCACCGTTTTCATCCTCTTAAATCTTTTTACTTAAAAAAGAATAAGAAATAATAGCTTTTCAATTCTAACGCAGGTTTCCAGTAATTTTCCCCATGGATTTTCCGAAGGCAAGAGCATTGATATTTTTTTCTTCTTCCGCGATGACATTTCTTTCTCAATAGATTCCTTCACTTTTCAAAGGTCAGTGCTCATTGTTATTATCAGTATCATAATCATAATCGTTATCAATAATTGTTGTTGTAACTTTAATAATTAAACCTTTTCTTGGTACCATTAGCTTTCTTTGTTCTCCTAAGTTAATTCTTTTATGATAAACCCATTATCCTTTTTTGTTTAGTTTGCCCATTAGGTTTCAGTTTTTTTTTTTTTTTTAAATTTTATTTGATGCTTTAGTTGTCCCCGTTGCTTTAATGTTTAAGTTTAGTTCTTATGTTGGTTAAAATTTTCATTTTTATTCAGGTTTTTAAGTTGGAATAGGGAATCTTCGTTCCTTATTAAATCTTCAGAGTAGGAACAATATGTCTGGAAGAAATCGTGGGCCCCCTCTCCAGATGAAAGGTGCCCTGCATGCGGGGCTGCCACTTCCGGTGCATGAACCTTCATTCGGCAGAGGCCTCGGGCCAATGCCACCTCATCCGGCACTTCTTGAGGACATGAGGGAAACCCAGTTTGGGATGGGTCCCAGATCGCTTCCACCAACCCATCCGGCAATTATTGAGGAGCGTCTTGCAGCTCAGCATCAAGATATTCAAGGTCTTTTAGCTGATAACCAAAGGTTAGCTGCCACTCATGTTGCGCTAAAGCAGGAACTGGAAGCGGCACAGTATGAGTTGCAGCGGATGGTGCACTATGCTGATTCATTTCGGATGGACAAGGATGTTCAGATGAGGGAAATGTATGACAAGTCGGTTCAGTTGGAGGTTGATCTTCGTGGGGTGGAGGCAATGCAGAGGGAGCTTCTGAAGGTCCAGGCTGATATTAAGGAGCTTACTGCTGTGAGACAGGAGCTTACAGGTCAGGCACAAATGATGAGTCAAGATTTGGCTAGGTTTACAGCAGATTTGCAACAGGTTCCAGCGTTGAAGGCAGAAATTGAGAATGTGAAACAGGAACTACAACGTGCAAGGTAAATGTTTATATTAGGTTTTCTTGCTGTGTTAGCAATATAAGCGCCAGCATAACTTGGGACCATATTTCTGACCTGTGGAGGATTTTGTTTGCTTTTTGGGGATCTAGAGCTGCCATTGAATTTGATAAGAAAGGATATGCAGAGAATTATGAACACGGCCAGGTGATGGAGAAGAAATTGATCTCAATGGCTCGGGAGTTGGAGAAGCTCCGTGCAGAGATCGCGAATTCAGAGAAAAGAGCTCGTGCAGCTGCTGCTGTTGGAAACCCTGGTATGTAATCACATAGTGACCCATCTATTTGCAAATTTGTACAAAATGCAAGTGGGTTTTTTGTCTAAATTTTATGGACTCTTAATTGTAGTTGTTATTATCTAAGATATCTAGTAAGAATGGATAGAAGAAAGATTAACACGTGTGACAAAATTAGATATGGCACATAGAGATCGTTACGGTGTAAAACCACCAAGGGAATATTTGAGGCATATGGATATATATATATATATGTATGTATGTATATATTCTAGCAGAGGACACATTCGTTAACTATCGACCTATTCTTAGGTGATTCTTTGATTTTGTTCGAAACAAGTGTTTGGTGATTTATAACTGGTTTGAGCAAGGTTCAATTGAATACCAAATGCTGTAAATGTCACAAGGGAAAGAAAGTAGACAAATCATGTATCTCAGTTGATACAATAAACTTGATTGCTTTTATGTTTAAAATTTTGGTTGTTACTAGTTTAATAATGAAGTGTTGACTGAGTTTGAAGCCTAGTTTATTTTAAAGAGATTGGTTAGTGTGTTTAATTAAGTTTCGGTGACTATAATTATTCTTGTGAAATTCTCACGATTGCCCGCAGGTGCCAGTTTCAATGCTAATTGTGGTACTCCTGACGCAGGATATCCCTCGAATCCTTACTCTGTCAGTTATAGCATGAATCCCGTAAGTTTTCATTTTAACATATATTTGCATATGCGTATTGTTATGTAAATATGTACATATTTATGTATGTTGTGTTTGTGTGAGATATTGACTATTTACATAAGTTATTCTGGCAGGCAATATATACAAATGCCATTTTCTTTTGGTAAATGTACAAATATCTTATTCTTTCCACCCGCATATTTCAGGTGCAAGCTGGTGCAGAAACTTATCCTCATTATGGACCTGGACCTGGATCCTGGGGTGCATATGATATGCAGCGAGCTCAAGGACACAGATAGATCTCTCTTCTAATCATTCTAGAATTGTCTTACCTGGTATCTTGGACTACAACTTATTAGACATAGATTTAAGGTTGAACTGCTAGTCTGCTATATCATGAAAGACATATTGGGAGATTTTCTCTTCATTCTGGGTTTCTGAAGATGTACTTTAATTATTTTTGTTTCATATTGGCTTTGAGGTGCTATGTACTGTTTCCATTTAGTATCTTCTTCTGCAAACATTTGCAGCCCAATTCTCCATGTTTGAATTACAGTTTGATAGATCTTCTTTTTGCTCTCGCTCATATTCATGAAACTTTGCTTTTGGTCAAATAATCGTACGAAGAGATCAGATATTTCTTCCCCTTATGGTTTTCAGATTCAAGATTTTTGGTTAAGATCAGTCATTCTAGAAGTTAAAATTATAGAAAATACTGGTGCTTTCACTTTCAGCTTTTGGGGGGATATGTAAGCAGGCTTTGTTGATCATGTTTACTGATCAATGGAATTGAGTAGAGCTTGATAAACACCTTAGGATTATTATTAGAGTTGACTTTGGCTATCTGGTCGTTAAGGGGACCGATATTCAAATTTGTTTTCCACACTCATCATTAGTGTGTTAGGTCAATCTTCCCAAATTGCCTGTAATCATCGTGGATGATAATATGTTCTGGAGTCTCCATTGCAGCATAGAAGGTCCTCATGTAGGGTGTTGTTGTCATCTGTGTTGATATCTGGCCACACTAATAGCTTCTCTGTTTTAACCTATATGCTCTTCTTTTTTCTGATTACGAAATGAACTGACAGCCTGTGGAGACCAGTCCTCTCTTGCATACTTGCGTGTAGTTATGAATTATTATTATTATTATTACCTGCACATAATAGTTATTGGAGACCAGTCTTCCCCTTTCTACGTGATTATAATAATGTATTTGGTTAATTGTTACCTTTGATCCATACTCGTACATTGATATTCATTATGTAATCTCCCCACTCTCAGAAATGTGTGTTTGGTTAAAGGAATATGCTAGAATGTTGTTCCTTTTTGTTATTATTATTATTTTAGTTATTAATCATTTCATGGTTTTTGGTAAGTATTTTTCATCTAGCATATAACCACTGGTGTAACCTGCGAGTTAGTTATGGTTTTAAAACCATATTAAGAATATAGTAGATGAGGACCATAACACCAGGGGAAGTAGTTGGGATTGGACAAGGGTCGGCCAGCAGGAAGTAAAGTACACACTAGCTCCTGAATTTAACTCTGGTTTGAGGACCTTGTCATTAGTGCAGGACTGCACCCTCAATTTTATAAACCTTGGTTTGGATGTCGAATATGTACATGATACTTGTTTGTAGGTCATAATAAATACTGGTTGCTAGTTGCTACCATATCCATGATGTTGAACTTCTGCCCCTTGTACTAAAATTAGATGTGGGTAAGTATTTTTGGTATATAGAGCATGATATGCGATTCATGGCCTCATTTATATTTGTGGAGGATGTTAAAGGCATCAAATTTTAGCTATATGGATCACTGAAGTTATGAAAATATTTTTATTATTTAAAGATTTATAACCTGATGGCTAATTTTTAAAAGTTTCAGACTATATGGTTTTATTTATGAATTTTAAAGCTCACTGCCTAACTGTACCTATGTATTGGTGTTTAGCTGTGCCGCATTAGCTGGTTTAAGGTGGTCACATTGACCTATATTTTGGATATCTAGATGTTCTAGGCCCACCCTGTAACAAGTACCATCAGAGCCAAAATTTGGTAGCTGGAATGTGATAGACTCAATTGTGTTGGGCAGTTGGTGTTGCACTAGCTGGCAAGGGTTTCATTTGAAAGGAGGATTGTTAAGTTGAGTTGTCCCTTATTGGCTATAAAGAGGAAGATAAATCAACACTCATATATAGGATGGGCGGGTCACTCCACCTAAAGGCCAGTCGTTATCGAATGCCTAGATATCCTAGGCCCCCCCCCATTAATTTGTAGACTGTAAAAGGTGCTTGACTTAAATTATATTGTTATATGAAATGCTTCAGAAAAATATTTCTTACATTTTAAAGCTCACAATTTAATATATTAATCTGTGTTGTGTTAGTGATAAAGCTAATGGTTAGAATAATATAAGAGCAAGAATCATCTTAATTTTCACTGTTCAGCATTTATGCAATTAACATTCCATAGAGGTGGACATTCAAGTCTTTAGTGGTTAGAATGTAGTTCCCTTTGTTTTGCTAGCAGCCCAGTTGTGTTATTTCTTTGGGAGGTATGCGTGGCTGCATTCCAATGTGATGAAGGTTTTAATTTGTGTTCATCATTCAAGGAAGATCTCAGTTTTTTGTTCTATGGCTTGACATGTAATATTTTTTATTTTTCGCCAGTGGTGTTGCCTTGAGATGTTAATTGTTACTTGATTTTGGTAAAACCAATATTAGAGGCTTGGGATCAGTGCAATTAGGCATTCAGTTTCATCTGATTTTCGCTGATTAGATCAAAAGTTTTTAGCAAGTGGAAGGTTTAGTTTGTTCGTATGCTGAGTATTTTGGTTTTAGATAGATCTAAGGCCTAAGCTCTCTCTTTCTCCCCACCTCTTTTTCATATGGCAAGTGTCAGGAGAGTTCTATTTCATTTTCCCCTAGATAATATCCATGAAGATGTTCTTCAGTTATTACTCCCCCACTGCAGTCTGTTCACTTCATTGGTATGGTACTACGAGTACTGGCAATGAGTAAGTCACAGAATTATGGGGGTAAGTAAACTTTTAGTTATGGAAGTTCATTTTTCTGGATTTGGAATGCTTTTTGATTCTGCCATTTGCATGGGAGTGGGACTGAGGAGAAACTTTCTTAAAGGATTACATGTTGGTTCCATTTAGAAAAGCTGCAGCCAATTACTGAAGGAAGCTTATCCGTTGCATGAGATTTGCAGTTAGTTGGCAAGACATGCTATGAAACAAAGCTGCAGGATGAATTTGTGGTCAAGTAAGTGACGCTATGTTCTCAGAATATCATTTCCTTCATTCGATTATCATTTGTGTTTTCCTGCATTGGTTGTGACCAATGTAATTTCTTTTCCTTTTAGATTGGTGCCAACTCCTCTTGCTAGTAGCAAATGATAGGCAGGACTCTTGTGGTCCGTGATTGAGTTGGTAGTTTTTGTAATTATAAAGCTCCTATATTTTTAACTTTGTTTGGCCTTGATTTAATATCAAGAATTAATGCTATTCAAGCTTTTGATTTTATCATCTAGAAGTATCATGTATGAGTTGTCACATGAATTCAAGCTGCATTGCGGCTATTTAGCTTATGTCCCCAAGCTTATGATGGGAACGCTTTGACTAAGGGAGTGATTTTCCAATTCACTTGGTTTCTGCCATACCTGTAATAACTGGTTTGAGTTTGTGCTTCTTCATTGCAACTCTCAATGGATATCCAGTGATCCTAAGAAGCAAAATATTGTGGTATAACGCGGATAAACAATTGAAGCAGATTGCTGAAGATTTTATGTCAGTTTTAAGTACTTATGGCTTCAAATAGAAGTGAAGAGGGGTGTTTGTCGGGCCATAATCAAATAGTTTTTTGAAGTTGAACTATTGTCATTATACTGCATAGATGTCATGGTGATGGCAAAATAAAGTTGACAGGTTTACCAAGATAGAGGTTTAAAGGGAAATTGACCTCAAAATGGAAGTCTTATCAGTTGTTTGGTTTCCCCACTTGCCATCCTTCTTCCAATTGTTGTTTTGAATTTTCCCGTCTGTCCTGCTAAACTGAATGATCTTGATTTGTCTTGTATTTGACGTATTATGTAACATCTTGCTCTGTCTCTACCTACCCCACCCACCACCCTGTCCTCTCTCTCACACATGCACAAAAAATACTTTTTTTTTTTTAATTGTGGTTTTATGCATTAGGTAGAAATTGAGTTAAAAGTTTGTGCTGCTCTTTTTCTGCTCCTGCCTGGAATCTTATGCTGTATAAATGTTATCATTATGTTTTATGCTGTTTTTTGTGTATATATATAGGGGTTTGCATGATGATTTTACATGATTATGCATACCGGTAGGTGATTTTATCTTTCTAGTCTTCTGAGAGCTTTATACTCAAGAAATATAGTACTGCTATTTTTTAATGATTTCAATTTTTTTTTTTTGTCCCACCTTTTTCTACCTAGAGATTGATAGAAATAGATGTGCCACAAATGATGTGAAGCTTTATTATTCATTATTGTTATTTTTTTCATTGAAGTTCTTTTTCACTGTTGAATAGTTTTTGGTAAAATATCACACTACCCTGTTTGATGTGGTTATTTCACTTGAATATTTTTGTTTGAATTTAGTTGCCTTTCCTCGTCTTCATAATCAAATAAATGAATATGCATTATTTGGCTATTCAGTTTTGCATTATTTTTTTTTCTCTAAAATTTACTATTAGTTTTCTTGCCTCATAAATAACTTGTTCTCATGCACTTTTCTTTTATACATGTCTAGGTTCAAGATCTTTTGGGCCCTTCAAAGTTGCTGCTTCTGCTATCATGCACTGATTTTGAATTTTAATCAGGTAAATACATGTTTGTTGATTTGGACTATTATATGGTTGTGGCATTCCTTTTATATCTGGTTGAAAGGCCAACTGAACGAGAGAGAAAGATAGGTTGTAAAGCTGGTGTTTGGAGAACTTGACATCTTTTAATTGGTAATTTAACATATATACTTCACCTTGGTTATGTTGGGCAACAAAATAAGGTAGTAAGCACCAAGCAAGGTTGAAGACACATAACGTTTTGTTTTCAAAATAAATTTTGCTAAGGAGTGATATTTATTATCAATATGCCAGATATTTTAATGACATATCTATGGGTTAGTATCATTGGCATTCCTTGATGTATTATTGGTTAAATACCAGTGGATTTGGAAAAAGGTCTAGTTTAATGGAAACTGCAGTACTTTACATTTGAAACTTCTCATTTTTCCCTTTCTGTTTTCTTTTGGGTGGATGGTACAGCCTATTTGGGGTGATTGTAATTTCAGTATCTGCGGCAATTACCAAAAGTGTTACTGTTGTGTGAGCTTGTCCAAACTTGTTGCCTGTGAATTGTGGTATGTAGTCTATTGAAGATCCACGGCCATGGTGACTGATTGATTGCCTGTCGTTAAGACCATAAAATCAACTCAACTTATCCAAGTATAAGCACTCTTCAATAAAGACATTACGCCTTTAACCCCGCTCAGGGTATGTTTGGGATTGAGGTGCTATAGTTTGCTGTGGAAAAAAAACTGTTATTATAAAATAAAAATTAATAATATGTAGTAAATATAATTTTTAAATAATGGTTTTGATAAAATTATTAAATATATAATAGATTTTGCACCATACAAGTGAAAAATTATATAAATATAGTTTCTAAGTTATATCAGGTAATATTTACCAAAGATTTTAGTGCTGTAACTTAAAAGGTACAGCTGTCCAATTTCAATCCCAAACATTCCCTTAATTTAGTTTAAAAGTTTGACTGCATTTCTGATGGTTTCTTATTCTAATAACTTGATTCTTATTCTCAGGCGGTGTCTTAATTGGCGACAGAGTCAAGGACAATTCCCAATTGTTGAATTCTTAATGCGCCTCTTGCATACAAGTCCTTTCGCAGGAGGAGATTTAAGACACCACTTCATTAAATTCACTTGACAAGGGTTTCAAAGTGTTCTTCCCCTCCTTTTATCAATTTCTCCATTCTGGTGGTGTTTTGGTTCTAGTTCTTCTGGGAAGAACCTTGCAGTGGGATTATGCATGGGCTCGCAGCTCTATTGGCAGATTGTGGTATCTGGTTATAATGTATGGGGGTAACAAAGACGCGTCAAATGATTTTAAACGATTTTGGTGTCAGATACAATCTCAATGAAGTCTGGATCTCAAATTGGAGCACCAGTCTTTAATGATAAAAATGAGGTAATTTTTTGCTTGGCATTGTAAATTTTGTTGTTGAGTTTTCTTAGTAATAACATTGGACTGTACAGCTATCGTGTGGCTCAATCAGGAAGAGAGTAAAAAGAAAATAATGTTTTCAATTTACATATCGTTACATATTCTTGTAGAAGCTCAACTGTTGAGATAGTTTTCATTTCATTACATAATTTTGTACTAGAAGCTCATAGTTTCCATTCTGCTTCCCGAGCAAAGATTGGAAACCTACCGTTCCTCCTCTCCTACTGTATAGACAATTATCCACTTTTCTCCTAACTGTTTTAAGATGACGTTAAAAACAAAACGGTGGTAGCCCTTTTATTATTTTTGTCCCTGCATTGATTTAATCACTGAATAAAACAGAAACCAAACCAATTAAAATATTTGTAAAATTTCCATTCAATACAATCAACCATAAAAAAATTAATTAATTTTTGTTTTGTTTTGTTTTTTTTTTTTTTTAATCACCAACACAACAATAATACAACAGAACCAATCAACCACCATTTCTCGGCCCATCATCATCGTAAATGCGTCTTTTCGACTGAAGCCCAATGCCACGCTACTGTGTTTAGCGAGTGTGTTTGTTGCTAAGTTCTTTGGCCATGTCGGATAAATTAGAAGGTTTAAAAAAAAAATTAGTATAATGTACGTTATCTCGTGGTACACTCACATAATGGTATTTATGTTTTTTTTTTTTAGCTTGATCCTTAATACATTCAAGTGATAGATTCCTATTAGAAATGAGCTTTTATACATATATATTAATTATTTTTTAATAAAAATATCTTCATTTTATTAAAGTGATGATGCATATTAAAATTATATATATAATTATATATATAATTTTAATATATTAAAAATTATGTTTTTTTTTTTGTTAGTGATATTCTTACAGGACTGACTTAATCATATTTGAGGTTTTAAGCCAATGGTTTTAATTAGGTCATCCTAAAGTTTGAGGCCAAAATAGAAAAAGGTAGTTATATTATAAAATTTATTTATTTAAAATCAATTCTTCCAACATAAAATTTATTTATGTAAAATTATTAAATAAAATTTTTTTATTCTACTATTGCTAATATATGAACTTTTAGTTCAGTTATAACATTTTTCACTTACTAATTCTTTGCTAAAATTACAACTTTTTACTATTTTTTTAGATTTAACTAATTTTTATATTCTTTTAATTTTTTTAAAAGTTTTTCCATGAAATTTTATTTCAAAATTGATAAAACAAGCACACACACAAAAAATAAAATAAATAATAATAAATGGACAAAAGAATATTTTAAAAAGAAATAAGAACAAGTAAATAACACAACTAATTAAGAGAATAAAAAACATAAAATCTGGAATTTGAGATGAAATCATAAATTAACTTTATTGTAATTGTTTGATGATTTGAGCAACGACCAATAACCATGGAAAATAGAAAAAAAATATTAGATTTTTTTTTTGGCTTGAGCGGAAAATAGAGGATGCACACTCATTCCTTTGTGTTTTTTGTTTCCCTTCTTAGAAGAGCCAAGAGCATATATCCTGTCCTGGTTGTTAGAGAAAAAAAAAATTAATAGATAAGTAACAAAATGTGGGGCTTTTATAGAGGTTCAAAAGGAATATATAACTTTTTAATTATAACACATATTAATTCTAACAATAAAATAGACGTTTAATAGAATTGAAAGTATTAATTTAATGGTTTTGTAGGAATTAAAACTATTAAGTATTAAATTAAACATATTTTATAGGAATTTAATAGTTTATTTAGGAAAAGATAATTACAAAATAAAAATAAATTAAATGAATAATAATAACTTTAGGATTAACGTTTTCCTTTTATATACAAAACAATAGTTTAAAATGAATGTGAGGCCTTCACATATAGGAGGACCATAGGCAACTGCTTAAGTTGTCTATGGGTTGAATTGTTTCTGGATTCTCACTTTATTAAAGTAAAAATATTCTTTTTAGAGAATTCAAGTTTTAAATTATTGAATTTGTGATAGGCCGTAAAAATAAGTGTAGGCGAGACAAATGACAAAGGATTAATTTTAATTTTTTAGATTTATTTGATTTGCTACTAAAAATGACAAAGTATTAATTTTAATTTGTCTTCTTTCATGGCATATTGGATAAAAAAAAAAAAGTCACAAAATGTAGATGCACAAAGCAAATAAAAAAGGGCATGATTTTTTAAACTAAATGTGATTAGATTGGAAATAGAGATTTTGTTATAATATCTCACATTATTAGAGAGAAAGTTCTTAAACTAGATTATAAGTTTTAAACTTCCTTAACTAAGTAAATGTGTTTTGGGTTTCAAAGCCCAATAATAAAATTGTGACAGGTTACATGTGTTTAAAAAGGACAATATTTATTTAGTTGTTGGAGTCAAATTGTTATATGAAAAAAAATTTTGTTTTCGAAATTAAAAATACCTTATTATCTCAAAGCAAACAAAACCTGAGCCTAAAACTTATCAATTAGTCCAAGAACTCTCTCACTAATATTGTCCGGAAAAAGTTTTGAAATCACAAGTTAGGGTATTTTCATTTTTTCTCAAATATGTGCCGGTGAAATTTTGAAAGAAAAAAGGGCTACCAGTATATAAAGATTGGTTTAACTTTCAATGGTTAAGATTCTGTTATATCGGTTAACGGAGTCACACTATGGGTGTCGCGGTGTATTGATAAAAATTCAAGGGGAAAGTAGGTAATTGCTTACATAAAAAGTGGGAAAGAGGAGGTCTTGTCCAACAATACTCTGCAGGTGCGCGCCAATTTTTTTTTTTTTTTATATATAATTGTTTCAGAAAACTTCTATGCTTTGTCAGTCTCATTTTCCTAGCATAACTTATCAAAATTAGCAATTTAAATGTTACCATATCGCGCTTTTTGCCTCAATCAACCATCTCAATTGAAAGAACATGTACAAAAACTGTAGAAGGAAAATACTAGTAGAATGTCGAATAACAAAATGAATATAATCCAAAACTATTAATATCTAAATCCTCCCATGATGTTCGCAGTTCAAGGGGAGATGATGATTCTTCCATTTTAAAGTTTCTGCACGCAGCTTGTTCTTTGGTATGTTCATATATGTTGATCTGCAAAAGATGAAATATCTACCTACACTAGCATAAACAATTTCAAATTTGCTACGCTACTTTAGGTTTCCCTTTTGGTTTTACTTTATAACTAACTATTCCTATTGATTAAACAAATGATAAACATAAAAAAAACTTATTTAAATTTGTTCTTATTTAATGATCTATCTTATGAAAAATTTTAGAATACATCGAGGTACTGCATCAGCCATATAACAACTAAATAATGTTCTGTCATGTATGCATTTACGTCAACCATACTAATATAGTAAAATCTTGATAAATGAATGCTCGATTAGGGCTGGGCAATTTCGGGTTTGGGTCGACCTGATCGGATTTCGGGTAAATCGGATAGGTAAAAATTCGACCTGATCTTAACCCGAAAAGCAAACCCGATCCGATCCGAATTGAATTTGGAGTGGATCGGATCGGATTAAAAAAATGGTTAGGATCGGGTTAGGGCCGGGTCAAATTCGGGTCAGTTCGGGTAAAATTGGGTTAGTGTCAGGTCGGGTCGGGTTAGGGTCGGATTGATTCGGGTCGGTTCGGGTAAAATTGGATTCGGGTCGAATCGGGTAAAATCCAATTTATACAATTTTAATTTTTTTTTACTTTTTAATTTTTTTCTTATTTTGAGCTGTTAAAATTGCTTTTGAGCTATTTTTCTGAATTTTCAAGCAACCAAAAAAAAAGAAGGAAAAATTAAAATCAACACAAAATTTAAAATTAACACAAAGTTTACCTAATAAAAATTAAAACTAACACAAAGTTCAAACTTAATAGTCTTTATAGCACAATGTCCATTGTCCGAATATAAGTCCTTAAAAATTAAAACACAAAGTCAAAGTTTTAACATAAAATCCATAACACACTAAAATTTAAACACAAATTACAAAGTGTCAAAGTCCATAAGATCATAACACACCAAAATTTAAAGTTTAAATATAAACATAAAATAACTTCTTCTTTTACTCATTGGAAGCACTTTACCGAGTTCTAATATCAACTTGTTGTACTCCAAGTTCGAGCATCGATACCCTATAGAAGAATTGAAGAAATTATATACAGTAAGTTAATAACTATTTTCTTTAAGTCGTATTGTAAATAAAGACACATTCAAATACAAACACTAATAAATAAACTTAATTTATATGATATAAATTATATCTTTAACTAAATAAACCATAACTACCATTTGAATTTAAATTCAATGGTTATTGGCTAATTGTAAAGCTTATATATTTGAGTAAAGAAAGAACACATATAGTTGAAAATCAAAAAGGTTGTTATAATCTCTCTAATTTATATTAAACCTTAAGCATATAACATGTTTAGCAAATTATTAGAAAAAAAAAAGCATACATACTTGATTAAATAAAAAAAATTAAGTCAAACATACCTTAATTTATGGCATTTATCACCAAGTTAATAATAATACTTTCTATGTAACACCATTCTACTAATTTTAGCTTACCTAACTAAAACAATTCTTATGTTACAAACTTACAATCAGACTTAAAACTTAAGATTATAACAATTATAAATTTATAATTATAGTTTACACTTTAAATTACATCCTAAAATTATAGTATGAAATTATGAATAATTATACCTAGTAAGAATTACCTTTCAAATATCAATATCACCAATGTCAACGCTCACCGTTTCAACCGTTGAAGTTTGTCTCTTACAAACTCTTTAAAATGCAAAAAAAAAAAAAAATATTGAAGTTAGTACATAACTTAAGTAAATTTAGATGTTATTTATAAAAGTATAATGCATTTCAAATATATTATGTATTTAATGATCGAGAAAAATATTAGTATATTACCTTCTTGCAGCTCTATATGAAACATCTCCTCCTTAATCTCATCTTGAATGTTGTAGACAGGATTGGCAAAAAGTTTAGATTGCAACCAATTTTCGGTACATATCAATGCCTCAATCATAGCAGGGATCAAAGAATTTCTATACTCATCAATAACATGACGCCCAGTGTTAAAGGCGGACTCAGATGCCACTGTGGAAACAGGAATAGTGAGGATATCCCTTGCAATTTTCTCTAATATCGGATACTTCGATCCATTTACCTTCCACCAAAGCAAAACATTAAGTTTAAGATTGCTAGGATCCTCCACTAGGTCAGCTAAGTATCTTTCCATCTCAGATGCTACTCTCCTACCCTCATTCTAAACAAAAAAATTCTTAGCATATCCAAGGAAAGGGCGAGCAACTCGGAAGATGTCATCACCTTCACCACCAGCAACATCAATCAAACTACCATAAGTTGTAATATATGGAGAAGAACTTGTACCGCTATAATTGCCATTAGGAGCACTCTCAGTACACATCGATCCTGTGGAGTACAATGCACTGTATGCATTATAAAGCTCATTCAACAAGTCTTTTACTGCTTTGGTCATTTCTTCAATCTTTGAACTATTAGTGTTGAAAATGAGCTCAAAAATATGTTTAGCAAAGTCTATTTTAACTCGAGGATCAAGAATGGAGGCAACAATTAACATTTTGTTTATGTTTCCCGAGGACTTCCAATATTTATTAAATTTATCCCTCATATTATAAGCCATTGACATCACCCAAGGATCATTACTTAATTGCAATACAGTCAATGAACTTTTAATTAAGTCGATAGTATCATAACAAAGATTAGAAGTCACACTCAAAGAGCTAGAACTAACAATGTGGCATCATAAAATACCTTCAAAAACTTCATAATTCTTTCAGCATTCTCTCAATCATCGGGTCTAGTGGGTCTACCTTTTTAATGTTATTTTCTTTCTCGAGAAAGTATGCCTCAAATGATTTATTCACTTCTATCATTCTATTAAATGCCGCTTGAAACTTCAATGCAGTCATTAACATTAAATAAGTGAAATTCCACCTAGTAGGACAATCCAAAACAATGGTTCCTTTCGGGCCTTTTACCTGTGCAACACATTGTTTAAATGTCTGCAGCCTCGTGGTAGAAGATCTTACATACTTTACAATATTTCGAATAGCAGCAACACTAGCATGCAACTCATTCAACCCTGAAACAACAACCAAATTCAAAATATGTGCACAACAACGCACATGCATATACTGTCCTGCCAACACAAGTGCATCAGTATTCCTCCAAGCAAGTAATTGCATAGTGACATAACCAACAGCAACATTATTTGCATTTGCATTATCAACAATTATCGCAAACAACCTCTCTATCCCCCAGTCCTGTAAACAAGCTACAATCTTTTTGCCGATTGTTTTCCCTCTATGATCTTCAATCACACTAAAACTGATAATCCTCCTATTCAAAAACCAGTCATTATCAATAAAATGAGCTGTGATCACCATGTAACTCATATTTTGAACAGAAGTCCATATATCAGTTGTAAGAGACACTCGCTGCTTGTTATCATAAATCAAACTCTTCAACATTGTCTTTTCCTCCAAAAACAAGTCCATAACATCCCTACCAATAGTTGTTCGCGATGGCATAACAAACTGCGAGATTGCTACACAGCAGAAATGCATAAACCTCTTGTTATCCACAAAACTAAGCGGTAACTCACCCATGATAATCATTTTGGTGAGTGTCCTTCTACAAGCGTCTTGACTCCATTGTTTAGCCAAAACCACATTACTTCCTCCACCACATTCAGATGCCAAATTCTGTTGACTTCCACATTGTTGCCCTTGAAACGCCTTGTATGTAGAACAAACTTCTATATGCTTTTTCATATTTGTAATCTCATCAAGCCTTGAATGACATTGATATTGTCTGCTACAATAATTGCACTTACATTTGTTTGGATTATCCTCAAGTAAAGTGCAATGATTCCATGTGTCAGATCTTTTATTCATTAGAGGTATTTTTCGCTTTGCATTTTCCTTTCTCTTTTGAGTTCCTTCCATTTGTATACTTTGCTCTTCATCATCACTTATCGGATTCGATCTTGAGTGTCCAGACATTTAAACATATAAAATATGAAAGTAACAAAACAATTAGTAATTACTAATTCAAAAATTAAATATAAAATATTATTAACATAATCCAATTAACAAATTAATTCAAATATTTATTAATTTAATTTTATGAAACTTATTTAATTCAAAATTATCATTGTAATATTTCTAATTTTTTATATGATTAATTAATTTATACTATCTAATTATCTACATCCTAAAACTAAAAGTATAATAAAATATTATTTGCATATTTATATCTTAATTCTTATTATAAAATCTTAAATGTTATGCCCAGTTACATGTAACTTAAGTAATTAATGTCAACTTAACATAAATTAATTGATTGAATTAGTTAATTTTTGTTGAAATTAAAGATATTGCACCACATATCATATATAACATAATATTTAATTTTAAAGTATTAATTAATTAATCTACTTAATTTATATCCATAATCTATTAAAAAATATATTAACAATTAGCAATTAACAAAAAAAAAATCAATACAAGAATAAAGATTTATTATTAAAATTTCTTATTTGATATTATACATATAATTATATATTACATATTATTAAACTAATTAAGTAATTATCAATTTAAAATATAATATATAATATACTAAAGTATTAAACAATATCCAATTATCCATTACAAATTTACAACTATTAAATTAACTAATAAGTAGTCAAATATATATAATTATATATAGAATATAGTTATATGCCATGAATGTAAGTACTGGAAACTTAAGATTTCACAAAGAAATTTCGGATCCGGGTTGCCGTGGTCACGCCGCTCGCTGCCGTGACTCGTGGTCAGGCCGAAGTCGTTGCTGTCGAGTTGTTGTCAGAATCGACTTGCCGAGTTGTTGTGCGCTTGTCGAGTTGTCGCTGTGACTATAGGAGTGGTCATGTCTGAATGTTGAGTCATTGCTGGTCGGGTCAGCCGGGCACTAGCTAGTGGTCAGCTTGCTGCCATCGCTGCGGATCGACCTGTGGCCGTGGTCGTCTGCTGCCGCCGCTGCTGCTTGAAGCAACAGATCCGTAGTGGGTCAAGGGTTGCTGGCGCTGCTGCCGAGTTACTAGCGCTGGGTCGCTGAGCCGGCTAGTGGTCGGCTTGCCGCCGCTGCTATTTCAAGCAACGGATCCGTAGGGGGCCGAGGGGCCGCTAATGTCGTTGTTGAGTTATCGTGGCTGGGCCGCTGGAGCCAGGCTAGTGGTTGGCTTGCTCGCCGCTATGACCGACCGGTGGTTGTATTCTGCTGCCGCCGTGACTTAAGCAACATATTTGTAGAGGGTCGACGGCCAAGGAGCCGACGGCTGACTGGTCGCTGCTAGGACTGCATGGGCGTGGGTCATGTGAGAGTGGGAATTGGGAACTAGGAACGGAAGAAGAAGATCGCTCGGCCCGTGGCTTCCGGTTTCACTGTGACTCGTGAGAGTGTGAGATGAGATTGAGGGCTGTAGTAGCTTCCGAAACTTTCCTTTTATATATTTTTTTTATTTTTTTTTAAGGCCAACCCGATTGGGTTTTCGGGTCGGATTGGGTTTAACCTGATCCGAACACAACCCGATCGGGTTTTACACATTTAATCCGATCGGGTTCTATCATTAATCCGATCCGATCCTAACCCGAATTTCTGATTTCAAAGCCCTCATTAAAAGAGAAATATGTGCTGATTTACCAACTGCCTTCTGGAACAGCAAGCAACATTTGGTAAATTTGCCATATGAAGCTTCTTTTGATGGAAAATAAATTCCTACTAAAGCTCATCCAATCCAAATGAATATAGATTTGGAACAAATTAAACATTTGGAATCCAAGGGACTTATTGTTTAAGGGACTTATTGTTAAGTCTAGGTCTTCATGGCCTTGTGCTTTTTTCTATGTGAATAAGAATTTTGAAATAGAAAAAGGCACACCAAGACTTATAATAAATTACAAACCACTAAATAAAGCTTTAAAATGGATTAGGTATCTAATACCTAATAAGAAAGACTTACTTCAAAAATTGCATTCTACATTTATATTTTCAAAATTTGACATGAAATCTGGATTTTGACAAATTCAGATTCATCCTAAAGACAAGTATAAAACTGCATTCACTGTTCTATTCTGAAAGTATGAATGAACAGTTATACCATTTGGTTTAAAGAATGCCCCCTCAGAATTCTAGAGGATTAAGAATGATATTTATAATCCTTATTCTTAATTCTGCATTGTTTATATTGATGATGTGTTGATCTTTTCTCACATAATTGATTAGCATTTCAAACATTTAAAGACATTTTATTATGCCACTAAAAAAGCTGGACTTGCTGTTTCAAGTTCCAAAATCTCTTTATTTCAAACAAAAGTCAGGTTCCTAGGATATTACATATCCAAAAGAGGAATCATGCCTATTCAGAGATCTCTTGCATTTACAAACAAGTTACCAGATAGGATACTTGATAAAACCTAACTGCAAAGATTTCTTGGTAGTTTAAATTATGTTCTTGAATTTTGCCCTAACATAAACAGGATATATAAGCCTTTGCATGATAGGCTTAAGAAAATCCCTGTTGCATGGACAGATGAACATACTAAAGTTGTAAAATTAATAAAGAACACTGCTAAGGAAATTCCATGTTTATTCTTAACTAATCCTGCATTACCTAAAATTGTTGAGACTGATGCATCAGACTTAGATTATGGAGAAATCTTAAAATAAGTTGAGAATAATAAAGAACAAATAGTACAATATGTTTTTGCTCACTGGAATGATACTCAAAGAAACTATTCTACTATTAAAAAGGAGATTTTATCTAATGTTTTATGCATTACAAAGTTTCAAAGTGATTTATTAAATCAAAAATTTCTACTTAGAATATTACATCAAAACAAATTTGGAAAACATGTTTTGGAAAAAGATGTTCAAAATATTGCATCAAAATAAATTTTTGCACGATGGTAAGCCATTCTGAGTATTTTTGATTTTGACATTGAATTTATTAAATGTGATAAAAATACTATTCCAAATTTTCTAACTAGAGAATTTTTACAAAATAGATAATGCCTCCCAAAATAAAGGACAAAGGTAAAGTCCCTTCTAAAGAGTCTAAAGAAGTGGTTTCAACACCTTCTAAAGAAAAACTTCTCTCCTCTGCAATGCCAATCAAGTTATGAATTGACATGATTGAGGAGCAAGGAGCTCAGTATAAAGTTACCTCTTCTGAGGAATAGGTAAAATAATAGATGCAATCCATTATTAAATCTCCTGAGCTTATTGTTACGGGCCGCAAGATTCCAGCTCAAAAATGGCGCTCTACGCAAAACACTTATCCCGTGACATTATGCTTGCTTTAAAATTTTTTTCTCAAACTAAAGCTCTTTCTCAAGTTCCTAAGAAAGAAAAATTTGTTTCTAAAGAAATTATAAAACCTTTTTCTTTTAAAGAAATTGTTTATGAAGAAAGTTCCTCTTTATAAATTATTGTTGTTTCATAACAAAAGTTTTCTCAAAAATCGAATTGGTTTAGTAAAGCCTATCACTAAAATATTTTAACAATTGAGGATGTGTTTTATCATTCTGATTCATTTCAAGCACTTACAAAGTTTTTATCTAAAGACTGGTTTTTTAAACCATGAGATTCAATAAAACCCCAGCCTTACTATCAAGCAATTCTTGAGTACACTGAGTCTGTCAAGTTCCAACACTTCTTTCTTAGTAAGTCTCATTTTGAGCCGGCATACTCTACTGCCACAATTTTAAAGGTTCTAAGTCTAAAGCAGTGGGGTGAGTTACTCCATAATTTAAAATTTTTTCCCACCAGTTTTGAAACTTGTTTAAGCCACTGCCAGTCCTTTTCATATTGGGACTATCAACAGGCTTGGTTTAACACATTTTTCTTACAAAACCCTAAAAGGACCCATTCATGGTTATTTTTCTTTAATTCAAAAATAACCATTCAAAGCCTTCCAAATTGGTTCCAACAATAGTGGAACTACTTTGGTCCTTGTCCAGAGATTTTAACACTCAATGCCATAAATTGTCTAAACCTGTTTAAAGCACATTATGTTCCTTCTAAGTCTGAGAAAAGATTTCCTTCTTTTATTTATTTTTGTACAAATTTCTTTCTTCCATGGATTTGGATGCAGAACGTTCAGTACCACACTCAAGATGCACAGTTTGTTTTACAAAGAACCTTTAAAGTGAATTGTTGAGAAGACAAAACTCTTTAAACATATCGTTCAGAATTGGCTCCTATCAAAAGGCCTCCTAAAACCCAGTATTGAGCAATCTAAAGTCCAGGCTACATTTCAAGCTCAAAATTTTAGAGCCCAATCTCTTTTGGCTTCTACTAAAACTGAAGAAGATTATTTTAAAGTCATGCAGCAACTCTTTAAGTCAAGGTCTTAGCCTTCTATTGCAAGCTCTTCAGGTGAATCAAGCTCATCAGGTGATGAAGAGCCTTTCATATCTCTTGGGGATGATAACAAATATGACTGCTTCAGTATCTTATCTCTAATAAAGCCCCAAAAATAAGGTTTAGTTTGTAATATTTGTATTACTATTGTAAAAAAAAAAAGTAAAGTAAAATGAATATCTTTCAATTTGTGCATTTGTTTGTATTTCATATGTATTTCTATTTGTTTGTGTAACGCTATAAAGCTTTTGTTATGTATATACATTTGTATTTATACTAGTGTACCTGTATTTATATTTGTATTGTATTTATACTTGTAAAGTCTCTATATAAAGATATAGTGATTGCGATGCTATAATTAAACTGCTACAGATGCGCTACAGTATTCAATATTGCTACAGTTTAATTGCTACAGGACGCGCCACAGTGTATAGTTTAAAATTTTATGTATAAATTCTAGAAAAAAACTGTAGACTTCTCAGAATTTTTAGATCACTCTCTCTCTGATTCTTCTCTTTTCTCTCTTTCTCTTTAGAAAACAATGAACAGGAGACATTGAGAAAATTTTTCCTATCTTCTGAGTTTTCCTTTCTTCCTTCTTCTTTTCTTTTGTAATCATCTAAAACTCTTAAGCTTTCATTTTCAAATGTAAGCATTCAATTTTTAGTTTAATATAAAGCATTTAAAATTCTGAAATTAATTTATTTAAAGAATTTATTTACTTTTAAAGTATAGATCTAAGGGTGTATGTTTTAAAATTTTAAAGTTTGTGCATGATCTGCAGACTGATCTTCCATGTCAGATCTGCCATATAACCTGTTACGTAGCCTCTGAGGCATAGAGACCGAATCTCTCCCATCGGTTGTATTTCTCTTCTCCCACCATTCAATCTACGATAGAAGCAGAATACATAATAGCTACACAAGCATGCAAAGAAGCTATTTGGATACAAAGGTTACTTGAAGAGCTCGGGCACAAACAAGAAAAAATTCCTGTGTTTTGTGATAGTCAGAGTGCTTTGCACATTTTAAAAAATCCATCTTTTCATTTCAGGACAAAACATATACGGATTCAATATCACTTCGTTCGAGAAATAGTGGAAGATGAAAGTGTAGATTTATAGAAAATCCATACCAAAGAGAACCTAACAGATGTTATGACTAAACCAATTATTACTAACAAGTTTATATGGAGTAGATCTTCTTGTGGTCTACCAGAGACGTAAACAACATGTCAATGACAAAATAAAAAGAGTGGTGTGGAAATTAATTTGTTCTCAATCAAATCTCTAAATGGGAGAATGTCAAATGAATAATGCATGCAGTCAAAATGTTTGAATAATCTAAAATGTCAAAATTCTAAAAATTATTGACTAATTTGGCAAGCTTTGTTCAAAGTTTGAATTATCAAACTTTGAACTTTGAATAATATTTATTATTATTATTTTAATATAATGAGGAGAGAAAATAAAGCCTATAAATAGAGTCTTTATTTCCCTCTCTAAGTATTTCATCTTCAACATTTCTTTGAGAGAGAAAGGGTATGTATGAGAGTTTAAAGAGTTTAATACTCTTGTGAAATTAATGAGTGAGAGATTGAGTGTATTGAGATTCTGAAAAGTGAGCCAAAATATTACAATACTTGTAATCCTCATATCACTAGTAAAATAGTTTTCTTCTGTCTTCACCCGTAGACGTAGGGTAAAAATCGAAACACGTAATTTATGGTGTCTTAATTTGTGCTTGTTCTTTATTTTCTTCCAATCTCATTTTAGCTGCGACCTTACTCCGCCCATAAATTTCCTAACACCAAATAGATTCAACCTTTCGCCATTAGGTGTCCTGCAAATCACAAAACTGATCATGAGAATCAATGCTAGAGCCAACAAACTATTCATACAAACTATTAATGGCATGTGTACCTTTTTGCAATGAATAGAAGACGATCGTCTCAAATATCAAGATCTGAATTAAGACTCGTATGCTTTGTCACTCCCCATGATTGTCTTCAACATCTTTGTAAATTTTATATTTGAACATCTTTGTAAATTTTATTTCTGTTTGCTTATCTAGACTTAAATTTCCAGGAACCAAACTCTGTGATTTCGATAGTACTTTTTCGGTTCTTGAATCAATGCATTCGAGAACATGCATGGCATCACTCAAATCAAGCGTAGTTTGGCTCCAAAACAGGGCATTATAACATCCTAAAAGCCCTGAATAGTACACTGAGGAGACAATATTAATTATGTAGTGGACAGAAAGATGACTAAATATTTTCTTGAGGTTATTAGTATCTAAATCCTCCCATCTTCGCGAACCCAAATTTGGAGATGATTCTTCCATTTTATAACCGCATAAAATTTTGCCTCTTGTCGATAAAAGAAGTTTCTGCTTGTTCTTGTTAATTATATGTTTATCTGCAAGAGATGAAAGCACACATCCTCATCCAACAAGCCATAAATTTGTATCTACACTATCATAAATTTATTTAAGTCTGACTAAGGTTTCTTAGAAAATGCTAATTCATATCAGACAAACGAGTAGCTAATTACCAAAAAAACTGACCTCTAATCTATTCCTTCTAATTCTACAACTATCTCAAACAATCATAGTCTCCAACATTGTACAATGTTGTGAGGAATCAGGCTCGTAAAGCCTTTCTTAAGTATACAATAAGATTCTACACTAGCAGAATTATCAGAATTTTATGGGTTTTGAATTAATTTTGACACAGAGCATGCTAATATTTCTTACAAGCATCCATAATAAATAAGTGAGGAAATAATGAAACTATTATTTACGAGAACCCAATAAAAACAATAGAGATCACAGACAGTAGCAGATGGGTTAAGGCTCTGTATGGCATTGCATTCTAGCAACTGCAGCTTTTAACTTACACTTCTAAAGTGTTTGTTAAACACTTACAATTATACTTGTTTAATTACCTTTAGTATATTTATCAAATTATTATTTAAAACTCATAGTTCATCAAACGCAGTGTGGAAAGGATCATAAATATGAGAGAATAAAGGAAAAAAAAATGCAGTTTCTGATTATTAATTTGGATATTCGCATAAATTATCATGAAAGTTAAGTCGTGTGAAACAAAATAATTTACTATATTTATCAAATTATTATTTAAAACTTATAATTCATCAAACATAGCGCTAAAAAGATCATAAATATGAGAGAATACAGGAAAAAAAAAATGCAGTTTCTGGATATTCGCAAAATTTATCATGAAAGTTAAGTAGTATGAAATAAGATAATTTACTACATTCATCAAATTATTATTTAAAACTCATAATTGATCAAACATGGTGCGAAAAGGATCATAAACATGAGAGAATAAAGGGAAAAAAAAATGCAATTTCTGACTATTAGTTTGGATATTCGCATAAATTATCATGAAAGTTAAGTCGTGTGAAACAAAATAATAAAAAAAATTGCTGTAAAATACGTACACGAGAGTCTGTGATTGTTGACAAGCCCGCACGATGAGCGAGAGAGAAGGTCAGAACTCAGAAGGCTCGAGGGTTTGTGAGACATAATTAGTGCTTTTACAATTGGGAATATTAGGGAAATTATCGTTTCGCCCCCTAATTGTTTTCTTTTTTCTGCCCGCCCAATATCCCATGACCATCCCGTAACTCGCTGGCGTCGCAATCGCAGGTTTCCCCTAAAGTAAATAAAGAATACTAGATAAGGGTAGATATCTTTTAACTTACATTTTTTTTAATTAAAATAACTAATTAAATATTATTATATTTTATTTTTAAATTAACACTGATAGATTGAATGTGTTTAAATGATGAAAATTTAAGTGAACATCAACTAGAAGGCTTTCAAGAATTAGTAAAAATATAAATGAATGATTAATTATTTCTCTCACTACTTTGATAAAATACTTTTGATGTAATTAACTATTATGGCATTTATCTTTATAACTCTCAACAGTTTTTTTTTTTTTTTATGTGACATATTCTAATTAGTCCAAACTTAGGTCACATTAGTTTTTCTTTAAAATTACCTCGATTTATTGAGATTATGGTGGACTATGTCACACTATTCTGTTCTTAAATAAACACACCCTATATACATGAGTGTTTGACATATCCAAACAACCACACAAAAATATAAATTATCTTTAAGTATTTTCTCAAATAATAATTGTTTAAGATTGTTAAGTAAATCAGAAGTTATTTTTTGATAATTTACCACTTAGGTAAACTTTAAAAATGATTATCAAATTAAATAATTTTAAAACAAGTAGACCTATGGTAACATTTTTAAATAATCTGTACTAAGCCACCTCTATCAACCAGAGCGGCTCCAGGTGACTTAAATTCAGGTGGCAATGCACATAAGGGAGTCGCCTATCGCTACAACATTACGTGAGAGATATTCTTCAAGTGTGATTTGCCCCACTAGATGTGAACTCATTAGTAGGCTATACAGGCTACAACACCATGCATATATTATAAAATTACCACTCGATATTAAAAATATATTTCCCAATTGTTTATTTTCTCTTTTCCTTTTCTTTTTAATGACTTTCACCAATTAATAACCAACAAGCCAAATATCAATATTCACTCTACTATCCAACTACTTTTATATATCTTTATCTATTACTAACAGTATGTATTTTGCCGCAGGCTTTTTGTTTATATGGATTTAAGCTTTTCTATGATATCATTGTGCAAAAATACTAATTAATGGATAGAAATTGGAATTTTGTTTTTGTTTATCGTCCCATTTTTTCATCTGCTACTCTCGCTCTTTCATCGTTAGTATAATTTGACACATAACCAAGAAAATAAAAATTTAAACTTATTTTTTCTATTTTATTCAGCTTAATAGCAATCTCATCGCCTACCCATACACTAGTGCGGAATTTGAACCTGACTTCTAGTTTTCAGCACGAAACTTTACCAATTACAATCTCTTTTTAGATGGCATCCACAATCAGTTCATTTTAATTCTTGATTAAGAAGCGCAGCTTTTTTATTTTAATTTGTTTTGTGATAAAAGTACTTTGGGTATTTTTTTTATTAGAATTATAGGATTTAATTGGGATAGTTTCAAATATTTTGCCCTAATATATATATATATATATATATATATATATATATATATATAGATGGAAGCGAAGTCATCAATTCAACCATTCGCATGTCTCCTCTAACTGACCTCTTTTCCAAATGAACCAAACCTCGATACTACATTCATCAAAGAGATACGATCATCTCTCTAGGAATAAAAATCTTTAGATCGTTCTATTCTATACATACTTGAAAATGACCACTTTCAATCCGCTTCTTTTAATGGATATTCTTAACCGACCGTAGAGGGTTCATATGTATGCATATATATATATAGCAGATCGACATAAAATTGGCAAAAAAAAAAAATGGAAGAATCATCATCAATATCATTTTGTCTGGGATTGCGAAAATGAGAGGATTTAGATATTAATATCACAAACAAAATAAAATATTCAGTCAACGTCCGTTCTCTGATTTGGTTGATTATGGGTATATTTAAGAATGAGGTTAGACAACTGTAGTTTTTAAACTACAGCATTAAAGTATTTGGTAAACACTAATTGTTGTAACTTAGAAGCTATGTTAATATAATTTTTCACTTATATGATATCAAATCTATTATGTTTTTAATAATTTTGTGAAAATTATTATTTAAAAATTATATTTATTACATATTATTAATTTTTATTTTTAAGTTATAGCAGCTCAATTCCAAACATATCCTATATGTCCCAATATGCTATTCATGGCTTTTCGGGTGCTGGAATAATATCTGCCGTTCTATCGTATCATGCATGTATATGATCGCGCAACAGCAGAGGCTGATCCATTGCTTTTCGTCATTTTGACCGAAAAATGCAAGGTTTGTGACGATCTTGTAAATCAATCACGATCACGATATTTTGGGTTCAAAAAATTGTTGAACACAATCATGCATAGTCATCGCCAGTGGTTTAAAAGATTTTGTTCAGATCAGTGGACACCATCTATCAAGATGATTTTCATTCCTCCAGGTTTCTTCATTTCAGACGGCAGGGTGCCTTCAATGCAAAAAGGTATGCGTATATTGTAGGCGACATGCATGGAGTGTCTTTATTTAACTTAGAACAATGATATTTACACAGATCTTTTCTTATTTCTGTCAGCGTTATGAGACCCTTTAGCCTTCTCAGCATTTTAGTCTTCTCCTTGGAGCATCACATGTATGGTACTTATAAAAGGCTCATCAATATGGCCTGGTTTAAAACTTATTATTCCCAAACTCTTCCAAAGCTGCAAATGATTTATTGGCAGCGGTGATGATTCAGTGATTCTTTGGATTGATAAGTGGCTAGTTGCTCAAATCTCTAGCATGTTTCCTATTGATGTTAATGTTTAATTCGCATCTTAAATCTAGAGTGTCATCTTTGATCGCTACTAATTTTTGGTCAATTCCTGAGGTTTTCCAGCGATACTGTCCAACTCTGACAATACAAAATCTTGCAGTTCCTCTTCCTCTTGAACCGGTGGATGATGTTCTAATTTGGGGGCACCCTAGCAATGGTATGTTGACTTTTGCTAATTGCTACCATTTTTTTTCTTGACGAGTCTTCTACAGTGAAATGCAGCCTTATGGAGTAAGTTTATACCCCCAAATTTTCTATCTTGGCTTGGAAACTCTTCCATGAAAGGCTTTCAACCGAAGACAATCTTCAGGTACGTACATTGTTTCTGCTTGCCAACTCTGTACAATTATGCATTGCGAGGAAACTATTAGCCATCTTTTTCTTAATTGCCATTTTGCAAAAGAATTTTGGGATTGACTGTCATGATCACTGTTTAATACATGTTCCCCGCCACCCGGCAATATTTGTGATATATTGGAGAGTTTATTTTAAGCAAACAATTTCCTTTGATATTTCTCATGTGTGGGTATATGTCTTCCCTCGTGATTTTGTACCATATTTAGAAGGCCAAGAATAAGCTGAAGTTTAAAAATATTCGATCTTCAACCGCACGTATTAAGGATTAGTGCTTGTAATATAATACATCTCTCACTTAAGTAAGTTATGATCAGGCTTTCTAAGTACTCTTTTTTTTTTTTATTTATAAATTATTTAACATGAAAAATTCTCTTTGTATTTCTTCATAGATCTTTATAATTTTATAGCATCCTCCAATTTGTTCTTAGGTTAAGGTTAATACTTATGGTCTCTCTAAAGGAAATCTTAAGTCTATCTTCTTGTGGTATTATTTATAAGTATTCTTATAGAAAGTTTTTTGAGAACTTTGATATGTTAATTAGGAATCAAACTTCTTTTTATGCATTATTTTATGTGATTATTTGTGCTATTCAATTTGCTTACTATAAAAGTTGGCATTTATTGTAGCTATAATGTAATTCAATGTCTATTTATTTTTGCTTGAAAAGTGATATATTTTTTTATTATTTGATATCTGTGCAATAGATGGTTTAGTTACCTAACTATGATAAAATGTATGCAATTTTATTATTCTCAATACTAGTATTGCAAACACTTTACTTAACATTAGTTTAAATTTTTCTAATTTGATATGGTGGGATTTTCTTTTATAAAAAATTGAGAAGTCTTTGCTTGTAATTCCTGAGAATGCCAAAGTACCAATTTTCTTAATCTTGTTATTTTTTACTATTTTATGAGTATTTGTATGATTTTATTTGTCAGTGTCATTACTGCTAACTCTGTAGCTAATATATTATACTTCTTTTGAGGTTTATTTAAAAAAAAATAGAACTTTTAACAAATAATTTTTGTGGTTTAGTGTTGAATAGAAACTTTTATTAAAAGTTGTAAAATTGATTTAAAAATAATGCTATATGCAGTAAAAATAATATAAAATTTAGTAGAAATGCACAAAAGGTAAACAGAAAAAATTATTATCTTGTAGTAATCTTTATTTTATGTTGTAATTAAATTTTTTTCATCTTTTAATGACAATGCACTATTTTTTATGTTATTTTTTTGTGCATCACCGTTGTCACTTCAAATAAACAAGTATTTTTAAGTTGTATCATAAAAAAACAAAAAAATAATAATTCATAGCAAACATCCAAAATCAGCACAGCTAAGCATAGTCCAATTACTAGTGGCAACTATGGAGACTTTGTCGACAGAGATTACTAAGCAGTGTGTGAGAGTGATAATTACTAATTAGTAATTATTTCATCTTTAAAAGCACGCAAAAATGCAGTTCTCAATTCCATGCTCTAACACAAGACTCAATTTTCAGCCAAAAACACACATTTCAAGTCATCAGCTAACACGAACTCAACTGCAACTGCAGCAGCAAGTCCCCTCCATTTTATCTTCCAAAACCTCAAATCAGCTCATACTAAGATCCCAATCCCAAACTCAATCACATTTACATGGAAAAGCCATTTGGAATTCACCCATCACTCTTCCTCTGAACCCCAAAAACACCCAAATTCGGCTCACTAACTTTGGTCCTCTTCGTTGCGGCATCTCGTCGAACACCTCTGACGCTAATAATAGCCGGAGTTTTCGAGAATGGATTGAGTTGATTGGTGAATTAATATCGACTGCGTTTCCGATATGGGTATCTTTGGGTTGCTTGTTGGGTTTGGTCAAGCCAAGTTCCTTCAACTGGGTGCAGCCAAAATGGACAATTATTGGCCTTACTCTCACAATGCTCGGTATGGGAATGACTCTCACTCTTGATGATCTTCGTGGCGCCTTAGCCATGCCCAAGGAAATCATTTCTGGCTTTGTGCTTCAGTACTCGGTCTGTTTTTCTTCATTGCATTAATTATATTCAAAATTTATTCACCTGCGAAATGCTTAGATCTTTTATGTTTATTTATATGAATAAACGTGTGGTAGAATCATGATGAAACGTATATGTTTATCTACAAGACGTGTGGTGAGTACTATGTTCAAGTAATTGCACAAAATTATCAATGCTGAAGACTTTTAATCTTGAGGTACATAATATAAAATCGCTATGTATAAAAGTAAGATTAAATTATGACACATGAATGAATGAGCGACCCTAAAATTATTGAGACTGATGATAAATATTAAAATATGTAAATAAGAGTCTGTGATGTAGATTCTCAGAGAATATAATGCTTTCTGTGTTTTGACCCTTAAACAAATGGATGCCATTGGCTTAATGGAGGGCCAGCAACCACCTCAATCCAACACATACCATTCTCTGTTTGTCCTCAATCTCAAGTATCAACAATTTACCTCATTTCAGTGAAAACAGCTTTTATATATAAATACATGAAGACTTTGCATATGATATGTGAAGACAACAAGAGGGTTTCATTTCTGATAATCAAAAAAATAAAAGGAAAAGAAAAGAGAGAGAGAGTGTGTGTGAAAGAAGAATATAAGCGCACAAAACTTTTCTGATATTAGTGTATCTATGTATACACTAGGTGTCTGCCTACCAGGCGAAATGCCACGTATTTCCTGCCTCCCATAGGTTTTATGCTTTGGCAAGAGCACCAGTTTCAAACTGGACTTCGCGTGTTGGGTCCAGGAGGCTTTAGGGATTTCAAAAGAAAAACCTGTATCCATACATGCAGAGGTTATGAATTTAGGAACAATGGTACTGTTAACTTTATAGGTATTTTAGAATCACTCTCACTCAACTCTCAAGAAATTTTTGTTTTCCATAGCTTCAACAGCATTTTGGATATTTGAGGCTTTTCTCTATCTATTGATTCTATACTGAAACTATTAAGAACTGATTTTGCACTATAAGCAACTAATGTCCATTAGTTGACAAATGATGTTCACTTTCAGTCAACGTAACTGTGTATTGAAATTTTTATACTAACTTGGATGACAATGGGTGACCGATTGAAGGTGATGCCAATATCAGGGTTTCTTGTTAGCAAGCTCTTGAATCTACCATCTCATTATGCAGCTGGTTTAATATTGGTGGGGTGTTGCCCTGGTGGTAAGTGTATCAGTTATCCTCTGAATATGGACTTGGCAACTTCATCGCTATCCACATTTTGATAGTTTTGTTATCTGTTGGTTGCAGGTACAGCAAGCAACATTGTCACTTACATTGCACGGTATGTGAAGCTCGGAGACAAAATTATTTCCTCTTTTGTTCTTATGTCTGCTACAGTCGAAGGACCTGATGGCCTATTTGTTTTCCAGTGGAAATGTAGCCCTTTCAGTGTTGATGACAGCCGCAAGCACTCTCTCTGCTGTGGTTAGTTAGCTAATTTTTCTCACTTATCCAATGCTTTCTTCCTTAAAATTGTTTTTAGGACAGTACTATCTTAATGTGTACTGATGTAGATCCAATATCAGGAATAAATTTACTGTTCTATAATTTCCTTAACAATGCAGTATCAAATACCTTTTTTTTGGGTGATGCTTACAAGTAGGCATGTGGCTTGCCAACTATTTGGTTCAATTTTCTGGAAAGAGGGTTGGAGTTGGCATGGTGCAGTATTACTTATGTTCTCTCAAAATTACCACTCACCAAGATGCCACTTTGAATGGTATATTAAATTTTCTCTTCCCATTTCATTTTTCAGGTCATGACCCCCTTACTCACAGCCAAACTTGCTGGACAATATGTTGCGGTAGATGCTATGGGTTTGTTAATGTCCACATTGCAGGTGGGCTCTCCTGCTGCAATACTGTTTTCTAAATGTTGTTATTTGCTGAACTACTATTATTAATTGTGATATTTTCTCAGGTTGTGCTTCTTCCTGTACTGGGTGGTGCATTTCTAAATCAATATTTCCAAAGCTTGGTTAAATTTGTCTCTCCCTTGATGCCACCGGTTGCTGTGGGAACTGTTGCAATTCTTTGCGGCAATGCAATTGCTCAGAGTGCTTCTGCAATCCTTATGTCTGGTCCACAAGTGATGCTAGCGGCATTTCTTCTTCATGCATCTGGATTTTTCTTTGGATATGTACTTGCAAGGGTGCTTGGGATTGATGTTGCATCTTCTCGAACCATCTCTATTGAGGTTGGCATGCAGGTAATTGTTATTATGTATAGTTCAATTTCTAAGACAGAGAAGCTCCTTGTTTAATCTAGAAGTGATCCTCCACAGCTTTCCACATCAATAATTGAATATAGAAGAGCAAATGCATATGGCTGTGAGTTGAAAGCAAAATGACCTTTCATATTTTGATCATGTTTCTGGGGCCTGCTGTCAATTATTCTTAGTTAAATCAGATGAACACTTTCATAAAGGAGTTAGTCCCTTCTGTTCTTATTTAAGTTTCGTCAAGTCTTATTTTAATACTTTCATGTATCAGAACTCGGTGCTTGGAGTCGTTCTTGCCTCTCAGCACTTCGGCAACCCGCTGACAGCAGTACCATGTGCAGTTTCCAGTGTCTGTCATTCAATCTTTGGAAGCGTCTTGGCGGGAATTTGGAGACGCTCTACACCCAAGCAAATGCAGGGTTGATACAGTATATCAAAATTGTGTAGATGTAGAAATAAGTTTGATTTTTGAACCTTAACTAGAACGTATTTGAGCTGAGAAAATATTACACCACTGGATGACTGATTGAAAATGTTGGTTCTTAAAGTAGTTGTAGTTATTCATTTTATTGAGCCGATATGTCAAAGAATAATTCAAAGCAATCCCGGCTGGTAAATGCTTTTACGGTTGCCTTATAATATCATTTGCCTGTGTTGTGTTACAAGAAGGGAGATTGACGTTACATGCTGTAGTTTGTTATTGAATAAGTTAAGATGCCTTACAAATCTGCAGGTAGCAACCATTATGACATGACATTATAACATATATTTGTCCATGCATTATTGGACCATTTCCTCCTCCTTGAGAAACAAAATTTAAGTTGAGGTCTTATGAGACTCGGTCTCTCTTTTAGAAATGCATTCGGTATGAACTAGAAATGTTTTTTAAATTTATTAAGTAAAATTTTATAGAAACATGAAAATATTTTCACTCAATTTTGACAATGGCGCGCTTCTTATAGTAATCTAAATAACCCTATCTGCAGTGATACTTTAAATAGAAATAACTTTTATGTAATCATAAAAAATTATGATTGTAATTTGGATGAATTATAAATAAAAATAAACCCACATAATAATAGTTTATAAGTTTTCTACATCTTATCTTATAAAACTTGTCTTTACATAGTAATAATTATCTATTTATTACAAAAAAAGTATACTATGCTACATTAAAAGTTTTAAGAATAATAGTTTATTCTTTAGACTTTTAAAATAACTTTGTACATTCCTAATGCTACACAAATATATGTACTAGTTTTTTGAAACTATAATAATAATAATAATAATAATAATAATGTATAGATCCAACTAATTTTATTGCTGGAGTAGATTATAACTAAATAGTAGTGTAATTATAAAAATTATTATTTTGTCTTAATTATTAAGTGATACAAAGATAAAGTATGCTCTAAATTAATAATTAATTAATAGAGTATATAAAATCAAATATATATATATATATATATATATAAGGGTATGATTACTTTTAAAAAGTAAAGATATTTACTAAAATATAAAAAATATAGATTTTAATAAATTGAGGATGTCACAAACAAACAAATAAAAATAAATTTTTTAATATATTAAAATTTATATTTTTTATTTTTTAGTGAATATATTCACTTTGTTAAAGTCAAGATACCTTCGTATATATATATATATATATTTTTTTTTTCAAATTTCAAATATGGACACTTTCATTTTTTTTAATATAGACATACTATTAAATTGTATATATATATTTGTTTATATATTAGATTTAATATACTCTATTAATTAATTGCTAATGTAGAGCATACCTTATCTCTGTATCGCTTATAATAAAAATAATTAAGACAAAATAATAATTTTTATAATTACAATACTATTTAGTTATAATCTAGTCACAGCAATAAAATTAGTTGGATCCATGCATTATGGTTATTGTGGGTTTCGCTGTAGTAACAATGTTATTTAAATATATTTGACTCATCAGCATCTGGTGAAAAGATCCATACCCGCGCCTGCCTAAAATAACCCAAATTCATCCAAACTTTGGCGGCTGAAGTTCACAGAATTTTAAAAAACGAAAAGATCCAAACCCGCCAAATTCGAAACCCAAAAAGAATCCTCAGATCCCGCCACGCCACCGGCCACCCCCACTGTTTCAAAAGAATCAAAAACACAATGAACTTTCACAAACGAAAAATCAAAACCTCAAATCTCTCTCTCTTTACAGAAATCAACAAAATGGATACCAGATTTGAGGCCTTGCCCCCTCTCAAAAGATTCAGGCTTATGCAACAGCAACGGCAACAGCAAGAACAGGAAGAAGAACAACAGCATCATCAACAGAAAAATCAAGAATCCGATGAATCCACCGCCAAAAGTCTTTGCCTCCCGGCGAAGAAGAGAAAATATTGCTTGCATACACCACCAGTACTTTCCACTGGTTCTCCGGCGGCCACCACCGCGGACACCGGCAGCGCTATCGGTTCAATCACTACATACTCCTTGCCGGCCAAGAAAAGGGTATGGGCCATTCAACCCGATTTGTCCTTCCTTGATCTCAATATTGAGTGGAAGCCGCCGTCTTTCAAAGAAACAAAAGACGAGTGCATTCAAGAACAAGATATAATCCAACAAGAAGAAGAGGAAGAAGAGGATGATGGAATTCTGTGCGCAGTGTGTCAAAGTACGGATGGGGACTCGAAAGACCCCATTGTTTTTTGCGACGGATGTGATCTAATGGTGCACGCCACTTGCTACGGCAACCCCCTTGTCAAAGAAGTCCCAGATGGGGACTGGTTCTGCGCCCAGTGCTTGGCTGCTAACGGTGAGAACCGGGAGTTTTCTTGTTGTCTGTGTCCGGTTGGTGGCGGAGCAATGAAGCCTACTAACGACGGTCTGTGGGCCCACGTGGTATGTGCGGTGTTGGTGCCGGAGGTGTTCTTTGAGGACCCGGAAGGGAGAGAAGGGATTGATTGCTCGAAGGTGCCTAAGACGAGGAGGGAGAAGAGGTGTTACGTTTGTAAGAGTAAAAGGGGATGTTCTGTTGAATGTTCTGAGCCTAAGTGTTGCTTGTCTTTTCATGTCACCTGTGGGTTGAGTGAGGATCTTTGTATTGAGTACAGGGAAGGGAAGAAGGGTGGTGCTGTTGTTGCTGGCTTCTGTAAAGATCACACCGAGTTATGGAAGAAGGTAAAGTAAATATTTGCTAAATATGTAGTGTTTTTATTTCTTTTTCCAAGAATGATGATTTGTTAGTGGTGGTTTTGTTAATGGATTTTGTTTTATTTGCGCAGCAACAGCAGACGGGTAAGTACAGGATTGTGGCCAGAGATGATTGCAAGAAATGAGCAGCTTGTAGGGTCTTATACATTTAAGATTCAACAATGGGTTTGTCTCTTTATCAAAATTTCCGATCTCTGATTGTAATCTTTGCCTTTAGATGATAATTGTGCTTATATTGGATTAGTTGAAATAAAGCTTTTGAGTATTAGCTGTTGGTTTGGCAAGATTGATACTATTATGTTACTTGTATTCAGAATTTAGGATGCTTTTAGCAAGTGATTAATTAATTATTCAATGATGCCATTCAAATGCTTTTGGCAACTGATCTCTTATTTATCTGATCATGACTTGAAAAGTAGCATTTGTGCTTTAATTCAAACGGATGGGTAACATTTTTAGTGTTGGTATATCTGAGATGAACTCTGTTATATCCTTCTCTTGTTTTTCTAAGATAAGATGAAAGGCTTGTGAAATTGAAATTGAAATTGAAATTTGGGTTCAAATCAACAACTTTGCTGAGATAACTACATTCTTGGTAAAGCCAAATTCGTTTGTGTGTTTTTGATTAAGGTACTGCATGAAGGAATCTTAGAAGTAGCTGCTTATGAACAGCTTTCAAGGTGATTAGGGTAGAATATTGAGTGATTTCACTCACAACTGGATTGTGTCATTGTGACACTTGTAGTTAATTACTTTTGCTGAGAGTTGTGCGTAGGCAACTTATTTGGCTTTTGCTAACAGCATTGTGTACATTGCAATACCAAATATTGTAGAGAAGATAAAGCAACAAAGTTAGGTAACTGTATGGTGGCAATGCTACCAACCAGACAAATCACACTGATAATTAACAACAGGGTTAGCAAATCTCTATTTTTTTTTCTTTTTAATAAGCCACAAAGTTGGGCACACTTTTATGCAATACTAGACAATTTGTCAATTTATTTAATAGTTGAATTGAAATTCTTACAAAATTACATGTGTCGTCATGTGATTCATGCACTTCACGTTTATTGCAGATTTAAGGGATATAGTCTCATTTGTAAAACTTAAATTGTCAACTTTTTCTAGTAGGCGGTCAAAATGATAGTAATGGTTTATCAGATTTGAGAATGTTTTCCTTAGCATGTTGCTTGATTTATCTATTTTATGTATACTAATAAGCAACATACTCTAATAATTTAAGCAAGCATCTTGATGGAGTTTTCTTCTCATCAAACGTAATAGAATTTAATTTTCCATTACAAATTGAATATAATTCATAGTCATACTCCAATTCTATGCATGTTAAGAAGTTGGGCAATTAACAAAATAATTCAAAGATATCATTAGACACTATTAATTCGAATCAATCATAGCAAGACCAGTTTCACTAAACATTCTCTAACTTGTATTGTTAGCCACCCACTAGGGCTGGGCATTTTTGGATTTTGGGTTAATTGGCTGGCTGAAAAATTAATCTGATCTCAACCTGAAGGCTGAAATTAAACTTGGTGCGAGTCAAATTGGGTCAAATCCAATTTATGCAATTTTGAGGTTTTTTTTTTTATTTTTTATTTTTCTTGAGTTTTGAGATTACTTTTGAGCTGTTTTTCTTAATTTTCAATCAATAAAAAAATAAATAAAATAAAAGGGAAAACTATTATGAAATTCAATAAATAAAAATTAAAATCAACACAAAGTCTAAACTTAATAAAATTTAAAATTAATATAAAATCCAAATTTAATAAAATTTAAAATTAATACAAAGTTTATTTAATAAAAGTTAAAACTAACACAAAATCCAAACTTAATAGTTTTCAAAGACAATGTCCAAATATTAGTCCTTAAAACATAAAGTCTAAGTTTAAATATAAAGTCCATAACACACTAAAATTTAAAAACAAATCACAAAGTCCATAATACACTAAAGTTTAAAATTTAAACATAAACATTAAATAACTTCTTCATTTACTCATTGCAAGCTTTTTGTCGAGTTCTAACATCAACTTTTTATACTCCAAATTGGAGCATCGATACTATAGAGAAGAATTAAAGAAATTATATATAGTAACTACTTTCTAAAGGTACATTCAAACACAAATACAAATAAAAAAACTCAATTTATATGATATAAATTATATTTTTAATTGAACAAATCATAACTACTAAATTCAATGGTTATTGGCTAATAGTAAAACTTATATATTTGAATAAAGAAACAACACATATAGTTAAAAAGTAAAAGGATTGTTATAATCTCTCTAATTTATATTATACCATAAGCATATAACATGTTTAACAAATTATTCGAAGAAAAAAATGTACTTGATTAAATAAAAAAAATTAGGTCAATCATGCCTTATTTTATGGCATTCATCACCAAGTTAATAATAATCTTTCCTAGGCAATACCATTCTACTTATTTCAGCTTACTTAACTAAAACAATTACAATGTTACAAACTTATAATTAGACTTAAAACTTAAAATTATAACAATTACAATTATAGTTTAAACTTTAAATTTCATCCTAAAAGTATAATATGAAATTATGAATAATAATACATATTAAGAGTTATTTTTCAAATATCAATATCGCCAATGTCAATGCTTACCGTTTCCACCGTTGAAGCTTGTGCTCTTACAAACTCTTTAAAATACAAAAAAAAAAAATTTTGAAGTTATTACATAAATTAAGTACATATAGATATTATTTATAAAATTATAATACATTTTAAATATATTATGTATTTAATGTTCGAGAAAAATGTTACCTTCTTTTAGCTCTATATGAAACATCCCATTCTTAATCTCTTTGGGAATGTTGTAGACGGGATTGAAAAAAAGTTTAGATTAGAACAAATTTTTGGTACATATCAACGTCTCAATCATAGCAGGAGTCAAAGAACTCCTATATTCATCAATAACACGACCCCCAATGCTAAAGGTAGACTCAAGTACCACAGTGAAAATAGGAACAACGAGGACATCCTTTGCAATTTTTTCTAATATCAGATATTTCGATCCATTCACCTTCCACCAAAGTAAAACATTGAGTTTAAGATTGCTAGGATCTTCCACTAAGTTAGCTAAGTATTTTTCCATCTCAGATGCTACTCTCCTACTCTCATTCTGAACAGAAAACTTCTTAGTATATCCTAAGAAAAGGCGAGTAACTCGGAAGATGTCATCACCTTCACCACCAGCAACATCAATCAAACTACCATAAGTTGTAATATATGGAGAAGAACTTGTACCGCTATAATTGCCATTAGGAGCACTCTCAGTACACATCGATCCTGTGGAGCACAATGCTCTATATGCATTATAAAGGTCATTCAACAAGTCTTTTAGTGCTTTGGTCATTTCTTCAATCTTCGAACTATCAGTGCCGAAAATGAGCTCAAAAATATGTTAGCAAAGTCCATTTTAACTCGAGGATCAAGAATGGAGGCAACAATTAACATTTTGTTTATCTTGCCCGAGGACTCCTCATATTTATATATATAAAAAATAATATTATAAGCTATTGACATCATCTAAGGATCATTACTGAATTGTAATGAACTCTTAATTAAGCCGATAATATCATAACAAAGATTAAAAGTCATACTCAAAGAGTTAGAAAATAACAATGTGGTATCATAAAATACCTTTAAAAACTTCATAATTCGTTCAGTGTTCTCCTAATCATCAGGTTCAACTGGGCCCACCATTTTAATGTTATTTTATTTCTCGAGAAAGTTTGTCTTAATTACTTTATCCACTTCTGCCATGCTATTAAATGACACTTGAAACTTCAATGCAATCATTAACATTAAATAAATGGAAATCCACTTAGTAGGATAATCCAAAACGACAGTTCCTTTCGAGCCTTTTACTTGTGCAATACATTGTTTAAATGTTTGTAGCCTTATGGTAGAAGATCTCACATACTTCACAATATTTCGAACAGCAGCAAGACTAGTATGTACCTTATTCAACTCTGAAACATCAACTAAATTTAAAATATGTGTACAACAACGCGCGCGCACACACACACACACATATATATATTGTCCCACCAACACAAGTGCATCAACATTCTTCAAAGCAAGTAATTGCATAGTGACATAACTAACAGCAACATCATTTGCAGTTGCACTATCAAGATTTATTGCAAACAATCTCTCTATCCCCTAGTCCTGCAAATAAGTTACAATCATTTTGCCAATTGTTTTCCCTATATGATCTTCAAACTAAAACTGATAATCCTCCTATTTAAACACCAATCATTATCAATAAAATAAGCTGTGATCACTATGTAACTCATATTTTGAATAGAAATCTATATATCAGTTGAAAGGGACGCTTACTGCTTGTTGTTATAAATCAAACTCTTCAACATTGTCTTTTCCTCAAAAAATAAGTCCATAACATCTTTACCAATAGTTCTTCAAGATGGCATAACGAACTGCGGGATTGTTACACTGCAGAAATGCTTAAACCCTTTGCTATCCATAAAACTAAGTGGTAACTCACCCACAATAATCATTTTAATGACTGCCCTTCTACAAGCATCTTGACTCCATCATTTAGCCAAAACCATGTTACTTCTTTTATCACCCTCAGATGTCAAATTCTGTTGACTTCTACCTTATTGCCCTTGAAATGCCTTGTACGCAGGACAAACTTGTATATGATTTTTCATATTTGTAATCTCATCAAGCCTTGAATGACATTGATATTGTCTACCACAACAGTTGCACTTGCATTTGTTTGGATCATCTAAAGTAAAGTATATTGATTTCATATGTTAGATCTTTTCTTCATTAGTAGTCTTTTCCGCTTTGTCTTTTCCTTTCCCTTTCGAGTTCCTTCTATTTGTATACTTTACTCTTCATCATCACTTATCGAATTCGATCTTTGAGTGTCCAGGCATCTGAACATACAAAATATGAAAGTAACAAAATTAGTAATCATTAATTCAAAAATTAAACATAAAAATATTATTAACATAATCTAATTAGTACGAGAATTAATTCAAATATTTATTAATTTAATTTTATGAAACTTATTTAATTCGACATTTTCATCGTAATATTTCTAATTTTCTATATGATTAATTGATTAGGTGTATAATTGTATAAGTAAAAATTCAAAATTATTCATACTCTATTATGAAAGAGCAAGAAATTAATGATTAATTAATTTATACTATCTAATTAATCATTTCCCATAATAATAAGATATTATTTATATATCTATATCTTAATTCTTATAATAAAATCTTAAATTTCATGCTCACTTACATGTACTTACTACTTAAGTACTTAATGTCAACTTAACATACAATTAATTGATTGAGTTAGTTAATTTTTGTTAAAATTAAAGATACTGCAACACATATCATATATAACTTAATATTTAATTTTAATATTTAATCAATTAATCCACTTAATTTATATTTATACTCTATTCATAAAAAAGCGCAAATATTAACAATAAGCAATTAACAAAAAAAAATACCAGAATAAATAATTTATTATTAAAATTTGACAATACATATTATATATTATTAAACTAATTAAGTAATTATCAATTTAACATGCAATATATAATATACTAAAATATTAAACAATTCCTAATTACCCATTACAAATTTACAACTAATAAGTAATAAGTAATCAAATATATATAATTATATATAGAATATAGTTATAATCTAATTAGTATTTGAAGCTTCAAATTTCACAAGGAAATTTGGGGTTCGGGTTGCCGTCACCGGGTTCAGATGGAGCTTGGAGTAACTTGGCAATGTGGAGCCTTGGAGCAAAAGATCTGAAGGAGTGGCAGCAGATCCGTTTGACACTTGAGAGTGAGATGAGAAGTTGAGGACTTGAGGAGTGTATGTCATTGAGTCTTGAGGTTAAGGAGGGACGCTGCAACTGTTGCAAATTAGATTGATGAAGATTGAAGGCTTGAAGTTTGAATTGTAAGGGTCGTGAGCTTGTGACAGTGATGGGTAATGTGTGTATGCGTGATGGCTTGATGGGTGTGTGCGTGTGAGGTGTAACTGTGTGAGAGAGATGGGTAATTCAATTTGAATGCGTGATGGATGATGCGTGTGACCGTAAGCGTCTAAGCAAGGCCGTGATTGTGAAGGCGAGGGCGAGAGTGAGAGCGACTGAGAGAGAGGCAGTGAGCTATTGTGGCTGGCTATGTGTCTATGTAAGGGGTGAGGGCCGTGACTTTGAGGCTAGGGTTGTGAGCTTGCTGGCTGTTGTTGTGAATGTGAGAGTGCGAGGGTGTGAGCTGCTGCAACCTACAAACTGCTAAGTTTGGATTTTATATTTTTCGCTTTTTTTTATCCAATTGAGTATTTGCCCTAATTCGATTAGAACCTTACCCCTTTATTTTTTATCGGATCGGGTCGGATCAGTTATTTTGCCCGTCCCTACCACCCATATATGAATTATACAGCTGTAAAGAAAGTTTTCTTAGGTATTGAAAAATTCTCCTTAGCCAATCCAATTCAATCATGAGTTTAGTTTTTTAGAATCACATAGATATATATCTTTGTAAGAGTATGATCGAGGATGCTGACTTGTTACTAAAAAGTTAAAATATTGTTACTTTTTGTGTAAGAAAATATATATCTTATTGCAATCATGTTTTAGAACGATTGCAGTCTATAAAAAGGTTGTAGATTAATTTGTAGTATTCTTGAGCAAAAATTTGTGTAAGACAAGATGGATAGACTCGGAGTTTCTTTGTCTATGCCTTATGTTCAAGAGTTGGCCAAGAAGCCTATGCCAGTTGTTCCTCTTGTATACATACATCTGACGGAAGGTACACCTTCTATTTTCAATGATGCTTTGAATTTGAAGATCCAAGTTATTGACATACAGAACTTATGTTATGAAGAATCAATGGATTTTGTACAGCCAAGTTTGGCTTTGCTAGTAGGGCCTTTTCCAGGTAAATCTTTTTTTCAAAGTTAGTACTTTTGTTTAATTTTCATAATTGCTTATTCTAAGCATGAGTAAGATTCCCATCTTCAAAGAAACATTTTGATCATTATAGCGTATTCTAGACAAAATGAAAAATATGTCATGCCTTTGCATTGTTTATTGATTAGGGAAAATTATAAGAAAAGATATCAATATGTACGATAACAATTATACTCTGCACTGTCTGTTTTGTACCTTTTCTGAACTAACTTGGGACTATTTTGTTGTTGTACGGTTTTATTAATAAAATTTAAAAGAAATTATTAAACCATTCGCAAACAATTTCTTTCATTGCATGGTAGCAATAAGAATATTGCAATAAATTTTGAGTTTATGGATTTTACATCAAGTTTGTGTGAAACATTACTTTATAAGAACTAAGTGAAGCTATACTCATCGGTTTTTGATCTTGCAAAGTTTAAAAAAGCAGGACTAAATTTGAAGTTCTCTGAGGTACCCGAAGGAAGCAAGGCAAGAAATGAGTCGTTGGGTATCCGATCTATGTTTCAACCCACAACCCTTAGAGATGAACATTACACTGCCCTATTATTTGTGTAATAACTAGGGTACCAAATGTAATAAACGAATTTATGAGGATCTTCGACATAAGTTAGATGTTAAAATAATGTCTCAAATTGTAGCGATATACTTAGGTACACCTGGGGTATCTCATGAGTTCTTTAAAAAAATGGAGTAAGCTCAAGTAAAGCTCCTCTTTGAAAAGTAAAATGTCACCAGTGCTTCAACGCCAATATTATACAACTCGCCATTCACCATGGAGATTCGGATAGCAGTTCTCCTTGAAGTATTCATAATGCCTTAAATACCTCAGTATTCGAGTACTACAAATTTAGCTGAGCATGTTGAGTTAAACCTCGACCATCTGCTTATAAATGTGTTGATAAGAATGTTAAGTATAAGATGTTTACGCACACTTTTGCCTACTTTGCCAAATCTTTGTTTTGATATCTGAGGGTAGGTAGTATATCCTCGTTACACCAACTTCTAATTGAGTTTATTCATGAATTTCGTTATACTTCTTTTTAAGATAGGGCATTTTCTAAACTTGTTTTCATCAAGTAAGGCGAGTTCAAATATCTAACAGACTATGTAAGCTGCTTTTATTAAGAAATGTTGCATACTGGTGCGTTTGGTCACCAGCACACTTTAACTCACTTTGAGAAGAGTTTATGGTTATGAAAGTTGGCTATGCATTTTTTTTAAAAGTAACGCCCCCTTTCATATGGGGAAGTCCGTTCTCAAGCTTTGCAACAGATTCAAATGAACAAGAAATGCCATTTAAAACAACAAGAAAACAAAATGAAGGTCATGAAAACAAATAAGAAACCTAAGAAGGCAGAGGTACCCCAACCAAGAGTACCCAGGTATGAAGCTCACAGCAGTTGGCAATACGCAAATGAGGATACAATTTTTAGATTTATAAAATGAACTAGCTTTTAGTTGGCAAGAACTTTGGTAGACATTGGCAGCTTCGTGAACATTATCTTTAAGAGCGCTTTGGATCAACTATTGATTAAATCACAAAAAATCGCTCGAAGTAATGCACCGTACGTATATTGTTTTTATTGAAGATATTAGCATTTCCAATAGTGTCATTACATTGCCTGTTACCATTGGTAAGGTACTTGACCATATCATCCATACGATTGACTTTCTCATCGTGGATCACCTGGGTGTCTATAATATTATTTTGGGTAAGCTATTCATAGCAACAGCCAAAGCGGCAGTATCCATGCATTACTTTGTAATAAAGATTCCAACCGTTGGGGAAGTTATCACCATCAAGGGAGATCAGCAATCAGCTTGAGGCTACTATTTTGTTGCCTTTAAAGTGAGTTATCAGATTGCTTTTGATACTCAGCTGAAGGGATGCCTCTCCAGAAAGATATTATCGCTACATGGGGTATTAGTTCGCCTAGCTAAACAAGCACTAGCAAGACAAAAGAGAGCTGCACATAGAAAATCCTTACAATTAGCTAATTCATTAAAAGAATAAGGGGATTCGCCCATGGAAGTTGATACAGTAATCTCCAAGGTATTAGGGGTATCCTATGATAACTAATTGGAATCCATAGGTAAATTAGAGGCACCTTTATAACCCCGAATACTAAAAGAGAAAAAAAAAAAAAGGAACACCAATTGAATATCTTATTTTTATCAAGATTAGCAATGATGATCTAACAAAGACCGTTAAAATTGGCTCTAACCTCCTTGAATAGCATGAGAATAGCCTGTCAACTTATTAAGGGAAAACCATAACATGTTCGCGTGGTCCTATTCAGGTATGCCGGGTGTTGATGCAGTTTTTCCCGCGTTCTTTCGAACAGTACTTGAACCTTATGCTCGCGGCTAGCTCGAGCTCGAGCAGGACTGTCTCATTTTTCCTATTCCTGTCTTTTCTGGAATGGAAGTCTCTCGGACCTGTACTCACAGAGAACAATGTCAGGGGTTGCCGGATGTTGTTCCGGCGAAAACCCTCCAACGCTCAAGTCAGTAATCGGGTTGTTCTTTTTGGTATCCCTCTCAATTGGAGAGACCGGAAGATTGGAAAAGGCGTATTTTTTCTTTTCTTTTTGGTTAAAGGGAATTCCTCCCCCAAAACATCCGAAGAATCAAGTCCAGAGAAAAATAAGAGTTAGAAGAACCTGTATGAAATCTCGGAACCTCTGCAATTTGCCCATCCGCTTCCTTTTATTCTCTGTTTTTCCCGCCCTTTCTATTTCCAGGCTGTCCATTCCCACGTTGGTGGTGTCTGGGTGCCTCTGACAACCGGGATTAGCGTAATATTCCTTGGGGATGCGCGGTTGTCCCTTTAACCTGGTTCACATGGCCAGATCACCATGTCGGGCATGTACGCAAGGAATGATGACACCGTGGGGGCATGTGCCGGCCATCGGCAACAGTACCACCACCCTCCTTTGTGGGGCCCTGTCTGACATCAAAAAGGTGTGTGGGATTCTGTGGGAACGGGTCGGGCTGTCCCGAGCTGGGTCTCGTATTTCATCTGGTCGATGGTTTGCGTAGGCCAGTTGTGCTCGGGGACATAACCTCTGCGAGCAGGAAAGGAGAGCTCAGTTCTCGACCTTGACCAACTTTGACTGGGTCGGGCGACCTCGAGCAGACAAAAGAGCTCGGAGCTCGGACGGCTCTGACTTCACCAACCTTGACCAGCTTTAACGTCTGATGAGATCGTCTTCGTGCCAGTGGTCGGGACTTCTGCTCGAGCTAAACTGTTTTCGGGGTGTTTTATTTGAGCTGAAAGGGCCTTGAGGAGACCTGCCCGATATTACCTAAATACCGGGTATCGATACTTCAACTTTTTGTCATAAGCTAAATATAGACCCACATCATAAGCCTGTTAAACAAAAGCGCTGAACCTTCAACCAAGAGCGGTATGATCCATTTTAACAAAAGATAGATTGCCTATTGGAGGCCAGGTTTCGTTGGGGAGGCGACGTACCTTGACTGTGTTTCGAATGTCATTCTAGTAAAGAAGTCCAATGGGAAGTATCGTATGTGCGTGGACTTTACAGATTTGAACATGTCTTGCTTCGGAGTTAATAGCTTTTCTGGAATTTCTGGCTAGACTAGTTTGCCTGCAATCATTCGAATATAAACTACTTTATTGGGTTCTTATGGTGCCTCTCAATCTAGGTTGGAATCAGGTTAGTGCATGCTCTTGTCTTGCTTTGGAGACTTCCGACCCTATTTCACATCTGTGACGAACTCCTTAAGATACCCATTGAGAATTAGAGCTTTAATTTTCTCACATAAACTAAAGCACTCGATGTACTATGACCAAAATCTTCTTTAAATTCATAATAATTTAAGCTATATTCATGTTAAAGTATTTCTACATAGGTTTGGGTGGGCAGAGTAAGGCACTATCATGACTTTGATAAAAGATTTGTTCTAGAGAACGGTTCAAAGGATAACAAGATTAGTACTAAGGCTTATGTGGTGATTCTTTTTGCTCTGGTTGCGGTGGCTTGAATATGAGGGTAGACTGTTAGCTTAAAGGACTACATATATTATAATTTTAATGCTAGCATACATGTATCTTAAGTGATTTGGTTAATATTATATTTCACATTTTCACTAGTTCTTAGAAGATAATATTTATATAAGTGAATCAAGCTCAAGACACTCAACAGACAATGACATGGTCAAGAACAAAGTTTAGCTCAACGAAGTTATTATTACGATAAATTCTTGTAAAGTTGATATGATTTAATATATGCATGGTTTAACATTTAAGAAGCTCACGATTTTGTTTGATAAATCATTATTTTTTATAAACCAAAATGTTTCATAGTTATAAGACAAGTATTTTATGAATTCAGAGTTTTTCAAATTTTGATTAAATTGAAAAATTTTTGAGAACTTTGAATTCAATAAGCATTATGTTAAAATTATAAAAAGAGCTTTTTTGAAAAGTCCTATAAGGTTTTGTACCATAGCATAATTTTAAAAAATTTTGGGAATAACCAGTGTTATTTAAAAATTCTATAAATGGATATGTTTGTAAAATTTTATAATGTTCTGGGCCATAGTTAAATTATATAAAGTTTTAGACAAAAATATAATTTTGGTAAATACTATTACTGTAGCAAAATTAAAATTACAACAGTAACTTGCACTGTACTACACGATCATCCGGCTAATTTAAAGGTTAACCAGCTACTAGCTGCTTTTGTCAATAACGATTAATTTTTGTATCCAAACTATATAAACTCAAATATAATTTAAATTTAGAGACTTTTGCAAGTAAGAACAAGAGCATATAATATATTTTGAGCTTCCATCTTGCAAATCGTCATATATTAAATTTTCATTATGCTATCATTTGTTTATCTATTTTAAAAGAGAGTATTTGCTGTAATAATTAAATTCATTATCAAATTGTTTTGTGTATAAGTGTGAGAAACATTTGGGTGAAGAGATTGAAGAATAATCTTTTATTGTAAGGGTTCATTGGCACTTTAAAAGCTAATTGTAAAACTTTTGAAGTTTTGAAAAGTTTGGATAGTGAAATCCTCAAGCTTAATTTTCTTGGCGCGTGGACATAGCATCTCTCTTCTCTTATTCTTTTATTTTTTAGTATTGTTAAATTTATTATTTTTAATTTCTTTAAGACATAAGAATAAATTGTTATGTGATTTATTTAGTTTAAGTTTTAAAAATCTAATTCACCCTAGTTCTTGGGTTGCATAGCTTGTATTTCATAGGCGGGGTACCCCATTCGCATTATACCTTCTTCCACATATTGCCAACTATTGTGAGCTTCGTGCTCGGGGTACCCCTGATTGGGGTATCACTGCTTTCTTAGGCTTCTCTTTGGTTTTCATGACCTTTGCTTTGTCTTCTTGCTGTTTCAAGTAGCATTTCTCGTTCATCTCAATTTGTTACAAGGCTCAAGAACGAGCTTCCCTATAGGAGAAGAGGCATTGCTTTTGAAAAGAATGCCAAAACGTTTCCAACTGTAAATTTTTCTCAAAGTAAGTCAAAGTGTGCTGGTGACCAAACACATCGGTACACAACAATTCTTAAATGAAACGATTTATATTGTTAGCCAAAGATTCAGATTCGCCTTACTTGATGAAAGCAAGTTTGGAAAATGCCCTATCTTGAGAGGAAGCATAACGAAATTCATGAACAAACTCATTTAAAAGCTGGTCTAGCTAGGATATGCTGCCCACCTTTAGAGATCGGAACCACGATTTGGCTAGGCTAGTGTGTGTAAACATCCTATACATAGCATTCTTGTCAACATCCTTGATAAACATCTGGTCGCGGTATAGATCAGTGTGCACGAAAGTCAAAATATTAGTTGGTTTGTCATTTCTGCATCGTTTTAGCTAGTAATCTGTAACTTTCCAAATTCATCTAAGAATTTCAAGAGGAATTTGGTATAAACTTGATAACATTAATCTTAATACTATTCCCAAAAGAAAATCAATATTATTTATAGTCGAAATATAGCATCTAAAATAATAAGCATAACAATAATCCTCTAAAATAAAATTTAGCACTAAACAATAAATAAAGTAGCAATAATTGTTTCACCAAGAAAATGCCAAAATTTCTTGCTAACAAATCCTCTTCTCTAAACCTAAAATACCATACCTCAAAAATCAATCTGCAAAATGTTGGAGACGAGGGGTGAGCCTTCAATTCTATAAGCAAACTCATGTATAAAGTTACTAGTAACAATAAAACACATATTAATCATTATAAAGTACTATAAAATAGAAACAAGTAATCATTTTATATTCTAATACATTTGTATGGTAAAACTCCTTACATGATAATCATTTTTAATAAATAAATATTAAAGAAACCATTTATTAATAAAACCTTATTTGTTTAATTTTGCTAATGCCACACAATGTCACATGTATTTTCGATGACCTAGCTAGTAGTTCAGTATGTTTCTTGTATTTTTGTTGACCCAGCCAGTAGTTCGGTATGTCACATATATTTCCAGTGACTCGACCAGTAGTTCAGTCATGATACTTTACTCCATAATAATCATTGTTAGGTGCGCATAGTATAATTAGCTATTCGATTATATTAGTTACAGTAACTACGGACAATGAGCTAAAACCTTAAATATAATTTTTAGTCTTTCAATATTAATCATTCAGTAATATTTCGATAAAACACACTTATAAAACATTGAATTGGCATAGTGTTACAAATATTTTTAAGAAAACTTTTTATGGAAAACAAGTGTTTTAAAGCCATTTTTACAACAAATTAAAGAAAAATATTTTAATAAGCTTTGAATCAAATATAACTTATTATTATAAATTATAATAGTGAAATAACTTCAAAACCATAGAATGCCAATCCACATGAATAACATTATTTTTCTTATAGATATTTACTTATATAATTATAATAAACATTATGCATGAATTTACTTATCTAGATCCAAAGTAATCAATAATGATCCTAATCACAGGAGTTAATTCTTGTCAATATCTTACTCAATTCTCACCTTAATAGAAATTCCTAAAAATCCTTAAACCATTAACTCAACTTAAGTATATCAATTCACCAAACTACATTCGACTATCTTACAATGATTGATTTCTAACAAGTTATAAATATGTTGGAAAAATCACAAACATCCCCAAAAGCTAATTTGAACATGTTGGCATTCAATATAAAATTAACATGATTAATTAGAGTTCATAAGCATCTCCGAAAACTAATTTTTCATAAAAACATCAAAACTGTCTAGTGACGATATAAATAGAGGACTGCTGATTCAAAAATTCATAATTTTAGTCATATAAGTTCAAAAATAGTGATTCAAGTTTTTATGATCAGAGAACATAATAAGGAATCAGAATTAAAATTTATAAGGCATTTATATATGAAAAAGTAACCAAACATGCTTCAATATCAGCCCTCGCAATTCTAGAAAACAATTTCTAGGATTGTAGCAGCCTAACTCTATGATTTTTATATAAAACAAAAAGTTACGAATTTAAATATACAGCAACTAGACATACGGATGTACAACAATAAAAATTTCCAAAATTTTCAGAGGTCATTTGGGTTACGAAATAAATTATAGAACTGAGAATTGCTGTTGAAAATCAGAAATTTCCAACATCAGTGTTCCAACTTCGAAAAATCATTACAATTAATATACAATGAGTTCTTGAAAAATAAAATGCATAGAAAGATAAAGATGTTTAGTTTAATGATCTATAAAGTTTTATGCATGAGACTTAACAAAAAAACAACAATCGTATGACATTCAATCTATACTGGTCACAGTTTTCAGGATAACATAATAGCACTAATTCTACTCAACAACATCATAAATCAATATATAATCATGCTTTCACAATTTTATCAATATAACACACACAATTAATCGCATATAATCAAAAATAAAACTAGAAGTTCAAGGATTTAAAATTCTTACCTTCCTTCAAAACTAAATCGAAATTTAAGAACTTCTTTAATGGCAAACATAAACACAGTCAAAAATCTTCTCCTCTTCCAGTAAAAAAAATGTGATTTTACTCCAATGTTTGCTGCAATTTGTTTTTTTTTTTTTTCTTTGGGTTAGTCTTTAGAGTTTTGAAAAAGACACGAAAGAGCAGTATTAATAGAGCCAAACCTTACCCATTACAGATTTCATTTTCCCCATTTAAAAAGGTATCAAATATTTGGTAAATTAGATTAAATAAATAAACCACCTTAAGTATCATTACCTATAATACTATATTCTATAAATTAGATATAATAATAATAAAACGGGTGTTACAAAATCATGGAGTGAGCTCAACATTTCTAGTGCAAGTAAAGAGAGATGTTCATGAATTTTTCAATCCCTGCATGGAATAAAAGAAAAAACATTGGCAGTATCCAGGGGATATAGAGGGATTAGGACAAGCCTTTGCCGTCTGAGGAGCAAAAGCTTGATTGGGGTGACACTTTCATCATGACCACTCTTTCGGCCCATCTGAGGAAATCACACTTATTTCCTAAGCTACCTCCCCCTCAGGTTCTCTTTTGATCTCTCAATCTCTGCCTGGTAAATCTGTGCGCGTATGTGATTGTGCTTTACTCCGGTTCAGACCTTCTAATATTGCAACTTCTTTATCTTGTAGAGACACCTTGGAAGTTTACTCGACGGAGTTAAATTCCCTAGCCATGAATCTCATATTGAAAATGGGAAAAGTTTTAAATATCAATGATGAAGAAATGATAGAGTTCATTGAAAATGTACTGCAAGCAAAAAGGATGAATTATTACCCTCCATGTCCTCAGCTGGACAATGTTTATGGCCCTCAGCAGCATTCTGATGGCTCTGCTATTGATAAAGAAGGATGGAAAGTGGATTCCTGTCAGCCCGCTACCTAATGCTTTCATTGTCAATATTGGAGACATGTTTGAGGTAATAATTTTAGGGAACTTCCTTAACTCGGCATTTACTGTTGAAAAATTCAAATTCAAAGCCAAATTGTTCAAAGTTTGGCAAAGCACATGTTCAAAGTTTGGCCAAAATTATTCAAAGGTAAATTGTTCAAAGTTTGGCTAAAAATTAGGTAATCACCAACCAAACTTTGACAATTTTAAAGGTTTGGTGAAATAGTGCTACCATGCATTCCTATAAATAGCTATTGTTCTTCATTTGTTAATGCATCCCAAAATTGAGAGCAATTGCAAGTGAAGCAATCGAGAGAGTTGAGAAAAGCTTCCACTTGAGTGCTCGGAGAATTTATTTGGGTGTATTGGGCTATTGGGTTTTTGTGAGTTTTTCCCAATTTGTAAATTCTCATTTGTTAGTAAAATTATCTTCCAGTCTTTGCCCGTGGATGTAGGCTTTACGCCGAACCACGTAAATTATTGTGTCTATTTTCTTTGTAATTATTTACATCACATTTACGTTTCTCCAGAAGTCACAGTTACCATCAATTGGTAATCTACTCAACCTACGCTTCCGCACAACAATTAGTATCAGAGCCGAAGGTTCGTACTTGGGGTATATAGTACTATTCACAAATACAGTATTAGATACGACCATTTGTACTTGGAGAATAGTCTATTGTAAGTAGTGTGTATTTTTGCATGTCTAGGAAAGTTCTGTCAACAAGACGATAAGAGTCTAAGGAGTCTGGGTTTTAAGTGGGACCATTGTGACCCCTCCATTCTCCTGGGAACTTTCCTGGTGCATTTATTCACGCGAAATAAACATCATAGAGACTGTTTTTCAAGTGTGAATAGTTGTTGAAGGCACTGATTATTTGAGGTTGAGAAAGATGGCGTAAGCGTCGCCGTCATCTTCGCCGCCAGGACTACCGTGACTAATGCAAAGTTTGAAGTGGAGAAATTTGATGGTACCAATAATTTTGGTATGTGGCAATGTGAGGTGTTGGATGTCTTATGTCAGCAAGAGCTGGATCTCGCTCTAGAAGAAAAGCCTGAAAAGATGGATGACAAGGAGTGGACAAAAATCAATAGACAGGCAGTGGTACTATTCGCCTATGTCTGGCTAAAGATCAGAAGTACTCTGTCATGAGAGAGACATCAGCAAAGAATTTGTGGAAGACATTGGAAGAAAAATATATGAAGAAAAGCCTTGAAAATAGGCTTTATATGAAAAAGAAACTTTATCGATTCACGCATGCACCCGGTATGTCGATGAATGACCATGTGAACTCATTCAATAAAATATTAGCGGATTTGCTAAATTTGGATGAGAAATTTGAAGATGAAGATAAAGCATTGTTGCTGTTGAATTCGCTTCCTGATGAATATGACCATCTCACTACCACTTTGCTTCATGGGAAGGACAGTGTCACATTTGATGCTGTATGTAGTGCAATCGTATAATCGTCGAGACCGTAAAGAAAGATAAAAAGGATCACGAGATACAGATTGCGTAAGTATTGACAAGCAAGAGGTCGCTCACAAAGCCGCAAACTCGGAAAAAGGGGCAAGTCTAAAGGTAGGCCTGCCAAAGATGAATGTGCTTTTTGTCGTGAGAAAGGGCATTGGAAAAGAATTGTCCTAAGTTACAAAAGAGCAAGGCCATTTTTGATGCATGTGTAGCCGAGCATGATGAGGAGTCAGAATTTAGTCTGGTTGGCATGACGTTGACATGTCAATCAGATGAGTGGATTTTGGATTCGGGTTGTACTTATCATATGTGTCCTAATAAGGGCTGGTTTTCTAGCTTCAAGGAGCTAGATGGTGGAGTTGTTTTTATGGGTAATGACAATGCTTGTAAAACCATGGGAATAGGTTCAATCCAATTGAAGAATCACGATGGCTCAATCCATGTCTTGACAAAAGTTCGCTATGTACCAAGCTTAAAGAAAAATCTCATCTCATTAGGAGTCCTAGAATCCAAAGGGCTTACAATCACTATGAGAGATGGGTTCTTGAAGGTAGTAGCGGTGCACTGACGATGATGAAGGGCACAAGAAGGAATAACTTGTACTATTTCCAAGGAGTACGGTTATTGGATCAAGATCAATAATTTCGAGAAAGGATGCGATTCGGAGGCAACCAAGTTGTGGCATATGCGTTTGGGACATGCCTGTGAAAAAGCTTTGCAGACTTTGGTTAGCAAGGCTTATTGAAAGGTGCAAATTCTTGCAAATTGGAATTTTGTGAACATTGTGTTCTGGGCAAGCAAACAAGAGTAAAGTTTGGTTCAAGAATTCACAATACAAAAGGGATTCGGACTATGTTCACAAGTGATGTGTGGGACCTACCAGAGTAGCTTCTTTGGGAGGTATGCACTATTTTGTTACTTTTGTTGATGATTATTCAAGAAAAGTATGGGTGTATTTGATGAAGAACAAAAGTGAAGTTTTGAGTATATTTCGAAATGGAAGAAGATGGTCGAGACTCGGATCGGTCGAAAGGTTAAAAGACTTCGCCGGATAATGGTGGTGAGTACAAGAATGATCCATTTTAGAAGTATGCCGAGATGAGGGCATTGTGCGACACTTCATCGCTCGAGGTACACCACAATGTAACGGGGTGGCAGAACGCATGAACCGAACTATACCGGAGAAAGTTCGGTGTATGTTGTCCAATGCCGGATTGGGCAAGGAATTTTGAATCGAGGTCGTTGTATATGCGTGCCATCTGATTAATCGCTTGCCATCACCGCAATTGAGGGCAAAACACCCATGGAAAAGTGGACCGGTAAACCCGCTATCGATTATGATACTTTACATGTCTTTGGTTCCACCGCTTATTATCATGTAAAGGAATCTAAGTTAGACCCAAGAGCGAAGAAAACATTGTTAATGGGTATAACTCGGTGGAGTAAAAGGATACCGCTTATGGTGTCCAGATACAAAGAAGATCATTTTCAGAGAGATGTGACTTTTGATGAATTAGTCATGTTAAAACAAAAGGATTCACAAAAGGATGACAACACGAGTAGTACTCGCAGACAGTGGAGGTTGAAAAGGTTAAAGATAATCCAACTAGTGTTGAAGAGGCGGATGATTCTCAATCAACCGAAGATGAAGAAGAGGTTCCGACTCGAGAACCTTTAGAGCAACAAGATTCAATTGCATATAGAAGGCCAGAGAGAGATTCGTAGACCGCTCGCTTTGTTGATATGGTGGCCTATGCACTACCAATTGTAGATGGTGATGTTCCTTCCACTTACTGCAGAAGCGTAAGTAGCCCTGAAAATGTACAGTGGAAGCAAGCAATGGATGAAGAAATGCAGTCTCTTAAAAAAAATGGAACTTGGAAGTTAGTTACATCGCCTAAAGACAAAAAGGCAATTGGGTGCAAATGGGTATATGCAAAAAGGATGGATTTCTCGAAAGGATAAAATTCGATACAAGGCTAGATTGGGTAGTGAAGGGTTACGCTCAGAGAGAAGGAATAGACTACAAAAAGGATACATGCGTCTATTCGGATTTTGCTAGCCATTGTTGCGCAATATGATCCGGAGCTAGTTCAACTTGATGTAAAACCGCATTCTTGCATGGTGATTTGGAAGAGGAAATCTACATGACTCGACCAGATAGATTTAGAGTTCGTTGGAAAAGAAAATTGGGTTTGCAAACCGACAAAGTCGCTTTATGGATTGAAACAATCTCCAAGGCAAGTGGTACAAGCGATTTGATCGGTTTATGAAAGGGCCAATTAGTTGGAAGTCTACACTACGTCTACAGCTGTACATCGTCAACCACAGAGGCCGAGTATATAGCAATTACGGAGGCTATTAAAGAGGCTGTTTGGTTACAAGGCTTGCTTGGAAACTTGGGATTGATCCAGGAGCATGTTTACTTGTATTGTGACAGTCAAAGTGCTATTCACTTAGCAAAGAATCAAGTTTATCATGCGCGTACGAAGCATATTGACGTACGATTTCACTTTGTGCGGGAAATTATTGATGATGGGAAGATTCTTCTTCAGAAAATCAAGACTGCAGAGAATCCCGCAGATAAGTTGACCAAAGTGGTGACAACGATCAAGTTTGAGCATTGTCTAAACTTGATCAATATCCTGAATGTTTAAAACAGTGAGAAAGGTAGAGATTGGAGGATCATTTTATACAAGAAAGTTCAGTAATATTTTGAACTACGGTTGGCAGTCACAAAGGTGCAGCCACTTTGGGAATGATGGTTTGTTGGTAGTCGGCTCAGATTTGGGTAAATCTTCACCGAGGTGGAGAATTGTTGAAAAATTCAAATTCAAAGCCAAATTGTTCAAAGTTTGGCAAAGCACATGTTCAAAGTTTGGCCAAAATTATTCAAAGGTAAATTGTTCAAAGTTTGGCTAAAAATTAGGTAATCACCAACCAAACTTTGACAATTTTAAAGGTTTGGTGAAATAGTGCTACCATGCATTCCTATAAATAGCTATTGTTCTTCATTTGTTAATGCATCCCAAAATTGAGAGCAATTGCAAGTGAAGCAATCGAGAGAGTTGAGAAAAGCTTCCACTTGAGTGCTTGGAGAATTTATTTGGGTGTATTGGGCTATTGGGTTTTTGTGAGTTTTTTCCAATTTGTAAATTCTCATTTGTTAGTAAAATTATCTTCCAGTCTTTGCCCGTGGATGTAGGCTTTACGCCGAACCACGTAAATTATTGTGTCTATTTTCTTTGTAATTATTTACATCACATTTACGTTTCTCCAGAAGTCACAGTTACCATCAATTGGTAATCTACTCAACCTACGCTTCCGCACAACATTTACATTTAAAACTTTTTACACATCACATCATCACAATGTAAATTTAAGAATAAATATGTGCTAGCACATGTGCTTTGAGAATGTTTACATTGTATATTATAACCAAAGGGAAACATCGTAAACTCTGTACGAGAAAGAACTTTCAAAGACACATTTTATAATGCGAGATACAATGGCGAAATATATCCAGCATCAAGTTTGATCTCTGAAAAGAAAAACTTGCATTGTTTAGAAGAGTGACGGTTGAAGAATGCTTCAAGGGAAGTTTTGCTCGTGAGCTTAGGGAGAATCTTATCTAGATGTCCTGAGAATACAACACGGTCAAGGCTAGTATAAGTTTATTTGGATAAAGTTATGTCTATAATTGTGCTTATATTGGACCAGTTTGTCTTTTTGTTTCTCTTCTTCTTCTTGCAAATTTTTTATCTTTCTTGAATAGAACGTTTGGACAACCAATGATTTGGAGAGATTGCTCGTACGTACTATGTGACTTGGTTTCAACAATGGTGTTAAAATAAAAATTTTACAATGTCATTCAAATATTTTTTTTGGCAACAATACTTTTTTATTAATGGAAAGTGTGTGATGTTTCAATGATTTAAGCAATCAACATAATCATGAATTATGAAAGTAGTATTTGTGACTTAAATTTAACTCCTTAAAGCTACTTATTCATGCTCCATAAGGAATCTCGCCTATGCCTTTCCTGCTGAAAGTATAGCTAAAATATCTCCTCATGCTCGTTTTACTTGATAAGCATTCAATACTAAGCTGAGTTTTCAATTGACCCGAGCTTGGCACCGTCCCGCCTAATGATTTAGGCTTTGGGACTTCATGCCAAGGAGTTCTTCTTGCTTCTGGTCTTCATTTTGAACTTACATTATGAATGCTATTCTTATTCTTACATAGTTTGTACTTTTACATATCCCATCTTGGGACGAAATCTTATATTAGCATTTTATAATACATGGGGACTTACCGGAGATACGTCCTCAGGAGTTGTGCGTTCCACGGCCTCTTGACCTCTCGTCCGTCCGCTTTTTCCTGAGAACTTCAGATCTGGGAAGCGGAAATCACGTGGGATCTTGACACTCATGATCTCCGTTGATAGTGGAGACTCGTTATCCAAAGATTATCCGCCGACTTGGACTCTTTCCGCTCTCCCGAAGATCTTCCACAACTTGTGCCAACCTCACAGCACCTCTCCCTCCAACTCCTCCGCACGAGAGGTTGAGGTCGTATCCTGCAAATGTTGACGGGATCCCCTTTCCTCCATGTTTGTTTCTTCCTCACTGCAACATTTGGTGCCCTAGGTCTTTGGGCTTCATCTCCCGCATTTTCCCGAACATGAGCGTTCCCTCGGTTGGACTCCGGGACATCATTACATGCTTTTCTCTCGTGCCTCCCTGAATTCTTGTAATGGGAGGTCGGAGTTTCGATCTGCTTTTCCATCCGATCCATTTTTTCCTGGATCTCCTGCTCGGGCCTCATTGGCCACTTCTCTCAAAGTTACTGATTCATCTGGACTTACTCCTCTTCGGCTGTTTCCCCTCATCGTTGTGTAGTGTGTCTTGAATGTATTAGGAAATTGGGCTTTTTGTGCCGATCCCCACAGACAGTGCCAAATGATGTTGATGCAATTTTTCCCGCGTGCCTCAACAGTGCTTCGAACCTTCCAACAGTGCCTCCAAACAGCTCGAGCGGGATCTGTCTCGAACCTTCGCTCATGGATTCAAACAATGCCTCGATCCTTCTGCTCGCGGTAAGCTCAATCTCGAGCAGGGTTACCCCCTTTTTCCTATCCCGCTGTCTTCTTCAGAACGGAGATCTCCCGGACCTGTACTCACGTAAACCGGTCGTGGGTCGCTGGCGTGTCCCGCGAAACCCTCCGACGCTCAAGTCAGTAATCGAGTTTGTCTTTTTGGTATCTCCCTTAGTGAGGGAGACCGGAAAGATGAAAGGGGTATTATTTCGCCCCCCCTTTTTGGATAAGTATGGTGTTTTCAGAAAATCAAAATGAGAGAGATTAGAATAGGAAGAACCTGTTTGAGCTTACAGATCCTTTTGTCTCTCAAAAAATCTAACCCTCTGTAAATTAGAAATGCCAACCTTTCGGGAATTAGAAAGTCCAACCTTTGAGAATCAAATTCTTCCACCCTTGTAACGTTCTCCTTCGTTTCATTTTATACTCCATTTTTCCCGCTCTTTCCATTTCCAGGCTGTCCACTCCCACGCTAGTGGCATATGGGTCCCTCTGACAGCTGGGATTGGCGGAATATTCCCTAGGGATGAGCTACCGTCCCTTAACCCGATTCACGTGGCGGATCACCATGCCGGCAAGTGCGCTATGAATTATTATACCTTGGAGGCATGTGCCGGCCACCGGCAACAGTATCGCCACTATAACATGTGGGGCCCTGGTGAGACATTAAAAGGTGTGCCGAGATTTTGAGAAAACGGGTCGGGTTGCCTGGGTCCGGTCTTGCCCAGCTGTGCTCGTGGATCTCATGCAGCGGGAGAGATGTGCCTCGGCCTCGACCTTGACCAGCTTTGACTGAGGGACGACCTCGAGCAAGCAAGGAGTGCTTAGCTCTCGACCTTGACCAGCTTTGACCTGAGGGACGACCTCGAACAGGCGAAGTAAGTGCTCGGGCTCGAGCAGCTCAGATTCCTCGACATTGACCAGCTTTGACCGGAAGGGCTGCCGAGCTAGGCCGTCCTCGGGTGTCTTACTCGAGTTGGAAGGGTCGTGAGGGCATGTCCGCTATTACCTAAACACCAGTCCCCGGCTTAGTCTTTTGAGTGAAGCGAGATAAGACTCGAAACTCGAGAATGATGGGCCGATTCGCGCCTTTACTCTTCCCCATGTTCTTCTTGCTCGAGCCTATAGTTGGTCGTGGCTTGGCTCTATCCCACCCGAGGTTTAGGCTTTGGGACCTCCGGCCTGGTATTCTTCATGAGTTTCTTCCGCTCGGCCTCGCAATTGACCTAGGCTTTATGCCGTCAATCCCGCCGGGCCCGCAATCGACCGAGGTGTCTTCGTTGTTACTCCCGCCGGGCCCGCAATTGACCGAGGTGTCTTCTGTCATTACTCCCGCCGGGCATGCAATCGACCGAGGCGTCTTCGATGTTACTCCCGCTCGAGCTCAGAATTGACCCAAGCATGGCACCGTCCCGCCTAATGACTTAGGCTTTGAGACTTCCGCCAAGGAGCTCTTCGATCTTCCGCCCGGCCCGCAATCGACCCGAGCTTGCTGATACTCCCGCCGGGCCTGCAATCGACCCAAGCGTGGCACCGTCGCGTTGGGACTTCGGCCGAGGAGCTCTTCTTGACTTCTCCGCTCGGGCCTTTAATTGGCCGGAACGCCTTCCGATGTCTACTCCTACTCGGGCCTGCAATTGACCCAAGCGTCTTCGATAGTTACTCCCGCCAGGCTCGCAATTGACCCAAGCGTGCAACCGTCCCGCCTAAGACTTAGGCTTTGAGACTTCCGCCAAGGAGCTCTTCTTGAACTTCTCCCGCCGGGCCTTTTAATTGACCCGAACGCCTTCTTGATCTCTACTCCCGCCGGGCCTGCAATTGACCCAAGCGCCTTCTTGTTATACTTCGCCGGCCTCAGACTGACCTAAGCTTGGCACCGTCCCGCCTAATGACTTAGGCTTGGGACTTCCGCCAAGGAGCTCTTCTCAAACTTCTCCGCTCGGGCCTTTTAATTGACCGAACGTCTTTCGATCTCTACTCCCGCCGGGCTCGCATTGACCCAAGCTTGGCACCGTCCCGCCTAATGACTTAGGCTTTGGGACTTCGGCCAAGGAGCTCTTCTCAAACTTCTCCCGCTCGGCCTTTTAATTGACCGCAACGCCTTCCCGATCTCTACTCCCGCCGGGCCCGCAATTGACCCAAGCGTCTTCGGTTATACTCCCGCCGGCCCGCATTGACCCAAGCATGGCACCGTCCCGCCTAAGACATAGGCTTTGGGACTTCTGGCCAAGGAGCTCTTCTTGAACTTCTCCTGCTCGAGCCTTTTAATTGACCGGAACGTCTTCTTGATCTCTACTCCTGCTCGGGCTTGCAATTGACCCAAGCATGGCATCGTCCCGCCTAAGACTTAGGCTTTGGGACTTCATGCCGAGGAGTTCTTCTTCTGCTCGAGCCTTTTAATTGACCCGAGGTCTTCCTGATACTCCTGCTCGGGCCTGCAATTGACCCGGGCTTGGCACCGTCCCGCCTAATGACTTAGGCTTTGGGACTTCATGCCGAGGAGTTCTTCTTCTGCTTGAGCCTTTTAATTGACCCGAGGTCTTCCGGATACTCCCGCTCAGGCCTGCAATTGACCCGAGTTTGGCACCGTCCCGCCTAATGACTTAGGCTTTGGGATTTCTGGCCAAGGAGCTCTTCTGAAACTTCTGCTCGAGCCTTTTAATTGACCCGTGCTTCTTCTGATATTACTCCCGCTCCGGTCTTCAATTGACCTGAAGCTGGCACCGTCCCGCCTAATGATTTAGGCTTTGGGACTTCCGGCCGAGGAGTTCTTCTGCTTCTGGTTTTCATTTTGAACTTACATTATGAATGCTTTTCTTATTCTTACATACATTTGTACTTTTACATATCCCATCTTGGGACGAAATCTTACATTAGCATTTTATAATACAAGAAGACTTACTGGAAATACTTCCTCAGGAGTTGTGCGCTCCACGGCCTCTTGACCTCTCGTCCGTCTGGATGAGCTGGCCAGATGCTCCTCGCTCCATTCCTCGATTCCCCCGAGTCGAGCGAGGTTATCTCAGATGGTTTCTTTGGCGGCTACGGCGTAGCAGCTCCTTGCCACCCTTTGGCTGCCTTTCACGACCCCAACAGCCCCATTTACTCGATACTTAAGGGCTAAATAATGGGTGGATAGCACGCATTGGTCGATCCTCATGAACGGCCTCCCTAGAATCGCTCGGTACGGGCCGGTTTCATCTACCACCACGAAATCCAAAGATCATGTTCTTCTCGAAAGGCTTTGAGCCCATGGTCGCTGCCAATTTGATGATTCCTAGAGGCATTAGCTTTCCTCCCCCGAATCCTTTCAAGGAAGTGCTCGTCCGCTCGAGGCTTGCTCTCGTTATTCCTAAATCCTCGAGTGTGGATTTGAAAAGAATATCAACCGAGCTCCCGAGTCAACCAAGATTCTGGTCAACTTCCTTATTCGCTATGCTGGCTTTTACCACTGTGGCATCCTCGTGAGGTACAAAGACCCCTCCTCATCTTCATCCGTCCACATGATTGGCACCGCCGAACCTTGGCCTTCTGGCAGCAGGAGCGATGAATAGGACTTCTCGGCCACGAGCAGCATATCTGCAGATAGTTTTTCCGGCCCTGTTGAACTTCCGCCATCGTTGGCCCACCCGAAATTACTCTCGTGGACTGGTGGTTCTGTGTTCATTTCAGTAAGCTCCGGCCATCTTCCTCAGTCGCCGCTCAACTACCGGGTGTCCCCCTTCAACAAACTCATCCAAGTACCGATTCCTAACCAGATCCTCCACCTGGTTTTTCAAATCACGGAGCATTGTGCTGTGGAGTGGCCGTGGTTACCATGGAAACGGCAGAACCGCCTCTTATCCCGCTTGCCACCGACTTGGCCATCTACGCTGGTAGGCTCAAGCAGCCTCGCCTTCACCACTTGAAGTATCTCTTCAGAGATACTTTCAACCTCAGATATCGCTTGTAGCTGTGGCTCTGCTCCACCACTCATGATTGCCCTATCCCTCGGGAAGCTTCTCGTGAGGGTGGCAATGGACGGTCCGCCTCGGTCGTGGTTCATCTCAGTGTCCGCTTGGCGGCTGGTCAGTGGTGTGTGGCCATCATGACGCCTCAGATTCTCTCGTGATCCCGACCTGAGACCTGCGAGGTGGCTGGGGACCATCCGCGCTGGGGAACTCTCCGATATGGGTTGTACAGGCAGCCCTGGCCTCTACGCCTTTGAGCCTGTGTCCCCTGGCAGGCCCCTTCTCCTTCCTTCTGCTCCACCGACCTGCTCACTCCTCGCTTGGCAGCCTTTCTTCTTCGATTACCATATCCAGCTTTACTTGTTCGTGACGCGTCCGAATACGAACGGATCAAGGACTCAGCAGGTTATACCATGGTCTCCCCATCCGAATCACCATCCTTTAATCCTCTCGTAGCTTGGGATGGTTGAACGCACCAAGATCTAGGACCGATCTATGGTATCTTTGATAAACTCCCGAGGGACTCTCCTTCTTCTCGCCTCACTCCGACAACTCCATCATGTCATCCTCGTGGGTCATCGCTGCCTGAATTGTTCTCGCGAACTCCCCGCACATCTGCTCAAAACTCAAAATGCTTCCCGTGGAGTCTCATGGTACCATTCTCTCGCCCTTCCTCAAGAGTGAGCTGGAAGGCCCCGCGACCTCGGTCAGCCGATGCACCTTGCACCTCGCCATGTCGTTGAACCGCTCTATATGTACTAATGGATCACTCTTTCCCGAATATTTCAGATCTGGGAAGCGAAAGTCACGTGGGATCGTGACACCCATGATCTCCGCGGAGAGTGGAGATTCGTTGTCCAGCATTATTCGCCAGCTTAGACTCTTTCCGCTCCCAAAGATCTTCCACAACTCGTGCCAACCTCACAGCACCTCTCCTCCAACTCCTCCGCACGAGAGGTTCAGGTCAGTATCCTCGCAAATGTTGACGAGACCCCCTCTCCTCCATGTTTGTTTCTTCTCTTACAGCAACATTTTGTGCCCTAGGTCTTTGGGCTTCATCTCCCACATTTCCCCGAACATGAGCATTCCCTCGGCTGGACTCCGGGACATCGTTACATGCTTTTCTCTGTCCTTCCTTGAATTCTTGTAACAGGGATGTCAGAGTATCTATCTGTTTTTCCATCCGATCCATTCTTTCCTGGATCTCTCTGTTCTGGGCTTCGTTGGCCACCTCTCTCAAAGTTACTGATTCTCCTTGACTTCTCCTGCTTGGGCCTTTTAATTGACCGGAACGTCTTCTGATCTCTACTCCTGCTCGGGCAGACGGCGCCAAAAGATGTTGATGCAATTTTTCCCGCGTGCCTCAACAGTGCTTTGAACCTTCCAACAGTGCCTCCAAACAGCTCGAGCGGGATCGTCTCGAACCTTCCGCTCATGGATTCAAACAAGTGCCTCGATCCTTCCGCTCATGATAAGCTCGATCTAGAGCGAGGTTACCCCTTTTCCTATTCCACTGCCTTCTTCGAATCGGAGATCTCCTGGACCAGTACTCACGTAAAACCGGTCGTGGATCGCCGGGCGTGTCCGCGAAAACCCTCCGACGCTCAAGTCGATGATCGGGTTTGTCTTTTGGTATCTCCTTAGTGAGGGAGACCGGAAAGATGAAAGGGTATTATTCGCCCCCATTTTGGATAAGTATGGTGTTTTCGGAAAATCAAATGAGAGAGATTAGAATAGGAAGAACCTGTTTGAGCTTACAGATCCTTTTGTCTCTCAAAAAATCCAACCCTCTGTGAATTAGAAATGCCAACCTTTCGGGAATTAGAAAGTCCAACCTTTGAGAATCAAATTCTTCAACCCTCGTAACGTTCCCCTTCGTTTCCTTTTATACTCCATTTTTCCCGCTCTTTCCATTTCCAGGCTGTCCACTCCAACGTTAGTGGCATCTGGGTCCCTCTGACAGCTGGGATTGGCGGAATATTCCCTAGGGATGAACGGCTGTCCCCTTAACCCGATTCACGTGGCCAGATCACCATGTTGGGCAAGTGCGCTAGGAATTATGACACCTTGGAGGTATGTGCCGGCCACTAGCAACAGTATCACCACCACACCATGTGGGATCCCAGTAAGACATTAAAAGGTGTGCCGGGATTCTGAGAAAACGGGTCGGGTTGCCCTGGGTCGGGTCTTGCCCAGCTGTGCTCGTGGATCTCTGCGAGCAGGAGAGATGTGCTCGGCTCTCGACCTTGACCAGCTTTGACTTGAGGGATGACCTCGAGCAGGCAAGGAGTGCTTAGCTCTCGACCTTGACCAACTTTGACCTGAGGGACGACCTCGAGCAGGCGAAAGAAGTGCTCGGTGCTCGAGCAGCTCTGAATTCCTCGACATTGACCAGCTTTGACCAGAAGGGCTGCTCGAGCTAGGCTGTCCTCGGGGTGTCTTACTCGAGCTGGAAGGGCTGCGAGGGGCATGTCCGTTATTACCTAAACACCACTCACACCAATAAGCATTGTGAATTTGTGATATCAAGAAAGTTTATCACTGTTAAACTCGAACTTGCTCGGATTGTGCTAAGGTTCTCCTCTCTTCTTCAGAGTCTAATTCCTACTTACACTGTACATTTTTATTGCTGACTTAAATTATATATAAAAGATCAGGACACTTCAAATAAATTTATAATGTCTTCCCTTTTTCCTTAATGGTAAATGTCTTTCGGGTTGAACCCTTTTGTAATGGAGGGGCCAGTTCTGGGCCCAATTACGCCCATACAACGAAAGGTTAGGTGGAGGAAGCTGACTTGCGTTGGAGGAAATACTCTTCTTTTTAACTCGTTCAGTAATGACCGGTACAAAGCTGCAACAATCTTGAGAGAATTTGTGGAACAAAAGATGGCCAAGATCGGAGGTTCTCTGCCTGTGCCTTGTGTTCAAGAGTCGGCAAAGAATCCTATGTTAGTTATGTCTCCCAGATACATACGTCCAGACCCAGAATCACCCATCATTTTCATTCCTGATGATGCTTTGATTTCGAATTTCCCAGTTATTGACATGCAAAGCTTTCTTTCTGAAGAATCAATGGATTCTGAGTTAGCCAAGCTCCACTTCGCTTGGAAAAAATGGGTTTTTTCCAAGTAAACTCTTTTACCAGAATTTGTTGAGAAAGTAAAGAAAGAGTTTCAGGAATTCTTCAATCACAACATGGAAGAAAAGAAAGAATATTGGCAGCGTCCAGGAGATTTAGATGGATTTGGACAATCCTTTATCGTATCGGAGGATCAAAAGCTTGATTGGGCTGACACTTTCATCATGAACACTCATTCCAGTCCATCTGAGGGAACCACTCATATTTCTTAAGCTCCCACTTCCCTTCAGGTTTAGAACGCTCTTCCAGGGATGGCAATGACATCCGGATCCGACCCGCATCAGCATGGATCCGAAGATCCAAATCGAGAAAAATTAGGATTCGCATTTAAAAAAGTGCGGATCCAGGTAAAGAAAACGAGGATACGCACAGATCCGGATATAAGTATATCTGGAAATCCGGATCCGTATTTTATTTTATATTAAATAAAAATTAATTGAAAAATATATATTAAATTAAAAAAAAACCCTAACCCTAGCTTACTCACAAACACACACAATACTCAGCACATTACACATTTACACACTTCACCAGAGCACAGCAGCCGCAACAAGCCAACAACCCACGATCCTGAATTCCCGATTACCGTTGGCCTATTTTCCATCATCATCTGCCTCGCCTGTTTTCGATCACAGTCGCTGCGCAGTTATTGCTGCTCGCTTCATACCTCTTACTTCACTTTGCGCTGCTGCTGCTGCTGCATACTGCTTGCTTCCCATCACTGTCGCTGCAAGCTGCCCTGGTCCCTGCTTACTGCACGCTGTTGCTGCTGCTAGACGTTGCTGCTGCTACACGATTTTATGTTGGATTTGCAGAACAAATTATGAATGCCGAAGGAGTGAATGATTCTGATGAATGACAATATAGTGGCATGACGTGTTGGATTTTATGTTGGATTTATGGATTTGTAGTATTTTTATTTGTTATTTTTATGTTTGATTTATGGATTTGTAGTGTTTTTATTTGTTATTTTTTTTATTTAGGTTATTTTTATTTGTGATTTTATAATATTATTGTATGTTATGTTGAATTGTTAATTATTTAATTTTTGAATTTTGATTGAATTTTTTTTTAATTAAATTTTAATTGTTGAATTTTATTTGTTAAATTTAATTTTTTTGCGGATCCGGATATCCGGAATATTCGCCCGTAATTCGTGCGGATATTATCCACATCCGGATTTGCACAAAAAAATACGGATCTGGATGTAAAAATATTAAGCCGGATCTAGATTAGGATTTTGCCATCCTTACTTCCTGTCCATCTGATGGTGATCATGCAGCTTTAGTCTAGATTAAGTCCTTGATTTTTGATTTGCAAACAAAGATTGTACGTATTTAACCTTCTAATGTTGCATCTTCTTTTTCTTATAGAAGCACCTTGGATGTTTATTTAATGAAGTTAAAATCTTTAGCCATGAATTTGATATTGCAAATGGGAAAAGTTTTAAATTTCAATGACGAAGAATTGAGAGATTTCTTTGAAAATGGAATGCAAACAGTGAGAATCAACTATTACCACCTGTCCATAGCTAGAGAAGGTTATAGGCCTCGCATCTCATTTTGATGGCTCTACTCTTACAATTCTGCTACAAGTCAGTGAAGTAGAAGATCTCCAGATAAAGAAGGATGGAAAATGGATTCCTGCAACCCCACTTCCTAATGCTTTCATTGTCAATATTGGAGACATGTTTGAGGTATTGATTATAGTATATGTTGATGCTGTTTTCTGCTCGCTTTCAAGTAGTGCTGCTACCTTCTAATTGCTGGTTGCCCGAGCAGGAGTTCCAATTGATTCCTGCATTTTTCGGTCAACTGAAGTGGTGGTTTCCTCCGATCTGTATCCACAGAAAAATATCAGGGGTAGCCAGTTTTTCCGAAAAAAACCCTCTGACGCTCAAGTCAGTAATGAGGTTGATTCTTTATGAGTTTGATTCTTTATGAGTCCTCTATTAATTCTAAGAGAAAACTGGAAAATATGAGGTTCAGAGAGATAAAGAATAAGAAGAGAAATCAGAGTTCGAATCCTTTTACCTTACCCTATGTCTGCTATTTATCCCCCTGTTTTCCCGTCCTTTTGCATGGGCGCCATCCCTTGTATTTATTGAGTCTGTTTTTTTCTGACAGCTATGGGTTCTGCGGCACAACCTGGGGGTGCGGGATGTCAGACGGTTATGGGTTCCCTTGATCGAATGGTGATGCTGTGCAGGTTTGTGTAAAATGATGACACTGTGGAAGCGTGTGACAGTCATCGGTAACAGTGGCTAAACCCTAAGGAGTGGGGGTGCCTGTTAGTTATTTATCGTCGTGACAAATGGTCAGGGCATGGGGCTGCCATGCTTAGGTTTGCTTTGCTCGAGCTCTGGTCTCTTCTTTTTTATGGTGCTGTCCATAATGCGACCAAGTCTCGCTCGGTGGTGGAGGATCTTTGTGACCTCACCCGAGCAGGATGGGAATATCCGAGTCCAGCAAGTCTAGAACTCTTGATCTCGACCAGCTTTGGCACCGAGCAGGGGTGCTTTCGTGCTAGTGATCAGATTTTCTGCTCTGGCTTACTTTCCTTCGATGAGGTCTGCTCGGCATTTCCCAAACAGTATATTACCTCAACTTGGCATTTACATTTATAAATTATCATGCATCACAATATCAGAATACATTTTTTAGGTGATTCATAATAGGAGAAGCAGTATAACTAAATTACACTTATAAAGGCTTGTTTTGACTGTTTATTTTTCAAGCTCGATTCCATTGATTGGTATGTTAAATGCCATGCAAAACTCCCTGAAATGTTGACAAGAACGGTGCAATTTAAGCATCAAGTTAAAGAATATTAATTTAGTAATTAACATTGAAGAGCGAATATGTGCTATCGTTCATGTGCTTTGGGAATTTTACATTGCAGAATGGGAAATACCATAGTGTCAATGAAGCTCACATGTGCACAGCAGTCAGCTGCAGCAGCAAGGCAGAGAATCATAGCAATCATAAGAGACTAATAAAAGGTTATGATATGGCCTGCCAGCTTGGACCTAGCAGTTAAGTGGAATCTTGCACACGTGAAAATTAGTATTGTTTAGGGAGTGTTGAGCAGGCCCGCTTGAGGACAATCTAGCCAGAGCAGAAGACCTGATCACTAGTGTGAAGACACCCCTGCTAGGTGTCAAAGTTGGTCAAGGTCAAGTGTTATAAAGCTGGTTGGGTTCTGATACGCCCATCCTGCTCGGGCAGGGTCACAAAGACCCTCGACTACCGAGCAGTTGCGGACAGCACTCTGAACAAGGAGAAACCAGAGCTCGAGCAGAGCAAACCTAAGCATGGCAGCCCCTCCCCCGACAATTTGTCACGACGATTGATAACTGACAAGCACCCCCACGCCGTAGGGTTTCATCACTGTTACTGATGACCGGCGCATGCCTCCACAGTATCATCATTATACACAAACCTACACGACATCATCATTTGATCACGGGAATCCATAGCCGTCTGACATACCATACCCACAGGTTGTGCCGCAGCAACCCATAACTGTCAGAAAGATGGAGGCACAATTAATGCAGGGGTTGGTGCCCAAGCAAAGTTGAGCGGGAAAACAGGGAGATAAATATCAAATGAGGGGCAAGGTAAAAAAGGATTCTGATTCCAACTCTAATTTTGGATCTGGATTTCTTATTTCCTCTTATTTTTCCTTACCTCTCAAAACCTCCTATTTTTTCCGTCTCTCAAATTAAGAGGGATTCCAAACGAATCAACCTGATTACTGACTTGAGCGTCGGAGGGTTTTCGTCGGAAAAATACCCGGCGACCCCTGATACTTTTTTTGTAGATACAGGTCGAAAGACATCACCGCTTCAGTGAACGAAAAAAAGCAGGAGCCACCGGAAATCCTGCTCGAGCAACCAGCGACCAGAAGGCGACAACACTACTTGGGAGCGAACAAAAAAATGCATCAACAAGTATTAGTTTGTTATAATTAGTTGTAAATAATTATAGTTAGTTTGTTAATAATTGTAGTAGTTTGTTAATTAGTTTGTTAACAATTACAGTAGTTTGTTAATTAGTTTCAGCAAGCTACGCGTGTATAAAAGGTGAGCTCCTGTACAGTTTCATGTGTTGTATCATTACTGATTAAAATGAATTGAAGAAATTCTTGAAGCATCCTATTTTCTCTCTCAAATTCCTTTGATTTTCTCAGTAAACAAACAATCCTAAAACTTTCACTCGTAGCATTGAGCAACATGCAACTGTAAACTCTACATAAGAAAGAATTTCCATTAGAACAATTTACAAAGTGAGATATGAAGGTGAAGTGTACCCAGTGTCCATTTTGATTTTTGAAGAAACACCGGCGTTGTTTAGAAGAGTGACAGTTGAAGAATACCTCAGAGGTCGGTTGGGAAAAGTGTTATCTGGATGTCCTAAGAATTCAACATGGTCAAGGCTAGTAAAATTCTAAAAGTTGTACAAGTTTACATTAAACTCTGAACAGTGTGTTAATAAAATTGTGTGCAAATGGAAACAAGAAATTAGCTCTGTTATTGTAACATGTTGCTAGGGTCATAGTGTTTGTGACACCTTAATGTAAACTATAGTATGTTAAATAATGAACAGACCATGTAAGAAGCTTATGAACAGGATGACCTGGGGTCCAAGGTAAACGAGATCAGGGCCTGCCGGTTAGTATTATTGACGCGAACCTCCGAGGCACAAGTCAGTTGTGGCAGATGCAAGTAACCAAGAAGAATAGCAAAGAAAGAAAAAGTGTAAAGAACAACAGGAAGTAAGTTGGGAGAAAGCTTATATTGAGCTAGTATTTCGAGAAGGATGCTTGGAATACATTAACAATGTCTAAGGTAATATGGGAACTACAACTAATTAATTGAGTAGCTGATATGTTACTTGTGATTATCAATAGTCTTTGTCCTGCCCATATTTTACTTATGCATTTTGAATGGTGCCCTTAAAATAATCCAGATCAGTCATGGGCATAATAATATATGATAAATGGTTAGGTGGAGGATGCTGATTTATTAGAAAATAACTCTTTTTAACTCTTGTGATTGTCTACACTCTGCACCCTGCACTCTTGTCCCAAAACCAATACAAAGCAGTAGCAATCTTGAGAGGATTTGTCAACAAAAGATGGCCAAGATTGGAGGTTCTCTGCTTGTTCCTAGTGTTCAAGAGTTGGTCAAGAATCCTATGTTAGTTGTCCCTCCCAGATACATACGTCCGGACCAAGATTCACCCGTCAATTCTGATGATACTTTGATTTTACAGATACCAGTTATGGACATGCAGAGCCTGCTTTCTGAAGAATCAATGGATTCTGAGTTGGCCAAGCTCGACTTCGCTTGCAAAGAATGGGGTTTTTTCCAGGTAAAATGCTTTAGCAAAGTTAGAAAAATTTTCCATGCTTGTCTGTGATTTAAGAATCAAGAAATCTGCAAAACGCTCAATCAAAATATCTATTTTAGAAACCCAGTTTCTATTGATTTTAGCTTATCAAGATTTCACCTTTTCCCATCTCGTCCATTTGCTGTAAAGGAACTTGTCTCTGATTTTATTGTACAAATTATGAGGAGATATGAGAAGAAAACATTCATCATTTATTTCTGAAACCCAGAATCCATTGATATTTATATTTGACTTTTTTTATTGCTTTAAATTTCTACACAGACATCGATTTAATTAGGATTAATTAGTATGAAAAGATTCCCTAAACAAATTTCACCTACTCTGTCTCAATAGCTTTCGGTAGCTTTTGAGAAAAATGCTTCTGTCAAAATGTGATAAAAGATATAGGAAGTTGTATAAGACTCACTCAGATTATTTGCCGGTCTAGAATATTGAAATTTCTCCAAAACTATGAGTAAAAAACACTTGTAAAAAGTAATCACTGAGAAGATTTATAAACAAATTAAAATTGGTGTTTAATGCAACAGCAATGTTCTCAGTTGATGTGTAACAAATGCTTTTAGCCATTTTGAGAGTAAATCTCGTCTCTAAATCAGTCAAATAAGTTACAATCTGTCTCAATGAAACACCTGGCATGATTATTAAATCTTAGCTTCTGTTCATTCCTGCATTATTTCAGCTGGTAAACCATGGAGTGAGCTCGGAATTTGTAGAGAAAGTGAAGGAAGAGGTGCAGGGATTCTTCAATCTCAGCATGGAAGAAAAGAAAAAATATTGGCAGCATCCAGGAGATGTAGAAGGATTTGGACAAGCCTTTGTTGTATCTGAGGAACAAAAGCTTGATTGGGCTGACATTTTCTCCATGATCACTCTTCCAGTTCATCTGAGGAAGCCACACTTATTTCCTAAGCTCCCTCCTTCCCTCAGGTTCCCTCTGTTTGTGCTTTGATTTAGATTTACAAAAAAAAAGAACAAATTAAACCATCTATCTAATGTTGTATCTTCATTTTTCTTGTAGAGACACCTTGGAAGTTTACTCAATGGAGTTAAAATCTCTGGCCATGAACCTGATATCGAAAATGGGAAAAGTTTTAAATATTAAAGACGAAGAATTGAGAGAATTCTTTGAAAATGGTTTCCAATCAATGAGGATGAACTATTACCCTCCATGTCCTCAGCCGGAGAAGGTTATGGGTCTCACCCCTCATTCTGATGCCTCTGCTCTTACTATTCTGCTACAAATCAATGAAGTTGAAGGTCTTCAGATAAATAAGGATGGAAAGTGGATTCCTATTACACCGCTGCCAAATGCTTTCATTGTCAACGTCGGAGACACATTGGAGGTAATAATTATGATTACTAACCTTGGAGTTTATATGATCTAGCTCATGTGCTTTAATATTTTTAACATTGCAGATTATAACTAATGGGACATACCGTAGCATTGAGCATCGTGCAACTGTAAACTCTATACAAGAAAGACTTTCCATTGCCACATTTTACACAAAGAGATTAGATGGTGAAATATACCCAGCATCCAGTTTGATCTCTGAGAAAACCCCTGCATTGTTTCGAAGAGTGACAGTTGAAGAATTTTTTAGGAGCCGGTATGCTCGTGAGCTTCGGGGAAAATCTCAACTGGAAGACCTGAGAATTCGACATGGTCAAGGCTAGTGCAAGCTTAGTTTGGATAATTAAAGACTTGTGCCTTTAATCTTTTGATGTAGTTGTGCTTCTATTGGATCAGTGTCTTTCTTTCTTGAAATAGAATTTTTGGATACTTGTCATGTTTTTATGAGATTTCAAGAACTATTTCACTTGCTTTCTGAGTTAAAGATGATTTCAAATGCGATATTAAATACTTAAGCATGCCATTCTAATGCTTGCATGTCCAGGTATATCCTTATTAACAATGTATTTGTTGGAATGTTGCTGAAATTGAATATATAACAACATAGACTACAAGTGTATGTCATGCCCATTGGTAACTCAAATGAAATAACAACTACAATCATAAAATCATAACTAACTCAAGATTAAGATTACAAAAAATCAATGCTTGAGATTTAATAAGTCTGACAGTTATTACTAGATTAATTAAATCTCATATGTGATCCAGTTCAATGTAAACATACTACATCAATAAATTCATACATGATTAAGACAAATTACTCAATGAATTTATTGCAGTCTATACCTAAATAAAGTGCCAAACTTTATTTATCAACTGCAAACTTATTTTATTTAATCATAAGATAACTTGTATTTATGTCTTTTGCGAATCCACATAGTGATCGCATAAATACATATAATATGATTAAATGGACTTTACTCAAAATATTAATACAATAAAGATACATGAATAAAATACCTCATTTTATTTTATTAATCAGAAATATTATTTATGACAATAAATATAAATATGCTTTAAAGAGCATATTTTTCCAACAGGTTCTTTATAAAATAAATGACAGCGACATTCTCATGGTATGTTGCTAGTGTCATGAAAGGAGATGTGTTACTACTAGTGGGCTCACAAGATTAGCACACAAAGTATGGTTGGCGTTAATGTAGGGTGTGTGGTGGAATTTGTGTCGATGGCTAATGAACTTCCAAGAAGGCTAAAAAAGAAGTTGTACTATAAATTTCAGCAAGATATTTTGACTTTGTGTCGATGTATCTTAGAATTCATAATTAATTCTAAGTGAATATACTTTTTATGGTGAAAATAATAATTCTCTATGTTAAGGATTATGACTATAACGAAGCAGAAAATAATATGTGGAAATTGATTGGTTCTCAATCAAATCTCTAAGTAAGAGAATGTCAAATAGTATGGCTTCTAGAAGGTCAAACCTTCTAGAAAGTCAAACCACACTATTTGAATGACACTGCATTCAAAAAAAAAAAAGCCGCAAAATAAACAGTGATAAAGAGTGACTACTTGGTGGCTATAAAAGGAGACATTCTCTCCCCTCATTTGTATGTTCTCTCCCCTCATTTGTATCTAAAATCAAATTTTAAAATCTCTTGTGAGAGTGTTAAGAGTTTTTAAATTCTTGTTGTAGTGATTTGAGTTTTCGGTATAATTGAGATTTAAGTGAGAAGAAATTATTTTTGGAAGTGTGTTATAATAATTTTCTACATAGTTTATATTTTTTTGCTAGTTATCTTTTGACAACTACAGTGATTTTTATTTGAATTTGGAGTTTTTCACGGAAATCTTGTGTTGAATGATTGAAATATTTTTTATTTATTTTTCTTTTAATATTTTGCTTGACAATTTACTTGAAATAATATTGGGAGAGGAACTATCAAAACACTGTTTCTTTTGAACAGTGTTATTCAAAAGTATAGCTTGACTTTCTAGAAGATTTGACCTTCTAGAAGCCATACTATTTGACAAGTACAAAGTCAATCGACAACTGATTACTATAATTAAGCTACAATCAACACAAATTAAGTATAATTGACGTTGTCTGATAAGCATATGCAAAGCCTTATGCTCTTTTAACCAACTCTCAAGCTCTTGTTTCACCCTCCAGCTAAATCCAGGAACCGAAAGCTCTACTAGAGGGGAAAAAAAAAGGAAATTCATGGGCATTATTTTTTTCAAGAATGGAATCAAGGGGTCACCTTCTTTCTCAAGTAAACAAGAAATCTAGTAAAGGGTCATCTTATTTTCCAAGAAAATTAACAAGTTTCTCACAACACAGAAAACAAAAGCAAGAGTTGAACTGCTTAAGAAACAAGGAGAGAAACATAGCAGCAATTCCGGCTGCATCCTTTAAAACAGTAAGTGCTTGATATTGTATAGTGAGAATCATTGAGTCTTTAAAAAGCTTTACAGAAACCAACAGTCAAGAGTCTCAAAAACCAAAGTAATGTGTCACAAAAAAATAAATGCTGTTATACAGAACCTCAAAATCAAAATCCCACCTTATATATATATATATATCTGATTATATTTATAGCCCTTGCCTTGTCCCCAACTCTTCTTCTTCCGTGTCTCTGGACTTGTTTTTTTCTCCGTTATGTCAGTTGTCCTTAAAATTATGTGTTGTGTTGTGTCTAATATCAATCTATAGGGATAATAACAGTGCATCCCTGATTTTTTTTTTAATATTTTCATAGATAGGACGTAGTTTTCTGTGTGTAAGAAATGGGTCCCTTTCTTTACCTAATCAAATTATTGAAATACGGTCTTGACACTTTGTTTTGTGATCCCTTCATCTAAATGTATATTTTTCTGAACGTTACTTTATAGAGTATAATATAAATAGATGTATACATCCTAATAAATTTAAAGTTTGATTAAAAATCTAAATAGTGATATTTATATCTTAATATACAATACTTAATCTAATAATTATCAGGATATGACTTGACTTAATAAAGTTACAATTCAAAAATCTAAAATCACATTTGAACTCTAAAAATTTGAAATCATATAAAATAATAAATAATATATTTTCACACCTACAAAAAGACTTGAACCCTCAACACAAAAAAATAATGCGTGGTGGGTGTTTGCATGACTAATTAAACTGAGAAATGGTTAGCTAAATAATTAAAATTTGGATAAAAAATGAATTTTATTGATATATGAATATGACTAATATTTTTAAAGAAAAAATATATGTATACTCAATTTTGAGAAAATGATCACTAATACCCTCAAATTTTTAAAAAGAGACATCAATATCTCATTTTGATCATAATATCTTTTGCATTTATTATCTCAAAAAAATTAACTCTAATGTTTTATAATAAATAAAAATATAACATTGAAATAAATGTAATAATATATATATTTTCAAAAAAATTCAACTTTAAAAAATATTTTAATATTTTAGAATCTATTGGATATATTTTATTTAATAGAATCATAATATTAAAATTTAAATTATTTTGAATGTTAAGCAAAATAATAATTTTAAAATTATTATTATGTGAGACTTTTTTTACTTGTAAAATGTATTTAATGCAAATATTTATTTAAAATACTACAATAAATGAAAATATTTTCATAATATAAATATAATAATTTACATATTTAAGTTTATTAAAATATTAAAATATTCTGATTTTTTTAGTTTATTGCATAGATTATATTATTTAAATAATATTTTTATTTATAAAAAAAATTTTAAAGTCAATTTTTTAGATAATAGAAATAAATAATATAATAATCAAAAGATAATCAAAAAAGGTCTCCATGTCCTTTTTCAAAAATTTGAAAATGTTAGTAATAATTTCTTAAATGTTTAGAAGTATGTATGTCTTTTTTCATATTTTTAAAATTTAAAAATATATAAATATTATATACTAGACAAATAAATGTAAAGAAAAATCTTTAACATAGGAAATGATAATAATTTTTGTTTTGTTCAACTTAAGAAAAGAAGCACTAATCCAAATCACTTGATAATGCAGGAGTTAGTGATAAAATTCTATATTGTGAGATTTGGGAAAGTAATTTCATTAGGAAAATATTTTTATTGATTCACGACTCTGTAAAGCTATGACCAAACTTAAGGGAAGAAATAAAAGAATTAAAACAAGAAATAGAAAAATTAAAAATAGAGATAACACTTACGCAAGTTAGTAAGAAAAATAGTAAAACACTAGAAAAATATAAAATAATAAAATTTAATTTATTTAAAAAACCCGAAATAGATACTTCTCAAAAATCTCAACCGGGAAGCTTTGATGAATGGTTTATAGCTAATAAATATCTAAAAATAATAAAAGATACTGAGAATTTAAAAAAAAAAATTGAAGAAAAAATTGATAAAGGAAAAGAAAAAATAGAAATTAGGAAAGACAGTAGTTCAGAATAATGGATAAAGAAATAGAAGAACTTACAAAAAATTTTTTTGAAATAAATTTAAGCGATTTAGAAGATTTTGAAAAAGAATACAAAATAAAAATGAATGTAAGCGGTGGACCAGAAATGAAACCAAACATACCTGACCCTAGTACATCTTATAAACAAAATAATAAAAGAAGAAAAAATAAACATTTCTATGAATATAGACCATTAAATAAAAATAAGTCATGGAATTCTGATTATAACATTATTACAAATAAGTAATGCAGGAGCATTTTTGAACTTAGATTGTAGAAAAGACCCACAAAAAACTTTAGTAAATTGGAGAATACAAATAAGATTATTTTTTATGTATAATGGACATAAAGATGATTGGAATGTAGAGACAAAAGAACAAAAAATAAGTATATTCACTGAAATATTAATAGCAAGTTTTGTAGAAAATCTTTTTAGTTGGCGGCAAGGACTATCTCTTAATGTTAAAGAATTAATAATAAATGCAATTAAATCGGGATTTTTAAGAAATAAAGAACAATGAATAGAAACAATTATTGAATTTATTTCTAATGAATTTCTAAGAGAAATATGGACAGAAAATAGGGAACAATAATTAAAAGCTGAAAAAATAGGGAATACGTTAAAATTAATAAACCTAAACATATGTAATATGTGTTATGTAAAAGAATATACTTGTGAATTTAGTAAATATTATTATGCTCAATATTATAGTAATGAAGACCAAAACATATATCTTAATTTATATTATTCAAAATTACCACCTTCTTATAATACATATTTCGTAAATGAATATAATAAATATAAAGCAATAGACCCTATGCCTGAAACATTAGGATCAAGGATTAGAATTTTAAATCAAAGATTAAGTGAAATATGTATGCAAAGAAATATAATGAAAAGAAATAGGACGATTGGAGATATATGCTATCATAACACAGAAATGCCAACATAATGGGGATATCAAACCCCCTATAAAAGTCATAAAAAGTACAATAAGCCAAAAAGAAAGAAGTTTAAAAAGTATAGACATTTCAAGAAAAAATACACGAAGCCACATAGAAAGTTCTATAAAAGAAAATATAAAAAACAAAAGAAACGATTTGATAAAAATAAATGCAAATATTGGAATTGTGGAGAAATAAGACATTTGAGTACAGAGTGTACAAAGAAGGAAGGTATAATATTGGAAAAAGAATTTAATAATATAAAAGATGAGTTAGAATTAATAAGCGATTTATCTGAATATGAAAGAAAAGAAGTATATATGTCAAAAGGAAATACAAGTAGTGAATTAGATAGTGAATTAGATGAATAAGAATAAAGAAGAAGAGATCAATACTACTGTAGAAGAAAATGAAGAAATATATGAGATAGAATAAGAAGAAAATATTAATGGATATAGTTTAGTAGCAACATTTGATAAGAATAGATAATAAACTCTTAAAAACAAAATTAGAAAAACCAAATTATGGAATTTTATATAAACTTAGAGATATATTTAAAAGAAAGAAAATAATATTACATGAATATTATGAACATGAAAAAGCAATGATAATAACTCAAGCCGAAGAAAATATAAGATTAAGTCTAATAAATAAAAGGACAATTGATTTAGCACTCAGAAAAATAAAAAAGGAATCAATTAGGGAAAAAATACAATACGTTTATCTAGCAGAAATCCAAATATTAGTAAAATCTTTGTTTAAGGAATAGATAGTCCAATAATACTGTCATTACATGATCAACGATTTAATGATCTAATGGTAGAACATTTAGGAACTATAGAAGGAAATTTATGTTATACTAAATTATTATTTACATGGCATCCAGTATTGTGTGCATATAAAAGATAAAAATATAGATGAAACATTAAGTATCCATTTTAAACTACTAAGAGATAACTTAATGAAAAAAAGGAAATAGGTTAATGACATTTCATTATTCAGCCTTATATGGCTTTTGTAATTCAAATTATGGAGAAATATATAGTGAAAAACCACTAACAGAAATTAATAAAGAATGTGAGGATATAGCCACTTTGATTGAACTAATAGTGCAAGATATTAATATACTTATAAATTATAGATTAAATATTAATGATAGAAAATAAATAATAAATACAGAAAGTAAAGAATCACAAATAATTCATATAAGCTTTAAAGGTAAAACATTATTAAGAATGAATTCATCAAATAGCAATTATACAACAAGTAGACAACTAGTCAATACTCCAACAATAGGAGTAATGAAAATATCAGGACAATATTTTGATTGATTAAATTATATAAAAGGTCCATATATCATAATAGATACAGGAGCAAGTCATAATTATATGATCATAACAAAAATAATGAATTAATAGAAAAAGAAATAAATGAACTTTATGAATATATAGATTTAAATGGAATTAAACATATATGCAAAAAACAGATAAAAGTACCAATAATAATTGAAGGAATAAGAATAATAGTAATCTGCTTTATAGATTCAAACATATATAATAAAAATCATATACTACTAGGTAATATTTTTTTAGAAGATCTATAATATTATAAAATTGAAAAATATAGTATAACCTTATCTTTAGAAGGAAATAAAATCTTCTGTAAAAAAATAGTAAACAAAGCATATTTTAATTACCCTATGTCAGTATACATACAAGTCCATACAATTAAAAAAGATATCCATACATGTGCACTAATTGATACAGGAAGTGAAATCACTATCATGAAAACATTTCTTTCTAATAAATGGAAACCAGAAGGTCAAATTAAAATAACTGAAATTACTGGTGATAAACAACAAGTCAACCATATTGCTCAACAATATGAAATAATTTTAGGAAGTAAAAATATTCATATCCCTCAGGTGTATAAATATGACCAGATGGATTGTGATATCCTCTTAGGCAATGATTTCTTACAATATTTTCAATATTATCAACAGACTTTATTTTTAATTACGTTAAAAATCCCTTGTAATTATATTCTTCGTATCCCTCGAGAATTTCGTCCATTCAGAGTTCAGCCAGATCAACGTGGTGATAAATATGAAAAACATTATTTAATACAAAAAGGACACATATACAATATACACTTAAAAACTATTAAACAATAACTTAAACAAGTTTATAGTAAAAACCCTTTAGCATTATAGAAACATTAAAAGTGTACACATTAAAAGACAAAGAAGAATTTAAAATTAAAATAAATGAACTATTAAACTTAAATTTAATACAACATAGTAATAGTACTCATAATAGTCCTACCTTTATGGTAATGAAAGAGCAGAACAATCAAGAGAAAAAGTTAGAATGGTAATAAATTATAAAGAATTTAATAAATACATTAAATTTGATGGATATTTTCTACTAAATAAAAAATTATTAATAAATTTGGTAAAAGGAAAAAATTATTATTCTAAATTTGATTGTAAATCAAGATTTTGGCAGATAAAAATAGAAAAAAAAAAGTATAGAATATACTACTTTTAGTACACTACAAGGACATTAGGAATTGTTAGTAATGCCCTTTGGGTTAAAAGACGCCCCACAAATATTTCAAAAAATAATGGATAAAATATTCAAAGGAAACAATAATATTGTAGTTTATATAGATGATATTTTAATAGCGTCAGACTCATTAGAAGAACACATAATACATTTAAAAGATTTTGTAAATAAATGTATAAAAGAAGGAATAGTATTAGCGGAAAAGAAAGCATCAATTGAGCATAAGTAAATTATCCAGTTCATGAAAAAAAACTATTAGCAATTTATAAAGGAATAAAGAAATTCTCATTATTCTTATTACAAAAGAAATTTACTGTAGAAACTGATAATACCCAGGTAAATTCTTTAATACATAAAAATTTGTCAAATTAGCCGCAATATAGAAGATTGCATACGTATCTGTCTTATTACAATTTTAAAATTATAAACATAAAAGTGCTAATAATTTTTTGGCAGATTTCCTCAGTAGAAACGTAGAATTCGCCTAGTAAAGCATGGAGAAAAGAATAGCAGATCTGGAAACAGATCTTGTAGACCTCAAAGAGGTTGCCAGCATCCTTGGCAATTTTGTAAATAATTTCAAACTTTCTATAAAAAATTTGAGAGAAGAGTTTGAGGAAAGTAAAAAGGTAAATCCTTTAAGTGGGCACTCAGTAAACCTTGACATAAATTTTCCAAGTGGAAGTAGTGGTGGACTACACCCACATGGAAAAGCTATCTGTGATAAGGATTATGTATAAATCTCATCAAGTAAAAAAGTGATAGCAGTAAATCCCAGTAAACCTCCAGTAAAAGAACGAACCATCGCAACTGTAAAAAGAATAAATTTGGGAGGAGTTGAACAGGTAAACCTCCTACCAAAAGAAAGAGAATATAAGAGTTTTTCTGAATATATCTATAGTAAAACAGAATATTCAGAAAGTAGCTTCAGAAGTAATGGTAAATCAATATATCCAAGAGTTTTATGTATAAAGGGATCAGATCCAGAATTTGTTAAAAAATTAACAAATTTTGGATATCTCGATCTGATATATCCTGATGTAAATTTAAGTGAATTATTTTGTTTCGATCTAACACTTGTAAGCAAAACAAGTTAACACTTGTAAGCAAAACAAGTTAGTATGCCTAGAAGAAGAACGTATGTTTAAAGTTTTATATTATAAGTCCAGAATATAATGATGAAGAAGAATATGAAGCCATCCATTTAATCAGTCTCAATATTGTAACCAACAGTTTCAACCTAGAAGTTGGCCAAAGTAGAAGTAAAGAACCCATCTTCAGCAGAGAATGGGCTGGGTATAGAAGAGCTACTGGTATAACAGTTATAAGATCTCTTGCGTCAAACTTGTATGAAAGAGGGTACAAAGTCCTCATACAACAGGACAATTTTATCCTCTGTACATCAGGTACAAGTGTCAGCAGATCTGGGGTGTTAGCCAGCTTCATATCTGATATTGACAACCATCACATTCCATATAGGCCGAGTACAAGACGTATTGCATGTGAAAAGATGGAGCATTTGGCATGTATCTCATAAAGTCATGTAAACTTTTTATTTTGTCTAAAAAATATAGACCATTTGTCAGGTGTCATGATGTAAACTTTCCAAAAGGAAAAGGTCCAATATCAGGGCAGATAAGATAAGCGATAAGATTTCATCATAAAATCTTATCACTTTAGAAAAAGTGATAACACATATAATCCTTATCATGTAAAAATTCTATAAATAGAAGAAGGGTATCAGATCTTCGACAGAGGATCACAGAAGTCATTTTTGAATCATCTCAAGTGTTTTTCAAATGAAAAAATAAAAACTCTTTCTCTCCAAATCGTAAAACATAAATCAAAAGCATCAACACCTCGAGAATAGGGAAAGAAACCAAAAACCTAAAAATCAACTGGAGTTGTAAAGGTCCTATAGACACACGGTGATCCTATTTGCAGAGCTTGTTATACTGGTGTAGCCAATGTGCCGTTAAGGCAGTTGGAGCATAGCAGTAGGGAAAAGGTGACCGATCAACAGAACTAAGAAGTTCCAGAAGATTTGAAGGTATAAAGGTGATAATTCTGAACCTATACTTGTTGGTGGGGATTGTTGTTGATTAATGTTTTAATGAGGAGGAGAACTGTTTTTAATGAACTATTTTTAATGGAAAAAGCCTATAATATAATAAGTTCAGTCGAGAATATAAATTTTGAAAATACAAATTAATTAGAACAAATAGCAAATGAATTAGAAAATAAAGTACAAACTATAACTTGGAATCTAAACCCAGAAAATATGGACAAAAGATTCATAAATCAAGATCAATTAATAATGGAAAAACGAGTTCTAAAACAAATAAAAGAAGTTACAGAATTTAATATTTATATTTCTAAAGTTGATTAACTTCTAAACGTTGATTAACAAAATTAGATAAGAATTTACATAAAATGGAAAGATATCACGAAAAATTATGTACAGAAATGGGTATGATAAATAAAAAATGGTTGAATGATGAAACAAAAATTATATATAACAATCAGTAATTAATGATAGGATTTAAATGTAAAACATACCAGTATCATAGTATGATGTTTAAAATAAAAGATTTTATACCAAAAGTTGAACTAGAAGCAGTATGTAGTATATATATACCCAAAGAATTAAAAAGAAAAATAATACTAAATATAGAATGAGAAAATTTTAAGAGTATAATAATACAAACTTATGTAGAAAAATGAATAAAATATTTAGTAGAAATATACGAATATTTTAGTATATTTAATACAGATAACTTTATATCTGAAAATTCAAAACATTAGAAAATAATAAATAAAAAACTTGATAAAAATCTATAATTACTGTCAGTATCAAATATATATATGTTTTAGTCAAAATTCAGCAATATACAAATTAATTATTTAGTTTACTTATTTTAGTCAATATTTATCACTCTATTTTGTTTAATATGCATACTCCGTTTTTTGTTATATGCTTAGTCAATAATAGTATGTTTATGTACTGTAAAAATTTTGTATAGTTAAATCAATTATTGTATTTACTCAATATTTGTCAAATTTTAAAAATTACTCAATATTTGTCTAAAAGGCTAGGCTGCCCTCCAAGTGGTATCAGAGCTATAAAAAGACTGAATCCTATACAACAAATAGTAAGCTCATTGTATACTTTAAAAATAAACGATAAAAATGAGATAAGAAATTTAATTGAGCATATAAATGAAAATTGAAATCATATAATAAAAATAGAATTATATTTAATACAAGAAATGAAAGAATAGTCTCAAATTACAAATAGTCAAGAAATATAAAGTTTAAAAATTTTAAAAATAAAAATAAAGTTTAAAAATAAATTTATAAAATTCTTAGAATTATGGTTTAAGAATGAAATATAATGGATAATCCACATCATCAATTCTTAGTTTAACAAGTGATAGAAAGAATACGAGAATTATACTCAAGTGTAGATATACTCAAGAAATAAAATTAAAAAGACTAAGGACTTAAATAAAATTAACCATATAAAAATACAAACAAACGTAAGTAACATAAACTGTAACTGAGAGAAACCCCAAGAATATTGTTATTAATGAGTAAATGACACAACTAAACATATAGAATGTATTTGGCACACTGTATTGTATTATGTTATATTATATTATTTTAATTTAGTATATTATATTATGTTGTATTGTATTATAATAACACTATATAATGTTTGGTATAATATTATATTATATTAATTTTTTATAATTAATTTAAATTATATATTATATTATATTAATATTTTATTTTATTTTAATATATTTAAATTGTATTAATCTTTTATATTATTATTAATTTTAAATTAATATTATTCAAATTATTCATATTTAAATATTTATTCTTAGTTATATTAAATTATAAAATTTTTAATAAATTATAATGTAAAAATAAAAAATATTTACCAATATTATTAAATAATAAATTATATATTTATTAATTTATTTTAATAATTATAATGTAAAAATAATTATATTAAATTAAAAATTTATATTATTATTATTATTATTATAAAATAAATTTAAAAGAAAAGTAAAAGTAAAAAAACAAAAAGCAAAAAGTAAAAAAAAAAAGGCAAAGCTAATGCGGCAAAAGTACAGCTCAATACAAATATAAATTACTTCCAAACATGAGCATGAAATTACGGGAGTGTAAATAATATTTTAATACCAAACACATTCATAATATAATATAAATATAAATTGATACGACGTATTAGTATTATAATTAATTGAATTATAAACAACATATTACCTACATAATTTATTTTTTATTATTTATATTTTTAATTCATTAATTTATGTTACACATTAATTTATATAAATATGTATGATTACGTAATCATTCTTATTATTAAGAAGGTTCAAATTTTTGTATATATTTTAAATAATCCGAATCGATTTAGATTACACCAGTTGTCATTTACCTTTCTTATCAAATCTATGTCTTTTCATTTGTATAAGGATTATAAGGTTTTCTTGTCTTTAACTTTTCACAATCAATTTCTAAAAGTCACTTTCACCAATGGATAAATATGAAAAGAAAAATTAAAAAGCTTTGTCTATTCCAAAATAATAATCATCACTTATTTTTATTTTTTTTTTGGGTACAAGTGATTTATTTAATTTTAATTTTCCAACACATTATTACTTTTAAGTTCTTTTTCGCACTAGCAATTCTATTATTATGGTTGCACTAGATGAATGGATTTGATGTAATTGTGTACATACTTTTGTAGTAAATGATTGTTTGTTTTTCAGCTTGCATGTAAATTGCTTGTAGTGGGGTGCTGCCCCTTCAACTGCTTTTCCCTTTAATAAAATTGGCAAAAGAAATTTGTATTATCAATAATCATCATTAAATATTATTTTAACTTTGAATGTTTATATTAGATTACTTAAAATTAATAGTTAAAAATTTGTGTCAGAGTTTTAAGTAAAAAATTTAAATTAAAATAACCCCACACTATATATATTTATAATTTTTGTCTCATGCACACATGAAATGCAGATTTTATGTGGATTCATTATTATTCAATTAACTATATAATATCATATGGTATAATAATGAATCCACATGAAATTTGCATTTAAGCCTATTATTATTATTATTATATATATATATATATATATATATATATATATATATATATGAAATTCAATTCTAAATACATATAAAATTTTGTATGCCTACTATGACCTTATTTATTGATTTTATGCATTCTAATTTCTATGTACTTCTTGAACCTTCGATATTTTGGAAAGCTAAAGGGATCTGGAGAGCTGGCAGGGCCCCCTGAACTGAGGGAGAAAATTCATGGTGGAAAGCTAGGTCTAGAAACATTAAAATTATCTTGTTGGTTTATATAAAGTTGATAACCTTGATGAATCCATTCATCAAGTTTTCCACCATGAAAAAGTTAATTATTATTGGCCTTTTTGAGCAATTGATAGGTTACAATTGAATTCATTCAGTTTTCACACCATTAGTTTTTTCAGTCAAGGTCAATTTTTTCCGTAATTTTTTTTTAAATTTAAAAGGTAGATGTGAGTTAAAGTCTAAATTAATAATGTAAAGCAAATGAATTAGTCAAAGAAATAGGGGCGAGTTAAAGCCCAGATTAATAATGTTAACGCAGATGAATTAGTTAAAAGAAAAACTTAAAAATCTCTCGACCAATAACAAATTATAATAGTAAATAGAAAAATCTAGTTCAAATTCCAATAATTAGAATTGATATTTTTTCTATTCAATCAAAGAAACCGAAAAGTAGTATTTTCCTTGCTTCCTTTTAATTTTCTCAAAAGTAGAAGATTTAAATTGATTGATAGATCTTCCTTCTTTAAGTAGTTTCTTGCCGTCATGCAATCATAAAAAAAAAAAGGTCTCAATTTATTCATGAATTGATATAACCTATTCCATGGCTCAAAATGCATTAATATTCGTCATTCAATCATTTGTCAGATCAACAGAACCAAAAATCATACATAAAAATTATTAATAATTCCCATAATTAAACTTTTGCCAAAAACCCCTATACTTATTAAGGAAACTTAAAAAAGAACTTGTTAAAGATGCCAAAACTAATGACTGATTAGTCTTATTTTTATGGACAAAGATATAATTTTGATTAGAGGATTGGTTTGAATTCATTAAACTTGACTCTCAGCCTTTTTAATAATAATATATATATATGATAATCCTCAGACATTCTCAATTCTCATTCGTTAAAATAAATATGTCATTAAAATATAAAAAAAAATATAAATTATAATATATTAAAAATTATATATTATATCTATTAATATATTAAAATATATTTTTTTTTATTAGTGGCATCTGTATTTTAACGTTAACGTGAGATGTCCTCATTTTATATATATATATATAATTAAGAAGATAATTCAAAATTTTGAGAGAAGATAAGTATAATTTACTCAATAATAAAAAATTAAACAAGTTATTTACCCAAATTAATATTATAATTAGGCAGTTTTATTAACCATTCAAAAGTTCGAGGATGGCCTTATTGCTTGTGAATTCATCATTATAAGCGGGGAAGAGAAGAATAAAACTAAAAAATAAATAATAAATTGCGTGATAACCAAGGGGGCGATAAACAATTTTAAATTTGATACTTGGTCAATAATTTTTGTAAACTATGAAAATAATATCAAATTTTAATTAAGAATAAATTTGGTTAATTTGAGCTTAATTAATAACAATTTTACGATATGTACTCCTAATTTTAATTAATTAATAAGTATTTTCAATAATATTTGTACTCGGAAACATTTTTTTTTAAGTTCAATTTTTTTTTGAATGGCAAGTTCAAGGTTCTAGACAGGAAAATAAGAGCAAATTTGTGTCTGAATTGGTAGCTAGTTTACTACTACACTAAATAATTAAATGATAAAGAAAATTAAAAACGATTTTTTACTGTATGAATTTTCATCGCATTGATAAAACCCTTGGATTTAAATATTTTAATCTCTAAAACAGGTTTAATTTAATGGATGAATAATAAGGTAATTAATGAGCAATAGGAACCTTTTAAAATTAGTTGATGGATTGGAATCAAATGGAAAGACTTATTAATTCAATCTGAAAGAGAAATATTGTGATCCATTATAGCTTATTTTTTCTTCTTTTAATTTAAAAATAAAATTAGTTGATGGATTGGAATTAAATGGGAAGACTTATTAATTTAATCAGAAAAAGAAATGTTGCTAATTACAATATTCTTAAAAAATTATTTTTTTATTAATATTCAGATTTTTTTTAATATAAAATTTTTACATCATTAATCAACATTTAACTGTAGATACTTATTACATAATTGATTCCCTGAAAAAAAAAATAATAGAAGTATAGAATCACCTAATTAAGTAACAATTATGATGTTTCCATGATTCTATCATGACTCTTAACTTAATCTATAATTAACTAAGATAGTGACAGACTGACAGGATACTTAATTAATTTTCAATTCTCAATAACTTAAAATAAAATAATTTTTTAAATCATAAACCCAAATTTTTGACCAAGAGAAGGAAAAGCTTATCCAATTAGAACTTTTCTTAATAGAAAAATTCACGAGGCATACACTTCACTGTGATCTCTAAGTTTCCTTTATTATGCTCCTTTGATATATATATAAAAAAAAAAAAAGGTCTTAAAATTGATTGGATGTAGAGAGTGCACGTACCATAGCACAAGCGCTCTCGGTCATTTCTTCTTGATAAACTATTTAAGACTCCAACGTGGAATGTTACGGGTTGTGGATAGGTGATCATGTATATATCAATACACCGTCTTTTACTATTTTATTTTGTAAATTATAATATATTAAAACTTGTTTTTTTTTTTAATTTTCAACTCATTTATGTTTTTACAAGAGTAACTAAATAAATTTTTGATATTTTAAATTTAACAATTTAAACTTTTTTTATCATAATCAATCAGATACAATTTTTTTAGATCAAATTACTCCATCACTTTCACTAAATTTATAAATGAATGCCACTCTTTAAAATTCGAAGACAAAATATCACACTTTCAATACTTTCAGCATTCTGAACAAAATACTAAGCTCATCACTATCAATAAATTACTCAATCTCATCAAACAAGTAATATATAACCCAAGATATAATCAGTAATTAGAAAGTTTCTTAAGATTCGTGTAATTTCTTAGATAATATCAATATTTAACGTATTAAGTTTAGCATTTAAGTTTGAAATTGATATAATTTTGTTGTAAAATGTTGTTATTTTTCATTCATAAAATAATGTAATATCTTAAAACAATTAGCTTAGGTTGAGAAATAAAAAATAAATCATTGAAAACGATAGAAATTTGAAGTAAAAATAAAACTAAGATTTCGTAAGACATGCTAGCTTAGTGCGACATATCAAGGAAGTGGGCACTGCTCATGTCGAAGGGTGGTGCCCAATTCAACACGGCACACAGTGCCGTGTTGAATAAAAAAGGAAAAAAAATAATAAAATAATAAAAATAGTAATAAAATAATAATGCATAGTAGCTAAAATGCAGCTATAAATTGAGCGCTCATTCCCTCATTTCAATCATCCCAGAAAATTCATTTCCTCTTGTATTAGAGAGAATTTTGAGAGTTATTGGGTGTAATTGAGGTATTGGGAAGTGAGAATAGTTTTCTCCTAATTATAGAGAGAGTATAATTTTTCTCTTCTATTATTAGAGAAAAGTTATTATTTTTCCAGTATAATAAAATTATTTCCTTCTGTCTTTGCCCGTGGATGTAGGCTATAAGCCGAACCACGCAATTTCTGGTGTTTGAATTTGTGCTTACTCTTTATTTTTCTTCCAATCTCACTTAGCTGTGGTTTTGCTTCACCCATAAATCTCCTTACAGAGTTATTATTTTTCCAGTATAATAAAATTATTTCCTTCTGTCTTTGCCCGTAGATGTAGGATATAAACCGAACCACGTAATTTCTGGTGTCTGAATTTGTGCTTGCTTTTTATTTTTCTTCCAATCTCACTTAGCTGTGGTTTTGCTTCATCCATAAATCTCCTTACAGTGCTATCAGAGCGAGGTTGCATTTTTTGGAATCGGGGTCACTGTTTACGTATATGGTCATTGTTCACGTATACGGCAACTGTTCACATATACAGTACTGTTCACGTGAAACAGCGAAGCTGATCCTAACTAAGTTAGTTCGTGGTGAAAGCAATGGCGGCAAAATACTAGATTAAGAAGTTCAATGGGAACAATTTCTCGTTGTGGAAAATGAATATTAAAGCTATTCTGAGGAAAAATAATTGCTTGGCAGCAATTGGAGAAAGACCCATATAGGTAATTGATGATGCTAAGTGGAACGAGATAGATGGTAATGCAATTGCTGATCTACACTTAGCACTTGCAGATGAGGTGTTATCCAGTGTGGCAGAGAAAAAGACAGCGAAGGAAATATGGGATACTCTCACAAAGTTGTACGAGGCTAAGTCGCTGCATAACAAGATCTTTTTAAAGAGGAGACTCTATACTCTTCGCATGGCGGAATCTACATCGATGAATCGACCATTCAACCCCTTGAAGGCTCTATTTTTGCAGCTCACAGCGTTGGGTCACAAAATAGAGGAAAATGAACGTCATGAGCTTCTACTTCAAAGTCTACCAGATTCGTATGATCAACTCATCATCAATCTGACGAACAACAACCCGATAGACAGTCTAGTTTTCGATGATGTTGCAGCCTCCATCTTAAACGAGGAAAGCAGGTGCAAGACCAAGGAAGATAGACATGCAAGTTCGCAACAAGCGAAGCGCTATTGGTGACGAGAGGAGATCAGCGAGCGTGGCCCGGTGGGAGTTATAATCATGGTAGATCAAAATCCGAAGTAAGAAGAATGTGAAATGCTACAATTGTGGCAAGAAAGGGCATGTGAAGAAAGAGTGTTGGAGCAATCAGAAGAGTAGAGAGAATAAAACACCTGAGTCATCAAATGCTCAGGGTTGTGTGGCTAGTACTTTGGATGATGGTGAAATTCTCTATAGCGAGGCAGCAGCTGTTACAAAAGGCAGAAAGCGGTTAGCTGACGTCTGGCTTAAAGACTCAGGAGCAACATGGCATATGACCTCTCGGAGAGAATGGTTCCACACATATGAACCAATCTTAGGAGGATCTGTGTACATGGACGATGACCATGCCTTGGAGATTGCTGGTATTGGTATTGTCAAAATAAAAATATATGATGGTACAGATCGCACAATTCAGGAGGTACGATATGTCAAAGACCTGAAGAAAAATCTATTGTCTTTAGAACAAATGATAGTCTTGGGTGCTAAGTTCATATTGAAAATAGGATGATAAAAGTTGTCAAAGGAGTGCTTGTGTTAATGAAGGTAGAAAAGATCAGTGCGAATCTATTCATGCTTCAAGGAGAAACACTACAGGAAGCTGATGCGTGTGTCGCGTCAAATGGAGAAGAGTCAACGATGATGTGGCATTTCAGACTTGGCCACATGTCAGAATAAGGTTTGAAGATTCTCTCTCAGCGACAGCTGCTTCCGGGACTCAAATCTGTAAGTCTACCATTTTGCGAGCATTGTGTTATAAGTAAGCAGCATAGATTGAAATTTAGCAGATCCCATGCTAGAAGTAAATGCATTCTCGACTTAGTTCATTTTGATGTTTGGGAATCACTGGATTTATCCCAAGGAGGTGCAAAGTACTTCGTTCCTTTTATTGATGATTACTCCAGGAGGTGTTGGGTGTATCCAATCAAGAAAAAGTCGGATGTGTTTCCGAGTATTCAAGGAATTCAAAGCGCGAGTTGAACTTGAATCGGGAAAAAGATCAAGTGCTTAAGAACAGATAATGGCGGAGGTATACAGATGGTGCATTTCTTGCATACTATAAGCAAGAAGGTATTCAGAGGTAGTTTACAGCGGCATACACTCCTCAACAAAATGGAGTGGCAGAGCGGATGAACAGAACTCTTACAGAGAAGATAAGAGCTATGTTGAAAACTGCTGATCTACCTAACTCTTTTTAGGCTGAAGCAGCCAAAACTGCTTGTTATGTGATAAATCGATTTCCATCAACAGCCATTGAGTTGAAGACGCCGATGGAGATGTGGATAGGTAAGCCAGCTGATTACTCTCATTTACATGCATTTGGAAGTCCTGTATATATAATGTATAATGCCCAAGAAAGAACAAAGCTAGATCCAAAATCTAGGAGGTGTATCTTTTTGGGGTATGCTGATGGTGTCAAGGGGTATCGACTGTGGGATCCCACTGCCCACAAGATTGTCATCAGCAGAGATGTTGTCTTTGTAAAAGATCAACTGCAAAAGAAAGATGGGGATGATAGTACTGTGAAAGAAAAGTCAGAGACTACACTGGTATATGTAGAAAATAATCAGGAAGATTCAGAGTCTTCTGAACCAGCACCAGAGCACGAGGAACAAGAACTAGTCGAGTCTGAGGCTCCAGAAGTTTGTCGGTCAACTCGAGAGAGACGACCACCAACTTGGCATTCAGAGTATGTTACAGAGATCAATGTTGCATATTGTCTTTTAACAGAGGATGGAGAGCCATCAACTTTCCATGAAGCTTTAAACATTTCGGATGTTACTTTGTGGACTGACGTAATGCGGGAAGAAATTGAAGCTCTACACAAAACAAGACATGGGAACTTGTGCCATTGCCACATGGAAGAAAAGCCATTGGAAATAAATGGGTCTACAAGATCAAACGTGATGGTAATAATCAAGTGGAGCGGTATCGTGCAAGATTGGTGGTAAAGGGATATGCTCAGAAAGAAGGTATTGACTTCAATGAGATCTTTTCTCTAGTAGTTAGACTCACGACAGTAAGAGTAGTCTTGGCAATGTGTGCTATATTCGACTTACATCTAGAACAATTAGATGTGAAAACTGCATTTCTTCATGAAGAACTTGAAGAAGAAATTTGTATGCTCCAACCGGAAGGTTTCTTTGAAACGAGCAAGGAGAACTTGGTTTCTGATTAAACAAATCTCTATCACGGTCTCAAACAGGCGCCGAGGTGTTGATATAAGAGATTTGATTCCTTCATCATGAGCCTTGGATACAACAGACTCAGTTCAGACCATTGTGTTTATTACAAGAGATTTAAAGATAATGATTTTATCATTTTACTGTTGTATGTGGATGACATGTTGGTCGCAGGCCCCAACAAAGATCAAGTCCAAGAATTAAAGGCACAGTTGGCTAGGGAGTTTGAAATGAAGGACTTGGGACCAGCAAACAAGATTCTAGGGATGCAAATTCACCGAGACATAAATAACCAGAAGATTTGGCTTTCACAGAAAAATTACTTGAAGAAAATCTTGCGACGCTTCAACATGCAAGATTGTAAGCCAATTTCTACTCCACTTCCTGTTAATTTCAAGTTATTCTCAAGTATGTGTCCTAGCAATGAAGCAGAGAGGAAGGAGATGTCTCGAGTACCATATGCATCGGCAGTGGGAAGTTTAATGTTAGCTATGATCTGTACAAGACCAGACATTGCACAAGCAGTGGGAGCAGTTAGTCGATACATGGCGAATCCTGGTGGAGAACATTGGCAAACAGTGAAGAGGATTCTAAGATACATCAGAGGAACCTCAGATGTTGCATTATGTTATGGAGGGTCAGAATTTACTGTCAGAGGCTACGTGGATTCAGATTTCGCAGGTGACCTTGATAAAAGAAAATCCACTACTGGCTATGTGTTTACACTTGCAAGAGGAGCTGTAAGCTAGGTTTCAAAACTGCAGATTGTTGTGGCTTTATCTACGACGAGGCAGAATACATAGCGACTACACAAGCATGCAAGGAAGCTATTTGGATACAAAGGTTACTTAAGGAGCTCGGGCACAAACAAGAGAAAATTCCTATGTTTTGTGACAGTCAGAGTGCTTTGCATATTGCAAAGAATCCAGCCTTTCATTCCAGAACAAAACATATAGAAGTTCAATATCACTTCGTTAGAGAAGTAGTGGAAGATGGATGTGTAGATTTACAGAAAATCCATACCAAGGAGAACCTAGCAGATGTTATGACTAAGCCAATCATTACTGACAAGTTTATATGGAGTAGATCCTCGTGTGGCTTAGCAGAAACGTAAGCAACATGTCAATGGTAAAACAGAAAAGATAGTGTGGAGATTGATTGGTTCTCAATCAAATCTCCAAGTGAGAGAATGTCAAGGAAGTGGGCATCGCCCATCTAGAAGGGTGGTGCACAATTGAATAAAAAGGAAAAAAAATAAAATAATAAAATAATAAAAATAATAATGCATAATGGCCAAAATGCAGTTATAAATTAAGCGCTCATTCCCTCATTTCAATCATCCAAGAAAATTCATTTCCTCTTGTATTAGAGAGAATTTTGAGAGTTATTGGGTGTAATTGGGGTATTGGGAAGTGAGAATAGTTTTCTCCTAGTTATAAAGAGAGTATAATTTTTCTCTTCTATTATTAGAGAGAAATTATTATTTTTCCAGATAATAAAATTATTTCCTTCTGTCTTTGTCCGTGGATGTAGGCTATAAACCGAACCATGTAATTTCTGGTGTCAGAATTTGTGCTTGCTCTTTATTTTTCTTCCAATATCACTTAGCTGTGGTTCTGCTTCACCCATAAATCTCCTTACACGACAGACATCTGTCTTACTTTCTATCACACTAAACTAGTTTGTCTCACTATATTCCCATAAATCTTTCAGAAGTCATAACTTAGGCTGTATATGTCCGTTTTACTCATATAATATATTATTTCAAAGTTTGCGATGAGACGAATCAAAGAATATTGACGGAATAGACACCTTCAGCACCAAAAGATAGTAAATTAAATCTGATTTTTAGTGCGACAGGTGCTTTGGTGCGACAGGCAACTGTCGTACCAACATATATCTATTACACCAATATGCTTTGATTCTTCTCTTTGTAAACTTCGAAATGATATATTACACCCCTAAAACGGATATATATAGCATAAGTTATCACTTCCGGAAGATTTGTGGAAATATAGTGAGACCGACTGATTTACTACGACAGTCAGTGAGACAGGTGCTTGTCGCACTAAACTTTGGTGTGACAGGCACCTGTCTTAGTGCAACAAGCACCTGTCTCACTGACTGTCGCAGTAAACTAGTCTGTTTCACTACATTTCCATAAATCTTTCAGAAGTCATAACTTATGCTATATGTCTGTTTTAATCGTATAATATATCGTTTCGAAACTTACAAAGAGATAAATCAAAGTATATTAGTGTAATAGATATCTATTGGTGTGACAGGCATCTGTTGCACCAAAGTTTAGTGCGACAGGTGCCCGTCGCATTAAAAATTAGATTTAATTTTACTATCTTTTGGTATTGAAGGTGTCTATTTTACTAATATTCTTTTATTTGTCTCATCGCAAGCTTCGAAACGGTATATTATATGTATAAAACGGACATATATAGTTTAAGTTATGACTTTTGAAAGATTTATGAGAGTATAGTAAGACAAACTGGTTTAGTGCGACAAGCAGTGAGACATGTGCCTGTCACACTAAACCAACATATCTTACTAAATCTGAGTTTTATTTTTACGTCGAATTTCTATTATTTTTAATGATTTATTTTTTTATTTCTCAACCCAAACTAATTACTTTAAGATATTACATTATTTTATAAATGAAAATTAACAATATTTTCTACAAAACTATATTAATTTCGAACTTAAATGATAAACTTAATACATTAAATATTGATATTATCTAAAAAATTACACTAACTTTAAAAAATTTCTAATTATTGATTATATCTTTAAATATATATTACTTGTTTGATGGAATTTAGTGATTTATTGATAATGATGAATTTAGTAATTTATTGAGAATATTGAAAGTATTGAGAGTGTAATATTTTTTCTTTAAATTTTAAAGAGTGACGTTCATTTATAACTTTTGTGAAAATAATGAGGTAATTTGATTTTAAAAAATTTAAATTTAATTAATTATAATAAAAAAAATTTAAAAGATTTAAAATGTCAAAAATTTACGTGGTCATTCTTAAAAATTTCGCGAAATGTCACTCGTTATTAAAGCCAATTTAGCACGTGAAAAACAACCATACAAGTGATATTTTGAGTTGATCGTTGGCGAAGCATTTAATATTTGGTTAGGTGGCGGGTGGTGGTTGATTTGTTAGAAAATAATACTTTCAACTCTCGTGGTTATCCGCACTCAAGAGTCTTGTTCCAAAACCAATGCAAAGCTGTAGAAGTCTTGAAAGGATTTGACGAACAAAAGATGGCCAAGATTGGAGGTTCTCTCCCTGTGCCTTGTGTTCAAGAGATGGTCAAGAATCCTACGTTAGTTGTCCCTGACAGATACATACGTCCAGATCAAGATGCACCCCTTATTTCTGATGATACTTTGATATCACAGATACCAGTTATTGACTTGCAAAGCTTGCTTTTTGAAGAATCAATGGATTCTGAGTTAGCCAATCTCGACTTCGCATGCAAAGAATGGGGATTTTTCCAGGTATAATGCCTTAGCAAAGTTAGAAAATTGTTTCACCAGAACATGCTTATCTGGAACAAGATCAAGAAATCTGCAAACTCTCAATCAAATAGGCAAAATTAAAATTAAAATTTATTTTTTACGCCCACATACCATTGATGTTAGCATATCATGATTTCACTTTCTAATGTTGTCTGTGGCTGTTGTATTTGCTGTTTTATGACTTTTCATGCTCATTATTGTTATTCTTTAATACTGAATTTTCTCCATAACGATGAGTAAAAAACACTTGTAAAAACTAATGGTTGAGAAGATTTAAAAGTAATAAATGCTTTTAGGCATCTTTGACAGTAAATCTTATCTCTATATCAGTTAAATAAGTTGCAATCTGTCTCAATAAAACACCTGGACTATTATGAACTTTGTGGCGCGATTATTAAATCTTTACTATTTTTTTCAGCTGGTAAATCATGGATTGAGCACAGTATTTCTAGAGAAATTGAAGAAAGAGGTTGAGGGATTCTTCAATCTCAGCATGGAAGAAAAGAAAAAATATTGGCAGCATCCTGGAGATTTAGAAGGATTTGGACAAGCCTTTGTTGTTTCTGAGGAACAAAAGCTTGATTGGGCTGACATTTTCTCCATGATGACTCTTCCAGTTCATCTCAGGAAGCCACACTTATTTCCCAAGCTCCCTCTTTCCCTCAGGTTCTCTCTCTCTCTTTATGCCAAAATGATTTTGATTTGCAAACAAATAAATGATAATGCATGTTCTTTCCCTGCAGAGAGACCTTGGAAGTTTACTCAATGGAATTAAAATCTCTAGCCGGGAACCTAATATCGAAAATGGGTGAAGTGTTAAAAATCAGCGATGAAGAAATGAGAGAATTCTTTGAAAATGGACTGCAAGCAATGAGGATGAATTATTATCCTCCATGTCCTCAGCCCGAGAAGGTTATGGGCCTGTCACCGCATTCTGATGCATCTGTTCTTACCATTCTGCTACAAGTTAATGAAGTAGAAGGTCTCCAGATAAAGAAGGATGGAAAGTGGATTCCTGTTACCCCACTTCCTAATGCTTTCATTGTCAATGTTGGAGACACATTGGAGGTAATAATTATAGTAAATTACCTTAACTTGGCATTTATGTGCGCCTGCTCATATTTAGTAATTTCAACCCTCATATGATTTAGTAATTTCAACATGGCAGATTATATCCAATGGGACATACCGTAGCATTGAGCATCGTGCAGTTGTAAACTCTGTGCAAGAAAGACTTTCCATTGCCACAGTTTACTCAGTGAGATACGATAGTGAAATATATCCAGCATCCAGTTTGATCTCTGAAAAAACTCCTGCCCTCTTTAGAAGAGTGAGAGTTGAAGAATACTTTAGGAGCCGGTATGCTCGTGAGCTTAGGGGAAAATCTCAACTGGATGCCTTGAGAATTCAACATGGTCAAGGCTAGTATAAGTTTATTTTGGATAATTAAAGCGCGTGGTATACTCTGAAGTACCTTGCTCTTAAAATTGTGTGTGGAACTGAAAACAAGAAATAAGTTCTAGGAACACTGATATAACATGTTATGCTGTGGTCATTGTGTTTCTGATTGCTCAACGTAGATTTTATCACGTGAAATACTGAATAGACCATGTAAGAATTTTAAGAATTGCTGACTTGTGCCTGGAATCTTTTGATGGTACATAATTGTGCTTATTTTGGATCAGTATCTTTCTTTCTTTAAATAAAATTTTTGCATACCTGTCTTGTTTTTATGAGATTTCAAGAACTATGCGACTTGCTTTCATAATTTTTATGATACATACAATTAATATTAGTAAAGAACCAATGTAGTTTCTGTACAAGCTGTTACAGTTTTCAGTCTAATAAGTTTTTTATTATTGGTAACAATGTTGTCGTTACATGTCTTAAATGTTCCATGTCACAAATTGTGCGAATAAAAATTTGTTAATAATAAAGAAAACCATTATTATTTATAATGGGTGTTGGTTGCACACGCTGCAAGGCTATAACTTTGAATTTCATATTCAGATTTAATCTCTCAAAAGTTGAACCTGGGAATCACGGTTGATGGTCTGACATTTTGCTGATAAAAATATAAGATTTTGACTGTTGTCATTATATAACGTAAAAATATTATAATGAGAAAATTCTTAAGAATTGTACAATTCAATGCACTATATTTGCTTACTAATGCAAGCCAATCACAACACAGCAACAGACTGCAACGTGTCATATTCACAAAATATCTATGGACAAATCGCAGACCATTAGTCTCGCACAAGTCCATAGCAAATCATGACTTGTTGAAAATAACACATTTTCAACTGTTGCTTTGTCAATAAAAAGCTGTGGCATTATTGTAGAGAGAATTTGTGGAACAAAAAGATGGCCAAGTTCGGAGGTTTTGGCCAAGAATCCTATGTTAGTTGTCCCTACCAAGATACATTCGACCAGGCCATGAAATAACTACAATTTCTGATGATAATTTGGATTCACAGATACCCGTTATTGTCTTGCAGAGCTTGTTTTCTGAAGAGTCTATGGGTTCTGAGTTGTCCAAGCTCCACTTTGCTTGCAAAGAATGGGGTTTTTTTCCAGGTGAACTCCTTTTGCCCAGTTATTATTATTTTGCTTTTAAAAGATTTGTCTCGCATGAGATCTCATCCACTAAATACCAAGCTTTAGGTTGTTCCTTATTGTTACTTGAACCACGAGCGCGAATTATATTCTAGACCAGCTAAGCTACACCTGCCTTGAGGCGCCCAGTTTGTACTTTTTCGTTTGGACATGCTTGGTGTGTTAGGAGTTGTCTGAGGTCAAGAATTAAGAAATATGTACGCTCTCAATCAAAGAGCACAGTAGATCAAATTCAGATTAGATTATGTTTCATTCTTAAATGTCAAGTAGGCCACAAGTACTGAAAAGAACCTCTTTCATAAATTTGGCCTACTCTCTATCAATGCATCTTGCACTGTAAGTTAGCAATAAGAAAGCTGTCACAAAACTTGAGTGTAGGTTGTCTTAATCAAGCCTGTTTAAGCACACATTTTTTTGAGAATTGAGGGATGTGACTGACCTTGTTGGATTATGTACTCATGTTACTTGCTTTCTTGTATAGCCGAGAAGAAAAGCCTGCATTCTTGAAAATTAAGTTGTCTTTAATATCTTATCCATTTCTATGTTTATGGTCGCTTGAGAAGAACTATGAGCAAATTTATAATGGCGTGTAAAGCAAATGCGATGCTTTTAGTGTATTGAAATGTAACAAATGCTTTTGTTCATCTCTTTCAGTAAATTTTGCCCTGAATCAATCTAATAAGTTGCACTCAGTATCAATAAAAGTACCTTGACCAGTACGAAAAGCATAGTGACTTGATTATTGATATCTTAGCTGTTTTTCTGTTCTAAATTGCTTCAGCTGGTGAATCATGGAGTGAGCTCTGCATTTCTGGAGAACGTATAGAAAGAGATTCAGGAATTCTTCAATCTCAGCATGGAAGAAAAGAAAAAATATTGGTAGTCTCCAGGACATATGGAAGGATTTCGACAAGCCTTTGTTGTATCTGAGGAACAAAAGCTTGATTGGTGCGACATTTTCTTCATGACTACTCTTCTAGTTCATCTGAGGAAACCCCACTTGTTTCCTAAGCTCCCTCTTTCCCTCAGGTTTCTCTCTCTCTTTAGGCAGTTATTTGATGATTGCAAATGTATTATGTCTAGAGAAAGATCCGACGTCAGTTATGTTTGGTAAAATTTGACAACCAAACATGATTTTGAAAGAATGCTGTTAAATAATAACTTATTTAACAATCCACCACAATCATGTACTAAACCTTCTAATTGCATCTTCTTTTTTCTCGTAGGACCATCTTGGAAGTTTATTCAATGGAGTTAAAATCTCTCACCATGAACCTGATTTCGAAAATGTGAAAAGTTTTAAGTATCAAAGATGAAGAATTGAGAGAATTTTTTGAAAATGGTTTCCAAGCAATGAGGATGAACTATTATCCTGCATGTCCTCAGCTGGAGAAGGTTGTGGGCATCACACCTCATTCTGATGGCTCTGCTGTTACCATTCTACTACAAGTCAATGAAGTAGAAGGTCTCCAGATCAGGAAGGATGGAAAGTGGATTCCTGTTACACCTCTACCACATGCTTTTGTTGTCAACATTGGAGACACATTGTAGGTAATAATTATGATAAGTTAACTTGACATTCATATGAACTAGCAAATGTGTGCTTTCAGTAATTCCTGTTACCTCATTCCACAATGCTTTCATTGTCAACATTGAAGGTAATAATTATAGTATATTACCTTGGCATTTATTATTTATACGCACCTGCTCATGTGCTTTAGTAGTTTTAACATGGCTGATTATAACCAATGGGACATACCGTAACATTGAGCATTGTGCAACTGTAAACTCTGTACAAGAAAGACTTTTCATTGCCACAGTTTACTCAGTGAGATATGATAGTGAAGTGTATCCTGCGGCCAGTTTGATCTCTGAAAAAACTCCATTGTTTAGAAGAGTAACAGTTGAACAATACTTTAGGAGCCTGTGTGCTTGTGAGCTTACTGGGAAATCTCATCTGGATGGCCTGGAATTCAGTCTGGTCAAGGCTAGTATAAGTTTATTTTGGATAACTAAAGTGTGGTCCAAAACCTCTCGATGACCTTGCTATTAAAATTGTGAGGAACTGAAAATAAATAAGTTCTCTGAATATTGTGGTATAATAGCTCCATCATGCTAAGTACAGAATAGACCATGTAAGAATCTTTAGAATTACAGACTTGTGCCTGGAATCTTTCGATGATATATAATTGTGCTTATATCTTGAAATAGAATTTCTGCATACCTCTCTTGTTTTTAATGAGATTTCAAGAACCATGTGACTTTCTTTCAGAATTTTTATGATGCATACAAATAATATTAGCAAAGGACCAGTGTTGTTTCTATATCAGCCGTTACAATTTTCAGTTTAGTAACAAGTTTTTTATTATTGGCAACAATATTGTCCTTACACATCTTAAATGTTCTATAACACATGATATATCACTTTTTACCAATAACGAAAAATATTTTTATCAACTACTGAAAATGGATGTTAGATACACATGCTGCAAGGCTATAACTTTGAAATTCATATTCAGATTGTATCTCTCAAAGTTGTACGGGTGATAATCTGATATTGTGCTGAGAAAAATACAAGATTTTGATTGGTTGTCATCAGATAATATAAAAAAAATAACATGGGATCCAAATTCTTAAAAAGAGTTACACAATTCCGTGCACTATATTTTTTAATAATGCACAGCCAATTTACAACACGACAGCAGAGTGCAACGTGTCATATTCACAAAATATCTATGGACAAACCGCAGACCATTAGTCTCACACAAGTCCATAGCAGATAATGACTTGTTGAAAGTAATACATTTTTAACTTTTGCTTTGTTAATAAAAAGCTGTAGCATTATTGTTGATGAAATTTGTGGAACAAAAAGATGGCCAAGTTCGAGGTTATCTGCTTGTCTCGTGTTCAGGAGTTGGCCAAGAATCCTGCGTTATCTGTCCCTCCCAGATACATATGACATTGGCAAGATTTTATTGGATCCTTAATTCTAGGTTAAATTTATATATGAATCATTATGAATTAGAAACTATCGTATAAGGTAATTCTAATAAAAAGTAATCTATTCAAATTTTTAGTAATTTGAATTTTAATCTATTTGATAGGATGTGAGTTTATGTAAAAACTTAAAGTTAATTTTTATTTTTATGATTGGTTAAAAATAAAAATACTAAAAGATAATAAGAAAATTATTTATGTAAGGTGTTATGACTCTAAGTTATACATAATATTTTATTTTTTTTTATATCGCACGAGAGAGAGTGCAAAGAGAAAGATAAAGAATTCTTAAGAAAAAAGTGTTGATTTTGAAAGGTAAATCACATGAATCTATAAAGTAATTACGTAATATAGATTCAAATATATTTCAGTATATTTGATTATTTATTTTTAGTGATACAATATGAATATTCTTAAATTTTATGTGATGATTTTCATTAAAGGATTATTTTCTAATAAATTTAACATAATAATTTGGATTCACAGATACCTGCTATTGACTTGTAGAAGTTGTTTTGAGAAGAGTCCATGGATTCTTAGTTGTCCAAGCTCTACTTCACTTGCAAAGACTGGGGGTTTTTTCATAGGTAAACTCATTTTGCCAAGTAATTATTATTTTGCTTTCAAAAGATTTGGCTGGGATGAGATCTCATCCACTAGATACAAGCTTTTGTCCCTTATTGTTACTTGAACTCAAATAACCACGATCGCAAATTATATTCACGACCAACTATGCTACACTTGCCTAGAGGCTCCCAAGTTTGTACTTTTTCGTTTGGACAAGCTTGGCTTGTTAATAGTTGTCTAATATTCAAGAATTAAAAATCATTATACTCTCAATCAAAGAGAAATTCTGAAACAGCCCAACTTCGCCCAAAAGTCTTGAGAGGAATTTGGAATAAAATTTCATAATATTAATCTTATTAATATTCCTAAAAGAAAATTAGTATTGTCCATGGTCGAAACATAGCCTCTAAAATAATAAATATAATAATAATAGCCTCTAAAACAATAAATATAACAATAATCCCATAAAATAAAATTCAGATCTAAACAATAACTAAAGTAGCAATAATTGTTTCATTAAAAAAACACCAAAATTTTCAGCTAACAAATCATTTTCTTTGAACTCAGAAGCCCACATCTCTAAATTCAATCTACAAAATATTGGAGACAAGAGGTGAACAGTCAATTAAATAAGCAAACCCATGCGTAAGGTTAATAATAACGATATAGTATATAATAATCATTATGAAGTACCATAAATTAGAAAGTAATAATCATTTTAGAACCTAATATATATGTACGGTAAAACTGATAATCAGTTAAGTTGTAATGCAATAATCATTTTCAGTAAATAATTGTTTAGGAAATCATTTATCAACAAAACGTTTAATTTTTTTTTTTTTGAAATGGTTTAATTTGTTCAATTGCCTATTTATTTCAAAAATCCATATAAAATTGAATGCAAGGTCAAATATTTTAAAGCAAATTTTATTCAATCAACCCTACATGTCTAGTTTACAGAAAGATAATATTCTTCTCAAAAATCATTTCCAAAGGCCAAGATTAAGTATAAAATATTTCATGTTGTCCAAAAATAATTCTATAATATACTTCTTACCGAGATTTTCAAAGCAAGCATATACTTATCTTATCACCCACAACAATAAAACATAAGCAATAAGGACTCACCAATCAAGAAGTGTCCAATTTAATGAAGATCTCTAACCCTATCGTTGAAGCAGAGAATGTTGCTATGAGAAAGAGATCTTATTTTAGAATTAGGGTTGGAGGGAAAAACAGAAAAAGAGGTATTTTATGGGAAATCCTTGGAAAACCTTAGTAAATTAAGAAAGTCTACAATCCTTCCCAAAAAGTTCCTTATCAACCAATGAAAAAAATAATGCTTCTTTTTTTCCACACTAAGAATTATCATAATTATTAACTAAGAAAAATAGGTGAGCATTACAATTGGGCCACCTCATGGCGGCCAAAAATGCTACATGTAGTACAAAGTGCCATAGGCAAGTCCTTTCATATGAAAAAATAAATTTAAATGTTTTGGCTCATTATTCATAGTCTTTCTGATTCTGATTGTATTATATGATATACATGTTTTGGACCAATACTTGGTTTCTAAACTAAGTGTACACACGAAATTTTGATTATGATTTTGTTTTTCATCGAGTCACTAGGAGTATAGTTAACAATATGTGACATGGGCTAATCTTTCGTTTTTATGTTTGTACGTACAATATGAATTTTTTTTATGATTAATTATGCTTTTAATATTCTAAATCACCTGTGAATTTATGTCCTTTTGTTATAATGTGACATTTTATAAAACTTATGTTTTCAATATATGTTTTGATAAAAAAAAAAGGACCTTTAATAATTTTAGTACTCTATATTCCTAATATGTTGAAAATGATTTTACTTATCAAGTCGGGCTCACCCTTTGTTATGCCTATTGTTATTATTATTATTATTATTATTTGTAGATAGAGTATCTTGTTGTGAGTTATACTTATATTTAGAGACTTCTATCTATATATATTTGCAATTGGGAGACGATGTTAATATTAGAGTTGTTTCATAGGTATTTTTGGATTGATTTGAATAAAGTTTGAGATATTTTAGTTTGAGATTTTTTTTACAGGATTATGATTGATAAGTAATCTCCTTCTTTATCACGTGTTCCACCAGTGTTATATTTGGGGTGTTACAAATGGTATCAGAACTATTGTTTTAGGATTTTGTAAATCTCGTTTAAGGTTAGTATTGTCTAAGCTTAATCAATTGGATTAATAGTAGCCTATTTTAAGATAATAAGGTACTTTTAATCTCAAGGATAAAATTTCATTTTAGGTGGGGAGAATTATAACACTAGCCTATTTTTCTTTGTTAATAATTATGGTTATTCTTAGTAAGGATAAAAGAAGTGTTGTTTCTTTTGATTGGTTTGTTAAGAGATTTTTTGGAATGATTTTTGATTCAATAGGGTTTTCCAAGGGTTCCCAATGAAATACCTCTTTCTCTAATTTTTCCCTCCCAAATTCTAAAATTAGATTTGGCTCATAACTTCCTTCCCCACTTCTACGATAGGGTTAGAGATCTTAGTTAAATTGTAAGCTTCTTAATTGATGAATTCTTATTGCTTATGTTATATTGTTGTAAGGGATAAGATGAGTGTATGCTTGGTTTAAAACTCTTAGTGTAAGAAATATATTAGAGAATTAGTTCTAGACAACTTGAATATTTTGATGGCTCTGCTCTTAATATTATGGTACAAATCAATGAAGTAGAAGGTTTTAAGAAGTCTCTAGATGAAAAAGGATGGAAAGTGGATTCCTACTATATCTCTCCCAAATGCTATTGTTGCCAATATTGGAGACATGTTGGAGGTAATTATTATGATATGTTATCTTAAATTGACATGGTAGCTCATATGCACTTTTATTAATTTTTGAATTTTAACATGATAGATTATAACCAATTGGACATACTATAGCATTGAGCATGACAATTCAATGAAATTATAATCTATTAAGTGGGAATTGATATTGATGCGGATACAGTTCTGGGATCAAAAGAAAAAGGATTTCTTTATTCATTGGATAACGAACTCTTTTGCACTTTTATTAATTTTTGAATTTTAACATGATAGATTATAACCAATTGGACATAGTATAGCATTGAGCATCGCATTGAGCATCATGCAAGTATAAATTGTGCACATGAAAGACTTTCCATTGCCACATATTACTCAACGGGATATGATATTGAAGTATCCCTACATGCAGTTTGATCTCTGAGAAAACACATGCATTGTTTAGAAGAGTGATAGTTGAAGAATACCTAAGGGGCAGGTTTGCTCGTGAGCTCAAAGAAAAATAGTATTTGGATTTCTTGAAAATACAACATGATCAAAGCTAATGTAAATTTCTTTGGATATTATTAATTTTAGTTTGGCACAAAAAATCTTAAGGAAATGAGTTTGATAAAAATTATGATATAAGCAGTCATGGCATAATCAATGTGTTTTTAACACATTAAAGTAAATTATATATATGATTTGAAATCATAAATAGTCCTTATAAGAAGCATAAGAATTGCATATTTTGTGAGGAATCTTGAGATGATATGTGCTTATGATATTGGATTAGTATTTGTCATTCTTGAAATATATTTTTTCAATGCTTTATAAGTCAAAATTAGTCCTATTAGTGCAAATTTTTGCTCAATGTGTAATCGTTAATTGTTAAGTGGAAAAGAAAAAAAATTGTCAAAGGGCAACGTGTCGACAATAATTCTCCAATGCTCAAGTCAATTCATTTTTTTGAATTTCTAAAGAGAGAAAATCTAAAGTGAGATGGACAGAGTTTTTGTATTCATTTATGTATCTTTCATCTTACCTTCAAATGGGAGATCTTGGCCATTATACAGGCATCTTGAGTCAATTAGAAGGGTTATGTGGTACTTTTCTTGTGATAAATTTCAGTTAAAACTTATGCATAGAAACACATATTCATAAGTGTCCATACTTGCTAATGACAATTATTCTTTGGATATTTGTCATGTTTTTGAGCCCTTGACCTTCAATGGGCTTGAGCTTAAATTATGCACTTATATTGGTTCCTTATAAAGAGGATTGATTTTTGAAACATTCAACCCATAAGCACATTCCGTATAATGTTAGTTAGCTAGTAGGCTCATTTCATAAAATACTTATTGGCCTATAGACTCATTTCATAGAATATTTGTTAGCCCATATACTCATTCTGTAGAATGTATATTTGCCTGTAAGAGCATTTTGTAAAATGTTCATTTGCCCATAGGCGCATTCTAAAGAATACTTATTTGTCAATAGGCACATTTTATAGAATAAATATTTCCCCATAAACGCATTCCGTAAAATGTATATTTATGCGTAAGCTCATTCCGTAGACTGCTTATTTGCCCATAGGCTCATTCTTTAAAAGGATGAATCTAAGTTGTTATTTGTAAAAAAGTGGACTCAATCATTCTTTATAAAAAGTGAACCTAGGTCTTTCTTTGTAGAATTAAGCTTTTTGCGCTTGATTAAAGACTCACACTTTTGGTGTTTTATGTTGACCTATACAATCATACAATATTTTGATTTTGATGATAACAAATCACATGTCATGGGTAAAATAAGTTTTGCATATATTTTAGAATCTCACTAATTTTTAAAGAATAAAAATTATACATGTGACATGAAGTTCAAGACAATAACAATAGCACAAAGCTCATGACGCCAATTATAAGCTTCAAGGGCACTAGCTTAGGTGATTTCCCTTACTATATTTCTTGTAAAACTAGTATGATTATATGTATGTATGATTAAACATTTAAAAGCTTAGGTAATGTTTCATGATATTTTAAATAAATTATCATTTTTATAATATAAATATTTTATACTTAAAAGAAAAATGATTTCATGAAATTGGTTGTTTTCAAGTTTATGTACTAAATTCAAAAAGTTTTGAGAACTTTAAAATCAATAAGTATTGTTTGAATTTTTGAAAATGGACCTATTTGAAAACTTTTATACAGTTTTAGGCCATAATATAATTTTAATAAATTTAGGACTAAATTATAATTTTTAGAATAATAGTAGTGAACCACTTAAATTGTAGTGCACTAGCTGTAGAAAAATTTTACTTTTCAATTCTAAAAACTTAGCAACTAGCTGACTATTTTATAGCGACTAATCGGCTGCTCATAGATTTTGAAAATCGCTTTAACAATAACTTGATCGACTAACCGCTATATTTAAGTGGCTAACCGACTATTTTTCAAAATGTCTCTAATGGCTAGTTTGAAAGTTTAATCTATTTAAACTTAAACCAAACTCAATTTTAAGAGCTTATTGAATCTCATTTGAGCTAAAACTAGTCAATACAACTTACTTGAGCTTTCATTTTTGTAAATCTACATACATTAAGTTAACTCTAAAAGAGAGTACTTATTTTTATTTTTATTTTTAAAAGTAAAGGGGGGGCAAGCAAGCTCAAATACAATTTTAACCCCCTTCTCACCCTCAAAAATAGAACCCGGGCTACCACAGCTCTACGGCGAGCATGGTGACCAACCCTAAAAGAGAGTGTTTATTATAATCCTTGAATTCTTTGTAAAGTTGTGAGTGTATAAGTGTGAAAAATAATTGGATGAAGAGATTGAGAAATAATCTCTTAGTGTAAAGGTTTATTGACACCTTGCAAGTCACTTGTAAGAACTTGAAGTCTTGAATAGTGAAATCCTCAAGCCCGGTGTGCTTGGACGCGTGGACATAAGCGAGGTTGCCGAACCATGTAAAAATAATTGTGTTTGCTTTCTTTTCCCTTACTCTTTTATTTTGAGCATTGTTAAATTTATTGCTTTTGATTTCATTAAGACATTAGAATAAATTGTTATGTTGTTTGTTTAATTTTAAAATCTCAATTCACCCCCTCTTCAGTTGCAAACTTGTATTTAATTGGTATGAAAGCTCAGTACTCTTGTGTAGACTTAATTGTTTAGAGTTAAAGATCAATGACAACCCAAAATGACTTTACATTTGAGGAAGGTCAATCGACCAGTAAACCTCAATTTTTTAAAAGTAACGATTACCCATATTAAAAAACTAAGATGAAAATTTATTTGCAAGCCTTAAATTATAAAATTTAGAAAATTATAAACGATGGTCCAATTATACCCATTACAAAACAATGATGACGGGGAATATATCCTTGAGTCATCACATGAATGGCATGAGGCAGAAAGGAAAAAAGCTTCCTTAAACTTCAAAGCTATGAATGCATTATTTTGTGCCTTAGAGAAGAAAGAATTTCATAGGCTATTGAGTTATATAAATGCATATAAAATTTAGAGAAAACTTGAGGTTGCACACGAGGGAACAAATCAAGTCAAGGAGTGTAAAATTAGTAGATTCACTAGGCAATATGAGTTGTTTAAAAATAGAGTCATATGAAACTATCTATGATATGTATACTAGATTTATCGATATTGTAAATTCACTTGAAGCACTAGGAAAGATCTTTATAAATAGTAAAAAAGTAAAGAAGATTTTAGAACTTTATTAAAAGAGTCGAGACCAAAAGGAACGACTATAGAAGAAACAAAAGATTTTAACATTTTATCTCTTGATGATCTTATTTGTTCTCTTATCTTATATAAAACGGATATTGCTAATGAAAGAATTGATGAAGATAAAAGAAAGAGGAGCTTTGCATTCAAATCTTCCATAATTAAAACTGATGATGATAAGAGTGATTTCAAAGATGAATGTCGTTCAAATAATTGCTAGAAAGTTTAAAAGGATCTCAAAAAAGCAAATCAAGAGAATAAATTTTAAAGATCTTATGAGAGGAAACTTTAAAATGGAGAAATGGGAGAAGAAGGCAATTATTTATTTTGAATACAAAAAATCAAGTCACATAAGATAAGAATTTCCTCTACTCAACTATTCCAAATCAAGGGAGAAAGCAATGATGGCAATAGGGATGATAGTGATGAAGAATCTACCAATAAAGAGCAAGCTCGTGATATTTCAAACCTAACTCTTATAGTATTTAAGGATCAACCGTTTGACAGAATTGACAAGGTAAGTGATTCTCCTACCTATGACGAATTATATGATGCATTTAAAAAATTGTATAATGATTGGATGAGAATAGATAAAAAGAATGTATGCCTTAAAAAAAAATGATAGAGCTTTCCAATGAAAATGATTCTCTAAGTGTTAATATAACATCTTTAGAATTGGAGAATAAAAAGTTATATGATGAACTTGTATGTTCTAAAAATAGTATTGTTCTTGAGCATGAGAATTTATTGTTGATGATTTAAAGAATGAAAATGGAATGTTTAGGAAAAGGAATGATAAACTTAGTAATATTGTCTTAAAGTTTACTAATGGGCAAAAGATGTTGGATAACTTGGTTAAGAAAAAAAAGAGGTGTTTAACATGGGAGATATTGGCTACAAGCCAAATTTGAAACAAAAGTATTATAAGAATTATTTTTTGAAGAATACCTCTATTAATAATTAAGTTGTATGTCATTATTGCAATTAAAATGATCACATGAAGTATAGATGTTTAGTTAAAAGAAATGCATATTATGGAGTAAAATGTGTTTGGGTTCCAAAAGGAACCATTGTTAACACTCAAGGACCAAAGAATGTTTGGTACCAAATGGAACAACTTAAATATTTTTGTAGGTATCACATTCAAGGAATGACAGAGAATTTCTTAATGAAAACTTGTGAGAGAAGTCACTTGATCATAATGTGAGAAGAAAATGATGAGGCAAGATAATTTAATTGCTTTGTTAACAATTATTGCCTCATTAATTATACTTTATTTTTAGCAAATGGTTTATAATTATTTTATGATATCATGACATTAAGTGCATTAATATATTATGGATAAGATTATCTTGCTATTGATTTTGTTGAGTAGATAATGAATAGATAATAGCTTCAAATTATGAAAGTATGCATATATGTGTACATGATTATATTATCATTATGATTTAAAGTTTTGATCATTGATTATCTCATTGTCCATTTTTTTTTATTTGATTATGTTTACATGATTGAATTATCATTTTGTATAACGTTGAGTGCACTACCATGATGGATGGATATATATGATGATAGTATACTAACTTATCATGACAGATTTATTTGATTTTAATGATGGTATAATCTTTGATTTTATCTTCTTAATTGTATATCATCATGTTGCAAGGCTTTGAGAATTGAGACATTCTGGAATCACAAAATGACCTTGTAATTGATCAATGTGTTTTTTTTTTTTACCAAAAACCAAAATTGATTTTAATCTGTTATCTTTATATTTTTCTTGCTTATTTGATACTTCTAAATTATTATCCATCAATTGTTCATCACTTAAGCATTTGTAAATTCTTGTGTCATTCATTGTTTTATATAATCACTCATTGATAAATTAACATATAGATATTGTGATTATGAGTATCTATATATTGACATTGTGTGCTTATGTTTTGCTTAAGTTTTGATGATGTAAAAGGGAGATTAGTAGATGCATTTTGATGTACAAGTGTATATGTTGAGTTGTATATGTTTGAATGTACTTTAGATTAATAGTAATCACATCTACACATATATATAGGGGGGGTTGAAAACTAAACTTTGTTAATCATGTTATTTTGATATTTGTAACACGTCCACAAACTTAGGGGGAGTCTTTACAAAAGTTCAAAATAAATGATATATTTTAATGATTATACTCCACTTGATGAAGTTGATCTTATGAATATCTTTGATTAGTGAATGAATGTATTTCTTTTTGGACTTTTTGACAAATTGTTGAATGTGCATTCCATGCTTGCTTTAAATGATACTGAAAGGGGGAGAAATATATGCATTATAAGGTATTGACAAATTAGATATTTAATGAGCTTAATTGTCTTGATTTCTAAATTGTGATAATTAATTATAAAGCTTGGATAGTTAATGATATGCTCTTATGATTTTTTTAAAAATTTTGTATGCATTACTTGCTTTTTAGAAATTGATAGGTGGGAGATACTTTATTATTTAATTTTTTATGATGTCAAAAAAGAGAGAAATATATGCATTTTGAGCATTCTTTGTTGGTTATATATATTTTCTATTATTAGAGATCGAAATCATTGACATGCTTTGTATATATTGTATTTGATATTTTATGACATACTTAGGGGGAGTTTTAAATTGTTGCATATGTTGTTTATAAATCATGTATGTCATGTACTTAGTGGGAGATGAATGTCAAAGTAAATAGAGTGTTTGTCATAATAAAAAATGCGGAGATTGTAGATCATACGGTATTTTGTTTTAAATGATAATAAACCACGTGTCATGTATAAAATAAGTTTTGCATATATTTTACAATCTCACTAATTCTTAAAAGATAAAAATTATACCTGTGAGAATGAGTTCAAGACAATTACAAAAGCACAAAGCTCATGACGCCAAGGACACTAGCTTAGGTAATTTCTCTTGTTATATTTCTTGTGAAACTAGTATGATTATATATATGCATGATTAAACACTTAAAAACTTAACTAAATTCTTTTCATAATATTTTAAATAAATTATCATTTTCATAATATAAACGTTTTATACTTAAAGAAAAAATGATTTCACGAAATTGATTGTTTTCAAGTTTATGCACTAAATTGAATGGTTTTGAAAACTTTGAAATCAATAAGTAATGTGTGAATTTTTAAAAATGGGCCTATTTGAAAACTTTTATACATTTTTAAGGTATAGTATAATTCAAAAATTTTTAGGGCCAAACTATAATTTTAGAATAGTAGTGGCTAACCGATTAAATTGTAGCGGCGAATCAACTCTAGGAAAATTTTATTTTTCAATCTAGAAAGTTAGCGGCTAGATGATTATATTATAGTAGCTAACCGGCTACGCATAGATTTTGAAAATCACTCTAACGGTAACTTGATCGGCTAATCGCCTCATGCAAGCGGCTAATCGGATATTTGTCAAAAATATCTCTAACGGCTAGTTTGAAAGTTTAAGCTATTTAAACTTAGACCAAACTCAATTTTAAGAGCTTCTTAAATCTCATTTAAGTTAAAACTGGTGAATACAACTTACTTTGACCTTTCATTTTTACAAATATATATATATATATATATATATATAAGTTATCATTGTGCTATCATTTGTATATCAACTTTAAAAGAAAGTGTTTGTTATAATCCTTGAATTTTTTATAAATGTTGTGAGTGAATTTTTTTTTTTAATCACGTCTTTCTAGTTTTATCATTGACTCGCATTTTGGGTGTTTTATTTAGAAATATTTTCTACGTGCCTAGGTCATTCTTTGTAAAGAATGGACCTAAGTCTTTCTTAGTGGAATCACATCACTAACACTTTGTCAAAGTCTCACCTTTTGGGTGTTTTATTTATAAATTTTTTCTACGAGCCTAAGTCATTCTTTGTAAATAGTTTACAGTAATTCTTTTTGTAAAGTTATATTTTTCGTTCTAAATTATGCCTTTGGAGTTTTGTGGAACATTAGATGTTTAAGCATTTTACTTAGAAATATTGATTAAAGATATATTTTTGCATAGCTCATTTAATAGTTCAAGTTAGCCACTTGCATAATCTATTTTCTCTTTGGAAAATTCTCATTAACTATTTATTTAAGAGAGTTTCGTTTAAACTAAGAAAATGACATAAAAAGACAAACCAATATGCTTATAGACTAAAAAAAGGAAAAAAAGGCGAACTAATATGTGATAACTCTATAAAATGAGAGTTATTATAATATATTTAGATCTAAACTTATATTACTTAAAGAGTAAATGGTGAAGTTTTATTATATTTTTAATTGCATTTTACATATGCATGTATTTAAGTATAGTTAGAATAAATGATGCATTGAAGATCATTTCATACTCTGATTTTATGCATAATTATAGGTGACCCCAAAAGCGTATGGTGTGATAAAGGATGTTACAGAAGAAGAATCACATGCTACAGTAGTAGGCTTGCAAAAAACAAAAAAAAGTTGGTCTGCACGTGAACAAAATCAAATATAAATAAGAAAGAATTCTAGAGGAATTGCTGCAACAATCCAAGAGCAAAACAAACAAAATAAAACTATCCAGCCTTTCACACATCAGTAGACAAAATTTATTGTAGCTGTTACTACACTACTACTTTCAAGTGCGGACAAAACAATGGCTAGCAGCACACAAAATATAATATGGTCCTATGTTACTAAATATTGGCAAGTGTTTACATTGCCTCTTAAGGATACATTTTTTTAAGATAAACATTATATCTTCACTCTCATCTATCATCATATACGATCATCACTCACAAAACCAAGACTCAAAAAAGATTTTTAAAACTGCAGTAGAGAAGATTTCGAGAAGAAAAAAAAAGGATACTTAAAAACTAAAGCCTGACACTTTAATCCTTATTGTATCTTAACTTTATATTTTTATTGTTTGCTTTAAATCTCCCTTTGAAGATGAATTTTATGATATACTCTTGCGTTGTTAATATTTTAAAACTCATCATAAGCTAAACTTTTAAGTATTTTGATTTCAAATAAACTTAATAGTTGTTTGACTCATATATATGTGCGTTACTTAATATTTGCTATATTATTTTATCTTGATTTTATTTATTGCAAATCTCTATTTTAGCTGATCATCAATTTAGTAGATATAAGGAATGGCCTTAAAAAGGTCTGACCTAATGGAACTAGTCAAGACACATAGTTTTAGATTGAGTTTTCCAAGTTGAGTTTAACTTAACTTACATAGGGTCATGCTTAATTTGAAATTAGTGAAGAACTAGACATAGGATGGCACAAGCACGTGGAATAAGGCATATTCAGATCCTATGCAAGTTCTTGTTGGATCGGTCATAAGAGCTCGTGCAAGAAAATTCAAATAAGTACTTAATGGGCTGATTCAAGCAACTTGGGATCAATCCAATTCATGGAAGCCTAATGAAGGAATGTCACAAGATATTTAAACCAATAAATACGTGATTCAAGCTTTTGAATTCTATGAGCAATCAAATCTATGAAATCAGCGCATTAAGGATGAAAGACAGATGATGACACATTTTATTTCATGCCAAAAGACAGAGATGCTTCTAACATTGTTGATTTACTCTTTAAAGAGATTGTAAGGTTACATGGTATGCCAAAAACAATAGTTTCTGATAGGAATGCTAAGTTCTTAAGTTACTTTTGGAAGGCTTTGTGGGCTAAGTTAGGGACTAAGTTGTTATTTCAACTACGTGTCATCCTCAAACTAATGATCAAACAAATGTTGTAAATAGAACTTTATCTACTTTATCGCGGGCAATCTTTAAAAAAAAATTAAAACTTGGGAGGATTGTTTGCCACATATTGAGTTTGCTTATAAGGATTGTTTGAAATTATTTATGATTTTAATCTTTTAACTCCATTAAATTTAACTCCATTACCGATTTTTGAGTATGTTACCTTAGATGGAAAGAAAAAAGTTAAAATTTTTAAGCGGATACATGAAACGGTAAAGCTCAATATCAAACGGAGAACTGAGCAATATGCTAAACAAGCCAACAAAGGGTGACATAAGGTAGTCTTTGAACCCGGTGATTGGGTGTGGTTATATATGCGCAAGGAACGATTTCTAAAACAAAGAAAATCAAAGTTGTTACCTCGAGGGGATGGACCTTTCCAAGTCTTGGAACGGATCAACGATAATGCATATAAGCTAGATTTTCCTAGTAAGCACAATATAAATGCTACAATTAATGTTTCTGATTTAAGTCCTTTTGACAAAAGTGAGAATTTGAGGACAAATCCTCTTCAAGAGGAGGGGAATGATGAGATTATGGATAAGGATGACACACAAGCACGTGGAATAAGGTATATTCAGATCCTATACAAGTTCCTATTAGACCCGTCGCAAGAACTGGTGTAAAGAAATTCAAAGAAGCACTTAATAAGCTAATTTAAGTAACTTGTGATCAATTCAATTCATGTAAGCCTATTGAAAGAATCTCACAAGATATTCAGACCAATAAATGCGTGATTCAAGCTCTTGAATTCTATGAGGAATCAAATCCATAAAATCGGCGCATTGGAAGATATGCCACTATCATTTTAGATAGTGTTTTAATTTTTAAAAGAGGTAACAAATTAGCTATTTTGATTTTATTTAGTAATTTAAGATACTTTCCTTTTTTCAGATTAAGATCCTGATTTATTAATGATTCTTTCCTTTTTATTAGATTATATTTTGATTTATTTAGGATTCTTTCTTTATTTCAATTGGATTAGGATTTGTTTCTGATTTTATATTAGGATTTATGGCATGAAATATCTAGGATAATTATGACCGAGATTTCTTTTAACCTATATATATTTACATACAATAAAAGAGGAATAAGAAGTTTTTCATACAATTTACTTGAGAGTATAATTCTCTTTAGTTCTTAAATGAATTTTTTAACTTATCGAATTTTGGTGGTGTTCAACCCTTGACTTATCAATCAGACCATCCATAGTTGATTATGGTGTTCTCACATACGAAGGTTCTTGCTTCATTAAGCAACGGGTGGCGGTTCCATTCAATTCTTGAAATTAGAAACAATTTTAGAGCCTAATTTGATTAGGATATTGTCAGTTCTTAGGGAGGTTTATATCAAAGCATTCAGTTGGTATTAGAGCATTCAACTGGTAAGAACCTAAATATTAGTTTGATGGTAGATGAGCAAGCAAATAGGTCTTTGTTATCTAAGTCTTATGATGAGACTTATGATATTTTAGAGAAGATAGCCAATAACAATAGGCAGAATAATCTTTATTCAAACACCCACAACCTTAGATAGAGGCAGCATCCAAACTTCTTATAGGGCAATCAAAACTACAACCAACATGCCGCAATACCTAATAAACAGAACAGACTTAAACTACCGCTTGGATTTCAGCAGCAAAATTAAGGGCAAAAAAACATCACCAATGATTAATTTAGCTCCACTGAAGCTTTCCTTAAGAAGTATATTGTGAAGAATGAAGCAATTGTCCAAAGTTAAGCAGTATCATTGAGAAATTTTAAAAATCAGATAAGGAAACTTGCTATAGTATTAAGCAGTAGATCTTAAGAAATTTTACCAAGCAAAATAGAGGACTCAAAAAGAAAAGGAAAAGAGCACTGCAAAATGATTAGCTTAAAATCTGAAAAAGATGTTCACATTCTAATGGGCATATAAAAATAAAAGTTGAGCATACTTCAATTCAAGAAGAAACTTAAGTTGAAAAGGAGTCAGAACCTTCTACTTTACAAAACACTGGTGAAAATAAAAATACTACAACATCTATAAAAAATGATAACCAAGTCCTTGTTGATGAAGATATTGCAACATAAGTCTAGAATATGCCAAAAGAGAAGCAGTCTACACAAAATGTTGCAACTCAGCAATTCGGATACCTACCACCATTTCCTTAAAGATTCCAAAGACAGAAATAAGACAAATAGTTTAGCAAATTTTGGAAGTACTAAAGTAGTTCTATATTAACATGCCTTTTGTGGAAGTTCTTCAACAAATGCCAAATTATGTAAAATTCTTAAAATGTATTATGATAAAAAAAAATAAAGAAGGTTGGGAGAATTTAAGATAGTAGCTCTAATACAAGAATGTAACCACGTGCTTTAAACAAGATGCCTTAAAAGTTAAAGGATCTAAAAAGTTTTACAATTTCATGCTCCTTAGGAAATAAATACAGTGGTAAGGCACTTTACAATTTGGGAGCTAACATTAATCTCATGTCTTTATTAGTATTTAATCAACTAGGAGTTGAAGAAGTTAGACCAACAACAGTTATATTATATCTTGCTGACAATTCTCATGGCTATCCAGAAGGCAAGACTGAAGATGTATTAGTAAAGGTTGAAAAATTCATTTTTTTGAGTTGATTTCATAGTGTTGGATTTTGAAGCTAATAAAAAAATGCCAATCATTTTAGGTAAGCCTTTTTTGGCCATAGGAAAGACTTTAATTGATGTACAGAAATAAAAGCTGACCATGACAGTTAATGATCAGCAAGTGAATTTCAATGTGCTAGAAGCTATAAAAAGTTCTGATGAGGTTGAAGATTATAATTTTATCAATGTTGTGGACTTTACTGTAGCAAAGAGATTAAACAATTGTTGCAGTAAAGAAGAAATCAATACTGCAACATTTGAAGAACTTGAAAATGATATCAAGACTTTAAAGTAGTTGACATAACATGGATAGGAAAGGAGTAATCATTCAGATCTAACAAGCAATTTCAGTCACTTGATCTTTCAAATATAAAAGTAAAACCACCTGTCTCTTCTATTGAGTCTCCTCTTCTTTTATAATTAAAATCTTTACCTTTACCTTTAAAATATGTTTAACTGGGTGACCATAATACACTTTCAGTAATCATTTCATCTTCTTTAAATACAAAACAAGAGAATAGTTTGGTGGTTATGTTAGAGAATTACAAGGCCATTAGATGGACTATAAGAGATATCAAAGCAATCAGCCTCTCCATATATATGAACAAGATTCTGGTTGAGGATTATTACAATAACTTGGTAAAGCAATAAAGAAGATTGAATCCCATCATGAAGGAAGTTGTTAAGAAAAATATCATCAAATAACTTGATACTAGATTCATCTACCTAATTTCAAATAGCTTATGGATGAGCCCAAATAATGTGTTTTAAAGAAATGTAAAGTGACAATTGTAGCAAATAAGAAGAATAAACTTATTCCCACAAGAACAGTGATTGGATGGAGAGTATGCAAGTACTATAGGAATTTGAATAAGGCTACAAGGAAGAATCATTTTCCATTGTCTTTCATAGATTATATGCTAAGTATACTTGCTAAAAAATTAGTATTATTGTTTCTTAGATAGATACTCATGCTACAACTAGATTGTTATAGCACTAAAAGATCAGGAGAAGATAACATTCACTCTCTTTATGAAAATTTTATCTTCAAAATGATGTCATTTGGCTTATGCAATACTCTAACAACTTTTTAGAGGTGCGTGATGTCTATTTTTTCAGATGTTGTTAAGCAAACACTTGAAGTATTTATGAATAATTTTTTAGTTTTTGGGGAATCATATGAAGATTGTTTGCACAATCTAAAAAATTTATCTAGGAGATGTGAGGAGATATCTAGAAAATAAATAGAGGTGTATAAAGCAAAAATAAAGATAATTAATAAACTTCTACCACCCACTTCAGGTAAAGGCATAAAAAGTTTTTTAGGTTATGCTAGATTCTATAGAAGGGTTATTAAGGATTATTCTAAAATTTTAAAACATTTATGGATATTATTGGAGCATAACAAACCCTTTCATTTTGATGAAGTTTGTTCGAAGGCTTTTGTTGTATTAAAGAAAGCCCTTGTAACAGCACCAGTTGTTACAGCACTAGATTAAAGTATGTCTTTTGTGTTAATATATGATGCTAGTGACCACTCTGTTGGAATAGTGATAGGGCAGAGGAAATGCAAGATTTTTCATTCTATTTACTATGCCAACAAAACTGTAGTTGATACACAACCCAACTACACTACCACTGAAAATGAGTTACTGACAGTTGTTTTTACATTTGAAAAATTTAGAGCTTATTTGGTTGGTATGAAGGTGATTGTTTACATAGATCACTCAAGTATAAAATACTTGATTTCAAAGATCCAAGGCTGATAAAGTGGATTCTTTTACTGTAAGAGTTTGACTTGAAGATCAAAGATAGAAAAATGATCAAAAATCAAATCGCGGACAATCTTTCAAGGTTAGAAGCAGATGCAAGCACTCTGACTAAGCAAGATATTAAAAAAACATTTTCTGATGAGCAGTTGTTCATGCTACAGCATGCACAGATGTTGTAACAGTCTGAATTACCTTGGTATATAGATTTTACTACCTATTTGGTGAGTGGATTGCTATCACCTGACTTGAGTTAACCATAAAAGAAGAATTTTCTTCATGATGTCAGAAGCTATCAATGGGATGAGCCTTACTTTTACAAAATGTGTTCAGACAATGTGATTATAAAATGTGTTCCTGATGAAGAAATTCCAAGCATTCTGCAGTCCTGTCATGTTGTAGCATATGGTGCACACTTTAGAGGACACAAAACAACAACAAAAGTTGTTTAATTAGGTTATACTAGCCTTTAATGTTTAGAGATACTTATGAGCTTGTTAAGTATTGTGATAGATGTCAAATAATAGGGAAAATTTGTTAAAAGCATGAAATGTCATTGACTAACATTTTAAAAGTTGAAACTTTTACTTATAGGGGATAGATTTCATATAACCATTCTCATTATCCTTTGGAAACTTATACATCTTAGTTGTTGTAGACTATATGTTAAAATAGGTAGAAGCTACAATATTGTTAACAAAAGATGCTAAAGTAATGGTGAAGTTTCTTTAAAAGAATATTTTCACAAGATCTAGCATTCCCGGGGCTATAATCAATGATGAATGAACCTATTTTTACAATAATATGTTTGTTGCAGCATTGGCTAAGTATAAGATCAAGTATAAGGTTGCTTTAACATATCATCCACAAACTAGTGGTCAGGCTTTTCTCCTATGAAACAACTAAATAGTAGTAGTAAAACAACTAAACATAGATATGAATGCTACAGCAGATCAAAGTTCAAGCTTTTCTCCTATGAAAATGCAAGAATTTACAAAAAGAAAATGAAGCAGTGCCATAACAAGTAAATCTAGCTAAGAGAGCTTATTCCAGGCTAATAATCTTATAATCTTACTTTAGAACTCTAGACTAATGCTTTTCCCTAAAAAGTTAAAATTTAGATGATCAGGGCCTTTCAAACTCATCAGAATTTATTCTCATAGAGCTGTTGATCCTTAAGATGAAAAGATAGGCAAAAAATTCAAGGTTAAAAGGCAAATAGTCAAGCAATAAATAGGAATTACTGTGAACAATCTAAATGAGGATTTTTTCTTGAAAGATCTAACATGATAAAAAAAGGGAAGATTAGATTGAAGGACCTAAAATCAAGCATTGAGTTAAGAGGTAATCAGATGAGGGAAGTTTATTTAAATTTTTTAGCACTTTAATTTAATTTAACTTTTAGTTTGTTCTTTTTATTTTGCTTTAATTTATGAATTTAATTTCTATGCTCTAATTTAATTTTTGTTTTGCTTTATTTTGCGTTTTCTTATTTTTAATCAAAAATTAGAAACAAAATATGTTAATGTAAAACTTGGTTGGGCCGAAAAATTTAACAGTGTTTATATTGCTACATTACTTGCAACATTAGATAAGAACGATGACTTTTTCAGTGAGTGTACAAACAACGGTTATGAAACAGTAATTTATCTAATGTTACAGCAGTTGTGTTAGTAAAATCTTAGCTGTTAGTTTTAAAAGGTAAAATTTAAACTATTACTATTGCTGACTGTCAGGCTAATAACTATAGGAGAGCAACGTTTAAATTTAAAAGAAAAATGGATGAAATCTCTAGTTTATAGTAACTAAAATATTTCCCTCTTAATTTCCTCTCCTACTACAAATTGAGACCATCACTGTCAAATATTTCACTAAACAATCTTCCTTTTCAAACTTAAAGATTTCTATAACACACACTCTCTCTAATCCCAATTTCTTAAACACACAAAATCCGCTAATTTCGTTCCAGTACTAGAGCAATGTCAAAAATAAGACAATGATTGGAAAATTGAAAGGCCTTAAGCGTTAAACACAAACACCTGTCTCTAATCCCCATTTCCCAAACACACTAAATCTGCTAATTTCGTTCAAATGTTATAGCAATGCTGAAAAATAAGTCAAAGGTTGGAAGATTGAAAGGTCTCGAGCGTTTCCATAGTTACAAAGCTGAAGAAAAATATAAAGACTTCATTGAGCTTTGAAAGATCCTGGAAGAGAAGAGCTTTCAATTTCCCAAGCAACCAACATGGGAAATCAACACCATTTTTAATGTTGCAATAAAGCTACGATGGGTCAAATTTTGTAATCACCCTTACGACCCAGTGCTGTCAATTGTCAAAGTGTTATACTCCAACATGCTGTAGAAGGATCACAAAAACATTTAGGCACTGCAAGTTCAAATCCCTATAGACTCTAGAGTGATAAATACTTTTTATAATTTACCTCCTATCATTGATTATGAGTATAGTAGATTGATGAAAACTATGAATGTAAAAAAGTAGAATAAAGTGCTCAATGCTTTGACCATAGAAGGCAATGAATGGGCAAATAAAGAGTGAAGGGTAGTTAATAGAATTGATTTAAAATATATTGCTGCTAGTCATAGTGGCACTTGGACGGTAGGTGGGAATTTTAATATTGTACTGTCTGTTTCTGAGATCTCGAAGGGAAGGGCATGCCCAACCATAGGGTGTTATTGATGGTTTTAACTTAGCCCTGTTAGATTCTGGTTTGGAGGATATTAGGTATGTTGCCAGTCCTTTTACTTTGACTAATAGACATACTTAGAGGCGTCTTGATAGGATTGTTTGTAAAGCTTGATAAGCTAGTATTTTCTTTGTTTTTATGGGTTTTTCAACTGAATCGTGCTGCTTTGGACCATTCTCTTATCTTATTTAGATTTAATTTTTTACATGACTGGCTTAGGCACTCTGGTTTTATGGATATTATTTGGCAATCTTGGGTTGCTCTAGTGTCTGGTTACAGGATAAGAGCCTTTTAGCATAAACTTGTTCGCTTGAATCTTTGTTTAAAAGCATGGAATAAGGTGGTTTTTGATAATGTGTTTGATTGGGTTATATATTATAAATTTTGTATATTATAAATTTATAAAACAAAAATTTGAGTTATATAGCCTGGCTCGTGGCTACATTTTGCCATACTTAGAAATCTTTTTGTTTAAAATAGAGTTTCTTATCCACAAGTTTCACATTATATGACTCATGATGCTGTTATCTTTTTTATAATTTTTTTATAGCATCAATAATCTAACTAATGTACACTTTATATTTTAATCTATAATGTAAAATGTTTGTATTAATAAAAGAGAAATGATTTGGTGGGTGAAGTCACTCGCCTTATGGTGACTGATGAGTGACAACCCATGTGTTCAGCTCTCAATGGGAGAGCTATGTAATGGGAACCACAGCTTTTTCAATGAGAACTAGACACTTCAATGAGAACTGGATCAAATCCTTTAATAAAAAGATATAAATTCTTTTAAAATATTATAATTAATTAATAAATTAGTGAAAAATATTTTTTACAAATTAAATAAAGAAAAAAAGAGTTATAATAGATTACAACATTTCTCCTTCGCTTGAATTCATAAACATCTCCATTTAATTTGAATTCAACAACTTAATTTTTAGAAATTACTTATTATTTATTAATTAAATAATTATTTATCTACTAAATTAAATTAATGGTATAAATTAAAATATTTAAATCCAAAAATCTAGACAACCGCTTACAAGAAAATATCATATTCTATAGTACAAGATTCTCTTTATCTTATGGATACAAGAAGGCAAAGAGATTTTTGTGATCGGGAATGATTTGAAACTTGCAGGTCTAAAACTCCACTTTTATACATATATACAAAAAATGAAATTATTTTACTAACAGATGCAATTATTGCATGAAAATGTAATTGTTTGTAAAGTTGAGTTTCAGATCCACATGATTCGCATTCATATTTTAGATACAAAAATCTCTTTATCTTTTCTATTAGTCCACTACCATTATTTTAAACTCAAGGCAAATGTTTCTAATTAAAAAGAGAAAAAAGGACGGTTAGTTCTCAAAATTTAGAAAAAAAAATGACATAAAATACTCTTTTATTTGAAAAATTATATAAAACTCTTAAATAAAATTCTCTCTTATTTTAAAAAAATATAAAACTCTTAAATTTTATTAATTTTCATAGCAGTAACAGTCTAATTTTAGTGAGGAAGACAATATTAAAAATTTTACACGTTATTTTTAAAAATATAAATATATTTGTTTATAAATATACAATGGATTTTTTTAATTAAAAAATTAAAAATTAATGAAATTTAGAAATTATATTTGCTTTTCAAAATATTAAAGAATTTTTAAGTCTTTTTTTCTCAAAGCCTAAGGTAGCGTTGTTTTTATTTGTCTGAAATTTAAATTGATTTAAATTTAATTGAAGTCTGAATAGATCTAAATACATATATATGAATGACATGTCTGTTTTTCTTTTTTAAATATCTGAATATAAGTATTAATTTTTTTGTTTTTTATGAAGAAAACATCTGAAATATGATAATTTTATATATATAACCTTATAAATATTAACAGTACTTAAATTTATTAATTAAACACATGCAAGTTATAAATTATTTAATTAGTAAAAAAATTGATTATATTTACTTTAACAAACATGAAAAATAAAATATTATATCTAACATGTATAATTTTTTACATTAATATATGATATTTATAATGTTATTTTTAGTATATTATATTGATACTTTTTCTTGTTAATTACATAGGCCAATCAAAAATTATTTAATCATTTCAATTAAAATGAATATATTAAATAAAATTTAAAATCTATAATAAAAATAGTAAATATAAATACAAAGAGATAGACATATTATAAAATATAATTTATTATATTTAAAATTCTCATTAAAAAATAATAATAGTTGAATACACATATATAATAAAAAATGAGATAAATAAAAAATAATAAAAGAGTATTTTACATAATAAGAAATAAATTTATTTAATAAAGGTATTAATGAGATAAAATATTAAATTTTCATTCAAATATTTTATCATTCGAATAAAAATCAGACTATTTAATTTTTTCTATTTAGATCTAAATATCTTATAATCAGATATAAATATTAAAAAATAAATAAATTAAAAATTATTAATATATAAAAATAAATTAAATTCAAACTTCGTACAAAAAATAAATAAATAAACAAAATCCAACCGTCCTTCCCAAATAGGAAAATTAAAGAAGATCATGCAAAAGGCGAAAATTGCGCTGACACGTGCAGGCCAAAGAGCCGGAAGCCCCTTGGGCTTGTGTTGAGAGAAATACATTTTTTAAACTCATTCAATGGTGGTCTCTACATCTGCAATCTTGTTGTAACACCATTACGAAGCTGCAACATTAATCGAGGGGATTTGTGGAACAAAAGATGGCCAAGCTTGGACGCTCTCTTTCTGAGCCTTGTGTTCAAGAAGGCCGAGAATCCTACTTTAGTTGTCCCTCCCAGATACATAAGACCAGACCAAGACGCAACAACCATCATTTCTGATGATGGTTTGGTTTCAAAGTTGCCAGTTATTGACATGCAGAGCTTGCTTTCTGAAGAATCTATGGATTCTGAGTTAACCAAGCTCGACTCCGCTTGCAAAGAATGGGAATTTTTCCAGGTGAACTACTTTACCAAAGTACGTGCTTTTCCATTGATCAAGAATCCAGATTAGACATCAGATTGTGACGTACTCTGCATCAATAGGTTTGGTAACTTATGAGAAATATACTTATTGCTTATGTTTGTTCTTCTGGAATAGTTAATTTTCTTGCAAACAATGACTTCTTACATTTTAAGTTAGCCATAAGAAAGCCGTAACAAAATTTTAGATGGGGATTCTTGATCATCTTTTAGAGCTGAGTGATATTAATTGTAACTGTCCTTGTTGGTTTATGCACCGCCTGTCTTGCTTCTTGTAAAGATGTGAAGACTTATAAGCAAATTCATTAATCAAAATGGTGTTTAATGCAACTGCAATTTTCTTAGTTAATTTAGTGAAAAGTAACAAATGCTTTTATTAAAGTCTAAATCAATCAAATAACTTCCACTGTGTCTCAATAAAATATCTTGACCAGTACGATCCTAGTGACATCTTTGCTGTTTTTCTTTTATGAATTGTTTCAGATGGTAAATCATGGAGTGAGCTCTGCATTTCTAGAGAAAGTCAAGGAGGAGGTTCGGGAATTTTTCAACCTCAGCATGGAAGAAGAGAAAAAATATTGGCAGTGTTCTGGAGATCTAGAAGGATTTGGACAAACATATGTTTTATCTGAGGAACAAAAGCTTGATTGGAGTGATGGTTTCATCATGACCACTCTTCCACTCAATTTGAGGAAACCACACTTATTCCCTAAGCTCCGTCTTCCTCTCAGGTTCTCTCTCTGTCTCTCTTTGGTAAATCTGTGCTCTTACACAAGTGTGTTTTAGTCCAGTTTAGGTCCTTGATTTTTATTTGCAAACTTTGAGAAGAACAAATTAAACCTTCTATCTAATGTTTTATCTTCTATTTTCTTGTAGAGACACCTTGGAAGTTTACTCAATGGAGTTAAATCTCCAGCCATGAATCTGATATTGAAAATGGGAAAAGTTTTAAACATCAAAGATGAAGAAATGAGAAAGTTCTTTCAAAATGGCCTGCAAATAATGAGGATGAACTCTTACCCTCCATTTCCTCAGCCAGAGAAGGTTGTGGGTCTCACGCCTCATTCTGATGGCTGTGGTCTTACCATTCTGCTACAGATCAATGAAGTAGAAGGTCTCCAGATAAACAAAGATGGAATGTGGATTCCTCTTACTCCCCTCCCAAATGCTTTCATTGTCAACATTGGAGACATTATGGAGGTAATATTATAGTAAATTAGCTTAACTTGGCATTAACATCAGAATACAGGTTGGAGTTTCTGTTTCAGCCTTAAAATGGACCTCTAGGAGACTTGTATTGACTCGTCATTTTTCTTAAATTATTTATTTACTAACTTCCACAGTTAATGGAAAGAAATAATGCTTTAGTAACCTTTTGGAACATATCAACTGAAACTAATGTAAAACTATGGAAGCTACTGAACAACTTCAATATTTTTGAGCTCTACTTTATTGATTGTTCATGAAATGCCCCGGAAAACTATCAGAACTAATGCTGCAAATATTGAAAAAAACAGATCCATTTGAAGCTCAACTTTTAGAATTTATTAAGTTATTGAAAATGAGGATCAAGTATGAGCTAGCTCATGTGCTTTGAGAATTTTACATTTCAGATTTTAACTAATGGGAAATACCGTAGTATTGAGCATCGTGCAACTGTAAACTCTGTACAAGAAAGACCCTCGATTGCCACATTTTACTACACGAGATACAATGGTGAAGTATACCCAGCATGCAGTTTGCTTACTGAAAAAGCACCTGCATTGTTTAAAAGATTGACAGTTGAAGAATACCTCAGAGACCGGTTTGCTCATGGGCTTACGGAAAAATTTTATCTGGATGTCTTGAAAATTCAACATGGTTGAGGCTAGTGTATGTTTATTTTGGATTATGGAGTATGGTACAAAAACTGAGTATACAGCACGCTCATGATATGTGCTTATATTGAATCAGTATCAGTCTTTCTTGAAATAGAACTTTTGGATTGAGATTGCAAGTGATACACAATTAAATATTATTCAAATTCTTTTGGCAACTTTACCTCTTCATTTATGATAAGTGCATGATGCTCAATGAGTTAAGCAATCAACCTATTCATGAATTATATGAAGTGGCAGTTTGGGCTTGATTCAACTCAAACTGGTTACTTGGACTCTGTTGATATTTGAGTTCAGCTGCAGTTCTTTTATGCTCTACAGATAAGATGATATGTTTGCGAAGTGAAATTTATAGTTTGGTTCAGTAATGCAATGGAAATTTCTCTTTGTTGTTGCAAATAAATATTTAAAGAAAGCGTGACTGCTCATGAGTCTGTTACTGTTAGTTAAGAGTTACTTGTGCGATTGTTTGAGCTAAGTAATAACATCGTTCCTTCCATGTATAAATACAGAGGCCGAGGCTGTGTGACAGGCCAACTTCATATTGCATTTTCCTAGAGTACAGAGAGAAACAGAGTTTGACCACTGGCTCATTCTCTTTGTGGATATTTTTACTGTAACTGTATACACGATTCTTTGATTAGTAAGAATCCCTCCATTCTTCATCTTTAATCTTTGTTTACTTTATAGTTTATGGTTTTTGAATTGTTTCTTGGGTTCTTCGATTTGTATAATTGCTGTTCTTAATCTCTGTTTTGCAAATTAATCAAGAATCTCTATTGAGTTTGGTAATTGCGAATACAAAACTGGACATTCTAATCTGCTAACTGTGAGCATATTTACGTCAAATGTTTCTCTATCACTTCTGGCACTAGCAACAGACTTGCTTTTGATTTAAGGAATTTGCTGATTGGTGGAATGGGCAGCTGTCATGTGTCAGTTGCCTCCATTTTTTTCTACGTACGCTATTGTCCACTTCTTTTTTTAAAGAATTGGAAGATTCTCACAAAATTATTATCCAAGTCAGTCATCTGCTTTATTTTTATAAATGGTTTGGTAGACGATGCTGACCGGTGGGTAAATTGCAATCTTCTTGTTAACTTAAGACCAATCCATAGATTATAAAAGAGCCGTAGTGTAGTTGTGCAAATTTGTGTGACAAAAAAAAAAAAAATGGCCAAGTACGGAAGTTCTTTGCTCGTCCCTTCTGTTCAAGAATTAGCCAAGAATCCTACGGTAGCTGTCCCTCCCAGATACATACGTCCTGGGCAAGATGCACCTGTTATTTCTGATGATGCTTTGATTTCAAAGTTCCCAGTTATTGACATGCAGAGCTTGCTTTCTGAAGCATCAATGGATTCTGAGTTGATCAAGCTCCACTTCGCTTGCAAAGATTGGGGTTTTTTCCAGGTAACAGAGTATTCGCAAATGGTATTCGTAATAATTGAAACCCAATTTCTATTCAAATTAGAATAAGACTTCACTTTTAATTCAGCTACAGCATGGAAAACCAGGTTCCTGTGCTGATCAGCTTATGATTGCAGCTTTCGCAATATCAAGATGGTCATTTATGATTTATTGGTTCAAATTAACGAATACAAGACCAAAAAAAGAATTCGTGGTTCACATGCTTTATCACCCATATATTTTAAGTTAGATTTAGGTATTTATACAAAGGAATCCTTGGTAAGATTTTACCTATGCTGTATATTGGTTTGGTAGCTTGAAAGAGTTATACTTTATTCCAAATATATAAAAGATACAAAATAGCACATTGTGGTCTACTCTGCACTTTTGCTCTCATTTGAAGACACATTCAAAGTAATGCTAAGATTATCATGATGTTATATGTTTTGCTAATTCAAATGTGTGACCAAACTTAAGATATTCTAGTTGATACTACCATATTTAACACTTGGCCATTAGTCTTTTCTGCATTATTTCAGTTGGTAAATCATGGAGTGAGCTCGGCGTTACTAGACAAAGTGAAGAAAGAGATACAGGAATTCTTCAATCTCAGCATGGAAGAGAAGAAGAAGTACTGGCAGTATCCTGGAGAAGTAGAAGGATTTGGACAAGCCTTTGTTGTATCTGAGGAACAAAAGCTTGACTGGGGTGACCTGTTCTTCATGACCACTCTTCCTGTCCATCTGAGGAAACCCCACTTGTTTCCGAAGCTCCCTCCTTCCATCAGGTTCTCTTCCTCTATGCGAATAAGTGTGTGTGTGTATTCTGTTAAGTGTTTGTGTATCCAATGCAGGCCGCACATTGATTTTAGTATCCAATTGCCATTGGCCTACTAGTATGTTCACACCTTCCTTCTCTACGTAGGGATACCGTGGAAGTTTACTCAACAGAAGTAAATGCTCTAGCCATGACTTTAATATCGAAAATGGCCAAAGTCTTACATATCAAGGATGACGAAGTAAGAGAATTCTTCGAAAACGGGATACAATCAATGAGGATGAACTATTATCCTCCATGTCCTCAACCGGAGAAAGTGACGGGCCTTACACCCCATTCTGATGGCGCTGCGCTTACTATTCTCCTACAAATCAATGAAGTTGAAGGTCTACAGATTAAGAAGGATAGAAAGTGGTTTCCTGTTAAACCACTGCCAAATGCTTTTATTGTCAACATTGGAGACATGCTAGAGGTAAAACTCGAGTAAACTACCCTAACTTGCCATTTACAGCTGTAGAAAACGTTCTTCCTCAGTGAGTTAACATGCATCAGGATGCAGAAAGTACAGATTGAGGTCTCTGTTTCAGCTTTAAAATGGCCGTTTTTAGATTAGTTGCAGTGCTAATTTTTCTTCAACATTCACTTAAATCTCATTATCTACTATAACAATATCATTAATTTGCAAGGGACATAAAGTTAGATGCGACTGTCTGCAATATGTTTGAGATTCACTTACGTTATTTAGTTTGTGTCTCAAATGTGAAATGCCCTTGAAAAATTTTACGATGTTGCGTATGTTAACTGGCTTGATGCTATCTGAACCTCCCAGAGAATTAATTCTGTTTACGAGGAGAAGATAAAATATGAGAACTAGCTCACATGGCTTTTGTGAATTTTACACGGCAGGTAATAACCAATGGAATATACCCTAGCATTGAGCATCGTGCAACAGTAAACTCTGTGCAAAAAAGACTCTCCATTGCCACATTTCACACGGTGAAATATGATGGTGAATTGGGTCCAGCACCAAGTTTGATCACCGAGAAAACACCAGCATTGTTCAGAAGGGTGAAAACTGAAGAATTCTTCAAGGCCCTTTTCTCTCGTGAGCTTCGCGAAAAAACTCATTTGGATTACATGAAAATACAACACGCTCAAGGCTAAGGTTAGTTAAATTGAGCTGTGAAAGACTACAAGATCTGTTGGAAAACACCAGACGGGTGCTCTTAATTTTGTGTAAATACTAATATAAGAATAAGTTCTAAAAAAAGGGTCGTAAAACCATGTAATATGCATAAGAATTTCAGACTTCTGACAAGAATCTTTCGATGATATGTGCTCCATTGGATCCGTATCTGTCTTTCTCGAAATACAACTATCGTATACTTGTCACGATTTTGTGAGATTGCAAGTGATGTGTACTTGACGACGTCATTCAAATTCTGTTTAGCAACTTAACCTCTTCAGTTATGATAAGTGCGTGAGGGTCAACGAGGCAAGCAATCAACATATTCGTGAATTATATCATTTTTATATATTTTTGTTATTACCGTTGACGATTAATAAAATATTAATTTTATCCTTTAACTAAATTTTTTGTCAAAAAAAATGAATAGCATGCTAAGTATTACAATATGATAAATTCAAAATATAAACTGGCTAAAATTAATTCCTATAAGTTTATAAATTTAAATTTTGTACCTCTATTTGAGTAGTTTTCTTTCACATGTAAAATCAATATTTTATTTATCTACTAACAGTAATAATATGAAAATTTAGTAATCGGCCCAGCAAAGGTTTTGTTGGCATTCATGTAATATTAAAGGAAATATATATATTTTTTTTTCAAAAGATTGAGGTTAAACAATGAATCATTAAATTGGGAGACTATACATGTGTGGGTGCCAACTTTAAATGGTAAAAATCTCTTAGGTTGAAATAGGATTAATTTCAGCCTATACTCCTTATAAAGTGATAGTTTTTAAATTGATCCTCTTATTATTGAAAATAACAAAGTTTTAAATTGATCCTCTTATTATTGAAAATAACAAATTATTTTCTAAAACTCATTATCTTTAATCATTGACCGTCATTAACTCGTGAAAATATAAAAATATTCTTATCTTAACATAATATACTTACAATGATACTGTGAAACTCAACAAAAAAAAAATTGATGAATAATCAATAATTGAAAAAAAAATTAAACTATTAAAATATTATTATATAAACAGTGAATAAAAAATTAAAAAATAAACCATAAAGTTGACTTAATGGACCTAAGTAAATTAATAGTTTTCTTAAATTAGGCATGTTAGATAAGCAACTATAAGCTATTCCATTATATGCAAATTACAATTATGCCATAAAAATCAAATTTTAAAATTACAAATCATGTCATCTTTGCCTTCTTTTTTTTTTTTCCCTTCCTTACTCTTTCTTTGTCTTTTTCTTTCATTTTTTTCTCTTCAACCTTAATCCATCTTCGTCTTTTTCTTTCATTTTTTCTCCTCATCCTTACTCATTCTTCGTCTTTTTTTTTTTCATTTATTCTTTCTCTCATCTTTCTCATCGTCACTCCTTCGTCTTTTTTTTTTTAGTTTTTTTTCCTCTTTTTTATTCCTTCTTCATCTTTTTTTTTCCTTTTCCTTTCACCTAATAACAACCATATAATCATTTTTCAAATCCAATCTTACATTAAATAAAAACTAAAACTTAATTTCTATATACTAAAATCCAAAACTCAAAAGCCATAATCCATAAAATCTAAAATTCAAAACAACTAATCAACTATTAGGAGATTGAAAATATTGGGTGAAAGTCACATGCAAATGAAATATAACAGTGAGCATTAATTTTTTTTGAAATTAAAAAAAAAAAGTAAGAATAACAGACTGTGAGTGTTTCTGCAATTGGGTTTTTAAAGTTACCTTCAACAAAGAATTTGAAAATTTATAGGTTGTGTGCAATGAAAGTGGCTTGGTGAAATTCTGGTAGCGTTTTTCTTTTTTTCTTTGATTTTTTTAATATCTATATTTTTTAAAAAATACCTTTGCAAAATAAAAAAAAAAGAATAATAATGATAATAATTATAAATATGGAAAATTTAAAATTATTCTTTTTCATTTGTAGCTTTTTTAATTAACTTCTTTAATTTATTTTTAAAATAAATCTTTTAAATATAAAAAGTAAAATTTTAATTGTTAAAAAAAATTAGTTATATAAGTGCAAAAGAAAAATGTTTTAAAGCACTAGGGTATGTACTATTAGGGCATGGATTATTGATATTTAAAATATTTACGTGTGTTTTGAGAAACTTAAAATGATTTGGGCCATAAAAATTAGCCTACTTAAGTTTGATCCTTTTTCTGTTAATTGATTTCGTTGGGAGAATTTATAAATGTGATTTTACCCTTTTGACCGTTAAAAATATCAAAGAGATAAATGTCATTAAATATGGTTTTTTTTTTATCATTTAGCCTATTCGAGTCTAGACCTTTTGTTTTCAAGACAAAATTAAACTTTACCACTTCAACTCGATAGTCATTAGCAACCATAAAAATCGTTAAATACTTTTTCTACAATAATATCTTTAAATATATATATATATATATATATATGCAGGGCGTAGAGCGAACTAAATGTAAATCAGATTTCCATGTAGGATCATCGGGAAATAACTGTTTTAATGCTAATGCCTAATGATAATTTTCATCATATGTAAAAAATGATAGAATCTAATTTGAATTTATCCCCAGAAAATATATATATGTCTGTGTGTATGTGTGTGTGTGGTAATCTAATGAATCGATCCAATCCAAATGTCAAGAAAGGAAAAAAAATCAGTCGAAGCATTAATCAGCTTAGGCATGAACTTGCCATTCATGACTGATTGAGGTTCCCTTATTACCTGACTAATCCAGTTATATATCTTTGGACATAATTCAAATTTCCTGCTATGAACATTCCAATAAATCAAAAGAAAATCTCAATAATTTTAATTTTGCATGTCATCATATTCAATGTCATTTATGGGACGAAAATAATTGAATTTATCCGTGTAAACCATTATTGATATGTAAAGCTTCTTGACAAATGACAACTCGAACAGATTATCTGTTTTATCACAAATTTTGATTAAACTTAAGTGATTAGAGGAAATTATCAAAACCACCCTTGCTATTATAAAAAAGATAGTTAACTTTTAACATTTTATATTTGTATCTTTAACTATTTTAACCCTAGAAAAATTTTATTGATCAATAATTATTTTACCACATCAGGGACAAAATATGAAAATCACAATAAAAAAAATTATAAGTTAACCATTTTTTTAAAAAACAGTAAGGAGTTTTTGAGGGTTTCACAAGAGTGGGAGAAATTATTTTTGTTTATTGAAACAAGAAGTGATTTTGATCATTTTCCTTTAAAGTTAATTGCTTCATCAGATATGAAAGGTAAAAAACACAAAAAAGGGTAAACACATTTACTGAACTTCTAAGTTTTAATTATCAATATTTATCTTGGTCAATTAATTATATGATTATCATTTGACATGGTTAATACTTTTTATGATCGACATGCACAGTCAGAAATTTTATTTAAATGAATTGGATAAGAATATCATTGAAAGAGTAGTAGTGGTGGTGACCAATTTTAACTCAAAGATTTACAAAATTACAAACTATTCTTTTCTTCCTAGTATAATAAATTCCCATCCAATTAGTTGTCTATTTCTTTTCTACTTTATTGTAGATTAAAAACATATATTTTTATTCTAAACGGAACATGAGAAAAATATTTGTTGAAGATTGAAAGATCTTTAATATTTGTTTGAAAATGCAAATTTATTAATTTTTTATATTTTTTAAAGAAAGGATAAACTAATATCCGCTGCAAGTAGAACAAGTTCATTTGTACAAAAGATTATCTACTTATTCAATACAATTTTAATCCAAAGAGAATATCGTTGAAGTCATTAAACAATTTTTGTATCTACTATAAATAAATTCTATATCCAACAAATGCTTCATTTGTCATATTAACAAAATACTATCATCATAGCCATGGAGTTTTGGAGAATCTGTAGCTTATTATTTTTACTTGCTTTTTCTATTACAGGATTTGATCATGTGAATGCTGTTGATGCTGATAGTTATATATCAGCTGTTGGTGATCCAGGGATGAGAAGAGATGGTTTTAGGGTTGCAATTGAGTCATGGAATCAATGCAATGAGGTTGGCGAAGAAGCCATCAATATGGGAAGCCCCAGAATGGCTGATTGCTTTGACATTGATCATTCTACAGCCCCAGGTGAGACATTCTTTTGTTTTATTTTTTCTATATATTAAGATTAAATTAGAAATGTCGAAAGTGTTTTCAGAAAATTGGTAATTATTTATTGCTACATATGATAAAGTAAAAGCAAGTGAATTTATATACAACTCACTTCAAAATTCTAACGTTAAGTCGAAAATCTTCGTTTTTTATTTATACATAAATTTAAAAAAAAAATCATTTTTCTTTTGGTGAATGTCATAAATATAAAACTTTGATATGAACAACGATTCAAGTCACAATCTTTTATACTCACAAGTTTTTAAAATTAAAAAACCTATTCCACACGTAATTTCAAGTGAGTGAACTTGTTTTGTTCTTAATCCAAAAAATAACTATGAAAATTAATCTTAAAATTTATGGTATATTTAATTTCGAATTCCAAAATATAATCTAAAAACAAAAAATAAATAATTTTTTTTCAAGTTTACTCAGATTTTGCACTTATCGGTTTTAGAACCCCGATTAAACAATTTTCTTAAGATTTTCTAGATTAAAAAACGAGAATATCTTATCCGAATTTCTCTGTACTTTTTTTCTTTATATTAAAAGAGAGAGAGAGAAATCAGCAGGTTAATTCTTTCATTTATTGCCTTTTATGAAAAATCATTGTATAATTGGAATATGACGAGTTTTTATATATTTTTAAAGATCTTGTGTCATGTGCCCATTAATAATAAGGTATCACTAATATGTATTTTTCTCAAATTAGAAAAAAATGCTAATCCAATATGATTAATATTATGCATTTCAAACATATGATTTTCCTTTTTAACTATTTATTCTATGCATAACATTGCTGCTTACGTTTTTTTGTTATTAATCTTGAAGTCACATTGAACCATTTGGTGGATGAGAAAGACAACAGGCTTGGCATATTAAACGGTACCTATGGAGGAATCAAGACTCAAAGTGTCGATAAGTATGCTGCGAAAAAAGAAATCTACTTGGGTAAAAAATGCCAAGTGAAAGACGAGCCAGGGCCATGGCAATTCTGGATGGTAATGCTCAAGAGTGGCAACACAGACACATATGCATCAAGATGCCCCTCCAATGGCCACAAAGCGGGCCCATTTCCGCCTGAATCTCGGTTTCCGTGCTTTGGCGATGGCTGCATGAACATGCCCTTGATGCACCATGAGTACACCAGTGTCCATGGGAAGCATGGAAAAATCCTGAAGGGAAGTTTTTATGGGACATGGGATTTGGATGCTAATGTTACTAATGGAGTAGTGCCTTGTAACGGCACTTCTTATTATAGTGTCACTTGGGGCAAGAAAATTGGAGAAGGAAGCTGGGTATTTCACCATGTATTGAAGACATCAAAAAAATATCCTTGGTTGATGCTGTATTTACGATCTGATGCCACTACTGGATTCTCTGGAGGGTATCATTACCAGACAAGAGGAATGATGAAAATAGTAAGATAACTTGTATATAATTAGTTTTTAAATATTGCATTGGATTATGTGTTTTTTTAATTGTAATTCGATCCATATTTTAAAAAAGATGCGGATGTTCCCGATAATAGTATTGCTAAACTTATGATCATTTGATTGTTGTTTGTTCAAAAAATTGTAGATTCCCAAGTCACCTGATTTCAAGGTGAGGTTTACATTGGACATAAAGCAAGGAGGGGGACCAAGTAGCCAATTCTATCTCATGGACATTGGAAGCTGCTGGAAAAACAATGGCAAGCCCTGTGATGGAGATGTGACTACAGACGTTACGCGGTACAGCGAAATGATCATAAATCCTGAAGTAGAAGCCTGGTGCAAACCTGACAATCTCCGACTGTGCCCGCCATACCACACGTTTCCCAATGGCACCCGCGTTCATCGAAACGACACTGAAAATTTCCCATATGATGCTTACCATGTTTATTGTACTCCAGGAAATGCTGAACATCCTGAAGAGCCATTCAACCATTGTGATGAATATAGCAATCCTCAGCCTCAGGAAATCCTGCAGATTCTGCCACATTCTGTCTGGGGCGATTACGGGTATCCAACGAAGAAGGGTGAGGGCTGGATTGGTGATCCGAGGACGTGGGAGCTTGACGTTGGCAGATTGTCTCAGTCGCTTTACTTTTATCAGGATCCTGGCTCTAAACCTGTGGAGAGACACTGGTCATCAATTGATTTGGGAACTGAAATTTATGTTAGTGAAAATCAGGTGGCGGAGTGGATGGTCAGTGATTTTGATGTTATTGTTCCAAGATGATCACTAACAGTTTCCTATTGAATTAGAAGATTAGGATTCATTTGTTTAAGTTGTTAATTTGTAACCTTAAGAAGGTCCATCGTATTAATTATTTTCATCTCAGCGTTTGGTAATGTTTTTAATTATTGTTATTGGCTCTTATTTTAGAGAAGGAGAATGATATTTTTTACGTGATTTTTTTTAAATAAAAATTTGTTTGATAGTTTATTTTTAAAACAACGCATGAAAATGAAAATAATAAAAACGTGTTTGGTTATTTGTTTGAAAATGTAGAATTTTTTATAAAATAATTTTCTTCAATTTATTTATACATTTTAACTTTTATTATTATAATTTTAATCAAAATGAAATCAAATTTCATACAACAATAATAATTTTCAAAAAAAATGTCTCATAATTTATTAAGTTTAAAAAATTAAAATAAAATAATAAATTTAGAATTAATTAACATATAATAAAATAAAATTATATATATATATATATATATATTCTAATAAAATAAAAATTTTAGTTCATTTTCGCTAATTATGTTTTACAACCCAAAATATGAAGAACAAAAGAATACAAAATATTTGCATCTAAAACATATCCAAATATCTATGGTTGAATAAAAAAAGATAGAAGCAATTGTTACGGCCGAAAAAGTTATATCATTCGATCGTTATCAAACCGACTTCAATCTTTTTCTGTCTGAGAAAATCTCACTAGAGTGCTTTCTACTTTTAATAAGTCATGGATTAAGTCATGGACTATATCAGAATTATTCTCAATAAATCTAGAAGTGATCCCATTTAAATAAGGTAGAAGTAAATTGACGAGATAAGGTAAAACAGTGTCTAAATATCTATGATTGAAGAAAAAAAGATGGAAGTAATGAATAGTATTTTAAATTTTTTAGTGAAAGAAAAAACACCCAACAAAAAATGTTACCTTTAACGCAACCTAAAAGTTATTTTTTTGCTGGATTCAGAATTCCCATTTCCAAAATGATGTGCAATTTTGAATCTGCGTGCACTAATGCATTCAAATTTACATGTTTAAGATTGACCTTGAAACTAAAAACACTTCAATTAAATGCAATTTATCGAAATTTTGGGTGAAATACATAAATTCCTTGAAATTTTGGGTGAAATACATAAATTCCTTTCCGGGGATTTACTCCTAAAGCATGAGGCTATTTGAGACAGCCAACTGCAGGGTTACAGGAGAATGAGTTGATCAGATGGACTAAGGTGACCAGAACACAAGAATTTCTAAGGCATTAACAAACGAATTATTTCCATGACTAAATTCAATGATGTGTTAACATATAATTAATTACACTGAGGACATAAATAATTTCTCTTCCAGAGGTGAGACTCCAATGACCACCCAACCTCTACCTTCTTAACCTGATCATTCTACCATTCACATAACAACATTCCCGTCAAACCCAATGCAGCTAAGATAATCCATACCGCACTGTTCCCACATTCCTATGTGCAGCCACAGCAACGGCTGCAGCACCAAACTGAGATTGTGCCTGAAGCAACTTTGCATCAATAGCAATTCGCTCATTCAATTGATCTACCTTGGCTTGCGGTTGGTAATACGGATTCAAGTTGACATCAACAGGCAAGCCATGAGCTGGTTTTGCAGCAGAGATGTGTTGTGTGGGTTCTGGTTTGGCATGGGAAGAACCCCTCCCAGACTCTAGTCCTGACTTCTCTTGGTTTATGGTGTTGCTCCTAAAGAAACAATGTGGCGATACATTCTGCAGGGGAAGGACTGCATTTCTGTAAAACATTCTTGCATCATAAGCATCCTTAATGTTTCTCCCATTCTCATATGGCAAGACCGAACCGACAACTCTCCCTGGTTTTGCTGAAAAGAAAGAGAAAAACGAATGAAACAGTCAGCTAACAAATTACACCGAGTATAATTTCCAACTGCCAAACCTATTTGACATGGTGCTAGCAGAGGTTTGACAGATCAGATTCAAAAAAAATTGAAGAGATTGGGATACATAACAGCTCCACATACCTGCTGGCACTCTTGGTGGAGGTCGTGGAAACTTGGAATGATTTCCAGAAATTTCATCAGATACTCTCAAATTTCTAGAAGTGTCTTCTGTCATTTGCTGGCTCTCAGATGAAGCAGCATTATGCTGTACAATTGGAGGGATTGTGCTTGAGTGAACCGTAGACCTGCAAACAGGCAGGTTCAGGAACAAATCCATCAAGATCATTAGAGGCCAACATTAATCTCTCTAGCAGGCAAGTATTAAACAATTCTAGATCTGCTTAAGGAAATTCACACACTAATATTTTAATTTTTAAAAAACAACAAAAACACAGATTCATCTGGATTCCCCAGCAGCCTTAGCCAAAATGACAAGGTACTACATAGAATTTAGCAAATAATAGGCAAATTAATTGGCAAAATGATAAGGCCATGGTATGTAACTAATGACAGTTCATTCTTGCAGGTAGTCTTACCGCGGGAGGGAGACATGCTTCCTCTCTGGAGGAATCACTGGACCACTTCTTCCACTATTTTCCTCGAGATATGCAAACTGCTTTCTGAATTGACCTATAGCACTGCAATGAAACGAGATGTTCAAAATTATCAGCCAAAGGAGATAACAGAAATATAAATCAACATAAAGAATACTAATAACATTTAAGGGTTCTAAGTGGGAATAATTAGAACCTAGGATAGAGAAAATTTGTGCCTTCAGTTCCGTTGATATAGTCCTTGAGCAGCTGAGGATGGTACTCTAATATCTCTCGATATATTAGTTCTCTAATATCATCCTTCATCACCCTGCGTCTCTCAAACTCAAATTCCAACTTTGAAATTGGCTGACAAGAAGGCTCTCTTTCAATTTTGGCAAGGCCTTTGAAGTAAGGATCAGCCAGTGCCTGTCAAAACCAGAATATTGAAAAGGTCAAGTATAATGAAAATGATAAAACTTTAGTCTTGTATGGGTTAAATGCTTCATCCACTAATGTTCTTATAGGAGGGAAGAAAGATATCACAAATACTAACCTCTTCAGCAGTCGGCCGATCCTTTGGATCAAATGCTATTAATCTCTGCAATAGCCGAAGTGCTAAAGGATCTACATTCGGAAACTTCTGAAATAATGGCACAGCAGGTTTCTTCCGCATCTCTGTCAAATATTTTCTAGCTTTCTCATTTCGAACCTGCATTTGTTTTGAAAGAAAGCATACTATCAAATAAATGAAAAAGAAAAACAAATAAACGTAGTGGCTTAAGAATCAATCAAGAAGAAAACACAAAAGAAAAACGAAATCAGAGATGTGTATCATACCACAGCAATCGTTTCTGGTGAAGGTGTTCCAAGAAGATCAGTGATCAAATCTAATTGATGAACAACACTTTTACCAGGAAACAACGGCTTCCCTGTCAACACCTCGGCGAATATGCAACCAATACTCCAAATATCAATTGCAGGTGTATACTGTCAGAAAGATACCAATACAAGTCAGATTACCAAAGAAGAAATGACAAATTGACACTGCAAGTAAACCGTTCCAGAGAAACGGGCATAACATGACACGATTACCTGATAAGACAGATATTCAACTTCCAGGAGAGTTCATAGTCCTCCCTGAACAACAATTGTTTTAATCTAGGCATTACTGCTTACTATAAAGTACTCAAGCAGTTTATAGAGAAAAAAATATGTGTTACTTTAGTGCTATTCCATCTCATAACAGTGAAACATGTCACTATAGTCACAGCACTCAGTTCAAGAAAAACAGGAAAAGAAATGCTTTGCAAATCTGGGAGATGCTACATATATTCATCTTTCATAGAGAAGTACAAATAGCAGATAGAGTAGCAACAGAATTTTATCAAATAACCAATCAAATCTATTACCACTGATCTAGAAATTGGAGATAAGTCCCACACTGGGCAACCATACCTTTGAAAAGAAAGATCCACACAGCTCTGGAGCCCTATACCATCTGGTAGCCACATAATCCTGTGAAAAACACACCAGAAAAGTATAAAATTCATTAGAATTCTTGCATGCTTCTACAAACAAAAAAAAAAAAAATTCAAGTTACATGAGCTATTTCTGACTGCAAAACAAGGCCATTGGAAGAACATACCGTCCAAAAGACAGTCGTTGGAGTATCACTAAATGCAACTCTCGCTAGTCCAAAATCACAGACTTTGAGTTTGCAATTAGCATTCGCCAATATATTTTTTGGTTTAAGATCCCGGTGGTACACATTTGCTGTGAGCAAACAAGAAGAATCAGAAAACTGTCAACATACTTCGAGCTTTCCTTTTCTTTTTTTCCCCTTCCCGTAGTATATTAAAGATTAAAAGCTTAAGATACCATGAACTTAATAAAAAGTGGATCCAGCAAAGAAATAACTTAAGTTAAGAATCACAAAATAAATGGTGGCACTTGAGCTACTAAAAGGAAAGCAAATCATTGTCATATGCGTCATCTGTCATAAGCCACATAAAAAAAGAGCAAAATATACTTCAATTAGTATAAAAAGGGGAAAGGGAATAACCTGTATGCATATATTTCAATGCACGTAGCATTTGGTAAAGAAAAAACTGATGGTGTTCACAGGTCAAGTCATCATTAGCTTTGATGACTTGGTGCAGGTCAGACTCCATTAGCTCAAATACAACATATATGTCTTTAAACTCTCTCTTTGAGGGTGGCAACATGATACGCTTAATTTCAACAATATCAGGATGTCGTAAAAGCCTAAGCAACTTGACTTCACGCAGGATCCGAATTGCATCAGAAATGTGCTCAAAAACATCATGTATCTTCTTTATTGCAACTTTCTCCCCAGTATGTGTGTCAATAGCAGCACAAACAACTCCATAGCTTCCCTTCCCAATAACTTCCAGAATCTTGTATCTGTTAGCATCACCATACTCAGTGAAAAAGCCCTTGTCTTTCAGGTCCTGAATGACAAACAAGGAAAAGAAAAGCATTAGACCTATATGCCAAGACTTATATAACTAGTCGCATCAAATAATGAGAACCACAGAAATTTGACAAATCCCACATGCATGCTTAAAATTTAAAATAGGAAGTCAGACAACCAGGCGGAGGAGAAAGAGAAATCCAAAGCCTAAATATTGACAATTCTAACACCAACAATTTTAAATTCCTAAAGTATGAAGAATCCAATCATGCACCAGGGGGAGGACACGGTGATCTACTCCAAACTGAAAATTAATAATACCAATTTATAGATAATCAAATCATTTACCGAAGGTTCAGGCTCCAGGAAGTGATACCAGCCAAATGAAAACGCTATTGAAGAATCAGACATATGATAAGCAAGCTAAATTCATTTCCTGAAATTGCAGTCCGGCATAACCAAAAAAAGACATATCTAAGTAAATCAAATTAGAACAACTGTTTTTTCATCAAGAACATCCACGGAATTTAAATATGCTGAGTTCTGTCCCAAATATTGGGACCGAAAAAAACAATTACTAAAAATATACAACAAAATAAAATCATGACAAGTGATGTACATTGGTTAAACTTTCCCAGAAGGGAAAACCTAAATTAGAAACAAATATTCAGTTACTTTTTACTGGGTACTCATTATTTCATTTTCTTTTCAAAAATTTCCTTTTCACTAGATCTAATCTTTCTCAAACTTTTCCAGCAACCAAACGGACCAAAACGCAAACCCTAAACTATCAACTGAAAATAATTCAGCAAAGGGAAAAAAAGGGAGAGAGAAAGTAACCTTCTTTGTCTGATCTTGCTGCATCTTTCACACAAAGATCCCTCTTTTCTCTCTTTTTACTTCAATTCAAGTGTAAAGATTTAAACTTTCCGGGAAAAGCAATAACTTTCTCAGGAAACAAACAGAGTAGACAAATAAAAGTAAAGAACCCAAGAACGCAGACACAAAATCAAATCGAAATTCACTTCCCCCAGCGAGGCACAACAAAACCAACGCCAACCCACATGCAATAGACAAGAAGCTTCTCGTTCAAATCAAATTGCCCAAAAAAGAAAAAAGAAAGAATCTACAGTTTCTTGAAGAAACTCCAATTTTATTATTATCTGAAAATTAAATGCTTGAAGATAAAAGTAAAATGGGCAGTGCGGATTTTGCAAGATCTGATTGTTAATATTATTACTATTATTTAAGAGAATACAGAGAGCGGAAAATATTGTTGTGGGTGTAAGCAATATATACAATGCAAGTACTTCCATTTTTTTTTTTGTTTTTTAAATTTGTTTTATTATTTTTTGTGTTTTTGTTTTTTTTAATTTGTTTTTATTATTTTCTGCGGTGGTACTTCTAGTGGGTACGGAGCATAGTGAACAAAATACGGCAGTGGCAGTATGGTCATTTTGTTTATTTATCGTGCCTGTTTTTGTGATTACATCAATTAATTCTTTCCTATTTGCAAAACTAATATTTTTTAAAAGGTATGCACAAAATAGAAAATTTTCGCATTTCTTTTAATTATAAATAAAAATTTTTATCGGATTAATTAATTAAACTAACTTAATCTTTTGGAGAAAAGATAGTGCAAATATCTTTTACCTTTCATACTAAATTTTCTAAACCAAATTAGTTACTAATGTTAAGATGAAGAACAATAATTACATTAATTACTGATCAAATTGGTGCTAAGCTGAGCTTTTAATGGGTATTAAATAAATTATTAAGATTTTTATTTTTTATCTTTTTATCTAACAAATTCAATGCTCAATAAAAACGTAGCCAAGAACTGAATTCTTGTCTTAAATTACATTTCAAGTCATATAATATTAGCCAAAATAAGCTATGCTTCTAAGATTAGAAAATTGGTGAATTTAAAAATAGATATTAATTAGATTTTTCAAAGGTTTTAGTTACATTAAAAATTTGAAATCAGTTTTATGATAGGACAATTTGAAATTTTAAGTGATACTGCATTTTGAAAATTTAAGCTTAGATAGGTTAATTTATTTTTAAATATTTGAAAGAAGATCAACTTCTAAATAGACGTGGAATGAATCAAACCCTCAATTTTAATAATAAAGTGAAGGGAAGATATGTCCACCAACTTTATCAATTAGTGATTTAGAAGTTTTATATTATCTAATTGTTTCATCATCACCAACAAATTAGATTTCCTTTTTGCATATTATCAATTTATGGTCCGTTTGTATGTTATGTTATCTTTATTTATTTGCAATCAAATATTGAAAAGTTAATTATTAACAATGTTGTATGAATTTTTATGATATTAATAATGAGATTATTATATATCTTTGGATCTAAGGGCATGTTTGAAATTACGGTTGAAATACTATAATCAGTTTGTTTCATAAACTTCTCTATTGTGACATCAATTTTTAATAAACATATAATTAGCTTATCATATAAGTGCTCACCATTTTTAAAATTTTTATTATAGTTTTAATATTTTAACCGATGGACAATTATGTCTAAATTTTTCATAAATAATAATATATAAATAAAATTTAGTTGTTATATATTAAAATAATATTTTTTAAAAAAAATTACCAAACACATATATTATTTTTTGAATTTACAACAACCATAATAACACAATTTACTAAATATTAAATTACTTTTTTAATGAATAAATTATTTCATCTTACACAATAAAAACAACTAATCTCATTAATCACTAATGGCCGGCCCAGTCCGGCCGTTGGCCAGCTCAATCTGTTCCTAACTTCTAAAAATGAAAATCTTCTCTCTTTTATTTATTTACTATTTACTTTGTTTTAATTCACACGAGCTGCTTTAGCATTCATTTAAAACTTTGTCCATATGTGGACTCTTCATGCATTCCATTTTATTTGTTAATTGACACTTGAATTTGGTTAAAACATAACAGATAGTGATAAAGATTGGATTTCTATTTGTTTATTATTATCATTAGGATAGGTGCATTTTACAGAAACTAAAAAAAAAAAATTAAACAAGTTAAAGAAGCAGGACATCAATGGCGGACCAAGTGAATTTCCATTAACAAACAGTGATATAAAAAATGAAGAATCATAAAAGAATAGGTATAAAACTTTAAGCCACCCTAAAGAATATAATATTATGCAATCATTAGAATTTATAAGCTTCAGAATTTGCTCAAATATTTTTAAAGAATTTATATTTTTCGTATACATTTGTTATATTATTAGTACCGTAAAAAAATAAATAAATAACTGCCCTATAGAACAACCTTGATTTTTGATATGATGTGGGATCTTTGAACTACAAAGTCAAACAATTTGATAAAAAGTACAAGCCGACTTCTCGTTGACCAATGTTAAAGCAACCTTGAAATAAATGTGTCGAGCAAAAAAAATATAAATATTTTGGCAACATTAATCAAGACATAAAAAATAAATTAAATAATTTTTGGCATGCCTTGTGATTTATTAGTACAATTAAAAAAATAAAATCCACAAATTAAATTAAACTCTAACCTTCAATTACGCATTTATGAGTTTAATAATATAATACTCATAAAGAGTTGGAGCAAATTAAACTCTAAAACACTCATATGAAAAATACACATTTTTCGGATTAAATTAAAACAGCCTCATAATCTTTGACTAATTTTAAAATTCATCAAAACCTATTTTAATTTTTGAATTGATCAAAAGTATTTCTTAAAGTTCATGAAAATAATTAACACTAGTTATATTTTTTATAGAGTTAAACACATTTTTAATTTAATTATATATTTTTATTAAAAGAATAAAAAATTACGACCGACAAATTAATTCTAGGGGTACCAAAAGTTTGGATGGCATGTCAAGATCCCCAACAGCAGGAATGTAACTCTCAATGTGTCAAGGGCTCTACCAACAAATTATATTAATCAAATAAAATTTAATTTATAATTTTTATGATATGATTGTTAGGTGTAAAGTCTTTGGTTTCTATAAAGACAATCCACGTAAGCACATTACATCTATGTGGAGATGACCTAATTAATTAATCTTTTTTTAACTTTTTTAGTTTCTAATTTCGTTTAAATTTATTCTTGAACATTAAGATAGCATGAGTAATGAAAATGAAATAAATAAAAGAACCATAACTTTAAATTAAAAAAATTAAATATGATATATTGCGAATATTTTAATAAATATATATATACATACATATATATATATATATATATATATATATATATATATATATAGTGCGTGTGTGTGTATTACAACTTTGCATCATCTCGACGTTTCTACATTTATGGCAGCAGGATCTATATGCCTGAATTCATTCCAAATTCCCGCAACGATAAGCAAAGCAATCTTTGTTCGGATTTATTGAAGTCATCATTGAAATTTGTTTCTGAATTTTACAAATTATAAATATAAAAAAATATAATTGATATGATATATAATTAAATATAAACAAAATTCAGATTCTCAGAATAATTCGATAACAATAAATATGTTTTCGTGTCAACAATCACTCAAGTTCGAATGTAATAAAGAATAATAATTAATACTTAGTAGTTTTCTTTCTCGCTTCTGAAAAGTGAGAAATAAACAAAATTCACTTGTGTCTACATGTACTTTCATGTTTTCTTTCAGTATTTTATTTTATTTTTTTGTACTTTTTCAGTTTAATTCTTTATATCTCTCTCTCTCTTTAAATTGGTGAAACTGAGAATCAGAAAAGGAGGAAAGAAAGATTTGCCAACGTTCAATATGGTGAACAAGCACTAATTTGAGTAAGTGGGGCATGCCCTAAGTATAGTCAATTTCGACAAATTATGCCCACAATTTTAAAATACTAACGTCCTACATTTTTTAATTTTTATATCAATTAGCAACTTCCCCCTCTAAAAGGCAATTTCATTGTCATCTTCCATTTCTCTCTCTCTCTCTCTCTCTCTCTCTCTCTCTCTCTCTCTCTCTATATATATATATATATATATATATATATATATATTTTTTATTGGCATTTTTTGAGAAGCAAAACTCTCCTATCTTAGAAGTTAGACCAAATTTTTAAAATGAATTCAAGTAAATTACGTATCCAGAATTGAGACAAGTGTTCAGTTCTAATTATGGAATTACAAAAATCATTTGCTTCGTTTTCTTGTCATCTATCAAATACCTTTCCAATGGCGCTTTCCAAAAATATAATAGCTCATCAAATTAATTTGATTGAGGGAAAAAAAAAATCTATATATCTACGTGGGATTCCAATTTGGATATACATGTTGTCGAGAATCATTGAAACAAGTTGCAAGGGAATAAGACGTTGAAATAAAAATTAACTAAAATTCAATAATTGTGGTTGAGCTAAAAAACCATTATTAATTCCAATAATTTGTTAAAACTGCCACTTGAGATATGTTAGTTATATATTAGTTATGTTGGATTTTTACTTCAGTGTTATTGGATTATTAATCCAACATTCTACTTATATATAAATAATTGTATGTTATGCACTGTCATATAAGATTAACTCTAATTAAAAGTGATTTAATAAGATTTTTGATAATTTAAATTTTAATATATTTAATAAGGTATGGGATTTTAATGTGTAAAAACTTAAGAATAATTTCTAATTCTATGATAGGTTAAAATATGAATACCTAATGATAACATGAAAATTATCTATAAAAATAGTCATGGTCCCCAAATCACATGTATTATCATTCTATTCTTTTCTAACACCTAAGCATTAGTATCACCATTAGAGAGAGAGCACGGAAAAACTTAAAAGATTCTCTATGAGAATGTGTTGATCTTGAGGATCAACTATACAACTACAGAGAGTAATTAAGCATTATAGATTGATGTATGCTTTCGCATATTCATTTATTAATTATTATTGGTAATTCAATATGAATGTTCTTGAATTATAAGTGATAATTTTCACCAAAAAGTTTATTATTTCAATAAGTGGTATTAAAGTTTCTTCATGTTAAATCATTGATAATCGAATTTATTTTCAATTAATGATCAAAGTTTTGGTGTTCTTGAATTTAATAAGTCTATATTATTGAGTTCGAGCACAACTAGTGGGAATATGTTCCTTTTTTTTTTTTAGATTTGGAAAATTCAGCATCTTTAGTATTAAGGAAAACAAAATTCAGAAATTAGGCATTAAATTTGTTTTTTAAGGATTAATTAAGAAAAACAAAAGAAATTCGGTTTCTTCAGCGTGACTGTTGGCTAAGGTTTCAAGTCCCAGTTGATTGGCCATTACGCGGCTGTTGGCTATGAATTGTGCTGTTGCTGCTGGCTTATGTGAATCACACTACTGGCATGCAATTTGCATTGCTGCAATATGACTAAACGCTACATAAAGAAAACAAGGAGAGGTAGTGCTATTGTTTCGGGCCAAGCAAGACAGGGCCATGTGCTGCACTAGTTGTGGTCATTACAATGCAACGACTTGGGTAGAAAAAAATTTTAGGGTTTGGGGATTTTGGGGTTGGTTCAGACCCAAACCAGTTCATCTCCGAATCATTCAGAGTCAATGGTCAACTATTAACCATTGACTTTGACCTAATTTTTTATTTTTATATTTTTAAGAGCAATTATGATATAATTTTAAATTCAAATATTAGTACGGTTATATATATAAGATAAATTAATAAAAGCAATATGTCACCAAAGTGACATCTCTTATAAAAATTAATTTGTTTTGAAATATAATCAGTTGTATGTATATGACTTTTGTGAATATTGATTGGCTGAAAAGAAGGTTCATATTTAACAGAATTGCATGTTCACATTTGATAATAAACACACGATAATTATTCAGTTTTACATGTGAACAATTAATATGCACTAAGGAAGATTTATTATTTGAAATATTTTTATTATCATTATTTGATTACTACACTAAAATATCACTTACATGTTAATATTTTGTCTAAAAATGAAATATTAATAAAATGTATGGTATCTTGAGATAGGGTTTACTTTTATTTGAATTTATTATTCTTGTTTTGTTTATTTGTTGTTCTTTGATTCAGTTATGACTTATATTAATATTACTGCCAATATCAATTTTATTCCTATACTAAATTGCTCAAACTTCAAGTCATGGTAAGAGAACCTTTTAATAGTTTTCGCAGTCATTAATCTCGACCTTGCGTTAAGAGTTGATTCTCCCCCACCTCTTATGGATGAGAGTACTTTTAAAGACAAGAATGATTTAGAAATGTGGATGGAATTAAATCTCATGTGTATGATAATCATAAAGAAGATCGTTCCAAAAAAATTCAGGAGCTGTATGTCTACAAAGATAACTATGACTAAGGAGTTCTTTGTAGAAATTGAAAAGAAGTTTGTAAAGAGCAAAGAGGCTGACGGAAGTACGTTCTTAACAAGTCTATTTTCAATGAGGTCTACGGACAATGATAAGGGCAAGAAAAAGAAAAATGATAAGGAAACTGCAGACACAACACCTCAAAAGAAACAACAAAGAAATCGGATGATTCGAAAAACACTAGTTATTTCTTTTGCGGAGCTGAAAAGCATAGTTTAATTTGTTCTGTAGTTAATTTAACTTTAGTACCTAGACACACAGTTGATAGATGCAGGTGCAATAACTAACATTAATATGTCTATATAGGGTAGCCTGGAAGCCCAATAATAGTGAAAGATACATTTATGTGGGTAATGACAAAACATTAGAAGTTAAAACAATTGAAAATTTTATATTATTATTAAACACTGAATTTGATTTAAATCATAATGAAATATTTATTGTTCCATCTTTTAGACGGAATTTAATTTCCATTTATGCTTTGGACAAATCTAGTTATTATTGTTTATTTAGAAATGAAAAATTCAATTTATTTCGTGATTCAAAATTGATTGGGTCCAGTTCTTTGTCAAGCAATGATAATTTTTATATAATTGATATGATTACTTCATTTAATAAATTCCTGCAATTAATTACACTAGGTATAAAAAGAAAATTAGCCAATAAAAATTCAACTATGTTATAGCACAAGAAATTATATCATATCTCCAGATGGAATAATAGAAAGATCGTGTTAGACGAAATTCTCAACCCCTTTAATTTTATAGATTTTATAGGTTATTTGTCAAGTAATAATAATTTATACAATTGATTTGATTGCTTCATTTAATAAATTCCTCCAATTAAGCACACGAGGTATAAAGAGAAAATTAACCAATGAGAATTCAACTACGTTATATCACAAGAAATTATGTCATATCTCCATACAGAAAAATAGAAAGATTATGTTAAACGAAATTCTCAACTCTTTTAATTTTATAGATTTTGATGTTTGTGTTAACTGTTGTATAAAGGAAAAATAAACAATAAAAATGAGATTTGAAGCCAACAAGACTTTGGAAGTCTTATAACTCATACATATGAATACCTTTAGCACTCTCTACAGTTGCTTGGAGTGGTCTACAATATTTTATGATGCTCATAAGTGATTTATTTTTTTTTGATATAGCTACATATATCTCCTCTATCAAAAGTCACAGTTATTGGATATGTTAAAAAATTTTAAGTCTGAAATTGAGAATCAACTTATTAAAATAATTAAGAGCGTCAGATTTGATCGTGATGGTGAATATTATAGTAGATATGAGGGTTCAGTTGAACAATCTCCAGCTAAGTTCCTAGAAGAATATGGTATCGTCCCACAGTACACTATACTAGGTTCACCTACTGTGAATAGTGTTGCTGAAAGATGAAATAAGACAGTTAAGAACATGGTAAAAAGTATGATTTGTCATTCTACTTTACCAGAACCATTCTAGGGAGAAATGCTTAAGACTCCATTATATATCCTTAACAAGGTTCCAATTAAAGCGACTGCTAAAACATCTTACGAACTTTGGACAGGCAAGAAGCCTAGTCTAAAGTACTTGCATGTTTGGCAATGTTCAGTTAAGGTTAGGCCTTATAGGCTAAATGAAAAGAAATTAGACTTTAGGACAGTGAGTTGCCATTTTATTGGACACTTCAAAAGATCTAGGGAGTATAAGTTTTATGATCTCATGACTAAGTCAATTTTCGAGTCGGAAAATGTCTGATTCTTTAAGGATGTCGAGTTTGCAGGGGGAGATAGAATTAAAGACTTTGTTTTTGAAGATGAATATATTGATATTCCCGTAGGTGTTATTAGTATTGATCATACTTTTATTCCTAACTTTGTTTAAAATACAACAGATCAAGACAATATTGAAGAACCTCTCATATAAGAAATTATTTCAGAAGAACAAACTCTATCACATTAAGAATCTATGCCATTAAAGAGATTCACTAGAAAAGGAGAAATGCAGTGCCACATAACTATATTGTATTTTTCTAAGAACATGAGATAGACATTAAAGTGATGGAAAATGATCTAATCAATTTCTATCAAGCTGTGGAAAGGTCTAACGCTCAAAAGTTGATCGATACCATAAATAAGGAAATAAAGTCCATTAAGGACAATAACATATAAGATCTTGTCTTATTGCCAGATTGTGCAAAACCTATTGGTTGCAAATTGATATTTAAGACTAAAAGGAATTCGAATTGTAATATGAAGATGTACAAAGTGCGTATTGTTGCAAAAGACATTACACAAAAAGAAGGCATTGACTATTAAGAGACTTCCTCTTCGGTATCTTGAAAGACTCTTTTAAGATCATAATGAAATTAATGATGTATTTCAATCTTGAATTACATTAGATTGATGTAAATATAGAGTTTTTCAACGGTAATATTGATGAGACGACCTGTATGGTGTAACTAGAAAACTTTCTGTTAGGAACCTCAAAAAATATGGTTTGTAAACTTAATAAATCCATCGATGGGCTCAAGCAAGCATCTCGATAATAGTATTTTATATTTCATCAAGTAATAATTTCATTTGGTTTTGAGATGAATTTGGTCAATGATTTCATATATCATAAATTCTGTGGGAGTAAATATATTTTTCTAGTTTTATATATAATGACATTGTTCTTGCCAGCAATGGTATATGCTTATTGCATAAAACCAAGAGATTTCTATTTGAGAGCCCCCAAGGCCGTGGTCGGGTTGGTCGCAATGCTCGGTTCTAGAGCCGTGGCGGCCCGGGTTTGAGTCCTTACGGGTGGGGAGGGGGTTCAAATTTCTTTGGGCTTGCCCACCCCCCTCTCCTTTTTTTTTTTTTAAAAAAAGAGATTTCTATTTGAGAATTTTGATATAAAAGATCCTAGTGACGGTTCTTTTGATTTAGGCGTACATATATACCGAGATTACTCCCCAAATATTCTTAAATTATCATAAAAGACTATATTAAAGAAGTTCTCAAGAGATATGACATGCAAGATAGCAAACCAAGTGATACCCTTATATATAAGAGAAACAAATTTATTCTCAATCAGTGTCTTAAGAATAATTTGAGGAAAAGGAAGTGCAAAAGATTCTTTATGCATCAACAGTAAAAGTCTGATGTATGCTCAGGTTTGTATGCAACCGAATATTGTGTACATTAATAGAATGATAGGCATATATTTAAGCAATCTAGGAGTAGACCACTGAAAAGTAGTTAATCGAGTTTTATGATATTTACAGAGAATAAACAAGTCTATTTAAGGTCAGAACTATTTAAAATCATTGGGTATATTGACTTCAATTTTGCTAAATGTCAAGTTAGTATGAAGTCTACGACGGGCTACACCTATATACTAGCCGGGGGTGTTGTGTCTTAGAAGAGTGCTAAATAATCTTTTACACCTTCTATAATGGCATCAAAGTTCATAGCATATTATGGACATCTAATCACGGAGTATGGCTCCAAAATTTTGTCACGGGGTTTGTGCATAATAGACCACTCAAGTTATTTTGTGACAATAAATCGGCAGTACTATATTCCAATAACAACAGGAGCTTGACGATGTTGAAGTATACAGACATCAAGTTTCTAGTTGTTAAAGAAAAAGTTCAGAGTAAATAATTGTCTGTAGAGTGCATTAGCACAAACTTCATGATTCTGGATCCGTTTACTAAGGGATTGCCACCAAAATGTTTCATATATGAGTGTCGTATTATTACATGATATTTAGTTTTAGTGGTAATTTGTGATTTTAGATGCTTTTATGATATAGACATTTTATTTCAATTTATATTTAAGATTTTTTTCTACAAAAATAAAGTTTTGATTTATTCACAATCTGATTTTGGTATGATTTGATCTCACTAAAATTTAAATTTTAAAGTGGACCAGTTGGAAATAGACATGCTAATATCACATTGCATAAAATTTTCATAGTATACATCCAATCATAATTTATGTCATTCAGTTATATTGATATAGTGATCATTGACGGGTTGAGTTACAATAATTGTGATGAATACCGCTTTGATCTCATGTTGATATGATTGATTAACCGGATTAGTTATAGATATATTTCGGTAATGACAGTAACGTTGAGCTCATACAATTATTTTTGCAAAGTATAATTATAAAGCTACACATATAGCCCAAGTGGGAGATTGTTTTATTTTTGAATCTAGCGTTATTAGATCTTTAATCTAACGTTGAGTTTATATGTGAATAATTATATATTGTTGACTTTCTATAAGGTTAAGTGTAATTAAAAGTGATCTAATAAGATTTTCAGTAATTTAGAATTTAACGTATGTAATAGGATGTGAGACTTTAATGTATACATATTTAAAGGTAATTTCTGCTTCTATGATAGGATGAAATATGAATACTTAATAATAAGAAGAAAGTAATTTATATAACTGGTTATGCTCTTCAGATCATACGTATTGTCATTCTACTTTTTTCTGACATCTAATTATAGGAGAGAGGGGACAAAGAAAGTTAAGAGATTTTCTAGAAAAATACATTGATCTGGAAGACCAAATATACGACTCCAGAGAGCAATTAAGCATTATGGATTCAGGTAGGCTTTCGCATATTCGTTTATTAATTCTTGGTGATACAACATAAATGTTCTTGGATTATGGGTGATGGTTTTCACCAAAGGGTTTATTGATCCACAAGTTATGTTAAGCAATTCTATTAACTCATGTCCTACTTAGGTGGTAAACTAGATCTTTGGTAACAAAATATTCATAAAAAAATATAATGTTAGGAGGTTGTCATATTCATTTTTTAAAAAGATTCTTACACCATTCTTTCCTAATTGACATCAAATTTTGATCCCTCACTTATTATTATTACTAATTATTTTATTTTATTTTACAAGAATCTATTTTTAAAGATACTCTTAATTAATTGGTTAAATATAGAAAATATTTGGGATTGAGATTGAAATATTATAAGTGTCTTATTTCATTAGTTTTGACCAAATATTGTTGATAAAATTTTTAAAAGTTGCTTATTTTATAAGTTTTTCAATTTCGACAGCATCTTCTAAAAGCAAGTGGGGATTGCTTTTAAAAGTATCTTATTACATTAGCCACTAGACATTTTCAAAGTTTTTATTATTAAGGATGACAATTTTTCTATTAGGATCCGTTTGGGATGAGATTATGACATACTTTTACATCCCAAATTAAAATAAGATGAGACAAGACAAAAAATAAGTCATCCATTTATTTGTGGATGAGAGAAAGACCAACTATAAAATCATATCATGTCTTATTTCGGATGAGATTGCTTAAACTTTGGAACTTAAATTGATTTAGTTTAGTGTTGAAACTTTGAACATTTGTTTTTTCTTTTACTGTTGGTTTGTTTTATTATTATATTGTTGTACTATTGGACATTTTAACATTTAACATGGCTGAGGTTGGTTATTGTCCAAATCTATGGCTTTTAGAGCGTAAGTCTCAATATTAACGTACAAGGGAAGTAAAAGACAATTAAAATATGTTAGTATAAAATTGTATTCGAACATACATGTAGTTAAAATAAAATTATTATTTGATTATTCTACTTTGTATTTGTTCAATATTTTTGCTATATTGAATTATGATGATTCTTAAAAGAAAAAAAAATCAAAATTTATTTATTCATATTTGTGACTATTCAGGATAATGGGACGATACATGATATTTAACAAGACGAAACTAGACAAATTTTTATCCCCATAAACAAATAAAGGGATGGGAATGAAATTTTTTTTCCCCACTTACATATATAGAATAGGTATCTCATTACGTCTCGTTGCCAACCCTAGTCAAAATTAAATGGCCACTAGTTTGAATATTAACTTACTAAGGCTCCATTTGTTTGAACTTTGTTTTTGGCAAGTTAGCTGCCAAACTTAAGTTTTCAAAGTGTTTGATAAACACTTATAGATTAGTTCTAACCACATAACATCTCACATTTATTTATTGAGAAAAAATTCCACAAATACTGATAAATAACTTTTACTTGACAACAAATCCAAAATACCTATGATTTTTTTCTTTAAAGTTTTCATTCCGCAGTCATTGTGGTTTGAAAAACACAGCCTAAATAATAACACTGCAGTGAAGCAGTTTAAGCTAAAACCACTAGCAATAATGTATATATCTAGAATTCTGAAAACTCCAGGCATTCAACATATTAAACTCAGAAACAGAAACATGAAATACAAATTTAATAGAGCACCATCCAGTTATTAGAGAAAACCTGAATCCAATCGGAAACCAATAAAGCTAAACATATAGAGTTTGACTTAAAAAAGAAAAATCAAAAAGACTTGCAATTCATCTATATGTTAAGAAAATTTACATCATAGGGAAGACGCTGCCCGAACTCATTGGCAATTGCAATTGGATCGGGTTGATAAGCAAGGCAATTCTGGTGAGCAATATTTGTATCCGCGCCCATAGTGAGGAAATTCCCAAAATAACTTTGATTGGCATCACAATATTCCTCCAACTCCAAGTCAGTCCTCAATTCCTTTCCAACATAACCTGTTCCTAATTTGATAAATTCCTCGTTATTATCATCTCCATGAGTATGATTGTTTCCGAATTTAAACTGTTCTTCACAAGCATAGTTGTTTCCGAATTTAAACTGTTCATCACAGGCATAGTTGTTTACGAATTTAAAGTATTCATCACAAGCATAGCCACCATTGGAAGTGGAAGCAGAAGCACCGCAAGAACTTGAATTTGAAACCTGGGGAGAGATAAGCAAATCATTCATCCGAAGAATCGTCTTCTCTTTCGCCTTCGCCAATTTATCAACTATAACCCGCAACTCTCCAATTGATTCATCAGAATTTCCCAATTTTTCATAATCCTCCCAAAATCCTTCCCTCCCAAAATAATCATCGCTCTTTATGGCCTTACTTATCTTTTTGTCATAAAGCTCCAAGTCCTTAATCTCATTAAACATCAAAATCCCCAAACGTACAAGCTCCTTATCTGCAGCTTCAGGAGCTCGATTGTTTACAAAGGCATCCAAAACTGCATCAACCGAAGAGTGTCCGAATGTGTAGAAGGTTGTGTCCGAAACCGGGGACGAAACCAGCAGGGCAAGCTGAGAACGAGTACGCAAGCAATATTCTGCTGCTTTGTTCAGCAGCCCATGTCGCCTTTTACTGAAACTGACGGCTCTTTGCTCCTTGGTGTCACGTCTCTTCAATGGAATTCTTCTATTTCCACCGGCGGCCGCCATTGTTGAGAAATTAAGCAAAATTATTAAACAAGTATCCACATTTATAACCTTTGTTTGCTTGTTTCGGTTGTTCTTGTGGTATTTGGACATAGTAATTAAGTGTAGCAATTAAAAAATTTAATGGCGAGAATCTTTTTGAAGATATTCATTAATTAATGGTTTCTCCTACTCAATGAAGGATATAATTGATATAACAAAACATTAAACTTGAAATTTAATGGGGAGAATAAAAAATCTTCATTCATTAATTAACGGTTTCTTCTACTCAAAGTAGGATATAATTAATAGGTTATTATCATTTTACTATTTCAAAGAATTGTGAAATATCAAAATACAATAAAAAATTTTACTCCATATTATTTTACTACTATATTTTTACAAAAATTTCATTTTATTACTTTTCCATTAGGACCGTTAGTTGACTAATAAAATATCAATTTTACCCTTTATAGTAAAATACACGAATATCAAATAATAGACATAAAATAATCTTTATGCTTCTAAATTATTAAATAATAATTTTAACCATGAAATTATAAATAACTTTGAATTTATTATAATGATAAAAATAGTGAATTCATAAAAATACCTTTAATTTTTTTATTTTAAAATTGGTATTTTTGAAAAATAAAAATCTAGAGATATTTTTATCAATTCACAATTTTTATAATTATAATAAATTCAAAGTTATTTATAATTTCATGGTTAAAATTATTATTTAACAATTTAGATTATAAAAATTATTATTTTTCTATTATTTGATATTTGTGTATTTTACTATAAAGGGTCAAATTAATATTTTGTTAGTCAACTAACGGGTCAATTAATGGTCATAATGGAAAAGCAGTAAAGTAAAATTTTTGTAAAAATATATTAGTAAAATAATATTGAGTAAAACTTTTTGTAATAATTTGATATTTCACAATTCTTGAAATAGTAAAATGATAATAACTCCAATTAATATAACAAAACTGGAAAGAAGAAGAGAGTTGCTAGAAAGGTGAACAGAATCAATCAAATTACTTAGACACACACACACATATATATATAAATTAAATTTAAAACACTTACAATATATATTTTGCTAAAATACTTCAATTGAATTTTCTTTTTATGAAAAAGATAATTTTTTAATTCAATAAAACAAAATTAATTTATTGTAAACTTTCTTTATGGATTTCGGACTCATTCTTTACATTCAACAAAGATTTTTACAATTTACCAAAAAAAAAATTGGAAATTTTTATTATATTAGTATAAAATTTAATTTAATTAACTATTCGATATGAATTACCGTAAATTCTGCATTTTTTATTTCTTCTCATTGGATATAGCAATTTCGGCAGATTGAATGTTCATCTCTGTTAGTTTAATATTAAGTAAACAATTAGATGTCATATGATTTTTCCATTTTTTGTTACCCTTAAGCCAGCTCTTATATAAAGAGAGATATTCTTGTATCCATATATGGCCATGAAAAATCTAGTTTTTCAGATAATAAAATGCTTTTAATTACCTAAGTATACTCTTCACATCATGTGGAGAATTTGAGTCTCTCTCTAGTGTGGCAGTAGATTTAAAACTACTAGGGCTGTCCATTCTTCTTTGGAGCTAGTTTCTAAGTTGGGCTCTAGATGGACTGTATCAATGGTAGGTTTTTTATTGCAATACCAGTAGAATAGTATTATAATATTAAAAATACAAAATATAAAAAAAAAATATTTTAAGAGGAACAATATTTTAAAAGGTAATACTATACATTATACTTGTGTAAATAAATATTTATTAGATACCTTTAAAAATATAATTTGAAAGAGATCAGTAAGCTTTTATTGATTATATATTATTTTTATACTAATTTGTTTTTTATTTAAATTAATGTCGATGAAAAATACGTATGCTATATATTCCAAAATTATGATTTCGGAAATTCAAAATTCATTTTTCATAAATGCAGGTAAAAGGAGAATTGAAACTAGACTTGCTGCAACACAAAAATATATATATATATATATATATATTTTACTTTTCTATATGCGGAACTATATGATACTTATTGTTAGTAAAGAAGTGTCAGTAAAGTTTATTTTTTTATTAGCAAATACTAAAATAAAAAAAATAACTTTTACTCTCTTTTGTTAAAAGAGAAAATTGTTTTAATTTGAAGGACACTATTAAGCATACTCGAACTTTTAAAACACAATTGATTTTTTAAGAACATTTTTTCTATCATTTTATGACTTTATCTTCTCTACTCCTTGAGCTCTATTGACAATCATATTATATAAACCCCTCAACATAATGTTGGAGATATATATGTGGGAATGACAAATGTGGAAAATTGTGGAAATAATAATAGAACTTTATTATAATAAAGAAATGTGTTTTTAATTTTGTAGCTAAAATTAAGCTGTAAAAAATTAAGGTATGCTTTAAGACACATTACATATATGCATTTTCTTAATGCATTATTTGTTTCCATCAATTGAGCGATGCACATAAGCCAAGCAATCACGCCTCAAATTACAATAAAACACTTAGTTATTTGTCTACATTGTACTCCAAAACAAACCTGAATATCCTTAAATGTTACAAGAAAAGCAAGTATCAATAAATTGTTCCTACAAAACATAATATGTTTGATGCAAAAATATAGATAAATATGGTGACATTTTTTTTAGCAAAGAGGACTCCGAAAAGAGTAGTATAAAATTTTTTTCTTGATGTTTAAGTGACCTAAATGCTGGCCTTGATTTTATAAATATACATATATCTCTTCTTTTGATTATCACTTTTCATGATACTCTGGCCATTAAATCGATATTTTGATCAATGGTCCAAATTAAATAATTACCATTTCAAATGAAATGACACTATAAATAAATAAATGTATTCTTAAATGAAAAAATACATTTGTAAAGCACAATTAATTCGACATAATCATTTATTTTGAAAGTCTTCCAACATGTGAAATATGAAGAATATTTCGTCTCAATTGACTACCTTTTCCATTATGACCGTAGTAGTATATAACAAGTATGTTTAAAGCATTTTCAAGCTGTTTGGCAAAAGCCAACAACAAAACGAATAATTTGCCTTTTTTCAGAATTGCACACCACCTCAGCAGCCTAATAGCAAACCCATGAGGACCCTTTAGCTTAAAAAAGTTAAGAGTTATGCTTTTGATAATGTCTATCTTTTATCCTTTTACAGCTTGCAAAGATTATTGGTTCAGAAATCATATTAATAAAGCCTAAGTTTTGAGAAACATATAAAGACTTGTAAGGTAAAAAATCTCAAGTCAACATAAATTATTTTCTTTATTGAAGTTTGTGAACTAATGTTATCACTAGTATTATTATTTATTGGGTTAAGCTCTTTAAATTTAAATTTTGACACAAATTAATTTTGAATTATTAATCTTATGTAACTCAATAGTGTGTATTCAGAGTCAAAGTAACATTTAATAACATCAAATCATCCGACGGCATGAGATCAATGAATTTAAAGTTTATGTCAAATATTTGTTCAAGTATTTAACTTGTAACAGTCCCATCCTACTCATTGATAGGTGGATATATAGTTGTTAAATATTAAAAAAAGAATAAAAATATGATATGTTTAAATTTTTTATATTATATTTTTAAAGTTAAGCGCGATGTTATAAAAATATCAATAACATAGAGAATTTTAATATTTAAATTTTAACTTGAGTTTTAATATTGTGTATCACTTATTTATTAAATAATAAATATTATAATGTATAAAATTATTTAAATATTATTTAGTAGATAAATATCATATTTATTACTCAAATTAAGAGTTAAATTATAGGATGAGTTACTAAAAAAACATACAATAAATCAATCATCGGATAATCTGTTAAGCAAAGACAACATTTGTTTATCTTATTGCTTAATTTCTAGAGAGATTGAAGAAAAGTAATATATTTCGATTAACACGCACCTAGTCAATGGTCATGTATTAGAAAAGTAAAATGTTTCTACTTTAACTTTACAAAAAGTAAGTTGAAATTTAAAGACATTTCCATTTCAAAGAAGTGACATGATATGCACGTACGTGAACTAGCAAAATGCCAAAAAAACTGCGGCTGTTAAGATCAATTATTAAGAATCATACAATTATTTATTTATCCTTTTTTTTGTCTGCGGGATTTTATATGAACTCTTTGAAGCTACATATACTATAAATTTGATATACAGAAAACCTTTAATATTGGCAGAAACTACATAAAGGGAGAGAGCCCTTATGGATTTCGGCGCGACGTCGTTTGCCATTGTCGTTGTGGAATGGAATTACCTATAGGATTTGGTCCTGAATGCACTTCATGCAAGTCTTTTCTCTGAATATGATGTTCATCAACATCACCTAATTCAACAAATGACTGAAATTTGCTGATTAGTACGCATATACAAATATTATAAATTACTTGAGCATGCACCATCAACAGATTAAATGATTTGAAATCGAGAGAAAATTTAAAGAACAAACAAACAAGCACACGATTGATAATGTTTACCAGCTTGTCCACATCATTGTTCATTGATGAATTATCTCCCCCTTTGCGATCAATTGCACCAACTGATTGGAAGGCAATAATTTTAAGATTTTATTAGCTAGAATCATAGTATATGAAATTAGGAACCATAAAAATAAAAAGAAGAAGGTATTAGAGAGATTAAAAACCTTGGAGTTTTCTCATGGCAAAACTTGAATGGGAGGCAACTAGAATGAGGAGGAGAAATAAAGGAAAGTTCATTGTTCTGTTTCATGAGGAATTAAGAGATCAGAAATGAGTCTAACTGAAAGATAATTGAGGATACACTAGTGGTTAATGATAAGCACATGAAAAAAAGTGAACAATTCTTAAAAGGATGATGTCTTCTAGTGGAGAAGAGTTAAAAGTTCTAAGATTCTAATGCAATTATAGAAGAGAACTCTGTAGCTCTAGCGTCAACATCATATATAATTAATCCATGGGAGTTGAATTAATGCTCAAAGTGTGCGACACACGAGCAAAATAATATTATTTCACGCTGCGTTAAAAAAAAACAAATAGTATATTGTTAAAGACAACTAGTGCTTCTAGTGCTTCAAAATTCTAGAATGATAGAATTATATATACACTTGGGTAGGGCTAATTTCAACCCACAAAAGTATTAATCATCAAACCTATTTTTATTATTAATTGAAAGACACCTAAAAGAAAATTATAATTATAGACAACACAATTTTTACTCTTTGAACTCATCTTTGCAGTGCAACCTTGGAGAATACGAATGGCGCTCAACAGTAACAGTGCCTGGATGGCTGTCAGTGCGGATCATGGAAATCTCCATGAAAGGTTCAATGGGAGGAAAGATGAGCTAAAAATGGTTGAGTTTTTCTTGAAGAATGGCAGAGCTTTGGAGGATGCAGAAGCACTTCTGACAAAGTACTAATGTTTCCAACAGCTTCAGAAACTTCTGTTATTAAGTTTCTGAAATGATGATTGTCAAATAATTATTACGTTGATCAACAAACTTCTATTATATTAACTATTTAATGGGTCTCGGGCCTCGGGGTTCAAATCTCCTTCTCATGGATGGAAAGAAAATTAGGCTGTTGTTAGGTTAAATAATAATAATAATAAAGCAATGCCTTTCTTCATTCGCTCATGCTTCAATCATTGTTAATTAATTTAGTCTATTACTTCATTGTCTCAAAATTATTTTGTGTTTATTAACAAACTTAATTATATTGTAACTTAGGATTTAAAGATGGGAGGGTTGGTAATTTGTAGGAAAAAATATTTTAATTTATTTAAATTCATGATTACCCTTTTATGTAATTTTTTTTTATCAATAGAACTAGGATTACAAAAATAAGGTTCTATAACGATTTTAAAGAGGTGTGAAAAGTTCATTTCACAAAAAAAAAACAAGGTGTGAAAATTTTTACTCTTTTTCTTTTTAATTTTTACTTTCTTTTCATTTAAAACTGAGCTTTTAACACCCTATAAAATTCTTATAACACTCTTTTTGAATTTTATTTCCTAGATTACCTTAATTTTAATTTATAAAATATTTACAAACCATATAAAAAACAATTAACCATCTTTCCAAAAAATTTAGCCCTAAAAAATGTCTACCTTTTAATTTTTATTATAAAATAGGGAAAAGGAAACCTACATCCTCAAAAATTAGGGAAATAATCATATAAACTCTCAAATTTTCAATAAGTAACACTAATGCTTTCTTTTAACTATAATACTCTTTATAAATAGTAATTAAAGAAATTGAATTTACATTTTTTAATAAATTAAATGTATTTTAAATACTTTAGTTCATCTAGTAAAATAATATTATAATTTTTTTACTATATAAAATAGTTTTTAAATGTAAATTATTAAAATATAAGGATTTTAAAAAAATTTTGGTTAAATAGATTTTACAATAATATTAAAGTTATTTTATGTAATATTAAAAATAATTTTTATTTTTATATATTTATTTTAATATGAGGTAGTTATTTATTACAAAACTTTTTTTAATATAATATAAGCTTGTAAGGTACTAAAACATTTTTTTAATATTTAAATTATTTTAAAATTGTATATATTGTTTCATTCATTTTAATATTATATTTTTATTTATTATAAAACATTAGAGTCAATTTTTTTAAGTTAATAAAATCAAAGATGATTATAGTCAAAAGGAGTCATACTGTCTCTTATTGAAACTTGGGGTCTACATGACAATCATTCTAAATTTTGAGGATGTAGCTGTAGGTGCCTTTTTTTCCCAAAATATGTATAAATCTAAAATCTTTAATTTTTTTCTTCTTATTATATTGTTTATATCTTCATAACACAAAACTCTTGTAATTTTTTTTAAAAAATTTCAATTAAAATTTAAAATATAAATACATGAAATAGGATGGGTGTAAAATTTTTATTAAAACTATATTTTATTTAAGTATTTAATTGAATTTTTATTAATTAATTTATCTTTGGATATTTAGGTAATTTCAACCAAAAAGGTGTTTTATGAGGAATTTTGAGGGGTGTACTGATTAGTGCCAAAAATTTGTATGTTTACAAAGGAGTGAAAACATTATTTTTTGTTTTTATTATAATTTATATTTGTATTTATGTAATATATTGTAAATTATTAATTATATTTTTAAATATTTAATTTTATGTATTTTTATATATTTATTAAATAAAATAATAATTTTACGTAATTCAAAGCTCCAAACAAATAAAAAAAATGTCAAATTAAAATTCCATAAGTCCAAAAACCTTAAGATGAGTCAAGACTAACTTGAAATTGAGCTTAAAATATGAAATAAATAGGTTTTAACTGGCTGACATTAAGTGTGCTAAAGTACAGCATACCACTGTAAAAATCCTTGACTTGAACAGTTGACCTATCGTTGATTGGACACTGAAATGAGCTTAGATAGACATGCACACAACGAATTCATAACGTAACTTTGGCCAAATCGTAACTGTTCACAATTCAATAGCGACGATCGGTAAAAGTTAGGTCATTATCTCCAAGAATCCGCACTTTTTGTACTCGAGGACGCCTCCTATGATGCCACGTGTCTTATCAACTTTGAAGTTTGATCAGTCGTTAGATCTTGATCTAATAACTATGTGAAGTGCATGCATAAAATTTATGATGGGCCGTAAAACATTGGGTCATAAGTGAATTTTTCTATAAATAAAGTCTCAAACTATATATTTAGATGCCTTTTTCTTTACATATTTCTTCACTTCTTTCTCTCCTCATCTCTCCTAAATATTTTTTTTTATATTTTGTAAAATTATTTTCATCAATAAATTTAGTTTCATATTTTATTTTAGTTCTTTTATATTTTAATTATGTAGAATTTAATTTTAATAATTATTTTATTTCAATTATGTTTAGCTAAATAATAATATTTTAGGGTGCCGTGAAACTCATAGTAGAAAAAAATATGATTTAATCCAATTTTCTTTTTAATTGTATATATTAATTTTTTTCTATTTAATTTTATCCATATTTTATATTTTAAAATTTTGATTTATTATATACAAACAAGACAGTTTGGCACAATGAATTTTAATATTTTAGTAAAATGTATGATAAAATGGTATTTTAACTTATTATAGACAAATTAAATTTTGCCACACTAAGTACTTAATCCATAATAAAATTCATGAAAAAATAATTATAATTTATATAATTAATCTTTCGGGGTGATTAAAAAAATGATAAAATGAATTTATTAAATTATATTTATTACTAAGTGTAACCCTAATAAATTTATTTCTATAGTTTCACTTCAATTAAATAGCAGGTATTTAAATTATATTTTTATTTCTCAGATAAATAAAAAATAACAATTTAAATATTTTTCCTGTGTACCAATCTTGGGTTCAGTAAACTATATTATAATAAGACGTTCTTATATTTATGAGTAAATTATACAGCCGTGTAATGTATAAAGACATACTCTTCTTTTAAGTCTAAACCATCAATAAATGGGTTTTATTTGGGCTATTACTTTTTCCAGAAAAATTAATGTAATAAGTTTACAAATGGAGTGCTTTTATAAGAAGATATCTTGCTCGGCCCAAGATTTATTGCCCAAAACTTGAGAATTTAGGGCTAGTTTGATAATGCTATAACTTTTAAAATAATCATATGTATTTGGTAATTTTTAATATTAAACTGCTATAAGAATATAAATAAATTGGATATAATATTGAATCAAATTTATTTAAATATTTATAAACAAACATATAAAATATTTTTTATTATGTACTTATAATATTTAATAATTAAAATATTTATTATATATTATTAATTTTATTTTTTATTTTGTTATCTTAATTTAATTGGTAATAATAATTATCTCATTAAAGTTAATATTTTATTCTTTAATAAATAAGGATAATTTTATATTTTTATAATATATATGAGAATATAGATGGAATTGTATTAAATTTAAAATTAATTATCAAAATCAGATTTTGAAAATCTACTCCTTCCATACTTTTCAAAATGTACTATACAATAAGGTGACTTTGCTAAAAATAATTTTATAAAAAAATTTACTTTTGAGCCTTGTAAAAGTAATCCCAAATGGGCCATTGTCGTAACTTTTAAAATAATTATTGTTAGCTGTACTGTAAAAACAATTAGTTGTAAAGAAAATTATATAAACTTTTGATAAAATTTACTTTTTAAAGTACTGTGAGTTTTAAAAATAATCATATGTGTTTGGTAAATCTTACTATTAAGTTACTGTAAGAATATAAATGACCAAATTGAACATAATATTGAATAAAATTTATTTAAATATTTATAAACATAATCATATGTATTTGGTAATTTCTAATATTAAACTGTTGTAAGAATATAAATAAATTGGATATAATATTGAATAAAATTTATTTAAATATTTATAAACAAACATATAAAATATTTTTTATTATATACATATAATAACTTATTATTAAAATAAATATTTTATATTATTAATTTTACTTTTTACTTTGTTATCTCAATATAATTGGTAATAATAATAATATCTTTAAAGTAATGATTTTATTTCATAATAAATAAGAATAATTTTATATTTTTATATTATATATGAGGATATATATGAAATTGTATTAAATTTAAAAATAATTTTTAAAATAAGAAAAATTATATAATATCGTAATGAAAATTACGGCATTAATACCGTAATAAATATAAATATTGTAAATTACACATATAATTAATAAATGTAAAGTAAAACCAGTAAATTTATACAAGATTATTAATTATTTAAAAAATTAATAAATTTTCTACATAATTTTAGTGAAAAAATTATTCATTTACAAAAACTATCTTCTTTAATTAAATAAAGAAAAAAAATACTCATTAATTAAACAAAAAATTATCATAAAAAAGTAAAATAAGTTTTATTGAATTAGTTTAACCATAAATTATATATTTATTCGATGACATTTGTATATTTTATTTTCTCATTTTCTATGATAATACATATTTGTTACATAAGTTAATTAAGAACAATTATTTATCTTGATGTGGATCAAGTAAAAACAAAATTAAAAAATTCTTATATTATTAGACACATATATAATATATTAATAAAATTAAATACCATTTTGAGTCTTATACATATTTTATATAATTTTAAATTTTTTACTTATACTTAGTGATTTTTTTTTTAAATAACCCCTATAAATATTTTTATAGCGGCTCGAACCCTTGTTCTCAATATTGTGAGTGCAATAGCTCTCTCACTAGGTTATAAGTCTATTGGTTACTTATACTTAAAGATTATTTAGGGTTGTTGTTGAGAAAGTGTAGAAAGATGCAAAATAACTTCATCTTACAATAACTATGAAAGATATCAAAATTATTATTTTTTCAAAATTTGATTTTAAGAATAAATTTCATTCTCAATAAAACATCACATTAATTAAATAAATACAAAACTAGCATTATTCAATTTAAATAAAAAAATCAATAAATATATTAGGTAATAAACATTATAATGAATTTTTATTTTATAATTATGAAACTCTTATATTAATTTACTTAGTTTAATTTTTATTCATAAGTTTTAAGCATAATCTACAAAAATTATATTTTATTTTACGCTTAATATTGATTTACTTATTTTATGTTATATTTATAAGTTTTCATTTTATTACTAGTAATACATCAATTTACCAATTTTATAATAATTTACTTGTTTTACTTTCTTTTTATAAGTCTTATATTTTATTTTATAGTTAGTGTTGATCTACTATTTTTATATTATATTTGTAAGTTTTTATTTTATTTACCAATAATATATTAATTTACTAGTTTTACATTAATTTACTTATTTTATCTTCCATTTACAACTCTTATGTTCAATTTCTAAAATTTATATTTTATTTTACAATTCATATTGATTTACTAATTTTATATTATATTTATAAGTTTTTATTTTATTTACTAGTAATACATTAATTTACCAGTTTTATAGTATTTTACTTGTTTTACCTTTTATTTACAAGTCTTTTGTTTCATTTTCAAAATTTATGTTTTATTTGACAGTTAATGTTGATTTACTAGTTTTAAGTTATATTTACAAGTTTTTGTTTTGTTTACTAATAATACATCAATTTACTAGTTTTATATTAATTTACTTGTTTTATATTCCATTTACAAATTTTATGTTTAATTTTTGAAATTTATGCTTTATTTTGCACTTAATGTTGATTTATGAGTTTTATATTTACAAGTCTTTATTTTGTTTACTCATAATAAATTAATTTACTAGTTTTATATTAATTTACTCATTTTACTTTCCATTTACAAGTCTTATGTTGAATTTCTAAAGTTTATATTTTATTTTACAGTTAATGTTGATTTACATATTTTATATTAAATTTACAAGTTTTATGTTTCATTTACATAATTTTTATTAAATTACGATATTGATAGTATAATTTTAATCGTACATCATAGAATGACTCTTAAAATAAAATTTTAAAAACTATTTCTTTCTTACTTTTTAAAATTTATTGTAAGATGAGCTGATTTTTTTTAAAAATAATTACTAAAATAATTACTAAATATTAAAATTAACTTTTAATATTTTAAAATTACTTTTAAATTTTTCAAATATAATTCAAAATGTACCCTTAAACCCAAATTACAAGCAAAATACAATAAAATTCACTACTCGCATGAAGCATCTACAATTGAAATTTGACAAGCCATAAAATTTTTTTTTTATTGTGGCGGGACGTGGCGTTATATTATTGGTGATGTTGATTCATAAATTTATATTTTATGTAGCAGATTCCTACTTACTTGAATCAAACGACAACCGAAACACAACACCACCACCCATCCGTTAGTTAACACTTAACAGCCGTCATATAAAAAAAAAAAAAAACCTGTTTGCTTTTGCGTTTTTGCAGACAATTTCTTTTTCTTTTCTTTCTTTAAAATTAGTTTAATGTGCTTGTTTGTTATTTTAGTTGAAGTGTGAGGCACAGAAGAGAGTTGGTTTGTTGTGTTTGTGTTGGTGGGTATAATAAGGTTTCTTGTACTTCCGAAGGAAAAAGGAGATTGAAAAAAGGAAAAAAAAAAAGAGGGGAAATAATGGGTGAGAATGTGATAAAAAGTGAAGATTACTATTTGCTAAAGGATTTGAGATTTAAAATTGAAGGAGATGAAGAGGGTTTCAGTTTATGTTTCTGGGTTTATCTCATGAAGTCCACTACATTTTCCGCTGCTCTTATTAGCCAGGTTCCGAAAAAAATTCCCTTTCGGAAAAATTTTTAGTTATTTTTCTTGATTTTTTGGTTCTTAATTTGTGGTGTACTTGTTATTTAAAAAATTCATGGATTTTTTTTTTCCATCTGTCATCAGTAGGGACAAAATCTTCCATGTGAAATTTGTCTTTTTGATGGTTTTGTTTAGGATTGTTGTAGCTCAAAATGTAATACAGGTTTGTGGCTTGATAATTATGCATTTGGTTTGTGGTTGGGTGTGCAAAATTGTCTGTTTCTAAAGTATTCTAATTAGTTTTCAGTGCGCTAAGGATTTAACTTTCTGTCCATGAGTAATAAAATATGTCTTTGATTTGTATCTTTTAACCTCGTGTGTCATTTGTGGTGATTTCATCTTTTTCATTGAAGCTTATTTGACATATAAGAAACATTTGTTGTTTTAACATATTGAGTGCATCATAAGTCCTCTACAGTAGTTTGATTCTTTGTTAGGATTTGATGGGGTTATGAATCTTTTGCTGTTATATCTTATGTGTATATTGTTTTTCTTTTGATGGGCTGTTAAAACATAGAACTCAACTTGCAGGTTGGAAATTTTTGTTGTACTTGTGCCTGTTATTAGTACTTGTCTTCAAGCACAGTGAACAGTGGATTGATTTTTATTAGCTTTGCAGGTTGATATTGGTGGCAATGCTCCTTTTCTTGCGCTAAATGAGAAGAAAATATTGATGCTTTTTCCTTTTATTTCATTACACAAAGAAGCTCCTGATCCCGGAAAATCTACTCCATTGATGGAACTTCAACATGCATCTATGGACACTGAGTTTCCTTTAGAAAGCTGGATTCATGTTGGATGCAGGGTGTGTAATAAAAATATAACAAGTTGATTATATTGAGGTTTTAATTAAATCTTCCTAATAATTTGATGCCTTTCTTTGCTGAATTTTAACTCTTAGGACTCTCTTTGTGTATGCTTTAGTATTTCATCACTTAGGTATATTTTGTTCCTGGAAGGCCCATTATAAGAAATATGGTTTTTATCTGTTTTCAACTAACTTCTGTACGCACAGAATTGTCATCATTATGCACTGCATATATGAAAATCAATTTCATATTGACTGCTTTGATATATATATGTATGTAGATGGAGTGGAAACTTTTGGTTATGGTATATACTGAGTTCTGGTAATTACACTATGGATATGGCAATAGTAACTTCCTCATTGGCGACTTGGCTATTGGCCCATGTATCTGAAGTGAGAAAGAGTGAGCTGTTGTCATGTTCACGTGGAAGGTTTTTCTTCAATATTTCTTGTGTTAGAGGCTTGTCCAATCTAATCCTTGCAGAAACAAACTGTGACTGACCCACCGGAAGAAACTAGGAAAATAGAAAAAGAAAAGATATAGTGATCGTAAGACCTTTTTGTTTCCACTTGACATTAAGTTCTTGGGAGATAAATTGGTTGATTCTTTAAGGAAGTTCCAGAATAGAGTGATGCAAGATCATATCTTGTATATTTTGATTTCTAGAGAATAAATAGATAGAAAACACTGACATCTCCAGGTTATATCTTGTTTAAATCTCTGCTCATACTTGCTAATCTATTTATGTATTCGGCTAGACGTGATAGGCATTGATTCTCCTACTTAAGAGGGAGTGTTGAGGTGCTAAAAGTTGGGTTAATAGTAAGATAAGCATGGCATGGGATAATTTTTTAAGCCCATTTTTTATTGATAAATCTAAATATAAGTAGTTTAACACGCAAGTCAGGGGCATGCACTCCATTTTTTTTCCCTTTTCTACATCTCTCTTCTTCTATCCTTCCATTTAAGCTAAATCTTATAATGCTTAAATGTTAAGAATGAGTTGCAGACTTTTGACTCTCATGTGAAAGACTCATATGGAATTCTCGACTACTTTGATGTAAACGACTGCTTTGTGGTGATGAAGAAACTTTGAAAGTATTCTAATGCCAACTCTTCAACCATGGAATCTTATGCAGAAACATGCTAGCTAATAATAAGTCCAGTCTTTGTTATTAATATTATTATTCAATAATGAAGAATTTGGGTCAAATCTTCTGCCTTTTGAGCTAACACTACGTCCAATCTTCTATTTTATGTCGTTATCAATTTTACCTTTTTTGCTTGGTCAAATGCATTTTGCTCTTCGTATGATTTTTCATTTTTGGCCTTTATCAACTCTGTTGAAATGTGATAGTTCCTGTTCTTCTTTAGAGATAGTGCAATGATAACGGTTGGCCTATTTTTGTCAGGTTTCTACTGATACTGTGCAGCTTCACATTGATGGGGAAGTTGTAGCAGAGAAGTCTGTATCTTCATCTTTTTGTAAAGGTTCCATGTCAAATTCTCGGACAAAGATAACACTGGTTGGTAGCAATTTGCAGGGTTATGTCCACAATGCAAAAATCTTTCCCCTAAACGTTTCCATCAAGGATCATTACCATAAGGTACACTGTTATATTTCTTGAATTACTTTGTTTATTATGTCAAAGCTGTGTTTTTTTTTTTAATTTCTTATTTCACAAATATAATTTTTTTTATTCTAGGACCCACCACTTCTATTGTCTATTGATACTTCATCTGCTTCTGAGATTGAAGAAGACAGCGATGGTGTTTGGAGCATTGTTGGTGGAAAGGTTAGATTATTAGGGAAATTCCGAAAGATATGCATTTGATGTTTCATCTTCAGTTCTCTGGCCCATAGTAGTTGGGATGTGGGTTTATGGCTGCATCAAATCATGTTTAGCCTATGGTCATTCAATTTGCTAACTTCATCCCCATTTTCCTTAGATTTTGAGTATTCTATTATAGATGCTATGTTATCAAAGTTGTTTTTACTGAATTTTTAATTTCAACTTATAGATTTATCATTTCTCAGGCATCTTGCCGCAGGATCTTTTCCTTGGATGTTGTTCTATTAAATGCCTTTGGCCAACCTGTAAACAAAGAAATGGAGGTTTTTATCTTTTTGCTTATCATAGAATATTTCACTTCTGATTCTTAGTATTGATTGTATTATGTTGAAACTTGAAACATTGCTTGTCATAACAGATCACTGCTGCGCTTTTGTATGCTGACAATGGCGGCCTTGTGGAGAAGACAAGTGATGGAGAAGCTCCCCTTTTGACGAGCTATGATGGGATTGAATTTCCTACTTATGACAGACCTAGTAAAGTATTGAACGGGCGTGCATCTTTTAAGCTGAAAATATCTCAGGTGAAATATTGGATACCATTCTTAGGTTGTGGTACATTTTGTGTTGTGATGTGTGGAATACCATCTAGGAATTTTGCAGGGAAGATCTTGCTTCATTCCACAGAAAACAAAGTTGTTACTCAGTACTTCCTAGAAAGTTGTCCTCTTATGTTAACAGTAAAGATTTATGTGTTAGTGTCCACCCATTACCTACACAGACTATCTGTCATCTTTATGCATGAAAACACGTCATATGGTATGGTTTTCTCTTTGCTATGAATTTGACATAGAACTGCATGATGAGAAGTTGCAATAAAAGTGCAGTCGGCAGTCTGACAAAGTTTGGAAATGTTTCTTGTGAGCTTCAATCACTATGTACTTATTTGTAGCTTTGCAATATTTCAATTATCTTATTAAATTTCAGATAAACCCCTTTTCCTCAATATGAAAGCATACTTATTAGTACTTTTATCACTGTAACGCGTTAGTGAATCTTAACTTCCTAGTACTATACTTTTAGTACTGTACAAAATTGATCGTCTTTTATTTTCCATATATTTTAAAGACTTCCAGTAACTTTTGGTCTTAGGTGATTGGGGAGTTGAACACCATCATCACATAACCTTTGCTTTTATATAAACTTTTTTATTTCAGCCTATGGACTTTGCATATGCTCAGAGTGTCTCAATGCTGTGACTGACAAATCCAAATTTGGTTTCTGAACATCACAACTCTTCTAGTTGATAGTATTTTAGTATGCATTAAGGGAAATCCTGCTCTGCTTGTGTGTGTGAAAAGGCTATTATGAATTAAAGTCAAAGTAGTGGTCGTTATACACTTGTAATTGTGTTTCTGTGCATGCATCTGAGTTCAGAAATTTGTAATTTTATGCGGTTAATTTGAAATATCCTTTTGGAAAATTTATCCTTTATATTCAAACTAAGTTATTTGACCTGGCTGTTTGATTTTGTTGATGATGCTCCCTGAATGTTTCATCCTATGATGTGTCACAATGGGAAAAAGTGAGAGACAGGTCATGAATAATTTGGTTTCTTGTGAATTAGAACAAGTTGCTGATAATTAGATTTGACAATGATGTTATTTTACCATTAAGAATTGTCCAGTTGCTTACTCCCTTTTTTTTTCTGTTCATTTCAGCTTTCATCCAAGTGCGACAATAGGTTATTCTGTATGAGGTTTGAAGTACCGAAACTTGTGGGGTTTCCTTTCCTCGAGGTACTCTCCTATCCAATTCGTTGTATCTCAAGGACTCGTACTATTCGGACATTCTCTGTTCCTTTCAAAAGAATACCAGCTGCTATCCATCCAATCAATGGTTCTCAATCATGTGGATTTGATGATGGATCTTTAGAAATTCATCATAACACTGTACTTGAAGCAAAACCTAGTCCATCATCAAAGCGGGTGAGGCTGGAACAAGAAAAGATATCTGCAATTGAGCAACTGGATGGGGAATGCAGCCCTCATCCTTTGACTGCTAATCAGGTATTTAAACAGTTTTGGTCATGATTATTTTTCAAAATTGTTGAAGAACCCAAAATCACTACTTGAACTGCATTAAAATAGTTTAGAAATTAGAAGGATAGGTGGAACTTTTTATTTCTTAATTTTCAATTTATTTTAGTTTTTATATCTACTGGCATCATTACCGCACAGGTACATTTTTATTTTAAAACTCCAGAGTTTTTTACAGTGCATTCTAAACATTTGATATATATATTTAGTCGGCTTTAACAGTGTATAAATATTCGCTTAAGAGAAAATTCGTACAATTAGGCATTCATGACACTTCACTTATAAAATTACAAAATTTGAAAACCCTTCTAACCCCATTCTGAGGTAATTTAACAGTAAATTGAAATGAAAATAGACAATAACTGTTTGTGCCCTCTGGTTGATCTTTCCAACTGAAAACTTTACTGAGTGAGGGCTCAACAACAGGATAAGAAGTCGAACTTAACATAGAACCAATTTGGTGATATCTTTTGACACTTCCCTCACAAATAGCTCTTAAAGACGGTTGGCTGTGCTTCTGGAGCTTGAAACAGCCGAAAACTGGCCATTATGAATGATACTTTAGGACATGGCTTCTATACCATGCCAAAATTTCAGTCTGAAAGCTGTGAACTGTTAGGGAACCATAATAATATATTGATGTAGGCATTTAGTAGTCTTAGAGCTTTCTTCTTGTTGTGAAGGCAAGTTGATTATTACTTTATTTCAGAATTAAAGAAAATGTAATACGAGAATAATATTTTCTAGTGTTAAAGTTAATATACTGTTTTCTTTATAAACTTTTAGTTTCCAGATGAAGGTATAACACAGTATCAGAGCTAGTTTTACCTAGTGGTCTGGTTTCGGATTATCATATAATATTATTTGACTTCAGGTTTTACATTTTTTCCTTCTTTTTACTTTCTGGTAGTGTTTAAGTTTGTGTTTGATTGGTGGTCTTTTGCACTTGAGGGGCATTTTAGAGCTTAAATATTATTACTGGGCCCTTGCCAAGGATTTTAATTTTTATGAAGTGGCAGCTTGCTTAACATTTTATATTTGTTTATTTGCTTTAAAGATAAAAAAGGCTTGAAAAGTTGGTGGCATATGTATATTTATAATTAAGGTTTTCTATCATTCTTTAAACTCTTTCTTGACATGATGCATCCTTAGAAACTATTTATATCTTCAAAATATTTGGAAGATGGTGACATGTTTCTTGCTTATTTTCGAATTTTCTCTGGTAATATGCATTTATTTGGACACATTAATCTTCTTTTTTTTCTTTCTTTAAAAAAAAATATATGTAGTCAATTAATTATAGCCTAATGGTAACCCAATTCTCCCCACCCATGTGAATGGGGTTCGATCCCCAGACCTCTCTTGTTTCAACTCAAGAGATTTTACTAATTGAACTAGTTGGCAGCTACAATATAGAAACTTAAGTCTAATTGCTCACCTTTTTCATTAGGCTGAGGGTGCATTTGCAAAAGGGTTGGATGGGCGACATGAAAACATTGAAGATGCAGACAACTCTCCAGCTGATTATAAGAGTACGGGAGGTAGAAACATGCCTTTGAAGAGTAGTGGAAAGTCAGTTTCAGACTTGACCATTTTTAAGTACTGCCTTGGAGGCTTGGCTGATAGATCTCATCTGCTCAAGGAAATTGTGACCTCTTTTTCTGATGAAGAAATATTGGAGTTTGCACATCAGGTTTCCATTTACACAGGATGTTCCCACCACAGGTGATCTACTGCTGTTTCCATTTTCTGAACATTATGATATTAGTATTCTCGTTGGATCACACATAGGCATGTTGTGAACTTGGATTTTGTTATCATATTAGTAGGACTTTGTATCCGCTTTTAGGGGTCCATAACTGAACCAATTACATGGTACTGTAGATGCTTTTTGCCAGTGACTGTGTAAATACATCTTTCTCAAGGCGGTGTCTTCATTTCTGCTTGTTGTTACCATATAAATCTGAATTCTTTTAAACAAGGAAATCTACTTCTTTTTTACAGGTATCAGATAATGATTGCAAAGAGATTGATAGAAGAGGGAAGAAATGCCTGGAATTTGATCTCACAAAACAACCCCCATGTTCATTGGGATTGTGCTGTTTTTGAGATTGAGGAACAATTCAAGAAGATTTCCTGCTGCAGCACTCGACCTTTATCACATCAGGTTCTCTCTTTATGAGCATGTGCACATGCAATCTTACTTTCACACAAGTCACCAAAACCTCCCTCCTTTTTTTTTTTGGGAGCTTGACACCCGATTCATAAGTAAATATGTTGTGTTGTTGAGGTCCTGCTGGTCCTACATACAGCATGCTATCGTGGTTTATATCTTTTTAAATCATACAATTTACTAATGGCATTTTTGGAAGATGTGATAACATAAGTTTATTTAATGTAAATATTGATGAGAATTCACTTATGAGAATTGCTGATATACCAGTTCAATTCTTCTATCAGTTTTACCCTCCAAAGTTGATGAAACAACATTTTTGTAATTTTGCATTGTGGTAACAGTTTCTGTTTGTTGGCTTCTTTTCTTAAACTAGTGAACGAACAATGATGTTGAAAATAATTTTCTCCTTTTTTGGGCATGGAAAATGCATCATGTGCCTCCTTTTATACCTAATCTCATGTCCAAACTGAATAAACGTGCAAAGGATGTGCTGAGTCAAATAATTATTTTCAGGATTCTGAGCTTCTGAGGAGAATTGCTGGATGCCGAGATTTTCTTGCCCAAGAGAATTTTGAGAAGCTATGGTGTTGGTTATACCCAGTTGCTTTCACATTATCAAGAGATTGGATGAATAAAACATGGAAATCCACGTCTCCCAAGTGGATAGAAGGATTTATTACAAAGGAAGAAGCTGAATATTCACTTCAGGGTCCAAGAGGCCTTCAAGAGCCTGGGACATTTGTACTACGGTTTCCTACTTCAAGGAGCTGGCCGCACCCAGATGCAGGTAGTTTAATTGTTACTTATGTGGGCAGTGACTACACTCTTCATCACAGGCAGGTTTCTGTCGATTATATTTACAGGTATTTCTTTTTGTTTCATTCCTTCTCACATCATAGTCAATGGGAGTAAATCATTTTCATTTTCATTATCCGAAAAAGCTAAACATTGTATTAAGTGGTAAAGGAGGATAGAATTGATATCCTTCAAAAATGCAAAAATGACTATTTGTCTGAGATTTTTTTCCCCCTCTGATGGAAGGGACATGGATGTTAAACCTTTGCAAGATTTGCTATTCACAGAGCCTGAGCTCTATCGATTGGGCAGGCAAGATATCTCGACTTCATCTAATTCTCTCTCTCTCTTTTTTTTTTTTTTAAAATCATTATTACTCTATTCTTTTCTAGCAGCTTATCCCAAATAGTGTGATGGCCGTAGCTCACCACTATCTCCTTCTGTTACATCACTTGGGATCAAAGCACGATATACTATTTGCTAAGAGTATTATTGCTGATACTTTCTTAATGAATGCAGTGATGTGCGCACTTTATTCCATATTAACAACTTCAATTCTTGAAAATGCAGGATCGTGAGAATTCATTGAGCTTGATTCAGATGTAGCATTACTGCCTGCTGCTTTCAGATATGGTGGTCATATTTTTTTCTCCTACAAATTTTGGGTGGTGTGGAAAAGAGAGAGGCTGTTTCTTTTGTTGTATTCTCTTTGTCTAGCTCTTGCTTCTTATGTATATATAATATGTATATTATATAATCTATATGGTCTTCTCAGCATATTAGGTTCTTAACCAGAGATCAACACATGGAGAAAGCTCAAGGTTTAACAACAGATTATCTCGATACATAGTAAGCTGAAATGATGAAAAACTTGTAACCTTATTTATTACTACATCAGGAATTGTTTGTGAAATAATAACCTGTAGTTTTAGGTCTAGCTAAGTAACATTTATTTGTAACTTATATCAACAAAAAATCAGTGTTTTTGTTGGACTTAATGGTTTCTTGTCAAATAATCAGGGTCATGGAAAATTACTTTTAGGTCAACTGTAAGTTATAGTTATAGTTATTGTAACTTAGTAGCAGTTTTTAATAAAACTTTACTTTTTCTTTAATGCATTTACGTGACATTATGCTGATGTCACAAGAATAAAAATGACTTTGTACTTAATTTTATTCACATTGTAAAATACCATAAAAAAATTTCCTGCTTAACCCAAATTTAATCTACTAAATTTGTAACCCCTTATAAATCTTTTTTTTTAACCAATGAAATAAAATAAAAGAAATCATGTAATCTATTTTTGTTTCATTAAATAGTAAAATATGTATTTTACAAGTTAACCGACGGATCAACTAAGGGAGATTTACAAAATTAACCAAAAAATTTTACAAATATCCAAAATAACCAATTAAACTTTTTCTATCATCCTTAGCCATTTATTTTTTTTTCCCCATAATACCCATTTCTCTCTCAAAACCAATCTTCCTTAGCTTTCTCCGGTGACCTCCGAGCAGCGATTGGCTATCTCCAGCGACTTTGAGCGGATTTTTGACGATGAACTCAACTCCGTGGGTTTCTATCATCCTCCATTTTATAATTTTCGGTAAGTTTCACTCAGTAAATTTTAATTTTTTCTATTTTGATAAGTTTGATTGGTGATAAATCAATGTATTGATGCATATAGATAAGCTTAGGATTGATTGGCAATAAATATTGGAAATTGTTAAGTGAAATTTAGATTTAAAGAGTGAGTACGCCAAGTGCTTCGATAAAATGTCCCTTAGACTATATTAAATAGTTGATGGTGTATTGCAAGATTAAAGTGTTCATGGTGTGATTGTAAGGTGGAGTATAGGTGCAATAAGAGTAGAAATCACGGAAGGAATAGGTAGAAAATCTGTGCGACAGGCGTGTCATCGCGCGACAGGCACTGTCGCATGCGCACTGATGGGCACTTGTCGCGCGCCATGCAGCTGATGGGCCTTGTCGCGCGCCGCATGTGATAGGCGCTGTCGCGCGCCTGCATGTGATGATGGCGCTGTCGCCGCCGCGCATGCTGATAGGCGCTGTCGCCCGCCTGCATGCGATGAGCACTGTCGCGCGTGACAGTGCTGTGATATTTTTAATAATCTTGATTTTTTAATTTTTTTAATTATCGGATTAACTAATTATAAATTTATTTTTGCGATCGTAATGGCCATAAAACCGAGCACGATGAAGATTCGGAAGCGAAACACTTCCCGGGCGTATGACAAATACCTCAAAATTTGGGAATGTGATGGATGCTTATCAAGAGGAAGTTAACGAAACAACAATTAAGATTATTCGGGAAAGATATATTTGGTCATTTCGCAAAGATGGATAGCTACGTGTTTAGTGGTGCAATCCTTCACAATGCCCTACTTAGGCAAGTAGCGTGTTGTGATGAAGATGGTAAAAATCAGCTATGGTTTGAATTTAGTGGCGGTTAGCACGGTTATCAATCGTTGAATGGTGTTTAGTTACGGGACTTTGCTATGAGTACATCGACTTACATAGAAGCCAAATTTCCTGCGAATAACGAGGTTGCGTGATTTGTACTTTGAAGGTAACTTAGGTGCTACTCTTAAACAATTTGATAAAAATTTGAAGATTTGAACTTCAATGATATGGATGAAATTGATGCGCTAAAGATCGCGTTATATTACTTTGCGGATAGAGTACTCAATGGTAGAAAAGATGAGCGATGTCTAGATTCGTTATTGTTAAACTATGTTGATGATCTTGAGTACTTTAGAAGTCTTCCATGGGATCGTTTATCACGGAAAGTGGTATATAAAAGTTTGGACACTGCATTGAACCAGGAAAGTGGAGGCTTTCCAGAGTAATACTCTTAAAAGTGAAGTATAACATTTATGGCTTTTGTCACAGGGTGCGAGTGCGTTTAAATACATATGGAATTTTTCTATACAATGTAATTTTTTATTTTCTTAATTTTGTATTTTCACATGTTGCGAGGCTTGGTTGTTTGAAGTAATTGATGGTTTTGTAGCGGAAAAGTGGGCCATCAAGACAAAAGAAGACTCCTCGCATATTGAAGTGGGAAGGTGTTTCGATCCTCGAAAATAAGTTTTTACAAGTGTACTAAGTTTTACAACGACAATACACGTGTCGTAAGTATTAAGTTTTCTTGAGGTGTACTACTTTATATATACGATGGCTAATTTCAATTATTTTATTACGATATTAGATTGTAAATTATATATTTGAACAGATTGTAAATATAGTGCGATTAATTTTATTTTGGGTTTGACAATTGTCCAACATTTATTATGAATAATCATTTGGAAAAGATAGTTTAACATGTCGAATATATAATAACCATAAGAGTTTAAAATATATCATATAATATATTCCTTGAATACATAAGACGCTACTAATGATAATAGGCCGCTAATTACGATTCGTGGCAATGGTCTTACATTTTTTTGTTATGTCCGTGTTCCTTGCACGAGAACACATCAACACGACCGTCAGTCAATTCCTTCTATTTTTCGATTAATCAAAATTTATGAGTTATTTTGAGTTAATACGAGCTTGAGACGAACCAGAAAGCGTGCGGCGAGTGCACACGTCGCTCGTGGAACAGTGCTGTCGCCGCGGTAATAGGTTACGTCAGCAGTGGGACGAGCACTCGTCTCCGTCGCGACAGTGCTCGTCCACGGTTGGACGAGACTCGTCACCGTGCGACGGCGCTGCCGTCGCACGGAGGCGAGTGCTCGTCCCGCGGAGAGCAGTGCTGTCGCCGCGGGAGGCAGTGCTCGTCGCCGCGGAGGCAGTGCACGTCCCACGGTTGGGCAGAACCTATTGCAGTGCGGCGAGCACTGTCTCCCGTGCGGCAGCGCACTGCCGCACGTTTTCAGGTTCGTCTCTAGCTCGTGATAATTCAAAATAACTCATAAAGTCTGATTAATCGAAAAATAAGTGTAAAATAAATACTAACCTCAACTTTTGCTTGCAAGTTGATGAGTTGATGATTAGTGGGTGAGTTTTAGAGATTATGATGTCTTGGATTTTGAAAATTGTTGGTTGAGAATGTGTGAGATTTGTTGATTTTGTTTATAGATCCGAGGGTATTTAAGTCTATACTAATAAATATATGGCTACATATGATAGAAAAAGTTTAATTGGTTATTTTGGATATTTGTAAAATTTTTTGGCTATTTTTGTAAATTTCCCATCAACTAACGATAGTAACAAAAGTATAATAAAATATAAAAAAATTTTGTAAATATATAAAAAATGTTACACCTCAAAGTTTATTACTTCGTAATTCTAGAAAAACCCAATGATAATAATCCTTATTGCTAATTGTTGGTGCCATAATTTTCCAACTCTTCGTATTTGGAAAAAAAAGAAGAAGAATTTAGAATATTGGACAGAAATTTCATATATATATTTAAGCATTTTTTTCATGATATATTTTTTGAAAAAATAAAAGTAAGCAAAATATAAATTGATTCTTTAGTCTCTACCCTTCAAATTTTTGCTCAATTTGATCTTTTCACAATTAAATATTATACTTTCTGCCTTTACCTATCTCTCTCAAAGCAACAAGAAAATGATTGAATCATGAATATTTTTTTCTTTAGTGGAATTACAATTAGTTTCCTTTTTTCTCCCTTTCAACATAAAAATATATTATGTCTAATTGTAATAAGAGTAGTGATATCTGAACTCTTTTATTTATCTCACCAACCCACACTTTTTAATTTTTTTCATTTATTTCCAAAATTATCCTCATTAAAAATTAAAAATAAATTTATTTTTAAAATTTTTATTTTCTCTTCGTCCGCACTCTTTCTTCCATGAATCACCATCATATTAATCTTCTTCGCAACAAAATTTCTTCCCAATATTGAATGACATTTATTTTAATTATTTGTAATATTTTCGATTATTTTACACGTGGACCAAATGGTTTAATGAATAAAAAATAACAAATTCTCAAATTTGACTATGTCTAACAATAAACAAAGCGAACCCAACTAAATTACAATTGAAAATTTTTAACCATATATTGATATTATTTTTTTCAATCATTATTTTTAATATTTTTCTTTGGAGTGCAACATATAGTTCTTGTTTAGAATTTCATTTATATCAATGCTCTTATAAATATTATTTAATATTTATAATAAATTTAGTGATCTTAAAAATGGTACAACGGTGATTGTTGAAACAGTGAGAAATTGTGTATGAAAGGGAAAAGAAAAAGTTAGAAAAATAAATACTATTTAATTTTTAATGAGGATAAATTTAGAAATAAACAAACTATATTAAAAAAAGTAGGAGTTATTGAAATAAATAGAAAGGGACAAATATCACTACTCTTATAATAAATTCATATTGGTGACACTGATCTCAAATGCTTCAGTTCACATGACCACGGTGCTGATCATATATTTCTTAAAATGGCGAAATCTTTTTGAAATCAAAATTCCAACCGACGAAGATGAAACACCCCCCCATAAATCTAAACCTATACGTATAAGGTTTTATTTTTCAAAAATTGCGGGGCAATCAATTGCTTTACACTGGCGTTCACTTCTTTTGCCAAAAAAATGATTGCCATGTGACTTAAGTTGGCTTTATAAATTCCCAACTCCTATAACAAAAACAGGTGGCAAAAACTTGGTGGTGACAGCAAATATTTCACATGATGTGTTCATTTTTTTGCTCTCGATTTTTCTTTTGGATAAAAAGACCCTTTTTAAATCAACAGAATCAGGTTCTGACTTCTGAAGTCATGCAAAACATTTAATGTTAGTTAATATTTTATAAAAAAAGTTTCCAACCTAAAGTGATAGTCTTCACACATAAAATGTATATACTCAAGCTTAGCTAAGATAAATAAAGATTTGTTGAATTAAACTGCCTTACTATCGATGAAAGATGTGATACTAGCAATATCCTGCAAGCATAATCTTGCCAGGATTAGGTGCTTGCTACTTGACTAAAAGCGCAAGCTAATAGTCGAAGCTTAAGCTAATAGTCATGCTGTCGAGGTGCCCTAGCAGACCACCAGGCTACATGTATTGCGGCCATGTCCCTGTAATGGACCCCACTTGGGTCCCATAATTGTCCACGAGTCAGCCCCAAAGAGGCTCCACTTGGGTCCCATAACCCTTCTATAGTAAATATCTATTAACCGTTGAGGCTTAGCCTCTGAATCCTACTCTAATACTATTTTTAGAATTAGGTGTTTGCTACTCGGCCGAAAGGTTAAGCATCAAGTTTCCTTTCGAGGTTGATAAGAAATCTAAAGTGCTAATAAAATTTTGACCCAATACTTCACTTGCAACTTCTTATAACAATCACATATAGTTTAATTGTCAAACGTTCTTAATTCTTAGGTTAGTGGTTGGGGTGGTGTGAGTTAGTAATTTAGCCATATCATTGCTATAATTAAGAGGAAAAAAAAGTTAATTAAACAATTTAAAAACATTTAACAGTATTAAATTAAACTCCAAGACTACAGAAGAAAAAATTAAAAACTCTCTAATGGCCAGAAGTCAAAAAGTGTTTTCCAGTTCTCATTCTATGTGAAGTGCGAAAAGAAATCGCAATGTCACAAACCGCCATTAGGTGTCACAAACTGACTCGTTGTGTCGACAAAAGTTGGCAGATGAAGAAATTTGCTCCTTTATATATATATATGTTATTCAATTCATGTATCCTTGGATGCATGCGTCAAACTATCAAATGATTAAAACTTGGAAGCACTTTCATCAACGTAAAGTGCTTTCTGTTACGAAGTGGCTGCTGCAAGTTTGAGTCTTCTCTCATTTCACATCTCCGCAGTTCTCGAGTAGATCATCTGTACCAATAACCTTCAAGGTTTGAATTCTTCTCCTTCACATACTGCTGCTTTTTTCTTCCATAAGTTACGGAACATCACTATTTTGTTCATTGAACATCAGTCCGTAGAATCAAATGGGCAATTCCAGGATTATAGCATTCTACGTCACAATATGCTGTATCGCTTTTGTTATATCAAAGATTATTATTTCAGTTCTCCTTTATAGAAGATGGAAAAGAAAGAACATGGTTTATGCAGATGGCGTCTCAGGTATGGTAACACTATTATGTGACAATTTTCTTGGATTCTGGCTTCCTAGAAAGCAAACCAAGATAAAAAGACGCTGCTAATTTGTGTTTTGGGTAAAATACAGGTGGGAAAATGGTGATGTTTAGGTCTCCATTGATACATTCTCTGCAGTCCGATGCTATATTGAAGAAAACTCTAAAATTGAGCAACAAAGATGTCATTGGTTCTGGAGGCTTCGGAACAGTTTACAGATTGATGGTAAATGACTCTGTGGCCTTTGCCGTGAAAAGACTACACAGGGGAACCACAGAGGTAGACAGAGGTTTTGAGAGAGAGCTGGAGGCAATGGGCGATATAAAGCATCGACATATTGTCACTCTTCATGGATACTTCACTTCTCCTCAGTATAATCTTCTCATCTATGAGCTCATGCCTAATGGAAGCTTGGATACGTATCTACATGGTATGATTACTTATCTTTGGAAAATAAGAAATGAATGTGAATCTAAAAGCTCCTTTTATAGCTAATTGACGTGTCAGGGAACCTTCAAAATGAGGCAAATTTTTTGAAATTTTGCAGCCCAGATTACAAAGAATCTGAAATAAAGTGAAAAGAATAATCTAATTGGCGATTAGAACAATTTCTTGACACAATAAATTTGCATTTTGCATTACTTGCATCTGTGATTGTAGCATTACCAATGATGCAGGAAGATCAGTTAACAAGAAGCATTTAGATTGGCCATCCAGATACAAAGTAGCAGTAGGTGCTGCAAGAGGAATAGCATACCTTCATCATGATTGCATTCCACACATAATCCATAGAGATATCAAGGCAAGCAACATTTTGTTGGATCAAAATATGGAGGCTCGAGTGTCTGATTTCGGACTCGCCACATTGATGGAACCTGAAAAGACTCATGTTTCGACAATTGTAGCAGGCACTTTTGGATACTTAGCTCCTGGTAAAAAGCATTAAAGAGATAAAAGAGTCTAGACTCTTCCCCTTGAGTGAGTTGTTATCTGATATACTGATTTAACTAATATATGTTCTACAGAATATTTTGATACAGGGAGGGCTACAGCAAAAGGTGATGTTTACAGCTTTGGAGTTGTTCTGCTTGAGCTTTTAACGGGAAAGAGACCTATGGATGAAGCTTTTCTAGAGGAAGGAACCAAGCTTGTGACTTGGGTAAGTTTTGAAAAATATGCACATTCGCTTTACTGTTTTTTTTTTTTAAAATAAAAAGGGCTTTACTTTCACAAAGATCATAACTGTACATATATAGGTGCTTATAAAATGATTATTCACCCTAGATACCTCAATTTTAAACTTTAAGATAACTTGAATGCAAAATCCCTTTGAGCTGTAGTAGAATAATAATCAAGCTGAAATTCAGGCTACTCTATTTAAATGCTACAAATACAATCCCTGCTCCAGGTTTCATTAAAGAGAGAGAGCGAAAAAATTTCCATGATAACAATTTTCCTCTTCATTAGTTTTTTCTACAAGAATCGCAGTTCTAAGAATTTGAAGTTTTAACTTCTAGTAGTATAGAATGGTGCAGTTAAGTTTAAGAGAGTTATTGACCACACCACAAAAGATAAGCTTATGATAATCTGATTTTGAGGCTTAAGGTCGTACATAGCTTGAAGAATTTTAAACTGATTTGCTATGTTTTTAATTCTTTTATTTGTTTTGACATAGTTACTTCAGGTTTGGCCTTATTGACCAGATGGTCATACTAAGAATGTGTTCCTTTACAGTCTCATTGCCCTGTATCCTTTCACAAAAGCACTAGACAAGTTTGACATTGCATCTTGTATGGATTGATAGATTAGCCATCACCTTACAGATTGTTTTGTAATGTTGAAACAGGTCAAAGCAGTCGTGCAGGACAAGAGGGAGGAGTATGTAATTGATACCAGCTTAGAGGGTTGTCCGATCAACGAGGTAAACAATGTATTCAGTATTGCATCAATGTGCCTCGAACCAGAACCTTCCAAGAGACCAACTATGACTGAGGTTGTCAAGATGCTTGAGCAAATTAGATCAGAAAAAGTTGTATAAGACTAATAGTCTTCGCTTGATACCTATCCCAATAGTGATATCCAACGACAGACTCTTAATCAGACACGGCAATGTTTTGTCCCTTCTTTACCTTCTTTTCATTTTCTTTCCTTTAAGGAGAATTGTGAAATTTTTAGCGAACAATCACAGGTTAGGGAGGACAGAGCCAGAAACCACATACACGTGTGTTTTCTTAGGATCATTATCAAATTTATAATCATCAAGCAGAAGGTAATACAAGGACAATATAAGGACCAATGCATTAAAAGGGTAATGTGTTAAGGTAATCGAATGACAGAAGATATGAACATGCACAGAACAAAATGACAAACATAGATTCATGCAGCATGTAACTATTTCTCAATAATAAGGAATAAATTAAATTAGCAACAACTTGTCTTCCAAGCAAGAGTAAGCACCTATCTAAACATGTAAGTAGTGGGCTCTGGACCCAAAATAATAGACAAGAAGGCAATCCAAAATTTGAGAAAGAATAAATAAATGCAGTTTTCCTAGATTGAATGCTGAGACTTAAACATGCAGGATAATTTTTTACAAGAAACATTTAATAGTAAACATAACAGCAATATTTTTAAAAAAACATTTAATAGTAAACATTACAGCAATTCTCTAAAAAGGAAAAAATAATAATGAAGATGACTATGAAATGAAATATCTTTAATAAGAAAGAAGAAAACTGCAGTCAATTTTATAGATGATGAACAAAATTACCAGCAAAAATACTTCAAGATTATGGAATATCTTTAACAAGAAAGAAGAAAGCTGCAGCCAATTTTAAAGATGATGAACAAAATTACCAGCAGAAATGCTTCAATAGAGATTATTCAAATGATGAGATTTTGCATCCATAAGCATGACGGATATGCAGAAAGACTCTTACTGCTATACATGTGAATTGTGATGGAGAACATCAAGCTCAACTTACTAGGCATTATCCAGACTAGATTTAAAGCAGAAAACCATACAAAAATACAAAAGTTACAGAAACATCATCAAGAATTCACATGCAACAAGGTAAGAAGGAGATAACAAAAAGTTGAAGAAACTAACATTACTTGAGAGTAGTAGCTAGTCCAGTGGCAACTGAGGCTTTCAAAGAAGGGGAAACTGGAGCTCCTCCAAAAAATACATCATAAAGGGCAAAAGTGACATTTTCTGACTCAATTGTAGCATCCACCCCAAATGGCAACCCATCTGTTGAAATGCTAACCTGAATCACAGTACAACCATCAGATGAGTACATCAAGGAGAAAACTGAAAAAAGATCTGAAAAATAGTAAACAAAATGTATTTTGTACCATAATGTACATTTCATGTCTAATAGAATAAACTTACAAGGATCTTGGAAGAATCCAGCCAAGTTAAGAATATGAAAGTTCCTTTCTTAAGATTTCGCCCTTGGAAAATGCTTCGGAATGTGGACAGGGCCGATTCATCAACAGGAGTTGGTGTCTTGATTCTTGGGGAGATTGCATCATCCAAAGCATCCCAGAAAGTTTTTCCATCAACATCTCTGACCAGAACAATCTGTAATGATTTCTCTGAAGGAGCTGCAGTATGAAGTTATTGTAACAACATCAACTTGGCTTAAGAAGAATAATAAGTTATATAAGCAATTGAAGTATAGATGCAATGATATGTATTACCCTGATAGATTGTGTCAAACAAAGATGAATCCTCTTGAATGTTAGCTGCCCCTTTACCTTTCCAGGCATTCAATTTACTTATGATGGATTGGTTGACATATAGTCCTGCAGCATAGACCTTAACGCCAATGATAGCAAAAACTTTCTCCCTGTATCCTGAAATTTTTGCAAACAATAAAAGTTACTATTCTGTGAATACTCAGCTGAAAGGCTAGTACAGTCTTGGGACTACTTTGGACTACATCAGAGGCATGTTAAGAGAAATATTTTTTAGCACATCCAAGATAGAGCCACTGCCTACTTCATTTAATTTTCACACAAAATCATGAGTCTGAATGGAAGCGTGGTTGTATTGTGGTTTGATACTTTACATGAAATGATTCACAATATGGAAGACAAATAATAGGGAGAAACATGTACTCTGTATATATAGTTTTGCAATACTTTCAAACGCTACTTTCATATCAATCCACGAGGTGTACAATATTTCAGCAAAAGATCCTTAACCCAAAAGTAAATAGAAAAATATTTCAACTACTTTGAAAAGGAATCAATTACATTCTCAGGTTACTCATTACCAGCAAATTGGTTAACACTATAACAAATAAGATGCAAATCATCTAGTTATTCCCCAGAACAACTCCCTGCTAAAGTTTTATTTCTTGTTTCTTACGTTTTGGAAAGGTAGGAATTGGCTGAACTACTATAGTCCCCAGCATCCTATACGTGAGCAAGTTATAGGTTCTGCAATTATGTCAGAGATAAATGAAACTCAGTGGTCCATGTCGTTGACCACACATGTAAGATGTGTGTACTACTTCCTATTTTAAAAATGCTGATTATGGGATTACTCTTAGAGTTATCATAAACAATTCTGCACAAAGATACACAACTGTGGAAGTTCTGAATTTGTAGTTGTAATCTAATTAATTATAACTATTTCATAAATTCATTAAATTGTCAACATGTGTCTATTTCATACACTCAATATAATGGCTATGCTCAATCTTCTTTGATAAAATGCAGTATCACACTAAAGTATCTGACCTGTTCCAAGCAAAGACAATGGACTCGAGCAACCAGGCAAACTCAAAGACTTCTGAAATTTTACTTTAGTTGCAGGTTCCTCTGTGTACTCTGCACTTCCAACTGCGTGTGGTGAAAAGAGAAAACAATAATGATTCATGGCAGCTAGCAAGGAGATCATTTTGATCAAGAGAGATATCAACTGGTTATTATGAGTACCATGTGTGGCCTATTAAAGCTCTATACAATATATATGTAAGTTGAAGATCGAGTGTCACTACTAAAACTTATTACATAATATGCACATAAATTTAGTGTTAGTTTGTTGTAGCAATAAATGATATGAAGGAAGAAACAATTTCTTAGCCCTTTGACATTGACAATTTCTGAAGTCACACCTTGTACCAATAGAACAATAATAAATTTTAGGCTCATACTCCATTTTTCACCTGAATCTAACATAACCAAAGAAACTACTAAGCTTATCAGGCGTAATGGAAAGCCAACAACTAAAATGGAGTCCAATTTCATGGAAAAATGGTCAACCAATCCTCTCATTCAAACAAAGTTCCACAACTAATTCTAAACCAATGTAACATAATCCAAAGTTAAAATGCCCTCTAAATTTACTTCTCACAATTCCATGAAAACTTTATTCATGGTGGTTTAAAATCTTTAAAATGTACAAGGCCTATTATTTTTCCCAAAATTCCAACTTGTGATTCCAAATTTTGCCAATTTCAAAACTTTTTGTATATCCTTGACTTTATTTCTCTAAAGCTCCTAGCAGCCAAATCTTTTTCACCAATCTACATATAAATGATGAATCCACTGATAAATTTTTGTAATCCCACATTTCCATTTAATCAAAATGCATAATTTACACATATTTTCTGTTCAATATATTTCTTACAAACATCCATTTGTATGCAAAAGTATACAAAAAAAAAAAAAAATTAAGTGACATTTTTATGCGTGGAGAAAAGTAAGGCAATATGAGCAATTTGGGGGAGTCTAAAGGAAATTTACCAGAAGAAGATGAAGCAGCTTTAACAGTGAAATGGGGTTGAATTCTTGTAGCAGAAAATGCAGAAAGCAGAGAGCAAGGCCTGATTTTGAACGAATTCGCATGTGGTTCTGCAAACTTTCCCAGAAAAAACTGACTGGAATTTGACTTCCAAGTTTTGCAAGGAATAACGAGTGATGAAAAACAAATTGGTGTGGAAATTGCTACCATTGTAGAAAATTCTGCTACGGCTTTGAGATGGTGGACTGTTCAGTGCAGTTTGATTATCAGCTTCAGTTAGTTGCCGTTGCGCCATTTTTCACTTAACGAATCCATTGTCTCGTTAAGGTTATATGTGAAGATTAATAAGCAAAATGGAATAATTATAAATTGTTAATTCAAGAAAAAAAAAAGAAAAATTATTAGTTATATATCCCATTAATATTATTTATATTATAATATTTTTAATATTTATAAGTTGGTAAAACGCTTATAGTGTACACCAATCTGATACTAATCCTTAAAATATGCTATTGTCACGATTAAAAACCACATGTATTTTTAATAAAATATATTATTTTTCAGATAATATGTCGTTTTATTGAAATATTATAATATGATATATTATTATATTATAATATATTTATATGACATATCGTCTGATATAAGAGAATGACTTTTTCGGACGACATATCGTTTATATTGAACATTAATAAATGACATGTGGTTTAACTTGATAATTATTGGATGACATATAATTTTATTACTAAAAAAAATTAGTATAACAAAAAGAAACGCGCATCGCACATACAACTGGATCTCTTTTCCTCTTCATTTTTTCTTTACAAATATATTACACAAAAGTAAAGAGAAAGTCAATAACACATCATCATAACAACAATACTTAATATTAGAGATAGTTAGGGGTGGCAAAATTACTTGCTAAGTCTGGATTCGGTCCAGACCTGGGTGATGCTGGTCGGATAATAATCGGTCCGGACTACTCTCTAAACCAAATGTAGGTATCACTTGAGAAACCTGAAACCCGAATTTTATAAAAAAAATATTATAAAAATATTTTATTTTAAATAATTAATTTTTAAGTATATTTATTTAATATATTTCAAATTTTAAATATTTGAAGTTCATATTTCATGTTTAATTTTATTAAAATAAATTTAAAAAGTATAAAATAAATAAAAATATATTAATAAATATAAAAATTTAAATTTTTTATATATAAAATTTGAGTTTAAAAAGCTAGAAACGAAAAAACTTGACTTGGATTAAATTTGGACCTAGTATTAGCATGTCTGGGTTTTCAAAAGTCCAGGTTAGGTTCGAGTATCACAATACCTAAACTCGCTTCAGACTTTTACCAACCCTAGAGACAGTACGACGGCGTAGAGGTAGTCTCTTAACTTATATGATCAAGAATCTTTTTAAGAAAAATTATCGTGCGTGTAAGTATGCTATCAGTTTTTTTTTTTTTATGTGCATATGTGTGAAGAGAATAATAAAAGAAGAGAAGAATAGATCCAGTCATGTGTGTTGTGAGTGTTTCTTTTTATTTTGCTGGTTTTTTAGGTAATCAAACGATATGTCGTCCAGATAAACGATATGCCATCCTTCAGCATTTTAGTAAACTGACATATCGTTTGTAAAAGGTTGTCATTTCACTCAAATAAGACGACATATCATACAATTATATTCCAATAAAACTACATGTCATGTATTTATTTTCTAGTAAAACGACATGTCATACGAGTTATATTTAATTAAACGATATGTCATCCGAAAATAATACATTTCACTAAAAGAAAATGATATGTCATTTTTAGCACTGTTTCTCATTTACTTGTTTCAAGAGTAAAATCGTTATTTTATCAAAATTCCGTTAACTTTTTAACGGTAGCAAATGGTAGGATGAACGACAGATATTTTTTGTCAACTTAAGGTATACGAGTGATACATATTAAAAGTGTTATAATATAAATGATATTAATAACATTTAAGGATATATGACTGATAATTTTCTTAAAATAAAATTTATTTTTTTGATAAATAATTGTATTAAAAAAGAAACTAAGGTTATATTTTGTGTTTTTGCTTGAATATACTATTTTGTAAAAGAATAATAAATATTTTTGTTTAATAATACAAATAGATGTATAAGCCTACAAAAGCCTTAGAAGCCCAAAAGGCCCAGTAAACTCAACATAGAAAAAAAACATAACTAGAAAATACTGTCACAGGCATACTGGAGATTTGAACCCTCCTCCGCTTTAAAATTAAAAAAATAGGTGTCGAGTGCCGACCAACTCTATAATATAGGATACAATTTCTACACTTAACTTAAGAAAATGAAATAATATAAAAACAGCAACATAAATAATTGTAAAATCGTGTAATATTAAAATATTAATTGAAAAATAGTGCTAATCTTATACTTAAAACTAAAATATCATATAATTTTATAATTATTTTATCACTATTATGTCAGATTTTTCAATTTAAATTTCAGTACTCAAATGATAAACATGAGTGTAGTGAGAAAACAGCAATGGACGACAAAAGTCTCCAATTGCCAAAATAATTTCGTCCTGATTTATAAATCGGTCCGGGATCAGGACAATTCTTCGAATCCCAATTGTATTTTTTCTTTTTAATTTTCATTTAACTAAACCGAAAAAAAAAATTGTAGCGAACCTAGGGCAAGTGAAATGGGCTACTGCTGGGCTTGGATTCATTTAAAAAAAAATTATTATTTTTTTAATTTTTAATTTTAATTAAATTAAACATCTGAAAAAAGTAAAATAACCAAAAAAAAAAAAGTTGGGACAGTCAAGACAATCAAGACGGATTAGTATTTATCAGTCAATATTCGGTATGTAATTTTGTCATGATTAAATAATTGATACGGAATTATTAATTATTATAATAACAAGTCTCAATTACATAATTGAGACGGAATCAAAAATGGCAAATTAGAAATCGAACCGTCCCAATTACTGTATCGACAAGAAAGTAATGGACCATAAAACAAATGAAATTTGTGGACGTTGAGAGATTTAAGATTTAGCGAGTGAGAAAGCTAAAGATTAATGTGAAATTTATAATATGTTATTCTCTTTACATGTGAAATTCGTGATCTCTACGAACATAGTTAATTTAATAAATAAGTTAGTATTTATTTGGTCATTATATTTTGACTTAAGTTTTTTTTAATTATTATATTTTAAAAAATAAATCAATACACTCTTATTATTAAATATATTACACTCTTGTCCTTACTTTTTTTTTTTTTACAATAATACCCTCTAGTAATATTTTTGAAGATACTAGTAGAAAGAAAAAATGTTAATTTATTAAATTAACCTTAAAAATAAAATAAATATTAATGTAAAATTTTATGTTATTATTTTACTATTAAGATTAATTTGATAAAATAATTTTTTATAAATAATTATTAATAAGATTGTTGTAAGAATATTAAACATTGTTATAAGTTGGTTGTTATTAATTTATTTATAAATAATTATTAGTAAAATTTTTGTAAGGTTACAAAAAATATTAATTCTTACGTACTGATATTGATTAATTTATTAATAAGTAATTATTAGTTAATATGTTAATTAATATTTTATAAATAAATTAATTTATGTCTATTGATGCTGAAATCCGGTCATGTTGTTGTGCAGAGTAATGACCAGACGCAAGAACCAAACACTTAAATTTATATTGGTAGGAAACAATTTTGACCAGTAGTTTCTCAGTCGATGACCATGAACACTCTCCAGAAAGACTTGCGTTCACAGCCTGAGAAAATCTCCTCGCCAGTACACGCTGGTTTTACTTCGAGGAGACTTTCAGCTGCTTTGCCTTGCTTAATTTCGAGTGGAGCGTGATTTTATGTGAAGGAAACATCTAAACATGCTCCCCAATTTCATCCACTAAATAATATTAAAAATATTATTGTAAGTATATTATTATAAAAATAAAAAAATAATAAATTTAATCACAAAAATATCTTAAAAAATTTTAAAAAATAAAATAATTAAACAAATACTTAACTAAAAATACAAAATTAAACTAAACCAACATTTTCCTTTAGTGCATGTACACTAAGCTTTACTCCTTGTATCGTGATTTGATTTATGATTGCTGATTTAATTTTTCATTTACTATTCTATATACCATGTTATTATCATGTACTTTGGAGTCATTAAAAAGAAAAAAAAATCTTGGAGGGTATTTGAGTAAACCTTGTCTCTTGTTGTCAAGGTGTTTGATAAAATTCCCCCGTCAGTCAACACAAGCAAGCTGGTAGCCTGGTAGCTTTCAACAACGCTAGAGCCTAGACTGGCATTGGCTTCCCCACCAAAATTTATTAAGCATTTGAACAAGAACGACAAAAGGACAATGATGAGTAAAGATTAAGATGTAAAGTCATGAAAGGTGAGCTCACAATTCACAACCACGTGCATGTCTTTTCCACTTTCTTTTAATTTATTTTCCTTCTTAATTTGTCCCTTCTTTATATGTTATTATTAAGCCAACGATTCTTTCACCCATAACGTCTCTCTACTAAAAGAAAATGTAACCGTTATGTTAACCTTTTTTCACCTTCACTTTGCTTTAAATTCTTACCATCTTTCTTTCCTTAAACACCCAAAAAATCATTGCTTTCATCAGTAACTCAGCTCAGAGTATCAGTAACATCATCAATGGCTCCTAAACCAGCTCTCTATCTTTTTCTCTTGCTCTTGTCCTTCACTTCAGGTACAATTTCATCTTTTTCTAACATTCAATCGCCTTTAATCATTACTCTCTACTCTAATTTCCTTTTAATTTCTGCAGGAGGACATTTGCCCATGGTAAATGGACAGGTAATAATATCAAATTTGGCACATACCCCCATCAATCAAAATATACATGTCGATATTTTTACAAGGTTGTGATGTTTTACATTGTTATAGATGCACACGTGTATAGCTCAAATTGGCATTGAATTCAAATGCACGTCCCAAATTGGTTGTCATCATAAATTTCATTATTACTTGTCGATTAATTCAAAGTTGTAATTAATCAATTAATGCAGAAAACTTGGTGTGTGGCAAAGCCTTCATCAGACCAGACAGCTCTTCTAGCAAACATCAATTATGCATGCTCTCAGATTGATTGCATGATTCTGCAAAAAGGACACCCTTGCTTTTCTCCTGATAATCTCATTAATCATGCCTCAATTGCCATGAATCTTTATTACCAAGCCAAGGGAAGAAACCGCTGGAATTGTGATTTTAGGAACTCTGCTCTCATTGTTACCACAGATCCTAGTAAGTCAGTAATTTGAAATCCTTAGTAAAGATATGATTAGCTATATAATTTGCATTAAGCTATATTTACTTTGTGTGTTTGTTTTGTGTTTCGCAGGTTATTCTAATTGCATCTACAGCTACTTGTAGGTTTAAATGTTCTTATTGAAGCAAATCTTGTAGTGTGATATGATTGATCTAGAGTAGTTTATCTTATGAATGACAAAAGCAACAAATAATTGCACTATATTTTGGGTTTTAGTTCACATCAATTAGGATCAATTAATTATTGAACAGGTGCAACTACTCCAGGCTCTATAGGTGCCTTAATTTGCAGCCAAATTGAGTGAAAACTACTCAAACAAAATGCCACAAAGATTATTTTTCTTTTCTATTCTTCACACATCATTATTTTAGTATTATATATCATCGATCAAGCGTTGGGAAAATAAATTTAAAGGTGGCTCCTACATTAACAACATTAATGCAAAAGACAAAATATTCTTTGCCTAGATTTTGCAACCGAATGGTCCTGAATGTTTTCTTTTTTTAATCACATTTTAACTATTTTGGCAAAGAAATGATAGAATAAAAAAGGATCAAAGATTTTTGGTTAATTTTTTTTTAATTCTTCTTATTTTTTAATAATTAGTCAAATGTGTGATAATTATATTAATTTTTTTAAATAATTATATATACTTGACCAATTATTAAAAAATAAAGACTAAGAAAAAAAATTAAAGACAATCTTAATTCAATAAAAAAAATAATGTTCAATTTTCTAATTATTTTGTGCAACACTAGACAAATGAGTAGGTGATGGTGACACCCTTTTCTCTTTATTCTAAACACTTGGGCGTTAAGAATAATTTATTAATTTTTTTAAAAAAAGTTTCTGTACGCTAATTCTTTTTTTTATGTTAATTGATTAGGCAAGAATAAAAAATATGCACAATAAGAATTGATAAATGGATAATAGGATATGCACGAGGAGCTCCCCCAATTAAATAAATGAGTAGAAAAAGGAAAAATCCACAACTTAAACCAATAGCGTGCTGGGGAGATTTGTGCTAAATTTATTAATGGGAGTGCCTAAGTTACATTTCACGTAACTTACGGTCTCAAATGAAAAATATCAAAAAGTACCCTTAAACACTTGATTAATAATGGAGATAACATTAATAGAGTTAAAAGAAATATTATTAAGCTTAAAAGAAGAAATAAAAGAACTAAAACAAGAAAGAAAAATTAAAAATAAAAATAAAACTCATGCAAGTAAGTAAGAAAAAGAGTAAAAAATTAGAAAGATATAAAATAATAAAATCTGATTTGTTTAAAAAAACCTGAAATACCAGGAAGTTTTGATGAATGGTTTATGAGCAATAAAATATCCGAAAATAATAAAAGATACTGAAAATCTAAAAGAAGATTTTGAAGAAAAAATAGATAATGGATAAATCTTTTCTGAAATATCTAAGTGATTTAGAAGACTTTGAAAAAGAATATAAAATAAAAATGAATGTAACCGGTGGACCAGAGAATAAAATGGTTTCTGAGCAATAAAATATCCGAAAATAATAAAAGATATTGAAAATCTAAAAGAAGATTTTGAAGAAAAAATAGATAATGGATAAATCTTTTCTGAAATATCTAAGTGATTTAAAAGACTTTGAAAAAGGATATAAAATAAAAATGAATGTAAGCGGTGCACCAGAGATGAAATCAAATATACCAGAACCTAGTACTTCTTCTATCTAAAATAATAAATAAAGGAGGTATAGACCTTTCTATGAACATATGCCACGAAATAGGAATCAGCCATGGAATTCAGATTATAGCCCTAAAGATAGTGAATTATTACAAATAAGTAATGCAGGAGCATTTTTAGATTTAAATTATAGAAAAGATCTACAAAAAACTTTAGTAAGTTAAAGAATACAAATGAGATTATTTTTTTTATGTATAATGGACATAAAGATGATTGGAATGGAGAAACAGAAAACCAAAAAATAACTATATTTACTAAAATATTAATAGCAAGTTTTGTAGGAAATCATTTCAGTTGGTGGTAAGGATTATCCCTTAATGTAAAAGAATTAATAATAAATGCAACTAAATCAGGATTTTTAAGAAGTAATGAACAAGGAATAGAAACAATTATCAAATATATTTCTAATAAATTTCTTGGAGAAATATGGACGGAAAATAGAGAACAAGAATTAAAAGATGAAAAATTAGGAAATAAGTTAAAATTAATAAACTTAAACATATGTAATATGTGTTATGTAAAAGAATACACTTGTGAATTTAGTAAATATTATTATGCCTAATATTATAGTAATGAAGATCAAAGTATATACTACTCAAAATTACCACCTCCTTAGAACTCTTATTTTTGTAAATGAATATGACAAATACAAAGCAATAAATTCTATACCTGAAACATTAGGATCAATAATTAGATTTTTAAATCAAAGATTAAGTGAAATATGTATGCAAAGAAATATAATTAAAAGAAGTAGAGCAATTGGAGACATATGCTGTAAGAAGTAATGAACAAGGAATAGAAACAATTATCAAATATATTTCTAATAAATTTCTTGGAGAAATATGGACGGAAAATAGAGAACAAGAATTAAAAGATGAAAAATTAAGAAATAAGTTAAAATTATTAAACTTAAACATATGTAATATGTGTTATGTAAAAGAATACACTTGTGAATTTAGTAAATATTATTATGCCTAATATTATAGTAATGAAGATCAAAGTATATACTACTCAAAATTACCACCTCCTTAGAACTCTTATTTTTGTAAATGAATATGACAAATACAAAGCAATAAATTCTATACCTGAAACATTAGGATCAATAATTAGATTTTTAAATTAAAGATTAAGTGAAATATGTATGCAAAGAAATATAATTAAAAGAAGTAGAGCAATTGGAGACATATGCTGTCACAAGACAGAAATACCAACTCAATGGGGATGTCAAACCCCTTATAAAAGACATAAGATATATAACAAATCGAAAAGGAAAAAGTATAAAAAATATAAATATTTCAAGAAAAAATATACTAAGCCTCATAGGAAATTTTACAAAAGAGAATATAAAAAACAAATAAAGCAATTTGATAAAAATAAATGTAAGTGTTGGAGTTGTGGAGAAATAGGACATTTAAGTACAAAATATACAAAAAAAGAAAGTTAGAATTTTGGAAAAAAAAATTAATAATATAAAGGATGAGTTAAAACTAATAAGTGATTTATTTGAATATGAAGGAAGAGAAGTATACATGTCAGAAGAAAACAAAATTATTGAATCAGATGAATCAAAATAAAGAAAAAGAAGTTAGTAATACAATAGAAGAAAATAAAGAAATATATGAAATAGAAAAAAAAGAACACGTTAATGGATATAGTTTAGTTGCAGCATTTGATAAGAATAGATATAATAAACTCTTAAAAGCAAAATTAGAAAGACCAGACTATGGAATCCTATATAAGCTTAGAGATATATTTAGAAGAAAGAAAATAATATTACATGAATACTATGAACAGGAAAAAACAATAACAATAACCCAAGTTGAAGAAAATATAAGGTTAAGTTTAATAAATAAAAGAACAATTGACTTAGCACTTAGAAAAATAAAAAAAAGAATCAATTAGAGAAAAAATATAATATATTTATTTAGCAGAAATTCAAATCTTAGTTAAATCCTTGTTTAAAGAAGGAATAGATAATCCAATAATATTGTCATTACATGATCAACGATTTAATGATCCAATGGTAGGACATTTAGGAACGATAGAAGGAAATTTATGTTATACTAAATTATTATTTACATGTTATCCTAAGTATTGCGTTCATATAAAAGATAAAAACATAGATGAAACATTTAAGCCTTTATTTTAAATTATTAAAAGATAATTTAATGAAAGAAGGAAATAAGTTAATGACGTTCTATTATTCAGCTCTATATACCTTTTGCAATTCAAATTATGGAGAAATATATAGTGATAAATCATTAATAGAAATTAATAAAGAATGTGAAGATATAACTACATTGATTGAACCGACGGTACAAGATATTAAAATACCCATAAATTATAGCTTAAGTATTGATGATAAAAAAGAAATAATAAATACAGAAAACAAAGGATCATCAATTATTCCTATAAGCTTTAAAGGTAAAACATTAGTAAAAGGGAGTTCATCAAATCAAAATTATCCTTATATAAAAAATAAACAGTTAATTAACACCCCAACAACAGGAGTAATGAAAATATCAGGATAATATTTCGATGAATTAAATTATATAAAAGGTCCATATATTATAATAGATATTGAAGCTAGTCATAACCACATAAATCACAACAAAAATAATGGATTAATAGAAAAAAAATAAATGGACCCTGTGAATATGTAGATTTCAATGGAATTAAGCATATATGCAAAAAATAAGTAAAAATACTAATAATAATCGAAGGGATAAGAATAATAGTAACATGTTTTATACATTCAGATATATATATAACGAAAATCATATATTATTAGGTAATACTTTTTTGGAAGATTTAGAATACTATAAAATTGAAAAACACGGTATAACATTATCTTTAGAAGGAAATGAATTCTTTTGCAAGAGATGACAAATAAAGCATACCTTAAGTACCTTATGTCAGTATATATTCAAGTTCATATAATTGAAAAAGATATCTATACATGTGCACTAATTGATACAGGAAGTGAAATAAGTATAATGAAAACATTTCTTTCTAATAAATGGAAATCAGATGGTCAAATCAAAATAACTGGAATTACTGGTGATAAACAACAAGTAAGCCACATTGTTAAAAAATATGAAATAATTTTAGGAAGTAAAAATATATCTATCCTTCAAATATATAAATATGATCATATGGATTGTGATATACTCTTAGACAATGACTTTTTACAACAATTTCAATATTATCAACAAAACTTATTTTTAATTACTCTAAAAACCCCTTGTACCATATTTTCCGTATCCCTCGCGAATTTCGACCATTCAGAGTTCAGCCAGGTCAGCGTGGCGAAAAATATGAAAAATGTATTATTTAATACAAAAGGATACCTATATAATATAAACTTAGAAACTATTAAACAACAACTAAAACAAATCTATAGTGAAAATCTTTTAGCATTATGGAAACCTGATCACTCTAAAACAAAAATAGAACTAATAGAAAATAAAATAATCAGAGTAAAACTAATGATGTATACAATAGAAGACAAAAAAGAATTTAAAATCCAAATAAATGAATTATTAAATCTAAATATAATACAATATAGTAATAGTCCCTATAATAGTCCTACTTTTATGGTAATGAAAAGAGTTGAACAGTCAAGAGGAAAGGCTAGAATGGTAATAAATTACAAAGAACTAAATAAATATAGTAAATTTGATGGATATTTTCTACTAAATAAAGAAGTATTAAAAAATTTAGTAAAAGGAAAAAATTACTACTCTAAGTTTGATTGTAAATCAGGATTTTGACAGATAAAAATGGAAAAGGAAAGTATAGGTGTAGCCTTCAGTATACGACAAATACATTATGAATGGTTAGTAATGCCTTTTAGTTTGAAAAATGCCCCACAAATATTCCAAAAAAAAAAGGATAAGATATTTAAAGAAGATAATTATATTGTAGTCTATGTAGACGATATTTTAGTAGCATCAAACTCATTAGAAGAGCATAGAATACATTTAAAGAATTTTGTAAATAAATATATAAAAGAAGGAATAGTATTATCAGAGAAAAAAACATTAATAGAACACAAAAGGTAGAATTTTTAGGAATGATTCTAGATAAAAATAGAATAAAATTACAAAGTCATTTTGCATGAAAAATAAAAGATTTTCCTGATAAATTAAAAAATAAACTGCAAATACAAAAATTTTTAGGATGTTTTAATTATGCTGAAGGGTTTATAGAAAATTTATCAAAGAAAAGAAATATCCTTAAAAAATTGTTAAGAAAAAAAAATAAAATGGTTGAAGTAAAGAACATACACAAGTAGTAAGAGAACTTAAGGAATATTGTAGAAATTTACCAGAATTAAGATTACCAGATGAAAAAGATAACTTAATTTTATAACCTGATGTCTTTAATTTATATTGGGGAGCAATACTTAAAACAGGTTTAAATGAAATCTGTAGATATACTAGCGGAATCTTTAATAAAGCCCAAATAAATTATCCAATCAACGAAAAGGGACTATTAGCAATCTATAAAGAAATAAATAAATTCTCATTATTTTTACTACAAAAGAAATTTATTATATAAACTAATAATACCCAGGTTAATTCTTTAATATATAAAAATAATATATAAAAATTTGTCAAGTGAGCCACAATATAGAAGGCTGCATAGATGGCAAACATATTGTCTTATTATAATTTTAAAATTGTAAATATAAAAAGTGCTAACAATTTTTTAGCAGATTTTCTCAGTAGAATTATAGAGTTTGCTCAGTAAAGTATGGAGAAAAGAATAACAGATCTGGAGACGGATCTTGTAGATCTTGAAGAAGTCATAAGCGTTCTTGGCAATTTTATAAATAATCTCGAACTCTCTATAAAGAACTTAAGAGAAGAGTTTGAGGGAAGTAAAAAGTAAATCCCTTAAGTGGGCAATCAGTAAACCGTGATGTAAATTCTTCTAGGGGAAGCAGTGGTGCACTAAACCCACATGAAAAAGCTATCTGTGATGAGGATTATGTACAAATCCTATCAGGTAAAAAATTGATCGCAGTAAATTCCAGTAAACCTTCAGTAAAAGATCGAACTATTGCAGCTGTAAAAAGAGTAAATTTGAGAGGAATTGAACAAGTAAATCTCCTATCAAAAGAAAAAGAATATAGGAGTTTTTCTGAATATATCTACAGTAAAACAAAATATTCAGAAAGCAGTTTTAAAAGTAATGGTAAATCTATATTAAATGATCAGATCCAGAATTTGTTAAAAAACTAGCAGTTTTTGGATATCTTGATATGATATATCCTGATGTAAACCTAAATGAATTATTTTGCTTTGATCCTACACTTGTAAGTAAAATAAGCCAATATGCCCAGAAGAAGAACGTATGTTTGAAGTTCTATACTATAAGTCCAGAGTACGATAATGAAGAAGAGTATGAAGCCATCCATTTAATCAGCCTCAACATCGTAACCAATAGTTTCAACTTCGAAGTTGGCTAAAGTAGAAGCAAAGAACCCATCTTCAGTAGAGAATGGCCTAGGTATAGAAGAGTTGCTGGAATAATAGTCATAAGATCGTTAGCTTAAAACTTGTATGAAAGAGGGTATAAAATCCTCATACAACATGATAATTTTATCCTCTGTACATCAGGTACAGGTGTCGGTAGGTCAGGAGTGCTAGCCAACTTCATATATGATATTGACAACCACCACATCCCGTGTAGATCCAGTACAAAATGGATAACATGGGAAAAGATGGAACACTTGGCGTGTATTTTTTAAAGCTATGTAAACTTTTTTGTTTTGTCAAAAAGTATGTAGGCCATATGTTGGTCATCATTCCTCAGTCAAAAACGAAAGAGCCGAGGTTGAGTAGAATAGAGATAAGAAATAAGATTTTATCATGTAATCTTATCACTTTAGATTTTTCGAATAACACATATAAGTCTTATCAGGTTGTAAAATTCTTTATATAGAGAAAATAAAGATGAGAAAGGTCAAAGTCAATTTGAAATCACCTAAGAAGTGTTATTCAAAATATTCAAGTCTGAGAATAAAAAAAATAAAAACTTTCTCTCTTTAAATCATAAAAACAGATAAAAAACATCAACACCTTTAGAATAGGGACAGAAACCAGAAAATCTAAAAATTAACCAAAACTTTAAGAGTCCGATAGATACATAGTAATCCCGTATGCAAAGCTCGTTATGCCAGTGTAGCCAGGGTGGCGTTAAGGTAATTAAAGCATAGTTGTAGAGAAAAGGTGATCAGTCAACAGGACTAAGAAGTTCCAAAAGATTTGAAGGTATAAAGGTAATAATTCTAAACCTATATCTATTAGTAGAGATTGTTGTTGATTAAAGTTTTATTGAGGAGGAGAATCATTCTTAATGAAAAAAGCTTATAATATCATAAGTTCAATTTTCAAAATTATAAATTTTGAAAATATAAATCAATTAAGATAAATAGCAGATGAATTAGAAAGTAAAATACAAACTATAAGTTGGAACTTAGATCCAGAAAATATTGATCAAAGATTTATAAATCAGGTCCAATTAATAATGGAAAAACGAATTTTAAAACAAATAAAAGAAGTTATAGAATTTAATATATATATATTTCCAACGTTGATTAACCAAATATATTTCTAATATAATAACTCACGTAATTGATTTTTTTTTTTGAAAAATGGAAAGATATCATGAAAAACTATGTACACAAATGTGTATGATAAAGAAAAAATGGTTAGATAATGAAATATAAATTATATATAACAACCAAAAATTAATGATAGGGTTTAAATGTAAAACATATCAGTATTATAGTATGATGTTTAAAATAAGAGACTTTATAATAAAATTTAAATTAGAAGCATTATATAGTCTAAATATACCTAAAGAATTAAAAAGAAAAAAATACAAAATATAGAATGGAAAAATTTTAAAAGTATAATAATACAAACCTTTGTAGAAAAAGAAATGAAAGATCTAATAGAAATATACGAAGATTTTAGCATATTTAATACGAATAATTTTATATCACAGAATTCAAATCATTATAGAATAATAAATAAAAGACTTGATGGAAATTTATAATTTATTTATAAATTTTTTTCCTGTTTAAAAATATCTGTTGTTTTTGTTAATATTTGTTTTTAAATTGTCAATATTTGTTTTAAAAGCCTAGGCCGCCCCCTATTAGTATTAGAGCCATGAATCCTATACACCAAATAATAGATTCACTGTATACTCTAAAAACAGAAGATAAAAGTGAAATGAAAAAAATTAATTGAACATATAGAAGAAAATAAAAATCATATAATAAAAATAGAATTAGAATTATTACAAGAAATGAAATAAAAATATAAAATTACAAATAAAAAAGAACTTGAAAGTTTAAAGATGTTAGAAATAAAAATAAAATTTATAAATGAACTTATAAAATTATTAAAATTTTGGTTCGAAAATGAAACACAATGAATAATCCACATCAACAATTCTTAATTCAATAAGCATTAGAAAGAATACAAGAATTATACTCAAGTATAGACCATATGTTTCTTGAATGGAAAAATAGAATAGATATATACATTAATTTGTTAAACTAAAAAAATATAATCTTTGGAGCTAGAAAGAACATAATTAGTAAATATGGGACAACAAATTTATGGACAATTTATAGATTTATATGAATTTAATAACCATTTGTACCTATATAAACAAATACAAAAAACTTAGGAAAAAATGAAAAATAGATTTAAAAGTGATGGTAGAACAAATGATCAAATATAAAATCAAAGAAAAAAGGGACTTTAATGAAATTAATCATGCAATAGACAAATAAAAGTAAGTAATATAAGTTGTAACTTAGAGAAACCCTTTATTAATATATCTTTCATTTAGTATACTAAATCCCATGGAGGTCTTTGTAATTGGCACCACGAACCACGAGCAATACTAGAAAGCTTTTGTACCTGTTGGCCGATGGTAAAGAAGGTAGAAATTCTCTGCTCATTTATAGAAAAGGACTTGGGTGCTCATGTATTGATCTTTATTTATTATTACTTGACACATGTATATGTATATTATTTATGATTGGTTGAAGTGTGTGTGTGTGTGTGATGATAAGAAGTGAATTAAAAAGAAGTAGGATTGTTGGAAAGACTTTAAAATTTTAAATCAATCAGAACAGTAATGACAAACCAATTGTTTGGGTAATATCGGGCAGGTCTCCTTGAGGCCCTTTCAGCTCGAATAAAACACCCCGAGGTTAATCTAGCTCGAGCAGAAGTCCCGACCACTGGCACGAAGACGATCTCACTAGACGTCAAAGCTGGTCAAGGTCGAGGAACTCAGAGCCATCCGAGCTCCGAGCTCTCTTGCCTGCTCGAGGTCATCAGGCCCGGTCAAGGCTGGACAAGGACGAGGAGCTCGAAAGCTGATCGAAACCCGAGCTCTCCTTTCTGCTCGCTGCAGTCAAGTCCTCGAGCACAACTGGGCCACGTCGATCAAAGAACAAATGGAACGCGAGACCCGGCTCAAGACAGTCTGACCCGTTTCCTCAGAATCCCGCACACCTTTCGATGTCTGATCAGGGCCTCACATGGTATGGTGGCGGTACTGTTGCCCGACATGGTGTCATCATTCCTTGCGCACATGCCCGACATGGTGATCTGGCCATGTGAACCATGTTAAGGAGACAGCCGCGCATCCCCAGGGAATATTACGCTAATCCCGGCTGTCAGAGGGACCCAGAGACCATTGACGTGGGAACAAATAATCTCAGAGAGAAAGGGCAGGAAAAATAGAGAATAAAAGGAAACGAATAGGTAAATTGCAGGGGTTCCGAAAATTCACACAGGTTCTTCCTATCCTTACTTCCCTTTACACTGATTCTCCGAAAATTCCATTATCCAGAAAGGAAGGCAAAACTTCCCTTTTCATTCTTCCGGTCTCTCTAAATAAGAGGGATACAAAAAAAGAACAACCCGATCACTGACTTAATCGTCGGAGGATTTTCGCCGGAACAACTTCCGGGTACCCCTGACCTTGTTTTCTGTGAGTACAGGTCCGGGAGACTTCCATTCTGGAAAAGACAGAGGAATTGGAATTGGGAGGCAGTCCCGCTCGAGCTCGAGCTATCCGCGAGCAGAAGATTTTTGGCATTGTTTGAAGGGACGCGGGAAAACAACATCAACACCAAGAACAATTGACAAAATCCTCAAAATATAGAACAACATTTGTAAACAATTACTGTGAACAATCCTATAAACAATATCAATGAAAAGTACCAATACATAATACTCATTAAAGAATGATGTAAGTTCCATATAAACTTACTTGTAAGTTGGCTTGTGAATGAGATAGTAACGTATAAGGGTGACCAAATGCATGCGCTTACATAGAAAATAAAAGATTCTTTATATATATATATATATATATATATATATAGTCGGTTTCCAATCAAAAATATTTGATTATATTAAAATTATAAATGAGTTAAAAAAAATGAAAAAGTACATATTTTAATATGCTCTAGAACAAAATACATTGCATTAGAGTTTATTCCATTTTTTTATCTGTTAGCTTATCCTTGATTTTAATAGTAAGGGAATTGGAACATTTGCACACACACACACACAAATATAAAATAGTTATTAGGTGCAGGTGGGAAAACTTTGCACACACCTAATGTACCTTTTGACTGTAAGCCACATCAAGGCAATAATTTGATAATTTAGAAGAAGTTTTTTTCATTTTATAACAAGTACACTAAAGAGGCTGGTTTTAGTGATGGAATTCATTCTAGTAAAAAGAGCAAAGATAGTAATGATATATTGAGGAAGGAGTGTTTGTGCTTTAAAGAAGGAAAATCATCGCAATCAAGTGCTTGTGTGGGTAGTGGGTCGAAAAGGCGTTGGCCTATAGTACGTGATGGTTGTGGAGCAAAACTTGTAGTGGTGAAGTTAAAATTGAGTAAATATGTGGTTAGTATATGGTAGGGAATTTTTTAATCCCACCTAAGATCTTGCAAGCAAAAATATCAAATAAATAATAAATAGAAAATAGATGAAGAATAAAACAAATCATAAAATACAAGAATTTACGTGGAAAACTCCTATACTGGAGAAAAACCATGGCCACCAATGGTGATGAGAGAAAAATCTAATATGTAAAAAAATATTACAATTACTTTAGTATTTTTCTTCACTCTAAAAATCCTAATAACACCCAATCTTTCAATAGACTTATCATTTCTCTCGCATTAGAAACTGTTTACTTACAAAGAACTAATTGCTATGTTATGTTCTGTAAACAAGTGAACCTAACCTCCCTATATATAATGATTATTTCATGTGGGAGAAGTATTTATTTTTTTATACTAGTTGTATTCCTCTTTGAATAAGTCAAATCTTAAATGAGAAATTACTTATTCTTTAAATAAGAATTCTCTTAAATGAGAAACTACTAAAAAAGAAAAGAATCCTGGGAAATTCTTATTGAAAAATAAGACATACTTTCCAACAATCTCCACTTTGACGAGTTTTTCAATTAGGCGACAAAACATAATCTACCGTGTATCCACACAACCACATTGTCTCCACCTTCTTTACTCCACTAAAGCTATACTCACATAGGGCTTACGAGAATCACTCCACCATGGGCAAAATCTTGTCCTCTATCCAATAGCCATAATTCTCTACACCAAGAATCACCATACTCCACCTTAGAGTACATATATTCAGCACATGTCGATCACCTTACTAAAAATGCCCACTCTCATGTTTGGTTTCTTTGAGAATCCTTAGCCATCGACTTAAAAATTCCACCACACATCTGGCATAAATGCCAAACAATGCCTTGTATACTAGAAACTTGCCATAAGGGTGTTTTTGTCATCTATTATAAAGGACTATCATCTCCCACAATGATGAGGGACATTTCGCTAGCTATACTATCAGTATCTTCATATACTAACTTAGAGCCACTTGCAAAACTTGCTTAATTTATTTTCTGACAATCTGTTTTAAAATGCCTTGATTGTCAGCACACGCAGTAGACTTCTTTCTTCTTAGAGTTATTTTTCTACCAATTACCAACTGTCAATGCCGAATTATCAGAAGCTTAATTGCTTTTACCACTCAGTCTTCTTTCTTTTGAAGGTAGAGTATTTAACTTCTTTTAGATCTACAGTCTCCTTCTCATACATTCATGTAGGCAATAAATGCTTATAGAAAGTTGGAAGAGACCACAATAGCCTAAGTTCATTCTCCTCATCTTTAATTTTAACCACAATTGCTTCTAGTTCTATCACGATGCTATTGAGAACATTAAGATGATTAGAAACTTATACCTTCAGTTATTCTCAGCGTATGTAATTGTTACTTAAAGTACAAAGGATTAGAGATGCACGTTGTCTAATACAAATTTTCTAGTCTCTCAAATTTCTTTTACATAAGGAATTTTTCCTGTGTTCGTAAGAACATTATATGCTAGACATAATCGTATAATGCTTGTAACTCTTTCATCCAATAATTCCTAATCATCATCGCTAATAATAAATTTGTGTATCCTACATCGAATCAATACATCATTAACTTGAATTTGACATAAAAATTAATTCTTCCATCAAACATTTCAACCTTAATCCTCACATGATTTGAAAATTTATTTGCAGATATAATTGCTTTGCACAACAACCTTTAGTTATGATACCCCTTGTTAGAGAATTTTTTAACCCCGCCCACAATCTTGCAAGTACAAATATCAAAAAAATATTAAACAGAAAATAGATGAAGAATAAAACTAATCACACAATACAAGAATTTACGTGGAAAACTCCTACACTAAATAAAAACCATGGCCGCTAAGGACGATGAGAGAAGAATTTACTATGTGAAAAATTATTTCAATTACTTTAGTATTTTTCTTTATACCTGAAATCCCAAAAACACCCAATCTCTAAATAGAATTATTGTTTCTCTTGTACTAGAAACTGTTTACTCACAACAAATTGATTGCTTTGTTATTGTTTCTAAACAAGTGAACCCCACCTCTCTACATATATTGATTATTTTTGGTAGGAGAAGTATTTATTTTCTTATTCTAGTTGTATTCCTCATTGAATAAGTCAAATCCAAAGAAGAAATTATTTATTCCTTAAATAGCAATGCTTTTAAATAATAAAACTACTAAATAAGGAAAGAATCCTAGAAAATCCTTAATGAAAAATGAGATATATTTCCTAACAATCTCTACCTTGGCAAGTTTCTCAATTAGGCAATAAAACATAATCTATCGATTACCATGTATCCACACAATCACGTTGTCTCCACCTTCTTTGCTATAGTAAAACAACACTTATATAGGGTTTATGAGAATCATTCCACCATAGGTTAAATCTTGTCCTCTATCCTGCAGCCATAATTCTCCACAATAAAAATAAACACACTCTACCTTATTCAGAGTACACATATTCAGTACATGTCGATCACCATTCTAAAAATGCCCACTCTAATGTTTGGTTTTTTTGAGAGTCCTTAGCCATCGATATAAAAGTTTCACCACACACTTTACATAAATGCCAAATATGCCTTGTGTGCAAATCTTGTGGATCCGCTAGCTCTAACACATCCTCTTCTATAGTACTTATGGCTTGCCATGATGATGTTTTCGTCATTTATTATAGAGGACTGTCGTCTCCCAAAACGATGAGAGATTTTTTGCTAGTGATAGTATTAGTATCTTCATATACTGACTTTGATCCACTTGCCGAACTTGCTCTATTTAGTTTTTGACAATCTTTTTTAAGGTTACCTGATTGTCTACACATCTAGTTGACTCTTTTCTTCTTTAAGTTTTTTTTTTCTTTGTATTACCAATTGTCAATGCTGAATTATTAGAAGCTTCATTATTTCCCTCACTCAATCTTCTTTATGTTGAAAGTAGAGTATGTAATTTTTTCAAGATTCACAATCTCCTTCTCATACATTAAAGTAGGCAAAAACTGCTTGTAGGATGTCAGAAGAGACCATAATAACCTATGTGCATTATCCTCGTCTTCAATTTTAATTCTAATTACTTCTAGTTCTATCACGATGTTATTGAGAATACTAAGATGATAAAAAATTTTTATACATTCAATCATTCTCAGCATATGAAACTGTTATTTAAAGTACAAACAATTAGAGATGCTCATTGTCTAATATAAATTTTTTAGCCTCTCAAATTTCTTTTGCAGAAGGAATTTTTCTTACATTCGCAAGAACATTCTTTGTTAGACATAATCGTATAGCCTTTGTAGCTCTTTCATCCAATTTTTCTTAATCTTTATCGGTCATAATATATTTCCAGAGTCACTGCTAGAAGCATGGGAAAATTTGCCCTTCAAAGCCTTATGTAGCCTAGATTGAATTAATACATTATTGACTTGAATTTTCCATTAGCCAAAATTAATTCTTCTATCAAACTTTCCAAACCTCGATCCTCATAGGATTTGAAAATTTGTTTGCCAACATAATTGCTTTGAAAAATAACCTTTAGCTATGATATCACTTTTTCGGAAATTTTTTAACCCCGCCTAAGATCTTGTAAGCAAAAACATCAAAAAAATAAAAAAAACATAAAATAGATGAAAAATAAAACCAATCACACAACATAAGAATTTATGTGAAAACCGTTTATATTGGAGAAAATTCACAGTGCCGAAGATGACGAGGGAAAAATCCACTATGTAAAAAGTTATTACAATGACTTTAGTATTGCAAAATCTTAATAACACCTAATATCTTAATAGACTTATAGTTTCTCTCACTCTAGAAATGGTCTACTTATAGCGAACTGATTGCTGTGTGATTTTTTTGCAAAAAAATGAACTAAACCTCTCTATATATAGTGATTATTTCTTGTAAGAGTATTTATTTCCTTATACTAGTGTTTTACTCCGTGAATAAGTCAAATCTCAATTGAGAAATTACTTATTCTTTAAATAGAAATTCTCTTAAATAAGAAAAATAGTAAATAAGAAAGGAATCCTAAGAAATACTTATTGAAAAATTAGATATATTTTCTAACAAGCCTCCTCAATAATTAGTCTTAGAGCTAGACCCTAATAGCCAGAATTTAGTGGTGAAACAAATCAAGTATATCAAACGAAAGGGTTGGGGGTATTTGGCGACGGTTTCGTCATAGGGGGAGATAGTTAAGTTGTGTTTTGCATTAGTTAGTAAATAAGAGATACTTAGTTTTATAAGTAGGATAGGTTGCTTTAACCAATAGGCTAGTCTTTTGGTTGGATACCTAGAACTATAGGTCAAGCCCCCTAATAGTATATTTGTTGAGATGTATAATCACTCAGTAACAATACCTCTAAGGAGACACTTGCTAAGGTCTCATCGTTCTATTTCAGAGGTAAAGAAATGCTTGAGTCAATAGTTACATCAGTAAATATCCTAACTCATCAGCTAATTAGTCTTTTTGAATTACAAACTCGGGGCCTGCAGAACATGGGTTGTATGGAAATAGATATTTATAATTATGAAAGAGATTGGCAGAATGAATTAAAAGGACAAAACATATCTTTGTTACACGAACATTTTCTAATTTGCCATAACGACATTAATGAAAGACCATTGTTCAAATTACCACTTGATATGGAGAAGATAAGATATATAATGTTGTTAGAAAAAAAAATGATGTTTGCAATGTGCACAAAGTCGTTCATGACAAAAACAAAAATTTTGTTTCATGCATTTGTAAGAAATTTGATAATGAAGTTATCCCTTGTAAATACATTTTAGCCTTGTTAAAGAAATTGCAAGTTACTTTGTTACCTGATGCTTATATTATGAAGAGATGGACTAAAGTAGCCAAACTAGGGAGGGTTATGGATGATAATGGAGAAGAAACAAATGACAGTAAGGACAAATCGTTATTTTTACGGAAGACCAATTTGTTTCATTTTACTTCAGAGGTGATTGATCAAGTTATTTCAAGTGAAAAAAGCAAGTTAGATGTTCACTGATAGCTTGGAAGATTTTGCTAAAAAAGGTTAAGTACTATAAAAGAAACTGTCTAATGTTTCTCAATAGGTAAATATGTCTTTTATTTGTGATTGATTGCAATTCTTATTGTTTGTTTATGATTTAGATCTATGGTGGATAGGGAAGCAAATTTGAATTTGTCTAATTCAGATGATGGTGGTTATTCCTACTTTTTTATAGGTAATATATATTGTTAAAATTTTGATTTTATAATTTATTATATTAGATTTATATGAGTTAATGTCTCCTGTTAGAAATATAATTAACTAATTTTTTGTTTGATTTACTGTTACAGGATGATGGATCTTTATACAGTAGATGTCAAATTACTGTAGATTATGGAATTTTCAAGAATATCAAATTAATGCAGAATTTTGTGTCCATTGTTGCACTTTTCAGTTTGTTTCATTGATGTGCATTTTTTACATTTTTTATTTGTACAAATTAAAATAATTGTTCACTATTTGAATGTTTATCTTCATTTGAATTTCCCTTGAATCCATTAACTTGATTCTGTCATTAAGGCCACAACTTATAAATCTTAAGTTCACTTTTAAACACTACGTAGTTGGAGCTATTATCTAATAATATAATAAAGAAAAATTAAGTGTAGGTAACATAATTTTACTGCATAAAGCATAATAGTAAAATTTACAAAAATTTTATAGAAAAGAAAAAAAATTGAAATTTGGATACTTAACAAGAAGATGGAAGGTGGCTGATAATTTGGTTGGTTATTATCTTTATCGATTTGGCTTTTTGAAGAAAGGAAATTAACTTGGTGTTCTTTTTATTTTTTTTGTTTGAAATTCACGAAATATAATGAATGATTTTGTTTTCGCTTTTCAAAGAAATTAATTAAAAATAAATGTTTTCCTATCTTAAAAAAATATTAATAAAGAATATAAAGATATTTTATATTTTTTCTTTCTTCAAACATAATAATTTAATATTTTCACTCGTGGGACTTATATATTTGTTTATCTAAAACGTTTGCTGCTGTTTGATTTATGCAACGGTTAGAAATCAAAATCTGTATTTTGAAGAAGATGTGGGCTTCTGCGCTGGAGAACCAGTATATATATTCAAAAGGTAAAGGGATTGATAAATTCTAAAATAATTTTTTAACCTGGTATCTCCCCGAATTCTCTATCATATAATTCAAGCATTTATTTTATTGTTGTCTTTTTTTTTTCATTGTGGGATTATGTTACCCAAAATTTGTTTGAGTTGTAGTGACATGATAAGGAAATTACGGAAGAGCTCAGCCACATACGAAGAATAGCTTAGGGTGACAAGTTGGGTTAGAATTCATTCTTGACACGATTTGATTCAAAATTAATAGTTTTGAATTTGAAAAGACTGATTGACTTGCTTAATAAATTAGATAAGTCTATGTCATCTCATTTAACAAATGGGTTTAAATCTTCATTGAGCTGAGCTATAAAAATTAAAATTTGATTAGTTTTTCTTGTTTAGGCTCTTAATAGAATTAAATATCATCTCAAGTAATTTGTAAATTACTAATAATGTAACTATGTGTTTGGAAGAAAGGAAAAAATTAAAAAGAAAATAAAATCTAAACTACCAGATTGTATTATATTTTCTCAATATATATGTTTGGGTAATATCGGGCAGGCCCCTCGAAGTCCTTCCAGCTCGAATAAAACACCCCAAGGACAGCCTGGCCCGAGCAACTCTCTAGGTCAAAGCTGGTCAAGGTCGAGAGCTGAGCACTCCTTTGCCGGCTCGAGGTCGTTCCCCAGGTCAAAGCTGGTCAAGGTCGAGAGCTGAGCACTCCTTTGCCGGCTCGAGGTCGTCCCCCAGGTCAAAGCTGGTCAAGGTCGAGAATCGAGCACACATTTCTTGCTCGCAGAGGTTAAGTCCACGAGCACAACTGGACAAGACCCGACCCAGGGCAGCCCGGCCCGTTTTCTCAGAATTCCGGCACACCTTTTAATGTCTGACCAGGGCCCCACATGGTATGGTGGTGATCTCGTTGCCGATGGCGGCACATGCCTCAAGGTGTCATCATTCCTAGCGCACATGCCCGACATGGTGATCCAGCCACGTGAATCGGGTTAAGGGGACAGCCGCTCATCCCTATGGATTATTCCGCCAATCCCAGTTGTCAGAGGGACGCAGATACCTCTAACGTGGGAGTGGACAGCCTGGAAATGAAAAGAGCGGGAAAAATAGAGTATAAAAGGAAACGAAGGGGAACGTTAAGGTGGTTGGAAAATCTGATTCGTAAGAGGGTTGGAAATTCTGATTCAGAAAGAATCCGTAAGCTTATCTGAGGTTCTTCCTATTCTAATTCCTCTTATCTGAATTCTCTGAAAACACTATATTTATTCAAAAAAAGGGGGGGGGGGCGAAAAAATACCCCTTTCATCTTTCCGGTCTCATTCACTAAGGGAGATACCAAAAAGAACAACCCGATTACTGACTTGAGCGTCGGAGGGTTTTCGCCGGAACACGTCCGGCGACCCCGACTCTGCTACGTGAGTCAGGGACCGGAGATCTCCGATTCGAAGAAGGCAGTGAGCAGGACGAAGAAGGCAATCCTGCTCGAGATCGAGCTTATCGCGAGTAGAAGGATCGAGGCACTGTTTGAAGTCGCGAGCAGAAGGTTTAGACAGTCCTGCTCGAGCTGTTGGAAGGCACTGTTTGAAGGTTCGAGGCACTGTTTCGAGGCACGCGGGAAAAATTGCATCAACATCTTTTGGCGCCGTCTGTGGGGATCGGCACAAAAAGCCTGATTTCCTAATACATTCAAGACACACCACACAACGATGAGGTGAAACAGCCGAAGAGGAGTAAGTCCAGAAGAATCAGTAACTTTGAGAGAAGTGGCCAATGAGGCCCAGAATAGGGAGATCCAGGAAAGAATGGATCGGATGGAAAAACAGATGGAAACTCTGACCTCCCTGTTACAAGAACTCAGGGAGGGACAGAGAAAAGCATGTAATGATGTCCCGGAGTCCAGCCGAGGGAATGCTCATGTTCGGAAAAATGTGGGAGATGAAGCCCAAAGACCTAGGGCACCAAATGTTGCAGTGAGGGAAGAAACAAACATGGAGGAAAGGGGGTCTCGTCAACATTTGCAGGATACAGCCCCAACTTCTCGTGCGGAGGAGTTGGAGGGAGAGGTGCCCAGGTTGGCACAAGTTGTGGAAGATCTTCGGGGGAACGGAAAGAGCCCAAGCTAGCGAATAATGCTGGATAATGAATCTCCACTCTCGACGGAGATCATGGGTGTCACGATCCCACGTGACTTTCACTTCCCAGATCTGAAATTTTCGGGAAAAAGTAATCCATTAGTGCACATAGAACGGTTCAACGACATGACAGGGGTGCAAGGATTGTCAGCAGCTTGGAGGTGCCGGGCCTTCCCACTCACCCTGGAGGGAAGAGCGAGAGAATGATACCGCAGATTCCCACGGGGAAGCATCTTGAGCTTTGAACAGATGTGTAGGGAGTTCGCAGAGCAATTTCGGGGCGCGGTGACCCCTGAGGATGACATGATGGAGTTGTCAGAAGTAAGGCAGAGGGAGGGAGAATCCCTCCGGGAGTTTATCAAAAGATACCATAGGTCGGTTCTAGATCTTGGTGCGTTTAACCACCCCCAAGCTCTGAGAGGATTGAAGGATGGTATTCGGATGGGGAGACCATGGTATAACCTGCGGAGTCCTTCGATCCATTTGTACTCGGATGCGTATGAGCAGGTGAAACTGGATATGGTAATCGAAGAAGAAAAAGCTGCCAAACTGAGGAATGAGCAGGCCAATGGACAAAGGACGAAGGAGAAAGGGGGTCTTGCCCGAGGAACACAAGCTCCAAAGGCAGCAAGGGACCGGGTTGCCCAGTACAACCCTTATCAAAGAGCTCCCCCACCGCGGATGGTTCCCTTGCCATCTCGCAGATCCCCGGGCCGGGATCACAGAGAGTACAAGCACCATGATGGTCACACATCCCGCAATCAGCCGCCAAGCAGACCTGAGATGAACCACGACCGAAGAGATCGCCCATTGCCACCCCCACTGAGAAATTTCCCAAGGGATAGGGCGATACAAGTGGTGGAACAGAGCCCTGCTTATGGACAGTATACGAGGCTGAAGGTATCTCTTGAAGAGATACTTCAAGTGGCTGAGGAGCGAGGACTGCTGAGCCCTTCAACGCCGATGACCACGCAAGCTAGCAAGCGGAACAGGGGGCAGTTCGTCTGTTTTCATGGAGACCACGACCACTCCACATCACAATGCCGTGATTTGAAAAACCAGGTGGAAGATCTGGTTAGGAATCGGTACCTGGATGAGTTTGTAGAGGGAGGGCATCCGGTGGTTGAGTAACAGTCTGAAGAAGATGGCCAGGCTTACGAAATAGACGCGGAACTACCGTCCACGAGGGTAATCTCGGGAGGGCCCACGATGGCAGGGAGTTCAAATAGGGCTCGGAAAAACTACTGCAGATATGCCGCAGTCGGCCGAGAAGTCCTGCTCACGGCTCCTGCGGCCAAGAAGGCCAGGGTTCGACATTACTTAGCCCTAAGTATCGAGTAAATGGAATCATTGGGGTCGTAAAGGCGACCAAAGGGTGGCGGGAGCGCTACTGCCGTAGTCGCCAAAGAAACTATGCAAATTACCTCACTGGACACGAGGGGTGAATCGAGGAACGGAAGTCAAGAGCTGGCTGAGAAGTTGGAGGAGGTCGAGGTAAGAGCAGGAGACCCCGAGAAGAAAGTTCGAATCGGCTCGGGCCTTAGCGAGCCATTGAAGAGAAATTTAGTGGAATGTTTGCGAGCACACGCAGATGTGTTCGCATGGACACACGAGGATATGCCTGGGATCGACCCAGAAGTGGCGTGTCACAGGCTAGCAATACGGAGAGATGCTAAGCCAGTGAGGCAGAAGAGGAGATGCGTCAACCAGGAGAGATACGAAGCCATCAACTGCGAGGTGGAAAAGCTGCTGAAAGCAGGATTCATACGGGAGGTATCTTACCCCGAATGGATCTCGAATGTGGTGCTGGTGAAGAAGGCAAGTGGGAAATGGAGAATGTGTGTTGACTTCACAGATGTGAACAAGGCCTGCCCAAAAGATAGCTTTCCACTACTGAAGATAGACCAACTGGTGGATTCTACGGCAGGGCACGGGCTGCTTAGTTTCGTGGATGCATTCTCTGGATATAATCAAATTCCCATGCACCGATCAGGGGTTGTACTGTTACAAGGTCATGCCTTTCGGCCTAAAGAATGCAGGGGCGACGTATCAGAGGCTAGTGAACAAGGTCTTCAAGTCATTGATCGGTCGGACTATGGAGGTGTATGTAGATGACATGATCACTAAATCTAAAGACGCGGAGGAGCATGTAAGGCATCTAGCGGAGACCTTCGCACTCTTAAGAAAGTACCGAATGAAGCTAAACCCAGAGAAATGTGCCTTTGGAGTGGGTTCGGGAAAATTCTTAGGCTTTATGGTGAGTCACAGGGGGATCGAGGCCAATCCGGAGAAGATAAGGGCAGTGGTGGAAATGAGGTCCCTGCGCAGCCTCAAGGAGATACAGAGTCTGACTGGCAAACAAGCAGCTGAAAGAGTATCTGTTGAAAGCTCCACTATTGTCGACACCTCGAGCAGGGGAGGTACTGTTTCTATACTTGGCTGTGTCCCAATGGGCAACTGCTCAGTTCTGGTAAGGGAGGAGTCAGGGGTACAATACCCTGTTAATTACACGAGCAGAGCGTTGCTAGAAGCAAAAACTCGGTATCCACCAATGGAGAAATGGGCACTAGCCACAGTCACAGCGACCGAAAGTCGAGGCCTTATTTTCGAGCACATTCGGTGGTGGTTACGGTGACCGACCTCTCGGAAAACTCTGTACAAACCTGAGACTTCTGGAAGGTTGGTGAAATGGTCAGTGGAGTTAAGCGAGTTTGACCTCAGTTACCAACCCCGAGCAGCAATAAAAGCACAGCCAATAGCTGACTTCGTGGTCGAGTGCACGGCAAGGGATGAGGAGATGGAGAGCGAACCCATACCAGGTTCCCAAGCCTCGACCAACACATGGATAGTCACAATAGATGGATCTTGTGGAAGTCAGGGAGCAGGAGCAGGAGTTGTGCTCCTAAGTCCGAAAGGGGCAGAGATGCAGTACACTGTGAGATTAGAGTTCGAAGTCACCAACAATCAGGCCGAGTACGAAGCCGTAATAGCAGGATTGAAGGTCGCCTCGATAGTACAAGCAGAGGAGGTAAGGCTTCGAACAGACTCGCAGTTGGTTACGAATCACCTCGATGAGAGCTTTCAGGCAAAGGGGGAGAAGATGGACGCCTACCTTCAAAAGGTAAGGCAGCTAATGGGAAATTTCCGAGCTGTGGAGGTGGAACAGATCCCAAGGGGGAAGAATTTTTGAGCAGATATGATAGCTCGCATGGCAGTCGCATCGGACCCCAAATTCCCAAAGTATATCCCTTTGGAAGTGAAGACCTGCTCGAGCATCGAGCAGGAGGACGAGGTGATGAGCCTATCGACGAGCAACACTTGGATGGAGCCAATCATTTCTTACCTGAAGGAAGGGGCAGTGTCGGCCGATAAGAAGCAGGCAAGAATGTTAAGGTGCAAGGCAGCCAGGTACACTCTCATCGATGGGGTCTTATATAGACGGGGGTACACTCTCCCCTTGCTGCGGTGCTTAGACCAAGAGGATGCTGATTATGTCCTCCGAGAGATACACGAGGGAATCTGTGGAAATCATTCTGGCGCGAGGTCCTTGGCTTTCAAGGCCTTGAGGCAAGGATATTTTTGGCCTCGCATGCATCAGGATGCTCAGGAGAAGACAAGAAGCTGCAAGAGTTGCCAGAGCTTTGCCAACCACCTAACTCAACCTCCGGAAAACCTTACGGTGATGAATTCGCCATGGCCGTTTGCTCAATGGGGAATTGATTTGATTGGGCCACTACCGAAGGGGAAAGCATCCGCTACCCATGGGTCGAAGTGGGAGCCTTGAGCAGCATCATGGAAGGTAAAACCACTGACTTCATTTGGAAGAATGTGATTTGCAGGTATGGGATTCCTCATGCGTTAGTCACCGATAATGGGAGGCAGTTTGATAATGGCAAGTTCAGAGACTTCTGTCAGAATCTGGGGATAGAGCTGAAGTTTTGTTCTCCTTCACACCCACAGGCCAATGGGCAAGTAGAGCAAAAAGGGGCCTGGGTGGACGAGCTGCCTGGTGTCATGTGGGCTTACGGAACCACACACAAAGCAGCCATCGGAGAGACCCCATTCTCCTTGGCGTTTGGGCACGAGCGATGGTTCCCACGAGAAAGGAATGGGGACACACCGGACGAGTACTTGACGAGGAGCAAAACAACGAGCAGATGTGTGCAGGCCTGGACTTGCTGGAAGAGAAGAGAGAAAGGGTAGCTGCCAAGATCTCAGAATATCAACATAGAGTGGCTCGTTATTACAACCAAAAGGTACACATTCGCCGGTTCCAGGTGGGTGATTGGGTGTTGAGGAAAGTTAACCAGAGCACGAAGGACCCAAGGCAAGGTGTACTAGGACCAAGCTGGGAAGGTCCCTATCGAGTCACTTAATTAGCAGGACCGGGAGCATCTGAGGTGGCTCATCCAGATGGACGAGAGGTCAAGAGGCCGTGGAACGCACAACTCCTGAGAAAGTATTTTCAGTAGGTCTCCTTGTATTATAAAATGCTAATGTAAGATTTCGTCCCAAGATGGGATATGTAAAAGTATAAATGTATGAAAGAATAAGAAAAGCATTCATAATGTAAGTTCGAAATGAAGACCAGAAGCAAGAAAAACTCCTCGGCCAGAAGTCCCAAAGCCTAAGCTTAGGCGGGACGATTGCTAAGCTTGGGTCGATTAAAGGCACGAGCGGGAGTAACATCGGAAGAAGCTCCGGTCAATTAAAAGGCCCGAGCAGAAGATCGAGAAGAGCTCCTCGGCCGAGAGTCCCAAAGCCTAAGTCTTAGGCGGGACGATGCTAAGCTTGGGTCAATTGCGAGGCCCGAGCGGGAGTTCTGACGAGAAGAGCTCCACGGCGGAAGTCCCAAAGCCTAAGTCTTAGGCGGGACGGTGCCAAGCTTAGGTCAATTGCGAGGCTCGAGCGGGAGTTACTGAGGAAGAGCTCCTTGGCGGAAGTCCCAAGCCTAAGTCTTAGGCGGGACGGTGCCAAGTTGGGTCAATTAAAGGCCGAGCAAGAGTAACATCAAAAGAAGCTCCGGTCAATTAAAAGGCCCGAGCAGAAGATCAAGAAGAGCTCCTCGGCCAGAAGTCCCAAAGCCTAAGTCTTAGGCGGGACGATGACAAGCTTGGGTCAATTGCAGGCTCGAGCAGGAGTTACAGCAGAAGAGCTCCTCGGCCAGAAGTCCTAAAGACTAAGTCTTAGGCGGGACGGTGCCAAGCTTGGGTCAATTAAAAGGCCCGAGCAGGAGTAACATCAGAAGAAGCTCCGGTTAATTAAAAGGCCCGAGCAGAAGGTCAAGGAGAGCTCCTCGGTCAGAAGTCCAAAAGCCTAAGTCTTAGGCGGGACGGTTGCAAGCTTGGGTCAATTAAAATGCCCGGCGGGAGTAACATCGGAAGAAGCTCCGGTCAATTAAAAGGCCCGAGCGGAAGATCAAGAAGAGCTCCTCGGCCGGAAGTCCCAAGCCTAAGTCTTAGGCGGGACGGTGCTAAGCTTGGGTCGATTGCGAGGCCGGCGGGAGTTCTGACGAGAAGAGCTCCACGGCCGAAGTCCCAAAGCCTAAGTCTTAGGCGGGACGGTGCTAAGCTTAGGTCGATTGTAGGCCCGGCGGGAGTTACTGAGAAGAGCACCTTGGCGGAAGTCCCAAAGCCTAAGTCTTGGGCGGGACGGTTGCCAAGTTGGGTCAATTAAAGGCCCGAGCAAGAGTAACATCGGAAGAAGCTCGGGTCGATTAAAGGCCAGAGCATAAGATCAAGAAGAGCTCCTCGGCGGAAGTCCCAAAGCCTAAGTCTTAGGCGGGACGATGACAAGCTTAGGTCGATTGCGAGGCTCGGCGGGAGTTCTGCAGAAGAGCTCCTCGGCGGAAGTCCTAAAGACTAAGTCTTATCGCGGGACGATGCCAAGCTTGGGTCGATTAAAAGGCCGGCGGGAGTAACTATCGGAAGAAGCTCCGGTTAATTAAAGGCCCGGCGAGAAGGTCGAGGAGAGCTCACCGGTCGGAAGTCCAAAAGCCTAAGTCTTAGGCGGGACGATTATAAGCTTGGGTCAATTAAAATGCCCGGCGGGAGTAACAATGAAGAAGCTCCGGTCGATTAAAAGGCCGAGCGGAAGGTCGAGAAGAGCTCCTCGGCCGGAAGTCCCAAAGCCTAAGTCTTAGGCGGGACGGTGCCAAGCTTAGGTCGATTGCGAGACCCGGCGGGAGTTCTGACGGAAGAGCTCCTTGGCGGAAGTCCCAAAGCCTAAGTCTTAGGCGGGACGATTGCTAAGCTTGGGTCAAGTCACGAGGCCCGGCGGGAGTTACATGAAAAGAGCTCCTCGGCCGGAAGTCCCAAAGCCTAAGTATTAGGTGGAGCGGTTGCCAAGCTTGGGTCAAGTAAAGGCCGAGCGGGAGTAACATCGGAAGAAGCTCAGATCAATTAAAAGGCCCGAGCGGAAGATCAAGAAGAGCTCCTCGGCCGGAAGTCCCAAAGCCTAAGTCTTAGGCGGGACGATTGCTAAGCTTAGGTCAATTGCAGGCCCGGCGGGAGTTACTGACAGAAGAGCTCCTTGGCCGAAGTCCCAAGCCTAAGTCTTAGGCGGGACGGTGCCAAGTTTGGGTCAATTAAAAGGCCCGAGCAAGAGTAACATCAGAAGAAGCTCCGGTCAATTAAAAGGCCCGAGCAGAAGATCAAGAAGAGCTCCTCGGCCAGAAGTCCTAAAGCCTAATTCTTAGGCGGGACGGTGCTAAGCTTAGGTCGATTGCGAGGCCGGCGGGAGTTCTGACAGAAGAGTTCCTCGGCCGAAGTCCCAAAGCCTAAGTCTTAGGCGGGACGGTTGCTAAGCTTAGGTCAATTGCGAGGCCCGAGCGGGAGTTCTGACAGAAGAGCTCCTTGGCGGAAGTCCCAAAGCCTAAGTCTTAGGCGGGACGGTTGCAAGCTTAGGTCAATTAAAATGCCGAGCGGGAGTAACAGGAAGAAGCTCCGGTCAATTAAAGGCCCGAGCGGAAGGTCGAGAAGAGCTCCTCGGCCGGAAGTCCCAAAGCCTAAGTCTTAGGCGGGACGATTGCTAAGCTTGGGTCGATTGCGGACCCGAGCGGGAGTTCTGACAGAAGAGCTCCTTGGCTGGAAGTCCCAAAGCCTAAGTCTTGGGCGGGACGGTGCCAAGCTTGGGTCAGTGTAGGCCCGGCGGGAGTTCTGACAAAGAGCTCCTCAGGCGAGAGTCCCAAGCCTAAGTCTTAGGCGGGACGGTTGCCAAGCTTAGGTCGATTAAAGGCCCGAGCGGGAGTAACATCAGAAGAAGCTCCGATCAATTAAAAGGCCCGAGCAGAAGATCAAGAGGAGCTCGTCGGCCAGAAGTCCCAAAGCCTAAGTCTTAGGCGGGACGGTTGCCATGCTTGGGTCGATTGTAGGCCCGGCGGGAGTTCTGACAGAAGAGCTCCTCGGCCGAAGTCCCAAAGCCTAAGTCTTAGGCGGGACGATTGCCAAGCTTGGGTCAATTGCAGGCCCGAGCAGGAGTTAGAGCAGAATAAGCTCGCGAAGAACGCTATGGCCAGAAGTCCTAAAGCCTAAGTCTTAGGAGGGACGGTGCCTAGCGAGGGTCAATTAAAAGGCCCGAGCAGAAATAGCTCGCGAAGAATGCTACGGCCAGAAGTCCCAAAGCCTAAGTTTTAGGCGGGACGGTGCTTAGCGAGGGTCAATTAAAAGGCCCGAGTAGAAGCAGCTCGCGAAGAACGCTACGGCCAGAAGTCCCAAAGCCTAAGTCTTAGGCGGGACGGTGCCTAGCGAGGGTCAATTAAAAGGCCCGAGCAAAAGCAGCTCACGAAGAACGCTACGGCCCAAAAGTCCGAAAGCCTATGTCCTAGGTTGGACAGTGCCTGGCAAAGCTAATTACAAGTAAAGGAAGTTCATGAATAATGCTAGACCAAAAGTCCCTAAGCCTAAGCTCTAGGCGGGACGGTGTCTAGCAAGAGCCAAATGCAGGCTCGAGCAAGTCAAATGAGCTCGTAAAATAAACATAAGGCTTTTTAGCCTAAGTTAGAGCAAAACTCTACCATGCATAGGTTAAACAGCATTACACTTGGGCATAAAGGAAAATAGGAAGTCCAACACTTAGAAAATTTTTTACTTAGCAAGCATATTCAAAGTCAATTCAACATAGAAGACAAGAATGTGTGCACACGAGCAGTCAATAGAGTTGTTCAACATGTGTCTTTTTATTTCATTGAAATGATTACATATGTAAAAAAAAGAGTGTCCAAGTCATTCAGCAGGAGGGACGTCCTCAGCAGCAGCAGGAGGAAGGGCAGCACCAGCAGGAGGGACGTCATCAGCAGCAGCGGAGGAGGCGATGGGAGGGACATCAGCAGCAGCGAGGAGGAGCGATGGGAGGGACATCGGCGAGGAGCTTCGGCGAGGGGGCATTGGAAGGAGAGGGAGCGAGCTCTCTGACAACACCTTGGGGCTCGGATGAAGTGGCTTCAGGGTTGCTCATATATTCAGCTACATACCCTTCAACCTTGGACATGTCGGCCTCGGGGTATGCCTTGACAAAAGCATACATGAGACAGTCATAACTGGAGTCTGCCCCATTGTTGTACTCAGTGGCAAGCTGGACCTGTAAAGTGTCGATTTGCCCCTGAAGACGAGCAGCTTCCCCCTCAATGAGCTGCTCGTAGTAAGACTTCTGAGTGTCCAGATCTTTTCGAGCATGCTCCAATTCATCCTTGGTGTCAGTCAGTTCCCTCTGAAGCTCAGAGGCCTTGGAGTCCGCCACTGCTGTCTTCTCTGCAAGATTTAAGGTCTCGTCCAGAAGCTTCTGATTTTCCTCCTTCAGCTCACCCACAGTCTGCTCCAAGCTCTGGACCCTTGCTTGAAGTTCCTCCTGGGAGCCCCGAGCTGAAGCCCTGAGAATGGTTGCAGCCGCTAAAGCTCGGGAGGAGAGTCGCTGGATAGCGCTGAACAGCTCGTCAGAATTAAAGGACTCTACCTCATCCAGGAATCTGCTGGTCAATTCTTAATTGTAGGCCCTCAGGTAAGACTCAGAACGACCAGGCTGACCTTGCTCCTGCACATTGCAGGTTCGAGGACGAGCGGGACCAGCGGTCCTTTGTCTCTTACGTGGAGGACCTTCCTCTGCTCGCTCGGTCTGTCGAGCAGAAGTAGTAGCTCTAGTGGATTGAGGCGGAGCACTCATTTCTGCTCGTGGCCTCTTTGAAGTGCTCGAGCCTTCAGTTGTCCCCACCTGCCGGTGTAGCATCTCGCGCATTCTGCTGCTCATATCTTCACTTGGCACTAAACCAGATTCCAAAAAGTTTTGGGGTGTCAACAGCTCCCTGCACGAGCTCGCGTTTGTAAGAACAGTCTATACGTTTGCTCGAAGCTGGCCCCCGATCGAATAAGAAGCACTCCAGGAAGCTGCAGATACGACCAAAGCAGAACAATGAGAACAGACGCGAGCAGGAAAACTAAAAGTAAAATCCACAAGACAGATAAACGACCTGGAGTGCAAAAGTGCCGCGGGACTGGAGGGACCCTCTCGCTACGAAGTGCAGCTTGCCCCCATTCTCCCCCAACGAAGAAGAATTTGCTCTTCCAGTTGCCACCAGAGGTCGGGAGATCGGTGATGGGCTTTTTACCCTTCAGGCTGGAGGTAAGGTAATACCAACCAGCATCCTTCGGGCTGCACTTCAGCTGGTAAAGGTGTCTGATTTCCCCTACCGAGGGCTCACCCAGATCACAGCGTCTCCACAAAACAAAGAGTCCGGAAAGGACCCTCCACCCATTCGGGTTCAATTGCCCCGGGGCCAGATGGAACCCAGACAAAACCCGGGCAAAGTAAGGCTGGAGAGGCAGCCTAACCCCCCATTTGAAGCACTCCAAGTAGAAGGTTGTATATCCTTGAGGGGGACGGCTGGGGATTTTACCCTTGCCCGACAACCTTAAAACGACACTATCGGGTATATTGTAAGTATCCCTAAGTCTATTCAAGTCCAACTGGGAAGTTTCACATCTCAGGTGGTCAATGGGGTATTCCCCATGCTCAGACCTTTGACTGGCCCTTGCCCTTTGATGCGGCTGGGTCTCGGCCGCGGGTAATTCCCTCTCTGGACTAGAATCCCTCACGGGGATTATACTAAGGGGTTGTGCCTCACTAGAAGAGGACGAATCCTCCGGCAACATCCTACGGGCTTGTTAGGGATTTGACATGTTTCTTTTTTCCTAAGGGTATAAATTAACGGAGTTCAGCAGGGGAAGAAACAGAATAGCGGCAGAAAATGGAAGATTGGCTTGTACCTGAACGCAAAAGGAAGTTTGGTTGGCCGAAAATCACCTTGACAGAAAGAAGAAGACCGGTAAACGGCGGAGAGCAGATTAACTTTTGAATTTGAACGAAAGTGAGAAACAGAGGGAACAGTGAAGAAGTTGGGGATTTTTAAAGAGGAAGACGCGTCCCTTCAACTGGCGGCGTGCGTTTCGAGGGACACGACCTTTCGGGTAGCGTCTCTTTTCAATTTTAAATGCACGGCTGGGACCAACCCACGTGTCCCGTCTTAAATGTGAAGTGACTGAGGTGGGAGACAGCTGGGAAACGTGGGGAAGCGTAAACGGCCGCGAATTCGGCCCATCATTATTGAGTTTCCAGTCTTATCTCGCTTCACTCAAAAGACTAGAAACTGGGGGACTAGTGTTTGGGTAATATCGGGCAGGCCCCTCGAAGCCCTTCCAGCTCGAATAAAACACCCCAAGGACAGCCTGGCTCGAGCAACTCTCCAGGTCAAAGCTAGTCAAGGTCGAGAGCTGAGCACTCCTTTGCCGGCTCGAGGTCGTTCCCCAGGTCAAAGCTGGTCAAGGTCGAGAGCTGAGCACTCCTTTGCCAGCTCGAGGTCGTCCCCCAGGTCAAAGCTGGTTAAGGTCGAGAACCAAGCACACCTTTCCTGCTCGCAGAGGTTAAGTCCACGAGCACAAGTCGGACAAGACCAGGCCAGGCGGCCCAGACCCGCTTTCTCGAATTTCGACACACCTTTTAATGTCGACCGGGGCCCCACATGGTATGGTGGTGATCTCATTGCCGATGGCCGGCACATGCCTCCAAGGTGTCATCATTCCTAGCGCATATGCCCGACATGGTGATCTGGCCACGTGAATCGGGTTAAGGGGACAGCCGCTCATCCCTATGGATTATTCCGCCAATCCCAGCTGTCAGAGGGACGCAGATACCACTAACGTAGGAGTGGACAGCCTGGAAATGAAAAGAGTGGGAAAAATGGAGTATAAAAAGAAACGAAGGGGAACGTTAAGGTGGTTGGAAAATCTTATTCGTAAGAGGGTTGGAAATTCTGATTCAGAAAGAATCCGTAAGCTTATACAGGTTCTTCCTATTCTAATTCCTCTTATCTGAATTCTCTGAAAACACCATATTTATTCAAAAAAGGGGGGGGGGGCGAAAAAATACCCCTTTCATCTTTTCGGTCTCCTTCACTAAGGGAGATACCAAAAAGAACAACCCGATTACTGACTTGAGCGTCGGAGGGTTTTCGCCGGAACACACCCGGCGACCCCTGACCCTGTTTTCTGTGAGTACAGGACCGGGAGATCTCCGTTCTGAAGAAGACAGCGGAACAGGACGAAGGAGGCAATCCTGCTCGAGATCGAGCTTATCGCGAGTAGAAGGATCGAGGCACTGTTTGAAGTCGCGAGCAGAAGGTTTAGACAGTCCTGCTCGAGCTGTTGGAAGGCACTGTTTGAAGGTTCGAGGCACGCGGGAAAAATTGCATCAACAATATATATTGTTATGCTACTGATGAATCAAATTAAAGGTGGTTATAATGGAAATAATGGTTGTGTTTTGAAGCTTAAATAACTAATTCTAAACAATAGAGAGAGATGCGTTTTGGCTAGTTATAAATCAGCTCTTCAAAACGACTTAAGAAGCTGCCATTTGGATTAATGAGTTATGTGTAAAACACGTGATCAGAGATAGCTTCTTTATTATTTGTGTTATTCCCACATGTCCTATACGTATTCCTTCTGGTTTTCAGTTGGGTTTGTCACAATCTCTTGAAAACAACTGGTTTTGGTACAACAATTGAAGAGGCAATAAGAACTGTATATAGAGAGATAGCTATGATAGAAAGAATTTTCTTGTACATTGAAATAAGCTCTTTAAACTCTTGTAATTCATTTGAGCAAAATCAATGAAGCTGATCATCTGTTCTTCCCGTGGATATAGTGTTTGGGTAATATCGGGCAGGCCCCTCGAAGCCCTTTCAGCTCGAATAAAACACCCCAAGGACAGCCTGGCCCGAGCAACTCTCCAGGTCAAAGCTGGTCAAGGTTGGGAGCTGAGCACTCCTTTGCCGGCTCGAGGTCGTTCCCCAGGTCAAAGCTGGTCAAGGTCTAGAGCTGAGCACTCCTTTGCCGGCTCGAGGTCGTCCCTCAGGTTAAAGCTGGTCAAGGTCGAGAACTGAGCACACCTTTCCTGCTCGCAGAGGTTAAGTCCACGAGCACAACTGGACAAGACCCGACCCAGGGCAGCCCGACCCGTTTTCTCAGAATCCCGACACACCTTTTAATGTCTGACCAGGGCCCCACATGGTATGGTGGTGATATCATTGTCGATGGCCGCACATGCCTCAAGGTGTCATCATTCCTAGCGCACATGCCCGGCATGGTGATCTCGCCACGTGAATCGAAGTTAAGGGACGACCGCTCATCCCTAGGGATTATTCCGCCAATCCCAGCTGTCAGAGGGACGCAGATACCACTAACGTAGGAGTGGACAGCCTGGAAATGAAAAGAGTGGGAAAAATGGAGTATAAAAGGAAACGAAGGGGAACGTTAAGGTGGTTGGAAAATCTGATTCGTAAGAGGGTTGGAAATTCTGATTCAGAAAGAATCCGTAAGCTTATACAGGTTCTTCCTATTCTAATTCCTCTTATCTGAATTCTCTGAAAACACCATATTTATTCAAAAAAGGGGGGGGGGGCGAAAAAATACCCCTTTCATCTTTTCGGTCTCCTTCACTAAGGGAGATACCAAAAAGAACAACCCGATTACTGACTTGAGCGTCGGAGGGTTTTCGCCGGAACACACCCGGCGACCCCTGACCCTGTTTTCTGTGAGTACAGGACCGGGAGATCTCCGTTCTGAAGAAGACAGCGGAACAGGACGAAGGAGGCAATCCTGCTCGAGATCGAGCTTATCGCGAGTAGAAGGATCGAGGCACTGTTTGAAGTCACGAGCAGAAGGTTCAGACAGTCCTGCTCGAGCTGTTGGAAGGCACTATTTGAAGGTTCGAGGCACTGTTTCGAGGCACGCGGGAAAAATTGCATCAACATATAGGATAATGAAAATTTGCTGAACCATGTAAATTGCTTACTGCTGTTTTGATTCTTTCTTCATTTCTTTCTCTTTACTCTGATTTAGTATTCTTGATTGATTCAGATCATTTCATCATTAGGGTTGTATGGTTCTTATTAAATCTTTCACTCAGTTATTCTTTGATAGCATCTTGATAAAGTTGATTGGAGATCTTGGGTAGTGACTAGGGTTGCTGAGCAAATTAAGCACCTCAGTTACTACAATTGGTGTAAAAGCATGGTTTTGTAATTAAATCCAAGTGTGGCAACATCAAAGAATGATCTGAAAAAGTTTAATGGGAGAAATAATTTTAACATATGGAAAGTGAAAATAGAAGCATTACTAATAACTCAAGTGTTAGAAGATGCATTAGAACCAGTGACTAAGAAAGAGAGAAAGGAAGCTTCATCTTCAAATACTCAAGAGCAAGCTGCTGAAATGGATAAGAAGGCCAAGAGCAAAATTATCTTGAGTCTTGGTGACTCTGTAATCAGAGAAGTTGCCAAGGAGAAGACAGTTGCAGAGTTATGGGCAAAACTTGACTAGTTATACATGACTATATCTCTTGCCAACAGACTTTACATCAGGAAGATGATGTTTACCCTAAAGATACTTGAGGGACCCTCTCTTGATTATTATATTGATGAACATATTGATAAATTTAACAAAGTCTGTGATACTCTAAAGACTATTGATGAGGGTTTTGATGATGAAGTTAAGGCTTTACTTTTGGTAAGCTTACTTCCACAATCATACTTAAACTTTGTAGATACCCTCATGTATAGAAGACAAACTTTATCATTAGATTAAGTTAAGGTAGTCCTAAATACCAGAATATTATAAGCGAAAGCTGGTAACATGGGGACTAGAGAAGGGTTATCAGTAAAGGGAAAGTATGATAAGAATGATGTAAAAAAGAAGAAACAAGGCAAGAATAAAAATAAATCCAAGAATTAGAGGTGCTTCCAGTGTCATAAGGAATGACACTTTAAGAAAAATTGTCCAGAGAACAAGTTCAAGAAGAAAGATGAAAATGATGATGCTACCACTTTTGTAGAAGAAGGATATGAGTTAATTGGTGTGTATGTGGTGATAGAGGATATGCAGAAAGGCAAATACATCATAGACTCTCGATGTACTTTTTATATGTGCCCTTATAAGAATTATCTTTCTTGTTATCAAGAGATTAATAAGGGAAGGGTAATGATGGGGAATAATACAGTATATAAAGTCTTAGAAATGGGAAATATAAGTATGAAATTGAATGATGTGACCATTAGAGAATTGAAAGATGTCAGGTATGTTCCTGAGCTGAGGAGGAATTTAATTTCACTAGGAATGCTTGATCTAATGAGGTTGAGCATTAAACTTAAATATGGTGGACTGTAAATTGCTAGTGGTTCTAATATTATTATGAAAGGTTCATAGAAGAATGGGATCTATATTTTAGATGGAGAGGCTATAACTGGATTATCTAATATCTCTATAAGCTTTGGTAAGGAGAATACCAAGCTTTGGCATTTGAGATTAGGACGCACGAGTATCAAAGGGTTAAAAGAATTACATAAGCAAGGAGTTTTGGGAGATAAGAAGATTGATGAGCTAGATTTTTGTGAAGATTATGTCTTTGGAAAATATACGAGAAAAGGTTTTAAGAAATCTTTTCACACAACCAAAGAGATTTTAGATTATATACACTCTGACCTTTGGGGACCTGCACAAATAATTTCTCTTGGTTGAAATAGCTATTTTTTATCTATAATTGATGACTTCTCAAGAAGATTTTGGGTTTATATGCTAAAATCCAAGGATCAGGTGTTCATAAAATTCAAAGAGTGGAAATCTTTAGTTGAGAACCAGATTATAAAGGAGATAAAGAAACTAAGAACTGATAATGGACTCGAATTTTGTAATCAATAATTTTACAGCTATTATGCTAATGAAGGCATTGTAAGGCACAGAACAGTGAGGTTTACACCTCGGCAAAATGGCTTAGCTGAAAAGATGAACATGATATTAATGGACAAGGTAAGATGCATGTTGGTTCAGTCTCAACTTTCAAAGACTTGCAAAAACTTTAATAATAGCTTGCTACCTGGTAAATTTAAATCCCTCTATTGCTTTAAATTTTAAAACTTCATATAAAATGTGGCATAGTAAACCAGTAAACTATGACAATCTTAAAATGTTTGGATACTCTGCGTATGCACATATAAATCAAGGTAAGTTAGCACCTAGAGCTCTCAAAGACTAGTTCATTGGTTATCTTGAAAGTGTTAAGAGGTTTCGACCTATAGTGTTCAAACCTTAATCCTCCCAGATGTATATTTAGTAGGGATGTGGTATTCAATGAGAGATATGTAATTGACATAAAGAAACCAGATGAAAGTGGTGTATAGAAAGATGAAGATCAGAATAGAATTCAGTTTGAGGTAGAGTTTAGTAATAAAAAAACATTAGTTGAAGATAGAAATATCAATCACTTAGACAATGAATATGAAGAGATTAAGGAGGCTGACTCTCAGGTTATTCCACAAACTTAAACACGGAGCTATCAACTGACTAAAGATAGAAAAAAAAGAGTTATAAAGCCACTACATAGGTTTAGATATGCATACCTTATAGCATATGTATTAGCCACATCACAAGAATTGGATGTTGATGAACCAATAAGTTATAAGGAGGCTATTGAAAGTACATATAAATCAGAATGGCAAAATGTATCGGATAAGGAAATAGAATCTCTTCACAAGAACAACACTTGGAAACTGGTAAAGAAACTTGCAAGCAAAAGAATAGTAGGTTGTAAATAGATTTACAAAATCAAATAAGCCATGGCAGCAATTAAACCTAGGAGATTCAAAGCTAGATTGGCAGTTAAGGGGTACACTAAGAAATAAGGAATTGACTTCAAAGAAGTATTATTACCTATAATCAGACATGTATCAATAAAGGTCTTACTGGCCTTGACAACAATACTTGACATGGAGCTTGATTAACTTAATGTTAAGGATGCCTTTTTACATGGTGGATTACAAGAAAAAATTATGATGTCGCAGCCTGATGGATATGTTAATCTTATAAGAGTATACTATGTGTGTTTATTGAAAAGATCATTGTATGGCTTGAAGCAAACTCTAAGATAGTGGTAACTCAAATTTGATTAGTTTATGGTGTCTAATAGGTATATGAGGAGTAGTTTTGATTGTTGTGTTTATTACAAGCCTCTGCGAGAACAGACATTTACATATACTTGCTGTTAGATGTTGATGATATGTTGATAGCTTGTAGGATAAGAGATAAAATTGAAACCTTGAAAAGTCTGTTGAGCTATAAATTTGATATGAAGTGTTTGGGTAATATCGGGCAGGTCTCCTCGAGGCCCTTCTAGCTCGAATAAAAATACCCCGAGGTCAACCCAGCTCGAGCAGAAGTCCCGACCACTGGCACGAAGACGATCTCACTAGACGTCAAAGCTGGTTAAGGTCGAGGGATTCAGAGTCGCCCGAGCTCCGAGCTCTCTTGCCAGCTCGAGGTCATCAGATACGACCAAGGCTGGACAAGAACGGTGAGCTCGAAAATTGATCAAGACCCGAGCTCTCTTTTCTGCTCGCTGCAGTCAAGTTCTCGAGCACAACTGGGTTGCGCCAGTCATGGGACAAATGGAATGTAAGACCCGGCCCAAGGCAGCCTGATCCATTTTCTCAAAATCCTGGCACACTTTTAGATGTCTGACCAGGGCCCCACATAGTATGGTGGTGGTACTGTTGCCGATGGCCGGCACATGCCCGTACGGTATCATCATTCCTTGCGCACATGCCAGACATGGTGATCTGGCCACGTGAACCGGGTTAAGGAGACAGCCGCGCATCCCCAGGGAATATTACGCCAATCCCGGCTGTCAGAGGGACCCAGACACCACTGATGGAGGAATGGAAAGCTCTTGGAGAGAAAGGGCAGGAAAAACAGAGAATAAAAGGAAACGGAAGGGTAAGTTGCAGAGGTTCCGAAAATTCACACAGGTTCTTCATATCCTTACTTCCCCTTACACTGATTTTCAAGAAAATTCCATTTATTCAAAACTAAGGGAGATACCAAAAAGAACAACCCGATTACTGACTTGAGCGGCGGAAGGTTTTCGCCGGAACAACACCCGACGACCCCTGACATTATTTTCCGTGAGTACAGGCCAGGAAGACTTCCGTTCTGAAAAAGACAGAGGAACAGGAATAGGGAGACAGTCCTGCGTGAGCTCGAGTTATCTGCGAGTAGAAGATTTTAGCACTGTTTGAAGGGATGCGGGAAAACTGCATCAACATTTTTTTTGGCGCCGTCTGTGGGGATTAGTTCAAAAAGCCTGATTTCCCAACACGTTCAGGACACACAACGCAACGATGAGAGGAAACAGCCGAAGAGGTGTGAGCCATGAGGAATCGGTGACTTTGAGAGAAGTGGCCAATGAGGCTCAGAATAGGGAGATCCAAGAAAGAATGGATCGGATGGAGAAATAAATGGAGACTCTGACCTCGATACTGCAAGAACTCAGGGATGGACAGAAGAAAGCGTGTAATAAAGTCCCTGAATCCAGTCGTGGGAACGCTCCCATTCGGGAGAATGTGGGAGATGAAGCCCAAAGACCTAGGGCACAATACGTTGCCTTGAGGGAGGAGACGAACATGGAGGAAAGAAAGTTTCGCCAGTACTTGTAGGATACAGCCCCAACCTCCCGCGCGGAAGAGCTGGAGGGGGAGGTGTGTAGGTTGGCACAAGTTGTGGAGGATCTCCGGGGAAACGGAAAGAGCCCAAGCTGGCGAATAATGCTGGAGAACGAATCCCCACTCTCGACTGAGATCATGGGTGTCACGATCCCAGATCTGAAATTTTCAGGAAAAAGTGATCCGCTGGTGCATATAGAGCGGTTTAACAACATGACAGGAGTGCAGGGTTTGTCGGCAGCGTAGAGGTGCAGGGCCTTCCCGCTCACTCTTGAGTGAAGGGCAAGAGAATGGTACCGCAGGCTACCACGGGGAAGCATCCTGAGCTTTGAACAGATGTGTAGGGAGTTTGCAGAGCAATTTCGGGGTGCAGTGACTCCCGAGGATGGTATGATAGAGCTATCAGAGGTAAGACAGAGGGAGGGAGAATCTCTTCGGGAGTTTGTCAAAAGATACCATAGATCGGTCCTAGATCTTGGTGCGTTCAATCATCCCCAAGCACTGAGGGGACTGAAGGACCGGATCCGGATGGGGAGACCATGGTATAATCTGCGGAGTCCTTCGATCCGTTCATATTTGGACGCGTATGAGCAGGTGAAGATGGATATGGTAATTGAAGAGGAAAAGGCTACAAAGCTGAGAAGTGAGTAGGGCAATGGAGCAAAGAGGAAGGAAAAATGAGGTCCTGCCCGAGGAGCACAAGCTTCAAAAGCAGCAAGGGACCGGGTTGCTCCGTACAACCCATACCATAGAGCTCCCCCACCGCGGATGGTTCCCTTGCTACCTCGCAGGTCTCCAGTTCGAGATCACAGGGAGTACAGGCGTCACAACGACCACACATCCCGTAACCAGCCACCAAGCAGACCTAAGACGAACCACAACAGAGCAGATCGTCCATTGCCTCCCCCACCAAGAAGTTTTCCAAGGGATCGGGTGATACAGATGGTGGAGCAAAGCCCCTCTTACGAGCAATACACGAGGTTGAAGGTATCTCGCGAAGAGATACTCTAAGTGGCTGAGGAGCGAGGACTACTGAGCCCTCCAACGCCACTGGCCAAGTCAGCTGGTAAATGAGACAAGATGCGGTTCTGCCGTTTCCTTGGTGACCACGGCCATTCCACATCACAGTGCCGTGATTTGAAGAACCAGGTGGAGGACTTGGCTAGGAATCGGTACTTGGATGAGTTTATTGAAGGAGGGCATCCGGTGGTTAAACCACAGCCTGAGGAAGATGATCGAGCTTACGAAATAGACATGGAGCCACCAGCCACGAGGGTGATCTTGGGAGGGCCCTCCATGGCAGGAAGTTCGAACAGAGCTCGGAAGAATTATTGCAGATATGCCGCTGTCGGCCGAGAGGTTCTGTTCACTGCCCCCGCTGCCAAAAAGGCCAAGGTCCGGCAGGTGCCCATTATGTGGACAAAGGAGGACGAGGAGGGGGTGCTGTACCCCCACGAGGATGCCCTGGTTGTAAAAGCTAACATAGCTAACAAGGAAGTTGACCGAATACTGGTAGACTCGGGAAGCTCGGTGGATATTCTCTTCAAATCCACACTTGAGGATTTGGGAATAACAGGCGCGAGCCTCGAGCAGACGAGCACTTCCTTGAAAGGATTCGGGGGAGGAAAGCTGATACCCGTAGGAATCATCAAGCTGGCAGTAACCATGGGCTCGAGGCCTTTTGAAAAGAATATGATGCTGGATTTTGTGGTGGTAGATGAGGCCAGCCCATACCAGGCAATTCTAGGGAGGCCGTTTATGAGGATCAGCCAGTGTGTGCTATCCACCCACTACTTGACCTTGAAGTATCGAGTGAATGGGGCTGTAGGGGTCGTAAAAGGCAGCCAGAGGGTGGCAAGGAGTTACTACAGTTGTGGCAGCCAAAGAAATCATGCAGATAACCTCGCTAGACTCGAGGGGGGATTCAAGGAATGGAAGACAAGAGCCGGCTAAGAAGCTGGAGGAGGTCGAAGTGAGAGCAGACGACCTCGAGAAGAAAATTCGAATCGGCTCGGGCATTAGCAAGCAGCTGAGAGGAAAGCTGGTGGAGTGTCTGCGAGCACATGCGGATGTGTTCGCATGGACGCATGAGGATATGCCCGGGATTGACCCAGAAGTGGCGTATCACAGGCTGGCAATACGGAGCGATGCTAAGCTAGTGAGACAAAAGTGGAGATGCATCAACCAAGAAAGATATAAGGCCATCAATTGCGAGGTGGAGAAGTTGCTGAAAGCGGGATTCATGTGAAAAAGGCAAGTGGGAAATGGAGAATGTGCGTGGACTTCACAGATGTGAACAAGGCTTGCCCAAAAGATAGCTTTCCGCTGCCAAAGATAGACCAACTGGTGGATTCTACGACGGGGTACGGGCTGCTTAGTTTTATGGATGCATTCTCAGGATATAACCAGATTACCATGCATCGATCAGATGAGGAATGCACAGCCTTCATCACCAACTAGGGATTGTACTGCTACAAGGTCATGCCCTTCGGTCTGAAGAATGCCTGGGCAACATACCAGAGGTTGGTGAACAAGGTCTTTAAGCCATTGATTGGCCGAACGATGGAGGTGTATGTGGATGACATGATCACAAAGTCGAAGGACGCCGAGGAGCATGTAAGGTGCTTAGAGGAGACCTTTGCACTCTTAAGAAAGTATCGGATGAAACTAAACCCAGAGAAATGTGCTTTTGGAGTGGGTTCGGGAAAATTCTTAGGCTTCATGGTCAGTCACAGAGGATCGAGGCCAATCCGGAGAAGATAAGAGCAGTGGTGGAAATAAGGTCCCCCCGCAGTCTCAAGGAGATCCAAAGTCTTACCGGCAAACTGGCATCCCTCAATAGGTTCATATCTCGAGGCACAGATAATTGCCGAATTTTCTTCCAAGAAATGAAGAAAGGCAGGAAGACAAAGTGGACGCCAGAATGCGAAGTGGCATTCCAACAGTTGAAAGAATACCTGCTGAAGGCTCCATTACTGTCTACACCTCGAGCAGGGGAGGTACTGTTTCTATACTTAGCCGTCTCCCAATGGGCAACGAGCTCGGTTCTGGTAAGGGAGGAGTCAGGGGTGCAGTACCCTGTTTATTAGACGAGCAGAGCTTTGCTAGAAGCTGAGACTCTGTATCTACTAATGGAGAAATGGGCACTGGCCCTGGTCACAGTGGCCCGAAATTTGAGGCCTTATTTTCAGGCACATTCGGTAGTGGTTCTAATAAACCAGCCCCTCAGGCAAACTCTGTATAAGCCTGAAACTTCTGGAAGGTTGGTAAAGTGGTCAGTGGAGTTAAGCGAGTTCGACATTAACTACTAGCCTCGAGCAGCCATAGAAGCACAGTCTTTAGCTGACTTCGTGGTCAAGTGCACTGCAAGGGATGAGGAGACAGAGAGCGAGCTCCCACTAGGATCCCAGGCCTCGACCAACACGTGGATAGTCACAGTAGATGGATCTTGTGGAAATCAGGGAGCAGGGGCAGGAGTTGTGCTCCTAAGTCCTGAAGGGGCAGAGATGCAATACGCCGTGAAATTAGATTTCGAAGTTACCAACAATCAGGCCGAGTACGAGGCCGTGATCGCGGGATTGAAGCTCGCCTCGGTAGTAAAAGCAGAGGAGGTAAAGCTTCGAACAGACTCACAGCTGGTAACAAACCACCTCGACGAGAGCTTCCAGGCGAAGGGGGAGAAGATGGAAGCCTACCTACGGAAGGTGAAGCAGCTAATGGGGAGTTTCCGAGCTATCGAGGTGGAAAAAATCCCAAGGGGAAAGAATTTTTGAGCTGATAGCTCGCATGGCAGCCGCATCAGACCCCAAAATACTAAAGTCGATCCCCTTGGAAATCAAGACCTGCTCGAGCATCGAGCAAAAGGACGAGGTGATGAGCTTATCGATGAGCAACACCTGGATGGAGCCGATCGTTTCTTACCTCAAGGAAGTTGAAGTGCAAAGCGGCCAGGTACACTCTCATTGACGGGGTCTTATATAGACGGGGATACACCCTCCCCTTGCTGCGGTGCTTAGACGAGGAGGAGGCAGATTATGTCCTCCGAGAGATACACAAAGGAATCTGCGGGAATCATTCTGGTGCGAGGTCTTTGGCTTTCAAGGCTTTGAGGCAAGGATACTTTTGGCCCCGCATGCATCAAGATGCCCAGGAGAAGACCAGAAGCTACAAGAGTTGCCAGAGTTTTGCCAACTACTTAACTCAACCTCAAGAGAACCTTACGGTGATGAACTCACCATGGCCGTTTGCTCAATGGGGAATTGACTTGATCGGGCCACTGCCGAAGGGGAAAGCATCTGCCACCCATGCCATAGTCGCAATCGATTACTTCACCAAATGGGTCGAAGTGGGAGCCTTGAGCAGCATCATGGAAGGTAAAACCACTGATTTCATATGGAAAAATGTAATTTGCAGGTATGGGATTTCTGATGCACTAGTCACAGACAATGGGAGACAGTTTGACAACGGCAAATTCAGAGACTTCTGCCGAAATCTGGGGATAGAGCTGAAATTTTGCTCTCCTTCACACCCACAAGCCAATGGACAAGTGGAAGCCGCGAACAAGACCATAAAACATCTCCTAAAGACCAGACTTGACGAGCAAAAAGGAGCCTGGGTGGACGAGCTGCCTGGTGTCTTGTGGGCTTACAGAACCACACACAAAGCAGCCCTTGGAGAGACCCGTTCTCCTTGGCGTTTGGGCACTAGCGATGGTTCTCGGTGAAATAGGAATGGGGACGCATCGAACGGAACACTTCAAGAAGAAGCAAAACAACGGGCAAATGTGTGCAGGTCTAGACTTGCTGGAAGAGAAGAGAGAAAGGGTCGCTGCTAAGATCGCAGAATATCAATAGAGAGTGGCTCATTATTACAACCGAAATGTGCACATTCGCTGGTTCTATGTGGGTGATTGGGTACTCAGAAGAGTCAACCAAAGCATGAAGGACCCAAGGCAAGGTGTGCTAGGGCCGAATTGGGAAGGCTCTTATCGAGTCACTCAATTAGCAAGACCAGGAGCATACCGGCTAGTTCATCCGGATGGACGAGAGGTCAAGAGGCCGTGGAACACACAACTGTTGATGAAATACTTCCAGTAAGTTTCCTTGTATTGTGAGTGTTAATGTAAGATTCCTCCCCAAAATGGGATATGTAAAAACTCAAATGTATGTAAGAGTAAGAAAAATATTTGTAATATAAATTCAAGTTGAAGCCAAAAAGCTCGTGAAGAACGCTAAGGTCAGAAGTCCCAAAGCCTAAGCCTTTAGGCCGGACGGTACCTAGCGAGGCCAATGCAGGTCGAGGCGAGGCGGCTCGTGAAGAGCGCTAAGGTCGAAGTCCCAAAGCCTAAGCCTTTGGGCGGGACGGTACCTAGCGAGGCCAGTGCAGGCCGGCGAGGCGACTCTGAAGAACACTAAGGTCAAAGTCCCAAGCCTAAGCCTTTAGGCGGGACGATTACTAGCGAGGCCAATTAAAGGCCGAGCGAAGAAACTCTTGAAGACAGCGCGAGGTTAGAAGTCCCAAAGCCTAAGTCTTAGGCGGGACGGTTGCCAGCGTGGCTAATTGCTGAGGCCGGCGAAGCTCGTGAAGACAAGCCGAGGCCGGAAGTTCCAAAGCCTAAGTCTTAGGCGGGACGGTGCTAAGCGAGGCCAGTGCGGAGCTCGGCGGAAGCTCGTGAAGACAATCGCTGAGGCCGAAGTCCGAAGCCTAAGTCTTAGGCGAGGCAGTGCCAGCGAGGCCAATTGCAGGGCCGAGTAGAGTTCATGAACACATGGCCGAGGCCGGAAGTCCCAAGCCTAAGTCTTAGGTGGGACGGTGCCCAGTGAGGCCAGTCTGGTGAGCGGAAGAAGCTCTTGAAGACAAGCCGAGGCCGAAGTCCCAAAGCCTAAGTCTTAGGCGGGACGGTGCTAGCGAGGCCAATGCGAGGCCGAGCCAGAGTTCATGAAGACAACGGCGAGACCGAAGTCCCAAGCCTAAGTCCTAGGCCGGACGATGCTCAGTGAGGCCAGTCTGAGTCGAGCAGAAGAAGCTCTTGAAGACAACGCTGAGGCCAGAAGTCACAAAGACTAAGTCTGAGGTGGGACAGTGCCAAGCGAGGCCAATTGCAGGCCCGAGAAGAAGCTCTTGAAGACAACGCTGAGGCTAGATGTCCCAAAGCCTAAGTCTTAGGCGAGCAGTTGCAAGCGAGGCCAATTCTGAGGCCGAGCGAGTTCATGAAGACAACGCTGAGGCCAGAAGTCCCAAAGCCTAAGTCTTAGGCGGGACGGTGCCCAGCGAGGCCAATTGCAGGCCGAGCAAAAGAAGCTCATGAAGAATGTTAAGGCTAGAAGACCCAAAGCCTACGCCTCAGGCGGGACGGTGCCAAGCATAAATCTAAAGGATTAAACACGCAGTAATACACTTGGAAATAAAATAAAATAAAAAGTCCAACACTTATAAAATTCTTACTTAGCAAGTATATGAAGACAATGCTACATACAAAACAAAAGAACATACACACGAGCACAAAAAGAAATTGTTCAACATATGCCTTTTTATTTCATTAAAAAGATTACAAGTACAGGAAATAAATAATAAAAAAAAAGGGTTTAGGCAGCAGGGTTGTCATCGGCAGCGGCAGAAGGAGTAGCAGTAGGAGCAGCAGGAGGAGCCTCAGCAGGAGGAGGAGGAACATCTCCAGCAGCAGCAGGGGGAGGGACAACTTCCCCAGGTCCGGTCTGCGGCTCGGAAGGGGAAGCTCCAGACTCTTAGGTGGGGGCGTCGTGTATGCGTATGTACTTGGCAACACCCTCTTGGACCTTAGACAGGTCGACCTCAGGATGTACCTTGCCCAAGGAATACACGAGGCAGTCATAGCTGAAGTCCACCCCGTTGTTGTACTCGAGTGCGAGCTGGACCTTCAAAGCGACAATTTGCCCTTGGAGACGAGAAGTTTCCCCCTCCAAGGTCTTCTCGTAGGAGGATCTCTGGATCTCCAAATCCTTCCGAGTCTCGACCAACTCCTCGCGGATGTCAGTCAGCTCCCTCTGGAATTGAGAAACCTTAGAGTCTGCCACTGCTGTCCTCTCTGCAAAGGTGGCATTCTCATCTTGGAGCCTCGAGTTCTCCTCTTTCAGCTCCCCGACAGTCTGCTCCAAGTTACGGATCGCTGCTCGAAGCTCCTCCTGGGAATCTTTAGTCTTGGCCTGGAGCTTGGTCACAGCTGCTGAAGTCCGGGAGGAGAGGCGCTGGAGAGCGCTGAACAGCTCGTCAGCATCATAAGATTCCAGTCCATCCAAGAATCTGTCATCCATCCCCCCTAAAAAGCTCCTCAGATAAGACTCTGCTCCTGCACGCTTTCGGGTTGAGGGCGAGATGAGGCCACAATCCTCTGACGCCTGGGAAGAGGACCTTCTTCTGCTCGTGCTACCTACCGAGGAGAAGGGGGAGCTCGAGCAGGTGGAGGCGGAGCGTCTGTTTCTGCTCGCGATCTCTTTGAAGTGCTCGCGCCTCCAGCAGTCCCTACTCGGCTATGCATCATCTCACACACTCCCCTCATATCTTCTGCTGGCACCAAACCAAATTCTAAAAAATTTTGGGGTGTGAGTAGCTCCCTGCACGAGCTCGCGTTGTCAAGAGCAGTCTTGATGTGTGCCTGAAGCTCTTCCCCAATTCTGAAAGGTTAAAATAATGAGAACAGACGCAAGCAGAAATGTTAAAATGAGAATTCACCGGACAGATAGACAACCTGGAGTGCAAATATGCCGTGGAACCAGAGGGAACCCCTCGGTGAGAGGTCTAGCATGCCCCCATTCTCCCCCTACGAAGAAGAATTTTCTCTTCCAGTTGCCACCAGAAGTTGGGAGGTCAGTGATGGGTTTTTTACCCTTTTGGCTGGAGGTAAGGTAGTACCAACCAGCATCCTTTGGGCTGCACTTCAACTGATACAGGTGCTTTATTTCCCCTACCGAGGGTTCACCCAGATCACACCATTTCCACAATACAAAGAGTCCGGAAAGGACCTCCACCCGTTCGGGTTCAACTGCCCCGGGGCCAGACCAAATCTGGACAAAACCCGGGCAAAATAAGGCTGAAGAGGCAGCCTGACCCCCCATCTGAAACATTCCAGATAGAAGGTCGTGTACCCTTGAAGGAGACGGCTGGGGATATCACCCCTGCTCGGCAATCTTAAATCCACATTGTCGGGTATGTTATAGGTGTCCCTAAGTCTATTCAAATCTGTCTGGGTGGTTTCGCATCTCATATGGTCAATGGGGTATCCCCTACCCTCAGACCTTTGGCTGGCCCTTTCCTCCTGATGCGGCTGGGCCTCCGCCGCGAGCAATGCCCCTTTTGAACTAGAATCCCTCACGGGAATTATAATAAGAGGCCCCATTTCACTAGATGAGGAAGAATCCTCAGGGGACATTCTACGGGCTCTACCAGACATCTTTACCTAGAGTTTAATCTACCCAAATGAAATCAAGGACCCAGAAGAAGGAAAAATGGTGAAGATAGAGAGAAGAAGGGTTGTACCTGGATACAGAGAAAGGTTTAGACGGCCAGGAATAACGCAGACACGGAAGAAGAAGACAAAGAAGTTCTTGCAAAAGGTTTCGGGTTTGAGTAAAAATGAGCAATAGGAAGTACAGTGAAGAAATCTAGGGTTTTTAAAAGAGGAAAGGCAAAAGGTGCGTCTCTTCAGCAAACGGTGCGAAGATCAAGGGACGCGACCTTTCGAGTCACGTCCCTTGAAAATTTGAACGCACGATCAGGATTTACCCACGTGTCCCGCATTAAATGTGAAATGATGGAAGTGGAAGACAGCTGGGGAACGAGGGGAAGCGTAAAAGGCCGGGAAGTCAGCCCATCACTAAATAAGTTTTCAGTCTTATCTCATTTCACTCGAAAGACTAGAAACTGGGGGACTGGTGTTTGGGTAATATCAGGCAGGTCTCCTCGAGGCCCTTCTAGCTCGAATAAAAATACCCAGAGGTCAACCCGACTCGAGCGAAGTCCAGACCAGCAGCACGAAGGCGATCTCACTAGGCGTCAAAGCTGGTTAAGGTCGAGGGATTCAGAGTCGCCCGAGCTCCGAGCTCTCTTGCCAGCTCGAGGTCATCAGATACGACCAAGGTTGGACAAGAGCGGTGAGCTCGAGCCAGTCAAGACCCGAGCTCTTCTTCTGCACGCCTTCTGATCAAGTTCTCGAGCACTAGCTGGATTGCGCCGATCATGGGACAAATAGAATGTAAGACCCGGACCAGGCGGCCGAGCCGTTTTCTCGGAATCCGGCACACCTTTAGATGTCGACCGGGGCCCGCATGGTATGGTGGTGAATGCTGTTGCCGATGGCTGACATGCCCCCACGGTGTCATCATTCCTTGCGCACATGCCCGACATGGTGATCTGGCCACGTGAACCGGGTTAAGGAGACAGCCGCGCATCCCTAAGGAATATTACGCCAATCCCGGCTGTCAGAGGGACCCAGACACCACTGACGCGGGAATGGATGCTCTTGGAGAGAAAGGGCGGGAAAAACAGAGAATAAAAGGAAACGGACGGGTAAGTTGCAGAGGTTCCGAAAATTCACACAAATTCTTCCTATCCTTACTTCCCCTTGCACTGATTTTCCAAAAAATTCCATTTATTCAAAAAAGAAAGGCAAAAATCTCCTTTTCTTTCTTCTGATCTCCCAAACTAAGGGAGATACCAAAAAGAACAACCCAATTACTGATTTGAGCGTCGGAGGGTTTTCGCCGGAACAACACTCGGTGACCCCTGACATTGTTTTCCGTGAGTACAGGCCAGGAAGACTTCCGTTCTAAAAAAGACAGAGGAACAGGAATAGGGAGACAGTCCTGCTCGAGCTCGAGTTATCCGCGAGCAGAAGATTTTAGCACTGTTTGAAGGGACGCGGGAAAACTGCATCAACATGAAGGATTTGGGTCATGCCAAAAGGATAATAAGCATGGAAATTGTTAGAAATAGGAAGAAAGAAACTATGTTTCTCTCTTAAAGAAAGTATTTGGAAAAGGTACTTAAGTCATTTGGAATATTGGTCAGCAAACTTGTAATGACTCCATTTGCCTCTTACTTTAAGCTATCTAGCTTTCAGTTTCCAAAAATAGATGAGGAAAGGGCTAAAATGATAAACATTCCATATGCAAATACTGTTGGGTGTATGATGTATGTAATGGTCATTATAAGCCCTAATTTAGCTCATGCCCTTAGTTTTATAAGCAGGTTTATGGCCTCACTTGGAAAAGAACATTGGAAGGCAATTAAGTGGGTGATGGGATATCTTAATGGTATTTTGGAATATGGTGTTGTATGTTATTATTTTATTACGCATACTTTAATGCTCGTTAATTAAGTATACATATTATTTTTTTATTCAATTTATGTGTTAGTACCCATTAATTAAGTATGCATGTTATTATTTTATTCAGTATACATGTCAGTGCTCGTTAATTATACATGTTTTTTTTTCACTTTCAGCATATGTAAATTTTATTTATAAGATTTTTTAAGATTTTTAAAAATAAAATTTTTAAAATTTTATATTATTTATTTAGGTAGTATATGTTTTTTTTATATATAAATTGAAATCTTTTTGTGGGTCTCTAGGCATTCACCTAATTTGTCTTATGGTAGAACCAGCTCCAAAATATGTCTCTTTTATCCTCAATGAAATGCAGCTAAATATTAAAACAAAATCAGTTTTCATTTTTCAAGCATTCACGCCAAAAGGCTTTCCAACATGCCTCTTGGTAGTACAACTATTGTAAAAGAATCAGAAACTTTCAAAACCATCGAGGAAAAGGCTAACTACCACCATTGTTTAAGAGAAAGTTTTAGTCAAAATGCTGTGCCAAAACACCAAGGTCAAGTACTGAAATGGTAAAACCATGGTGGAGCAATTGATCTTGAGGCCTTCGAATCAAAAGTTCTCATAATTTCGTGCTAATATATCAAACCTGAAATTCTAAAGATTGCTAATACGATCGCTCTCTTATGTTGTCGGTTCATCAGGTCTATGAATTTTCTTAGGGTATAATAATTCAACTTGCAACTTAATTAAGATTTTGAAATTCTATATTCTTCTTATTCTCAATCCAGTCACTCATTGATGATTAAATTACTTTGCTACTAATAATCTCCATCTGCATTATATAATTAACGCCAAGCTCAATTATGAAGATCTTTGCTAAAAAATCTAACATTGTTTTAAATATATTGACAACCCATTATCTTTATCATGACAAAATCTTGCAACCTCATTGTCTCTGTTGATTGTCCTATATTGTTATTTGTTATTATTTTTATTTTTATTTTTATATTTTTCAAACTTAAATGAAACGTTGTGTTTCAATATTGCATGCTATTCTCATGGCATGTAAGTATCTAGTTGAAACTATCAGATATTGTAAAGTTGCAATATTTTCTAAAACTAGCCTTTGTAAGATATTTCTTTTTAGGTTTTATTTATTTAAAATACTTTTATTATCAGATCATTAGTTGAGCTGTGTTTTTGGTTTTCAATGTTTACTTAATAGCATCTCCATGAATGACTAGGATAAGTAATTTTCATCACCTGAAATCTATAAAAGGTCTTGTATGTGATAGGCTCCTCTTAACCATTAAGGCATTAACCAAGATTTCAAAGAACTCACAAGATGATTTTATTTGGTTAATGAAAGCTATATTTATAACATTACAATGATAAAATTAGATTAAATCAAGAATAAAGGAATTATTTACTATTATTGAGAAATTAATCTTATTAATATTGACTAAGTTCACGATTCATGATGGTGTGGCTGAAAGATTTGAGGTTTGGAATACAAAATTTTTTAGGATATATCTAAAATTTAATTTATTAATATTTCTATATAAGTAGTATTATTTAATGAGTAATTTATTTAGTTACAATAGCTTACTCATACTAAATTTTACAGTTTCGAAACAAGTAATGGGGAACAAAATTCTTGCATACAACGAAAGATGATATGGAACGTCGTCATCTCTTCTATTGCAACCTCCTTATGCCACTAATATATATAAGTTACGTTGTGAATTTTTTTTATTAAAAAAAGGTGTTAATTCTAAATTATATGTTTCTTTTAATGTAACAGTTATGGGCAGCACTTGGATCAGGGTAAAGGATTGTACTTCCTTTCCGTAAAAGCCACTATTTCAAGAAAGTGGTCTCTACACGCTATGAGAGTCAGTATTTCAAGGAGCAAGAAGGCCTTTACATGTTGTACGAAAGACCAATAAAGGCTATTCATTGTGAAGACTTCCATCATAGCATGTATACACAAATATTTTATGGCCTTTAGGAGAGGGGGCAAGTTTTCAGGCTGTGAACAGTCTTTGCCATTGGTGTGCAGCGAGCCATCATATTTCCGGGGCAAGTTTTCAGGCCCTGAACAGTCTTGGCCATTGGTTTGCAGCGAGCCATCATATTTCCCTAGGATTATTAGGATGTTTTTACTCATGACATTATGACCAGAACACTAAACCATCATATTTCCCTAGGATTATTAGGATGTTTTTACTCATGACATTATGACCAGAACACTAAACCAGCAAATTACAGACCCTTCTTTTTTTTTTTTTAAACATCAGACTATTGCTCAGGATTACAACTCATATACTATGAGACTATTACTGATATTTACAAATCAGACTATGCCTTGGACTAGTTTACATTAATTCGAATGGAGCACTGCCCGATTGTAAGCCCTCACTAATATTCGAGGGATGTCTACTTCTCACACTTGGGCAACGAAACAGACTGACCTTCACTCAAAGCCTCTCCTTAATTCGTATGGAGCACTGCCCAGATTGTAAGCCCTCACTAATATTCGAGGGATGTCTACTCCTCACCCTTGGGCAAGGTCTAGTTTACATTAATTCATATGGAGCACTGCCCAGATTGTAAGCCCTCACTAATATTCGAGGGATGTCTACTCCTCACATTTGGGCAAGGAAGCAGACTAACCTTCACTCAAAGCCTCTCCTCAGGGATGTCTACTCCTCACACTTGGGCAAGGAACCAGACTGACCTTCACTCAAAGCCTCTCCTTACATCAGACTATGCCTAGAACTAGTTTACATTAATTCGTATGGAGCACTGCCTAGATTGTAAGCCCTCACTAATATTCAAGGGATGTCTACTCCTCACACTTGGTCAGGGATGTAAGCCCTCACTAATATTCGAGAAATGTCTACTCCTCACACGTGGGCAAGGAAGTAGACTGACCTTCACTCAAAGCCTCTACTCAGGGATGGCTACTCCTCAAATTTGGGCAAGGAAGCAGACTGACCTTCATATTAATTCGTATGGAGCACTGCCCATATTGTAAGCTTCGAGGGATGTCTACTCCTCCCACTTGGGCAAGGAAGCAGACTGACCTTCACTCAAATTCTTTCCAAGGGACGTCTACTCCTCACAGCCTCTCCTCAGAGATGTCTACTCCTTACACTTGGGCAAGGAAGCAGACTGACCTTCACTGAACGCCTCTCCGAGGGATGTCTACTCCTCACACTTGGGCAGGGATGTAAGCCCTCACTAATATTCGAGGGATGTCTATACCTCACACTTGGGCAAGAAAGCAGACTAACCTTCAACACAAACCCTCTCCTCTGGGATGTCTACTCCTCTCCTCACACTTAGGCAGGGATGTAAGCCTTCACTAATATTCGAGGGATGTCTACGCCTCACACTTGGGCAAAGAAGCAGACTGACATTAACTAAAAGCTTTTCCTCAGGGATGTCTACTCCTCACACTTGTGCAAGGAGGAAGCAGACTGACCTTCACTCAAAGCCTCTCTTCCGGGAGGTCTACTCCTCACACTTGGACAAGGAAGCAGACTGACCTTCACTCAAAGACTCTTCTCAGGGATTGGGGATGTCTACTCCTAACACTTGGGCTTACATCGAGGAGGAAGCAGACTAACATTCACTCAAAGCCTCACCACAGGGTTGTCAACTCCACACACTTGAACAAGGAAGCAGACTGACCTTCACTTAAAGCCTCTCCTCAGGGATGTCTACTCCTCACACTTCACACTTGGGCAAGGAACTTGGGCAAAGAAGCAGAATGACATTCACTCAAAGCCTCTCCTCGGGGATGTCTACTCCTCTCCTCACACTTAGGAAGAGATGTAAGCCCTCACTAATATTCAAGGGATATCTACTCCTCACACTTGGGCAAGGAAACAGACTGACCTTCACTTAAAGCCTCTCCTCAGGGATGTCTATTCCTCACACTTCACACTTGGGCAAGGAACTTGGGCAAAGAAGCAGAATGACCTTCAGTCAACGCCTCTCCGAGGGATGTCTACTCTTCACACTTGGGCAGGGATGTCTACTCCTCACACTTGGGCAGGGATGTAAGCCCTCACTAATATTCGAGGGATGTCTACTCCTCATACTTGGGCAGGGATGTAAGCCCTCACTAATATTCTAATCCTTACACTTGGGCAAGAAAACAAACTAACCTTCACACAAAGCCTCTCCTCAGGGATGTCTACTCCTCTCCTCACACTTAGGCAGGGATGTAAGCCCTCACTAATATTCGAGGGATGTCTACTCCTCACACTTGGGCAAGGAAACAGACTTACTTTCAGCCAAAGTCTCTCCTCAGGGATGTCTACTCAACATACTTGGGCAGGGATGTAAGCCCTCACTAATATTCGAGGGATTTCTAATCCTGACACTTGGGCAAGGAAGCAGACTAGCCTTCACACAAAGCCTCTCCTCAGGGATGTCTACTCCTCTCCTCACACTTAGGCAGGGATGTAAGCCTTCACTAATATTCGAGGGATGTCTACTCCTCACACTTGGGCAAGGAAGCAGACTGACCTTCACTATAAGCCTCTCCCCAGGGATGTCTACTTCTCACACTTGTGCAAGGAGGAAGCAGACTGACCTTAACTCAAAGACTCTCTTCAGGGAGGTCTATTCCTCACACTTGGACAAGGAAGCAGACTGACCTTCACTCAAAGCCTCTCCTCAGGGATATCTACTCCTCACACTTCACACTTGGTCAAGGAACTTGGGCAAAGAAGCAGAATGACCTTCAGTCAACACCTCTCCGAGGGATGTCTACTCCTCACACTTGGGCAAGGAAACAGACTTACCTTCAGTCAAAGCCTCTCCTCAGGGATGTCTACTCCTCATACTTGGGCAGGGATGTAAGCCCTCACTAATATTCGATGGATGTCTACTCCTCACACTTGGGCAAGGAAGCAGACTAACCTTCACACAAAGCCCCTCCTCAGGGATGTCTACTCCTCTCCTAACACTTAGGCAGGGATGTAAGCCCTTATAAATATTCGAGGGATGTCTACTACTCACACTTTGGCAAGGAAACAGACTGACTTTCAATCAAAGCCTCTTCTCAGGGATGTCTACTCCTTGCACTTGGACAATGAAGTTGACTGACCTTCACTCAAAGCCTCTACTCAGGGATGTCTAATCTTCAAATTTGGACAAGGAAGCAGACTGACCTTCATATTAATTCGTATGGAGCACTGCCCAGATTGTATGCACTCACTAATATTCGATGGATGTCTACTCCTCACACATGGGCAAGGAAGCAGACTGACCTTCACTCAAATCCTTTCCAAGGGATGTCTACTCCTCACAGCCTCTCCTCAAAGATGTCCACTCCTCGCACTTGGGCAAGGAAGCAGACTGACCTTCACTCAACGCCTTTCTGAGGGATGTCTACTCCTCACACTTGGGAAGGGATGTAAGCCCTCACTAATATTCGAGGGATGTCTACTCCTCACACTTGGGCAAGGAAACAGACTGACCTTCAGTCGAAGCCTCTCCTCAGGGATGTCTACTCCTCATACTTGGGCAGGGATGTAAGCCCTCACTAATATTCGAGGGATGTCTAATCCTCACACTTGGGCAAGGAAGCAGACTAACCTTCACACAAAGCCTCTCCTCAGGGATGTCTACTCCTGTCCTCACTCTTAGGCAGGGATGTAAGCCTCACTAATATTCGAGGGATGTCTACTCCTCGCACTTGGACAAGGAAGTACACTGACCTTCACTCAAACCCTCTACTCAGGGATGCCTACTCTTCAAATTTGGGCAAGGAAGCTGACTGACCTTCATATTAATTCATATGGAGTATTACCCTGATTGTAAGCTCTCACTAATATTCGAGGATTGTCTACTCCTCACACTTGGGCTAGGAAGCAGACTGACCTTCACTCAAATCCTTTCCAAGGGATGTCTACTCCTCACAGCCTCTCCTCAGAGATGTCTACTCCTCGCAATTGGGCAAGGAAGCAGACTGACCTTCACTCAACGCCTTTCTGAGGGATGTCTACACCTCACACTTGGGCAGGGATGTAAGCCCTCACTAATATTCGGGGGATGTCTACTCCTCACACTTGGGCAAGGAAACAGACTGACCTTCAGTCAAAGCCTCTCCTCAAGGATGTCTACTCCTCATACTTGGGCAGGGATGTAAGCCCTCACTAATATTCGAGGGATGTTTAATCCTCACACATGGGCAATGAAGCAGACTAACCTTCATACAAAGCCTCTCCTCAGGGATGTCTACTCCTCTCCTCACACTTTGGCAGGGATGTAAGCCCTCATTGACATTCTAGTGATGTATACTCCTCACATTTGGGCAAGGAAGCAGACTGACCTTCACTAAAACCCTCTCCTCAGGGATGTCTACTCCTCACACTTGTGCAACGAGGAAGCAGACTGTCCTTCACTCAAAGCCTCTGTTCAGGGAGGTCTACTCCTCACATTGGACAAGGAAGCAGACTGGCCTTCACTCAAAGCCTCTCCTCAGGGATTGGGGATGTCTACTCCTGACATTTGGGCTTACATCGAGGAGGATGCATACTGACATTCAATCAAAGCCTCTCCACAGGGATGTCTACTCCCCACACTTGAATAAGGAAGCAGACTGACCTTCACTTAAAGCCTCTCCTCAGGGATGTCTACTCCTCACACTTCACACTTGGGCAAGGAACTTGGGTAAAGAAGCAGAATGACCTACAGTCAAAGCCTCTCCTCAGGGATGTCTACTCCTCTCCTCACACTTAGGCAGGGATGTAAGCCCTCACTAATATTCGAGGGATATTTACTCCTCACACTTAGAAAAGAAAACAGACTGACCTTCACTCAAAGCCTCTCCGTCGGGATGTCTACTCCTCACACTTGGGAAAGGAGGAAGCGAGGCCGACCTTGCTGAAAGCCTCTCTTCATGGAGGTCTACTCCTCGCACTTGGACAAAGAGCGGTGACCTTCACTCAAAGCCTCTCCTCGGGTGTGAGGATGTACGCTCCCAACACTTGGACTTACATCGGGAGGAGGCGGACTGACATTCACTCAAAGCCTCTCCACAGGGATGTCTACTCCTCACACTTGGGCAAGGAAACAGACTGACCTTCACTAAAGCCTCTCCTCAGGTACGTCTACTCCTCACACTTCACACTTGGGCAAGGAACTTGGGCAAAGAAGCAGAATGTCCTTTACTCAAAGCCTCTCCTCAGGGATGTCTGCTCAACTTCTCACACTTATGCAGGGATGTAAGCCCTCACTAATGTTCGAGAGATATCTACTCCTGACACTTGGGCAAGAAAGCAGACTGACATTCACTCAAAACCTCTCCTCGGGGATGTCTACTCCTCACACTTAGGCAAGGAAGAAGCAGACTGACCTTCACTCAAAGCCTCTCCTAAGGGGTTAGGGATGTCTACTCCTAACACTTGGGCTTACATCGAGGAGGAAGCAGACTGACCTTCACTCAAAGCCACTCCTCACACTTGGGAAAGGAGGAACCAGACTGACCTTTACTTAAAGCCTCTACTTAGGGATGTCTACTCCTCACACTTGGACAAGGAAGTAGACTGACCTTCACTAAAAGCCTCTACTCAGGGATGTCTACTCCTCACATTTGCGCAAGGAAGCAGACTGACCTTCATATTAATTCGTATGGAGCACTGCCCAGATTGTAAGCTCTCACTAATGTTCGGGGATGTCAACTCCTCACACTTGGGCAGGAAGCGGACTAACCTTCACTCAGAAACCTTTCAAGGGATGTCTATTCCTCACGACCTCTCCTAGAGATGTCTACTCCTCGCACTTGGGCAAGGAAGTAGGCGAGTCTTCACTCAGCGCCTCTCAGGGGATGTACTACTCCTCGCACTTGGGCGGGGATGTAAGCCCTCACTAATATTCGAGGGATGTCTACTCTTCACGCTTGGGCAAGGAAGCAGGTGACCTCGCTCAAAGCCTCTCCTCGGGGATGTCTACTCCTTATACTTGGGCGGGGATGTAAGCCCTCACGAATATTCGAGGATGTCTACTCCTCGCACTTGGGCAAGGAGAAAGCGGTGACGCTTCGCTCAAAGCCTCTCTTGAGGAGGTCTACTCCTCACACTTGGACAAGGAAGTAGGCCGGCCTTCGCTAAAAGCCTCTTCTCAGGGATTAGGGATGTCTACTCCTAACACTTGGACTTACATCGAGGAGGAAGCAGACTGACATTCACTCAAAGCCTCTCCACAGGGATGTCTACTCCTCACACTTGGACAAGGAAGCAGACTGACCTTCACTTAAACCCTCTACTCAAGGATGTCTACTCCTCTCCTCACACTTAAACAGGGATGTAAGCCCTCGCTAATATTCGAGGGATATCTACTCCCCACATTTGGGCAAGGAAACAGACTGACCTTCACTCAAAGCCTCTCCTCAGGGATGTCTACTCCTCACTTATAGGAAAGGGGGAAGCAGACTGAGCTTCACTCAAAGACTCTCCTCAAAGATGTCTACTCCTCACACTTGGACAAGGAAGTACATTGACCTTCACTCAAAGCCTCTACTCAGGGATGTCTACTCCTCACATTTGGGTGAGGAGCGGTGACCTACATATTAGTCGTATGGAGCCTTGCCCGGTTGTAAGCTCTCACTAATGTTCGGGGATGTCGACTCCTCACACTTGGGCAAGGAAGCAGACTAACCTTCACTCAAAACCTTTCTAAGGGATGTCTATTCCTCACAGCCTCTCCTTAGAGATGTTTACTCCTCACACTTGGGCAAGGAAGTAGACTGATCTTCACTCAACGCCTCTCCGAGGGATGTCTACTCCTCACACTTGGGCAGGGATGTAAGCCCTCACTAATATTCGAGGGATGTCTACTCTTCACACTTGGGCAAGGAAACAGACTGACCTTCACTCAAAGCCTCTCCTCAGGGATGTCTACTCCTTATACTTGGGCAGGGATGTAAGCCCTCACGAATATTCGAGGGATGTCTACTCCTCACACTTGGGCAAGGAGAAAGCAGACTGACCTTCACTCAAAGCCTCTCTTCAGGGAGGTCTACTTCTCACACTTGGACAAGGAAGTAGACTGACCTTCACTAAAAGCCTCTCCTCAGGGATTAGGGATGTCTACTCCTAACACTTGGACTTACATCGAGGAGGAAGCAGACTGACATTCACTCAAAGCCTCTCCACAGGGATGTCTACTCCTCACACTTGGACAAGGAAGCAGACTGACCTTCACTTAAACCCTCTACTCAAGGATGTCTACTCCTCTCCTCACACTTAAACAGGGATGTAAGCCACTCGCTAATATTCGAGGATATCTACTCCCACATTTGGGCAAGGAAGCAGGTGACCTTCACTCGAAGCCTCTCCCGGGGATGTCTACTCCTCGCTCGAAAGAAGGGGAAGCGGTGAGCTTCACTCAAAGACTCTCCTCAAAGATGTCTACTCCTCACACTTGGACAAGGAAGTACACTGACCTTCACTCAAAGCCTCTACTCAGGGATGTCTACTCCTCACATTTGGGTAAGGAAGCAGACTGACCTACATATTAATTCGTATGGAGCACTGCCCAGATTGTAAGCTCTCACAAATATTCGAAAGTTGTCTACTCCTCACACTTAGGCAAGGAAGCAGACTGACCTTCACTCAAAGCCTTTCCAGGGGATGTCTACTCCTCACAGGCTCTGCTCAGAGATGTCTACTCCTCACACTTGGGCAAAGAAATAGAATGACCTTCACTCAAAGCCTCTCCTCAGGGATGTCTACTCCTCTCCTCACACTTAGGAAAGGATGTAAGCCCTCACTAATATTCGAGGGATACTTACTCCTCACACTTGGGCAAGGAAGCAAACTGACCTTTACTCAAAACCTCTCCTCGGGGATGTCTACTCCTCATACTTGGGCAAGGAGGAAGCAGGCTGACCTTCACTCAAAGCCTCTCCTCAAGGATTAGGGATGTCTTATCCTAACACTTGGGCTTACATCGAGGAGGAAGCAGACTGACCTTCACTCAAAGCATCTCCTCAGGGATGTCTACTCCTCACACTTGGGCAAGGAGGATGCAGACTGACCTTCACTCAAAGCCTCTCCTCAGGGATGTCTACTCCTCACACTTGAACAATGAAGTAAACTGACCTTCACTCAAAGCCTCTGCTCAGGGATGTCTACTCCTCACATTTGGGCAAGGAAGTAGACTGACCTTCAAATTAATTTGTATAGAGCACAGCCCAGATTGTAAGCTCTCACTAATATTCGAGGGATGTCAACTCCTCACACTTGGGCAAGGAAGCAGACTAACCTTCACTCAAAACCTTTCTAAGGGATGTCTATTCCTCACAGCCTCTCCTTAGAGATGTTTACTCCTCACACTTGGGCAAGGAAGTAGACTGATCTTCACTCAACGCCTCTCCGAGGGATGTCTACTCCTCACACTTGGGCAGGGATGTAAGCCCTCGCTAATATTCGAGGGATGCCTACTCCTCACACTTGGGCAAGGAAGCAGATTGACCTTTACTCAAAGCCTTTCCAAGGGATGTCCACTCGTCACGGCCTCACTCTCGGAGATGTCTACTCCTCACGATTAGGCGAGGAAGCAATCGACCTTCACTCAGCGCCTCTCAGGGGATGTCTACTCCTCGCACTTGGGCGGGGATGTAAGCCGCTGCTAATATTCGAGGATGTCTACTCTTCGCACTTGGGTAAGAAGCAGACTTACCTTCACTCAAAGCCTCTCATCAGGGATGTCTACTCCTCATACTTGGGCAGGGATGTAAGCCCTCACTAATATTCGAGGATGTCTAATCCTCGCACTTGCATGAGAAGCGGACTAACCTTCACTCAAAGCCTCTCTTGGGGATGTCTACTCCTTTCCTCACACTTAGGCGGGGATGTAAGCCCTCACTAATATTCGAGGGATGTCTACTCCTCACAGTTGGGCAAGGAAGTAGACTGATCTTTACTCAAATCCTCTCCTCAGGGATGTCTAGTCCTCACACTTGGGTAAGGAGAAAGCAGACTCACCTTCACTCAAAGCCTCTCTTCATGGAGGTCTACTCCTCACACTTGGACAAGGCAGCAGACTGACCTTCACTCAAAGCCTCTCCTCAGGGATTAGGGATGTCTACTCCCAACACTTGACTTACATCGAGGAGGAGCGGTCGACATTCACTTAAAGCCTCTCCACAGGGATGTCTACTCCTCACACTTCACACTTGGGCAAGGAACTTGGGCAAAGAAGCAGAATGACCTTCACTCAAAGCCTCTCCTCGGGGATGACTACTCTTCACACCTGGGCAAGGAATAAGCAGACTGACCTTCACTTAAAGCCTCTCCTTAGGGATTAGGGATGTCTACTCCTAACACTTGGGCTTACATCGAGGAGGAAGCGGACTGAACTTCACTCAAAGGCTCTTCTCAGGGATGTCTACTCCTCACACTTGGGCAAGGAGGAAGCAAACTGACCTTCACTCAAAGCCTCTCCTCAGGGATTAGGGATGTCTACTCCTAACACTTGGGCTTACATCGAGGATGAAGCAGACAGACCATCACTCAAACCATCTCCTCAGGGATGTGTACTCCTCACACTTGGGCAAGGAGGATGCAGACTGACCTTCACTCAAAGCCTCTCCTCAGGGATGTCTACTCCTCACACATGAACAAAGAAGTAAACTGACCTTCACTCAAAGCCTCTACTCAGGGATGTCTACTCCTCACATTTGGGCAAGGAAGTAGACTGACCTTCATATTAATTCGTATGGAGCACAGCCCAGATTGTAAGCTTTCACAAATATTTGAGGGATGCCTACTCCTCACACTTGGGCAAGGAAGCAGACTGACCTTCACTCAAAGCCTTTCCAAGGGATGTCCACTCCTCACAGCCTCTCCTCAGAGATGTCCACTCCTCACACTTGGGCAAGGAAGCAGTCTGACCTTCACACAAACGCCTCTCTGAGGGATGTCTACTCCTCACACTTGGGTAGGGATGTAAGCCCTCACTAATATTCGAGGGATGTCTACTCTTCACACTTGGGTAAGGAAACAGACTTACCTTCACTCAAAGCCTCTCCTCAGGGATGTCTACTCCTCATACTTGGGCAGGGATGTAAGCCCTCACTGAATATTCGAGGATGTCTAATCCTCGCACTTAGGCAAGGAAGTAGACTAACCTTCACTCAAAGCCTCTCTTCAGGGACGTCTACTCCTTTCCTCGCACTTAGGCAGGGATGTAAGCCCTCACTAATATTCGAGGGATGTCTACTCCTCACACTTGGACAAGGAAGTAGACTGACCTTCACTCAAAGCCTCTCCACAGGGATGTCTAGTCCTCACACTTGGGCAAGGAGGAAGCGGACGGACCTTCACTCAAAGCCTCTCCTCATGGAGGTCTACTCCTCACACTTGGACAAGGAAGCAGACTGACCTTCACTCAAAGCCTCTCCTCAGGGATTAGGGATGTCTACTCCTAACACTTCGGCTTACATCGAGGAGGAAGCAGACTGACATTCACTCAAAGCCTCTCCACATGGATGTCTACTCCTCACACTTCACACTTGGGCAAGGAACTTGGGCAAAGAAGCAGAATGGCCTTCACTCAAAGCCTCTCCTCGGGGATGTCTACTCCTCACACCTGGACAAGGCGGAAGCAGACTGACCTTCACTCAAAGCCTCTCCTCAGGGATTAGGGATGTCTACTCCTAACACTTGGGCTTACATCGAGGATGAAGCAGACTGACCTTCCATCAAGGCCTCTTCTCAGGGATGTCTACTCCTTACACTTGGGCAAGGAGGAAGCAAACTGACCTTCACTCAAAGCCTCTCCTCAGGGATGTCTACTACTCACACTTGGACTAAGAAGCAGACTGACCTTCGCTCAAAGCCTCTTCTCAGGGATTAGGGATGTCTACTCCTAACACTTGGGCTTACATCGAAGAGAAAGCAGACTGACCTTCACTCAAAGCCTCTCCATAGGGATGTCTACTCCTTACACTTCGACATGGAAGCAGACTGACCTTCACTCAAAGCCTCTCCTCAGGGATTAGGGATGTCTACTCCTAACATTTCGGCTTACATCGAGGAGGAAGCAGATTGACATTCACTCAAAGCCTCTCCTCGGGGATGTCTACTCCTCACACCTGGAGAAGGCGGAAGCAGACTGACCTTCACTCAAAGCCTCTCCTCAGGGATTAGGGATGTCTACTCCTAACACTTCGGCTTACATCGAGGAGGAAGCAGACTGACATTCACTCAAAGCCTCTCCACAGGGATGTCTACTCCTCACACTTCACACTTGGGCAAGGAACTTGGGCAAAGAAGCAGAATGACCTTCACTCAAAGCCTCTCCTCGGGGATGAGTACTCTTCACACCTAGGCAAGGAATAAGCAGACTGACCTTCACTCAAAGCCTCTCCTTAGGGATTAGGGATGTCTACTCCTAACACTTGGGCTTACATCGAGGAGGAAGCGGACTGAACTTCACTCAAAGCCTCTTCTCAGGGATGTCTACTCCTCACACTTGGGCAAGGAGGAAGCAAACTGACCTTCACTAAAAGCCTCTCCTCAGGCATGTCTACTACTGACACTTGGATAAGGAAGCAGATTGACCTTCACTCATAGCCTCTCCTCAGGGATTAGGGATGTCTACTCCTAACACTTGGGCTTACATCGAGGAGGAAGCAGACTGACCATCACTCAAAGCATCTCCTCAGGGATGTGTACTCCTCACACTTGGGCAAGGAGGATGCAGACTGACCTTCACTCAAAGCCTCTCCTCAGGGATGTCTACTCCTCACACATGAACAAAGAAGTAAACTGACCTTCACTCAAAGCCTCTACTCAGGGATGTCTACTCCTCACATTTGGGAAAGGAAGTAGACTGACCTTCATATTAATTCGTATGGAGCACAGCCCAGATTGTAAGCTTTCACAAATATTTGAGGGATGCCTACTCCTCACACTTGGGCAAGGAAGCAGACTGACCTTCACTCAAAGCCTTTCCAAGGGATGTCCACTCCTCACAGCCTCTCCTCAGAGATGTCCACTCCTCACTCTTGGGCAAGGAAGCAGTCTGACCTTCACACAAACGCCTCTCTGAGGGATGTCTACTCCTCACACTTGGGTAGGGATGTAAGCCCTCACTAATATTCGAGGGATGTCTACTCTTCACACTTGGGTAAGGAAACAGACTTACCTTCACTCAAAGCCTCTCCTCAGGGATGTCTACTCCTCATACTTGGGCAGGGATGTAAGCCCTCACTAATATTCGAGGGATGTCTAATCCTCACACTTGCGCAAGGAAGTAGACTAACCTTCACTCAAAGCCTCTCTTCAGGGACGTCTACTCCTTTCCTCACACTTAGGCAGGGATGTAAGCCCTCACTAATATTCGAGGGATGTCTACTCCTCACACTTGGACAAGGAAGTAGACTGACCTTCACTCAAAGCCTCTCCACAGGGATGTCTAGTCCTCACACTTGGGCAAGGAGGAAGCAGACTGACCTTCACTCAAAGCCTCTCCTCATGGAGGTCTACTCCTCACACTTGGACAAGGAAGCAGACTGACCTTCACTCAAAGCCTCTCCTCAGGGATTAGGGATGTCTACTCCTAACACTTGACTTACATCGAGGAAGGCAGGTGACATTCACTCAAAGCCTCTCCACATGGATGTCTACTCCTCACACTTCACACTTGGGCAAGGAACTTGGGCAAAGAAGCAGAATGGCCTTCACTCAAAGCCTCTCCTCGGGGATGTCTACTCCTCACACCTGGACAAGGCGGAAGCAGACTGACCTTCACTCAAAGCTCTCCTCAGGGATTAGGGATGTCTACTCCTAACACTTGGGCTTACATCGAGGAGGAAGCAGACTGACCTTCCATCAAAGCCTCTTCTCAGGGATGTCTACTCCTTACACTTGGGCAAGGAGGAAGCAAACTGACCTTCACTCAAAGCCTCTCCTCAGGGATGTCTACTACTCACACTTGGACTAAGAAGCAGACTGACCTTCACTCAAAGCCTCTTCTCAGGGATTAGGGATGTCTACTCCTAACACTTGGGCTTACATCGAAGTGAAAGCAGACTGACCTTCACTCAAAGCCTCTCCACAGGGATGTCTACTCCTTACACTTCGACATGGAAGCAGACTGACCTTCACTCAAAGCCTCTCCTCAGGGATTAGGGATGTCTACTCCTAACATTTCGGCTTACATCGAGGAGGAAGCAGATTGACATTCACTCAAAGCCTCTCCACATGGATGTCTACTCCTCACACTTCACACTTGGGCAAGGAACTTGGGCAAAGAAGCAGAATGACCTTCACTCAAAGCCTCTCTGAGGGATGTCTACTCCTCACAGCCTCTCCTCAGGGATGTGTACTCCTCACACTTAGGCAAAGAAGCAGACTGACCTTCACTCAAAGCTTCTCCAAGGGATGTCTACTCCTCACAGCCTCTCCTCAGAGATGTCTACTCCTCACACTTGGGCAAGGAAGCAGACTGACCTTCAGTCAGACTCTCCGAGGGATGTCTACTCCTCACACTTAGGCAAGGATGTAAGCCCTCACTAATATTTGAGGGATGTCTACTCCTCACACTTGGGCAAGGAAACAGACTGACCTTCACTCAAAGCCTCTCCTTAGGGATGTCTACTCCTCACACTTGGGAAAGGAGGAAGCAGACTGACCTTCACTCAAAGCCTCTCTTCAGAGAGGTCTACTCCTCACACTTGGACAAGGAAGCAGACTGACCTTCACTCAAAGCCTCTCTTCAGGGAAGTCTACTCCTCTCCTCACACTTGGGCAAGGATGTAAGCCGTCACTAATAAAGAGTACAAGGCCTGGTGGCTTAATTACAGACCCATCTATTAAAGAGTACAAGGCCTCGATTCTTAGGTCTTATCTTGATTTAAATTACTTATAATAAGAAAGTCTATCTTTTTATGTTTTTTTAATTAATAATTGTCTTACAATTAAAAATTTCTATAAATTCTATATTTGAAAACCTTATGACATATTTATAAATCAGTAATCACAATGGGTTGAATTAGAATGAACTTGCATCAAAACAGAAATTAGAATAAATTATTTACTTTAACAATAGAAATTATAAACAAAATGAATTATATTGTCATCAATATATTTATTTTATATTGAAATCGAAATGAATTATTTTAAATTACTAAAATACTCCTTTTTTTATTTTTTTATTATTTATTGTGTGATTATTATCATTATTTCTCTTTTATTTTTTATTATTATTTTCTCTTCCTTTTTTTTTTCTTCTTCATCAATCACGTCAATTTCGTCTTCTTCGTCATCATCATCATCATCATCATCATCACGATTATCTTCTTCTTTCTCCTATCAATTTTGTTTCTTATTTTTCATCAACATCACAATTTAGTTTTATCTTCATCATCATCATCACAATTACATCATCAATAATAATAATCATCGCATTATTATTGTCGTACAAAATCATCATCACTGATTGGTTCTTTGATGATGACGGAGAGGCTGACCATGAATCCAATCGATGACAAGCAATAAAGATGGGCTACAATCGATGATGGATTTGACCGATGATGAGCTCTTCAACCAGTGAAAGTACAGCAACAGTGCTACCAATCATTTTTCTTTAGTTCTAAAGAGGCAATAGGTTAGTCGGTTGTTAGGGATTTCATTTTCGTTTCAATTTATATATTTTAAATGCAAAGAGGGTATTTTTGGAATATTAAAAATATAATGGGATAATTTTGCCTTCGGAGGGAACGAAGTTCTAATTCCCGACAGCCTACTAGAATTAGAACTCATGGATTCAAACCTAATATCATTTGTGTCCCACACACCTCATTCCCATTCTTAACTTTAATTTAACATGTAAATAGCTTATTGATTAGAAATGTAGATAATTGTAACTGTATGTATACAAAATGACCGCAATAGAGTGTCAATCCTCAAGTTTTGTTTGTAAAATTTCTATTCCTTGATAATTAAAGTCCAAATATCTATAAATTAGTTCATGCTTGACCAACCAAGCAGACAAAAGATCCTACATTTTTTTTATCTCTCTCACATTTTATTTCGATAAATATTTCACATTTACGATGAATTTTTAAAATTTATAAAGATTAATTCGGTTAAAAAATTAATTATTTAATAATAAAATTTCTTATGCTCTTCTCTATGAAGAGAATTATTATACTTATGATTTACTTTTAAAGTAAAAAAAAAAAAGTTTCTTAAAATAATAGTGTTGAAAAAAAAAATAAACTTGTTTACAAAATAATAAGGTGTTGAGTTGTATATGGCTCTCCATCATCATGCTTCATCATCATGGGTCTACAATGTTGAGTGGAGGTTAGCTTTACACATTTGATGCCATTAAAGGATTCCTTTAGAGCATGTTAGGTGAGTGGAATATGTTTGGTGATATGATGAAAGGTTAGTGGAATGTGCTAGGTGATGTGTATTGTTATGATTATGTTTGTGTTTTATTCACTATAAATACCTATGCTATTGTGTTGTGAAATATAAGTCTCAGAGTAAGAAAGAATAAGAACCATAACAAAGCCCTTGAGAGGGATTTGTGAGAGTGTGTGAATTGTTCTTGTAATGTTCTTGAATTTTCTCTAATAAGCTTTGTGTTTAATCCTTCAAATTCTCCAACAAAGTGGTATCAGAGCAAGTTTTAGAGGACAAAATAGTCAAGTAGCATATCAAATCGAAGCTCTCGACGAGATGAACGCAAAGCCGTAAGAATCAGCCTGATCGGAGTTCGGACGAGCCCGGAATCACCATCGGAAGTTTGCTGTCCAGAAACGTGTTGACCATTGACCGTTGACCAAAGTTGACCCGAGACCTCCCAAGGGTTTTTCGACGTTCCGGATTCGTTCGTGCATTCTGAATCTCCAAATTCTCACTCAATTTGTGAGATATGGCAAATGATGGTATGATGTCATTTCAAGTTCCACAATTGAAAGGGAGCAAATTTAACAATTGGAGCATCAAAATGAAGGCTTTATTGGGTGCACACGATGTATGAGATGTCGTAGAAAAGGGCTTTATAGTACCAGAAAATGAAGGTACTTTAACTGCGGCACAAAAAGAGAATTTGAAAGACTTAAAGAAGAAAGAGAACAAAACAAAGTATCTCATCTTTTAATCATTATATGAAGATGCTTTTGGAAAGATCGTTGGTGCAACATCCTCAAATGAAGCGTGGGAGAAGTTAGAAACCTCTTACAAAGGAGCGGAACAAGTTAAGAAAGTCCGTCTTCAAACACTAAGAGGTGAATTTGAGTCCTTACACATGAAAGTATCAGAATCAATTTTTGATTACTTTACTAGAGTTGTGACTGTTGCTAATGAATTAAAAAGAAATGGTGAAGAGTTGAGAGAGCTAAGGATTATTGAGTAAATACTTCGATTAGTAGATTCCAAGTTTGACTTCATTATAGTAACAATAGAGGAGACTAAAGATTTGGAGACTATGCCGATCGAGCAACTTCAAGGAAGGTTGCAAGCTTATGAAGAAAAACTAAAGAAGAAGCAAGGGATCGAAGAACAACTCTTCAAGATGGAAATCAATCTAAAGAAAAGAGAAGAAAGCTTCAGCAGCGATAGAAGGCACTATGTCCGAGGAAGAGGCCGAGGACGAGGTAGAGGTCGTGGTCATGGACGAGGCTAGAATTTCAACAACAAAAACTCCTTCAATAATGAAAGAGGAGAAAACTCAAATAGAGGGCGAGGAAGAAACAATCCAAGATCGAGGTATGAAAAATCTCAAGTGCAGTGCTATAATTGTCAAAAATTTGGGCATTATGCTTCAGAATGCAGAATTCCAAGCAATATAGTAGATGAGAAAGTGAATTATGTTGAATAGAAGAATGATGGAGATGGCACACTTTTACTAGCACGTAATGACAACAATGGAGGTCAAGAATATACTTGGTATCTTGACACAGGTGCTAGCAATCACATGAGCGGAAACAGAAGCATGTTTGTGGAGATGAATGAATCAGTGAATGGTAGCGTCGCTTTTAGAGATGATTCAAAAGTACCAGTGAAGGGAAAAGGTAACATCCTTTTTCACATAAAAGATGGTAGCCACCAACTAATTTCAAATGTTTACTATGTGCCCAATATTAAAAGCAACATTCTAAGTTTAGGTCAACTTTTAGAAAAAGGTTATGATATTCATCTTAAAGATTATAGTCTTTTTTTAAGAGATGACAAAGGAAACCTAATTACAAAAGTGAGAATGTCGAAGAATAGAATGTTTCCTTTAAATATTCAAAATGATGTTGCAAAATGTCTCAAGGCTTGTCATAAAGATCCAACCTAGATTTGGTATCTTCGATATGGACATCTCAATTTTGGTGGACTAGACCTACTATCAAGAAAGAACATGGTGATGGAGATGGCACACTTTTACTAGCATATAATGGCAACAATGGAGGTCAAGAATATACTTGGTATCTTGACACAGGTGCTAGCAATCACATGAGCGGAAACAGAAGCATGTTTGTGGAGATGAATGAATCAGTGAATGGTAGCGTCGCTTTTAGAGATGATTCAAAAGTACCAATGAAGGGAAAAGGTAACATCCTTTTTCGCATAAAAGATGGTAGCCACCAACTAATTTCAAATGTTTACTATGTGCCCAATATTAAAAGCAACATTCTAAGTTTAGGTCAACTTTTAGAAAAAGGCTATGATATTCATCTTAAAGATTATAGTCTTTTTTTAAGAGATGACAAAGGAAACCTAATTACAAAAGTGAGAATGTCGAAGAATAGAATTTTTCCTTTAAATATTCAAAATGATGTTGCAAAATGTCTCAAGGCTTGTCATAAAGATCCAACCTGGATTTGGTATCTTCGATATGGACATCTCAATTTTGGTGGACTAGAGCTACTATCAAGAAAGAACATGGTGAAAGGTCTACCTTCAATCAATCATCCCAATCAAGTTTGTAAAGGATGTTTACTTGGCAAGCAATTTAGAAAGAGTTTTCCAAACGAGTCAAACTCAAGAGCTCGGAAGCCACTGGACCTTATTCATACTAATGTGTGCGGTCCATTCAAGCCAACCTCTCTTGGTAAAAGTAACTACTTCCTTTTTTTCATAGATGATTTTTCAAAAAAAACTTGGGTGTATTTTTTAAAGCAGAAATCAGAAGTTTTTGAAGTTTTCAAGAAGTTCAAAGCTGCAGTGGAGAAAGAAAGTGGACACCAAATCAAGGCCATGAGATGCTGATCGAGGTGGAGAGTTCACTTCCAAAGAATTTATGAATTTTTGTGACAAAAATCGAATACGACGCCCTTTGACAGTTCCGAGATCCCCCCAACAAAATGGTGTTGCAGAAAGAACAGAACTATCCTCGACATGGCGAGAAGTATGCTCAAGAGCAAAAGACTACCCAAAGAATTTTGGACTGAAGTTGTTGCTTGTGCAATCTATTTATCCAACAGATCTCTAACAAGAAGTGTGTGGGGCAAGACACCACAAGAAACATGGAGTGAAAGAAAGCCTGACATAACCCATCTGAGAGTTTTTGGAAGCATTGCCCATGTACATGTACCAGACGAGAGAAGAGCCAAGCTGGATGATAAAAGTGAGAAGTCCATTTTCATCGGCTATGACATCAATTCTAAAGGATACAAGTTGTACAATCTAGACAACGGAAAGATCGTGATTAGCCAAGATGTAATCTTTAAGGAAGAAGGAGAATGGGATTTTGGCTCTCATGTGGATGACTTCAATTTTTTTCCTTTTGAAAAAATGAACAGACAATTAAGGAGCAAGTAGTAGAAGAACAACAAGAGCCGGTTAGTCCACCTATCTCACCAGCATTAACCACACATGGAGATTCACCACCATCTTTCTTAAATGAAAGAATTGAAGAACTGACGAGGAGTCTTCAAGATCTCTATGAGGTAACTAAGAGACATGATAATCTCACTCTATTTTGCCTCTTTGCTGATTGTGAGCTAGTTTACTTCGAAGAAGCTGTACAAGATGAAAAATAGAGAATCGCAATGGATGAAGAAATCAAAGCTATAGTGAAGAATGACACTTGGGAACTTACTACACTTCCCAAAAGTCACAAAGCCATCGGTGTCAAATGGGTTTACAAGACGAAGAGAAATGTCAAGGGTGAGATTGAAAGGCACAAGGCGAGGTTAGTTGCAAAAGGCTATAGTAAAAAAGTTAGCATCGACTATGATGAGGTATTTGCTCCTGTAGCCCGAATGGAAACTATAAGACTAATCATTTCTTTAGCAGCCCAAAAACAGTGGAAGATTCATCAAATGGATGTAAAGTCTGCTTTTTTAAATGGATTTCTCAAAGAAGAAGTCTACTTCAAGTAGCCATTGGGCTATGTGGTGGAAGGATATGAAGACAAAGTTCTGAGATTGAAGAAGGCACTTTATGGGTTAAAGCAAGCACCAAGGGCATGGAATAGCATAATCGACAAATATTTCAAAGAGAATGGCTTCACCAAATGCCCACATGAACATGCTCTCTACATCAAAGTCAAAAATGGAGACATCTTGATTGTATGCCTGTACGTGGATGATCTCATTTTCACTGAAAGCAATCCAAACTTATTTGAAGAGTTTATGAGAGTGATGGTGAAAGAGTTCGAGATGACTGACATTGGACTAATGGCATACTACCTGGGCATTGAAGTCAAGCAAAAGGAAGAAGGTATATTCATTTCCCAAGAATGCTATGCAAGGGAAATACTCAAGAAGTTCAAGATGCATGATTGCAAACTCGTAAGTACGCCAATGGAATGCAGAGTCAAATTGTCCAAACATGATGAAGAAGAAAGAGTTGATCCAACTTTTTTTAAGAGCCTTGTTGGAAGTTTGCGTTACTTGACATATACGAGGCCAGACATTCTCTATGCCGTTGGGCTCGTTAGTCGCTATATGGAGAATCCAACAATCACCCATTTTAAAGCTGCAAAAAGAATCATTTGCTATATAAAGGGTACAATGGATTTTGGCTTATTATACTCATTCTCTGACGATTACAAGCTTGTTGGATATAGCGATAGCGATTGGAGTGGAGATTTAGGTTATCGAAAGAGTACTTCTGGATTTGTATTCTTCATGGGAAACACTGCTTTCACGTGGATGTCAAAGAAGCAGCCAATTGTCACACTTTCCACCTGTGAAGCTGAGTATGTAGCTGCTACTTCAGGTGTTTGCCATACAATTTGGCTAAGAAATTTGTTGAAAGAGTTGGGTTTGCTCCAAATAGATCCAACTGAGATCTTTGTCGACAACAAGTCTGCAATTGCCCTATCAAAGAATCCATTCTTCCATGATCGAAGTAAGTATATTGACACTCGCTACCATTTCATAAGGGAGTGTATTGAAAGAAAGTATGTACAAATAAAGTATGTCAAATCTCAAGATCAAGCAGCTGATATATTTACTAAGCCATTAAAACAAGAAGATTTTATCAGATTGAGAAATTCATTGGGTGTTATGAAACAATTACCTGTAGAAATCAAAGAAATTAATGGGGAAAGTGAAGGAGAACAAGTACAAGTACGAAAAAGAAGATTAAATGCATATTCCTATAGGGCATTGTTCAATCAAAATAAGAAGAATAAAGACAAAGAACAAGTTGGTGATAATTTCACTAAACTCCTCGAGCAAGAAGACTTAGAGTCGCAGAAACAAGTTTAAGGGGGAGTGTTGAAAAAAATAAAATAAACTTGTTTACAAAATAATAAGGTTTTGAGTTGTACATGGCCCTCCATCATCATGCTCCATCATCATGCTTCATCATCATGGGTCTACAATGTTGAGTAGAGGTTAGCTTTACACATTTGATGCCATTAAAGAATTCCTTTAGAGCATGTTAGGTGAGTGGAATATATTTGGTGTTATGATGAAAAGTTAGTGGAATGTGCTAGGTGATGTGTATTGTTATGATTATGTTTGTGGTTTATTCACTATAAATACCTATGAAATATAAGTCTCAGAGTAAGAAAGAATAAAAAGCATAACAAAGCCCTTGAGAGGGATTTGTGAGAGTGTGTGAATTGTTCTTGTAATGTTCTTGAATTTTCTCTAATAAGCATTGTGTTTAATCCTTCAAATTCTCCAACAAATAGTTCTAAAGGAAGTAAAAAATATATCTTATCTACAACTTTTCTTATTAAAAAAATTTCTTAATAGCTTATCGATTGTTGATATTTAAGATATAGTTAAAAATTCTTAGAATAATAATAATAGATAAGAAGGAAGGAAAAATAGTTCTCAGTAGGCACAAGATCTTCTGCTTGGCGATTTGGTAGCTTTGATTGCGAACATGTAGACATTGACATTCTTGACCTATAAGACAATTTGTTATTCAAGAATTAGGACAATAAAGAATCAACAACCTTAATATCAGTAGTTGTAATGTCATTGAAATCAACAGGCTTCAACATCTTCCCCATTAACTTCTATTGCAAACTCATATAAGTGATGAGCAACATCAAAGTCAGATAAGTGATCATTGTGCTCTGAAAGGTGTAAGGATTGAGTCTCACCCTCATCAGCATCCTTGTTTATCACTTAAAAGAGGGTTAAATGTTAGTACTGGTAATGTGGTTTTGTCAAACTAAGGTGGTAGTGCTATTTTTGGTATTAGGAAAGGGTTTGGTTAAACTCTAATGGTAGCTTTATTGTTCCTATTTAAAAAATTAAGAATGTTTTATCTGCAATCATTTAAGTACATATGACAAAGGGATCAAACACACCGGCTTCTATACTGTTGCTGATAAGTGCTTTCATTTTCTATGGTACTTTTTCTGTAGTTTGAATTTCAGGTTCAACTACAGGTGGGAGTTCATGTTTAGGATTAGGATGTGGTGTGGAATTGAAGATAGTTTTTGTTTCAAGTTAGGTTCTGGTGTAATATCATGTTGAGTTGTGGTTTGTGTTTTAAGTTCAGGTTTTTCTGCAGTGATGGCTTGAGTTACAATTTGTGTTTCGAGTTTAGCTTCTTCTGCAGTGACAAGTTGAGTTGTGGTTTGTGTTTGAAGATTAGGATTGCTATAATGGTTGGTTTAACTGTGGCCTGGGTTTTAGAATGAAGAGCTTGGAAAATTTAGTTTGCTGTTTTGTTGACCTCTTTGTTCCCATTGACTTCTTTTTAACACTTCTTTTTCTAGTAGCAATTGCATTTAGTTATTGTTGTGCTTGAACATTCTCAGTTGGTTGCCTATGAAACACAAATAACACACTCCGAGGTTTAGTGCTAGGCCCAAAACCAATATCTTCTATATCATCCTGAAATAACCTCCTTTTAATTACATTTATCACATTAAGTGCTATGATGCTTCTGTCAAACACAATATCCGTATACTTCTTCTGATTGTACAAGTGCCATATCTAATACAACTCATGATCATTATCTAACGTGCCCTTTTTTCCATTCCATGGCAGTGTAACTTTAATGATATATTTCTCATCGCCATTATTTTTTCTCCTAACTATTCTTTTCATTACAGCATTGATAAGAACAACTCTACTTAGAAAGTCAAGTTCAATGAGGGTAATCTCAAAAGTTTAACAAATAAAGTTTGCAAAGCCTTTCTCCATCAAGTTCGAGTTCCATAACAAAAGCATCTGTAACAAATATCAATAGCAACACCAATGTAGCCATGATATCGTAAAAAAAGAAAAAATAGTACCAAAATTTCCATGACTATAACATGCAGGGTATATATCAATAACAAAGTCTCTTAGTTACATTTGCTAATGAACCACAAGACAATATATGTCAACAAATCATGCAAATGTATATGCTTCTTTTTGTCTTCAGCGACTTATTTCAACAAGAAATACTATAAATGGTATGCTAAAAATAAAAAGCTCAAATTTACTAAGAACTAGGGTTTGAATCTAATTATTTTAAATAATAACAACAATATCACAAATTTATCACATGTACAGATAATTTTTTTTTACTAAATATTGTCCTATATTTAACAAAAATGTTGCTAAATGCATTTTAATGGAAATAACTTAATGGAAAATAAAAACTCCTTACCTCTGCCATTGTAAGGTCGTTGTTTCCAGCAAGCACTCTCTAATGGTCTACTTTTTTGTACTCTTTCGAAAGAACCAAAATTAATTGTTTATGGTCAATATTTTGATGCTCTATTTCAAAGTTTCTCTCTCTACACTATAAACAAAAGGACAAAATGATGATTTGCACCAAGAGGAAAAGAAACGTTGCTGTTTTATTTATCTCTTTATACATTTTCACATTAAAAAAATTGAGAAATTTACTTATTATAACATTATCTAATATAAAATTATAAAAATTTAAGAATAATAAAAAAATTGCTTTGATTTGACATGTCATGTAACAATAACGTTGGTTGCATTCCTCTGGGCTAACTTTCTTACATGTTTTTTTCTTTTTTTTTCGAAACACTATTTTTCCCTTGAAGCTGTTAACTTTAACGGATACATTACGGCATTTGTTGAGGGGAGGGGGCAGGGGTAAATTAATGCATTTGTATTTTTGGGAGGCATTTTGAATATAGGCACTCTAGGTGGGGGTAAATTGAATTTTACCTTGATAATATTAAGGAAGAATAACAGAAATTTTATGTATGTAGCACTTTAGTCCCTTATAAATTTTTAATTATTTTATTTCTTTTACAAGTATATTTATAGTATTGTACGGTTAATATTTAACTAAATATAGTTTCTTATTCAATAATTGCCAATCTAAATCCTTCATGTAATCAAATTTTAAGTGACAAAATTACATTTAGCATTCAATATTATATTTTTTAATCTTTATATTAATGTTTAGATTATGATTTTATATGAGCTATTTATGTTCGTAATTTGAACAATTGGTGAAAAAATTAAGTGAATTGCAACACAAGTGGAGTTTATTATAATCTATAAGTCGCATCTTCATTTGACATACGGTCTGCGTAAATAATTATATCTGGGATCTTTTTGTTGGATTATTGGCAAAATAAACAAGAGACGGCCGGCCGACCATGTGCATCAAGATCTATTGATTTTTAGTCAATTATGCTTAGATAGCTTAATATTTCAATAACGAAAGTGACAATTACGAGTAGGGCCCAACATTCGATCGGCTTGAAAAAAAAAAACTGCCTCATTAAAAAATTGCAATTGTAATTTCTCGTCATAACATTTTATTAATTGTTCGAACAATTGCCTCCTTAGAAAAAATAGTATAATTCATAACATAGAAATTACAATCAGCAATTCTTGCCATTATCTTTAAGAGGGTTGGAATCTCTCAACGCAACTATGAAAATTTATCTTCATATTTTTTGTGTTGGACTTCTATACGCTAATTTCTATTGGTATTTTTGGTTGACATTAATAAGTGACAGCGAAATACAATTTATCTTTTCCTAACAGATTGATTCCTTGGATCGATTGGTAAATTTTTTTCAAAAACGGTATATACTATACAGGTATATTTTAAGAAAGAATATGTTTACTTACTATTTTCAACCGGTTTAGCTCATCAAATTTATCCTAGTCAAATAAATGATTAAAATTTAATATTAAATTTTAACTTTTTTCACTTTATTTATAATTAAGTTACTTTTGCACTAGATTTAAAAGACTATGATGAATTGGAAAGAAAAAAAGACTGAGAGATTATCCTCATCCAAAATTTTATTCATATTTATAACTTGCCGAAATTGGGGCTAGACTTTTTTACTACTAAGAGGATATTCCTTCATAGAATATCACTATAAAGAGGTTTTAATATGTATGTATAGATTTTAACTTTAGGTAGACCCAAATTGTCATATTAGAAAATCATAATGTAATATTTCAAGAGAAAAACAATTAATTAATTAAAGAGCAATCACAAAATTTATATCTAGGATAAGAAAAATAGATGAAAATTTCACATTCAAAGTTTATTTAAAATCATGTGAGCACCATGTTGTGGATATACAGTTATTCCACCAGAAGGAGCATGTACATAAGTTGGAGAAAGCTGAAAAGAAAAGTTGTGCAGAATCATTGCCAAAGCCAATTTTACTTCCATCAATGCAAAGTTTTGTCCGATGCATATTCGAGGACCCCCTCCAAATGGAAAGAATGACACTTCGTTATTCTTTGATGCCTTTGAAACTCCTTCAGAAAACCTATCTGGGTTAAATACCTTTGCATCATTACCCCAATATTCATGGTCATGATGAACTAGAATTATTGGCAATGAAAGCATAATTCCAGGCGGTAGAATAATGTCCCCTAGCTTCGTCTCCTCAACATTAGTTCGGACAATCAAATATACGGGTGAGTATAATCTAAACACCTCATATATAATTATGCCAACCTGAGAAATAGATAAGGATTAATTAAATTGGGCATGCAAACTTCAAAGAATACGTTCTTTGTCTCGTGGTTATCCTATACTGATTGTGGAAGGGACTAATAGTCATTTTATGAGTGTGATTAGAGAAAGTCTCACCCCTAAAATTATAGGATGAGGCTATTTACTTTCTAAATTTTACTTTGAGCACTTTTTTTACTTTGTACACCTATTCACTAAAATTCAAAATTTATTTTTTACTCTACACACTTTTAGAATGCCAAAATAGTCTTCAATCAAACCGCAGTCAATTATAATTTTTTAATTCTCTCTTTACACCTATAAAAATATTTATCACCCCTAAAAAATTTCACTATATCCTTTAACATTCTCGGCCGAACAATCCAATGGGAGAAACATGTTACCTCTGTTATAGGATTGGGCCTTCGATTTGGTTTGGTTCATACCAACCAAATTTTTTAATTCGATTCAATTTGGTTTTTTATATCGATTAGATTTTGTATACAACGGTTCAAACTAAACAGTTCAGTTTTTTGTTTGATTCAGTTCGAATTTTGACAAAAGAACCAAATTTGGGAACAATACAATGAAAAACTGATTAAATTAACCAGACCGATATAAATTTTATGTTCAATTTTGTTCATCTTCTTCTAAACCAAAAACCAAATTGTCTATCATGTCTGCTGTCTGACCCAAGGCCTGACGTGTGGCGGAGAGATTATTAGAATTTTCTCACAATAATTATGGAAGTTGCTGATGGTCACTTTTTAAGTGGAAGGAAAAATATCATCCCCTTTAACTATATTTTGCGATTGTTCGAGGCCTCTGCCCCATGAACACCCGGCTATAGAGGGCTAAATAAATTGAACTGTCTTGAGACGTTTAAGGATAGAAATAGAAACGGTATATACTATACAGGTATATTTTAAGAAAGAAGATGTTTACTTACTATTTTCAGACGGTTTAGCTCATCAAATTTTGGTTCTTTGTTCCCGAAAACTTGTAAAACCTCTTGACGTGCACGTTCTTGCCAAATTGGATGCATACATAACATAACCAATACCCATACAAGCAAAGATGCAGTAGTTTCCTGGCCAGCAAGATAGAACAGCTTACACTCTTCAATCACCTCTTCAATACTCATTCCAGCTTCCTTCTCTTGAATTTGTTTGTAATTTGATTCCATTAATAGACCCAATAAGTCGTCATTGCTTGCTTCACCAACCCTTAATGCTTCCTTTCTTTTTTTTATTATACCCTTTATAAGTCCTCGCATTTCATGATGATTGCCTTTCAGTTTTCTATTCTGTTTGGTGGGCAAAAACCTACAAATTAATAAACAGTTCTAGTTAGCGTACAAGGTATATATTGAATTATAATATAAGCTTTAAATATTTGATAACACCTTAATCCCTCTTATTGTTCCAGTCAGCAATTTGTCAGTACTTCCATGAAATCTAAGTGATCAGTTAAAATAACTAATTACCTCCATCCTGGGATGTAATCAAATTGTGAAACTTCAATCAATAGATGACTTTGTTCTCTTATAAGTTCAAAAATTTTCCTTCCATCTTCATAGTTGCTGCCAAATGCAGTCCGAGAAATCACATCTGCTGCCAAAGCTTGTATATGAGGCCACATATCTAACTCAAATGATTCTTCATCTGAGGCAGCAATTTCACATAATTTCCTTATCACGTGGTTACAACTTAAGTACATTTTGGGCAGCATATCCTGCAAATAATTAAAAAGAATATTTCTATCAATGTAATGCTCATGATTTATAGTATAACTTGTATAATGAAGATACATATTTCACTCTTTCTTAAAAAAAAAAAAAATAAAAATAAAATAAAAAAAATTGATTATAGAATGAGAGACCTTCAACTTATCTAGATGGAAAGCTGGATTAGCTATCTTTCTAACTTTAGACCACTGCTCACCCTCATACATCAACATCCCATTCACTACCAACTTGCTAAGTGAGTTTCCCTTGGGTTTTTGAAAAATATCATGCTTCAGCAAAATTTCTCTGATCAATTTGGGATCTTGGATGTTTATGCTTGGTCTTGGACCCATCCAATTGAATGATCTTTTACCTGCACAATTTATAAGTTATTGAACATGCAATTTATTTTAATATTGTGCTAAGAACTAAATATGTATTGTCATTCATTAATATCTATCTACGGAAGCTTACCGTACTTGCTGATGATATGATGGTGATAAGGTAGGATTCGCGGCACAATGTCATCGGAGGGGCTGATGGGTTTGGCTCTTGCTTCTTTTAGCATCAGAGACATATCTTTCATGTCTCCATGAAATATTTTGTAGAAGTTTCCAGAGAAACCCTGTTGCCTAAGAAGATTCTCAAGCTTCTTTGGCTTTAGCCATGCCCAATTTAATATCTTCCATGCACAATATGCAAGAATAACGGTGGCTAAAGCAGAGAAGAAAACCAAGGACATGACTGTTTCTGTTATAATATTGATCTCTATTTTCATTGAACAGACAATGACAGAGGAAAAAGAGAGAGAATTCTATATATAAGATTGGCAATTAATTATGTGACAATTAAGACAAAAAAAATTGACACGATTGTAATCTCTAAATCGCGTCTAAACTCGACATATGGTCTATTTAAATAATTTTATCTGTATCTTGGATTATTGGCAACAAACAAGAAAAAGGAGGTCATATTTGGATTAACGACATTAACATGCATGGAAAGGGACGCGCCAATGGGAAGAGCCGGCCGGCTATGTGTGTTGGGAGCCTCGCCGCCTAGGATGTCAAGTTATCGTCAAGTTATAGAACCTAAAAGACTAGTATTATCAGTTGGAGAGATCAAACTTATTTTTAAGCCCAAGTAGCTCCTCTTTGGGAAATCTACAATAATAACTATAAAAATTTTGTAATTATCGAAAATAACCCTTTAAATTTATTTCTTTTGAAAATAGCCAAAAAGTGCTAAAATAACTAAAACACCATTCTAATGAAAATATCGATAAAATCCAGAAAAATTATAAAAATACAAAATAGATAAGAATATTGCGGAAATTAGTGAATTAAATAAGGAAATGATAATACATATTAAAACTATAATAGAGGAAATAAGACTTCTTAAAATAGAAGTTTTTGAAATAAAAACTAAACTAGAAAAGAAATCAACAATATTAAAAGCACAAAAAGAATTAAAAGAGTCAATTAGACATAAAGAAAAAATACAATTTGGAGATGTAGTCAAAGGATCATTTGATGAAAGAATAAGGACAACTGTCATGCTAGAAATATTAAAGAGAGAAGAAGAATATTAAAGACAATTAGAAGAAACAACAAAAAGATCAAAAGAAAAGACACCAACACTACTAGAAAAATGATATTTACTGACACTTAAAAAAAAGTATCAGTAATTATGAACAAATGTACGTATTAACAAGTAGGTATTAGAAGTTATTGATACTAGTGTGTTAGTAAATTAAACATCAATAATCACTGACACTAAAGTATCAGAGATAAAAAAAAATTTATTAATAGTTGTTTTAGTTCCAACTCGAACCTGAGACTTCTAGAGTTTAAAACTTTAACATTTGAGACGGAGACCATCGAGCCATGTTGAATTAACTTAATTTGTTCGTTTTAAAGATTTAAAAAAAAAAATAATAACAAAAAGATAAAAAAACCTAAATGCTCGATGTCTCTAACTCTCACCCATCTCTCACTCGATCTCTCTAACTCTCACCCATCTCTCAATGCTTTCCCCCGTCCACCTCTTCGCCTCCCTCCAATCCGCGCTCGTCCTCTTCCTCTTCCTCTTCCTCTTCCTCTCCATCCTCCTCTCCGAATCCACCTCCTTCCTCTCTTTTCCCTCCGATCTCTTTTTCGCCCTCGCCGCCTCCCTGTTCTACCTCCACTACTCTGCCTCCTCCTCCACTGCCTCTGCCCGGACCTCCGATCTCCAGTGCCAAATGCGACACCCTCTCCGGCCGCATCTCCGCCCTCGCCTACTTCCTCTGCCTTGCCCTCGCTTACAACTCCAGGCTCTTCATCGCCTCCGTCAGGTCTCTCTCTCTCTCGCAGTGGGTTTCTCCATATCTGGCCATCAGCTCTCTCTCTACCCCGTCGTCGGCTGCCATAGTCTGAACTTAGCGAAAAATAATGTTATAATTGTCACAAAAAACTTGTGGGAAAAGCGTTGGTCGAAGAAGAAACCCACCGCTCCCCGAGTCAAATCGTTCCGATTCAACCCAGCTTTATAAGTTGTCTAACAGCCAGAGAGAAAATGGATTACACCAAAATCATGTTCATCAATTACAGATCCGTTGTCGTTTTGGTCTAATTCTGTGTAAGTCAATTGTCTTCTTCCCTTTATTTATGTCCATTTGTATAATCTGATAATAATTTTACAAATTTGAATGCATGAGTTGATTATATAAAAATCAAGTGTTAATCGCCTGCAATTTATGGTCACGAAATGAAGTATTATGACACTATTTGAATTAGATATTAATCGCCTGTAATTTGATTATATAAGAAATCAAGTGTTAATCAATTTATTTCCTCTGTACGGTTACGTGACTTTTGCCAATTATTTCATCCTTCAAACCAAAAACCACTTTTAAATAATTAGTCAGTCTTGTCTTAATCTTATTTGCTTTTCTGTTGGTTTGTTTGGTAATTACAGATTGGCTAAGAATACCATCATCATCCATCCAGGGCCCGTGCCTGTGAGATGGGGCAGAAGCAGAAGCTATATCGGTACTCATTTATATAATAATGAACTTAATGGAGCATTTGTGCCACGGACCGACTATCCTAGAGACCTCTCAGTCTAGTGAGTAGCAGCAATATTTCTACAAGTAATATGCTTTTGCTTATTATTGTATTTTAGGTTTCGAGATTTTGAGTTTACATCGCACGTGGTTTTAATTTGTTAGTTAACTTCTTTATTTTCATGTCAGTTTTATACCTTTTGTTCTTTCTTTTTGAACTTGTGATGCTTCTATTCTCTCTACTTCATCTAATAAATTTATGCGCAGGATGATGTTTCTGTTGCTGATCACTGGCTTGTGAATGGAAAGCATTATGCACAAACCAGTAAGGTAGACTTAAATTATTCTGCAACATTTACGAAGTTTCGAACTTCTTGTATGCTTTCTTGCAGTGAAGAGTAGTGGCTCAAAAGAGTGGACAACAACTTTGCTTCAATTAAGCCGATAATGGAGTCAACATACGGAAAGGATCAAGCTGATAAGAGTGTAATTTGATAAATTTTCGATGTGCTTTAAGGTTTACAATGCAACGCTGCAGGTTTTGGAGATCACTATGCCACGAATATTGGCCGAAGCTGTATTTTCAGCTCAGAGAGGGGAGGCAATGTTTTTCCAAAAGAACTCAAGGTTCTTGGTTTTGTTATGTGTCACTTCGGGGATATTCAAGTCAATAATTTTTCTATGAAGTAAAGGTTTCGTTTTAAAAAATATGAAATTTTTTTAAAAATAGACTACTGTCTTTTTCAAATTTGGAATTTGATTTCTTGAATAAGGTGCCTGATTGATTTTCTAATGTTGGTTAAATTACAGTGGCTTGCGAAGTGGTTGTTTTAGCATTGCAAATATAATCATGGTGAGAGTTTATCTATGTCTATTTTATTCTAAAATATACAATTTGCATGATAGATTCAAATTTTTGAAAAGCTGTGAGACATCTGGTATTTTCCTCTCTGTACTTCTGAAAACTAGACCATTTAATTCTGGATAGTCAATGAATCATGAGAGATTGTTTCAGTAAACTTAACTCCAGGTCTTTTCTTGTTGGCTTGATAATTATATTAGGGCTGACTTGGGAGTTAACTCTTCTTAATTAATTATACATGATCAGTATCTTTTCTTAGTGGAACTCTTTGATCTACCCTTATTGTGACTTTTGATCAATTTGTTCTGCTTACTTATATTTCATCTGTTCTTTTTGCAATTACAAATTACTATTTTTATTTTGACCATCGTGGCATAATCTGTTCTTCATTTTAATTTTTTTTCCTATAAAGTGAATTTACAGTCAATTGGTGCCCTCTGCTACATTTTGTTAGGTTAAACGTCTTCGGGAAACTTTGTATTCAGTCCTTCTGTTTCAGGTAGGTGTTAATATTTTGTGTCTGTTTTTCAACCAAGTGCTTTTATTTTTTTACCAGTATTTTGGCAAAGGCTTTACTTTGCTTTGCTTTTTTCTTTTTTCTGTTCTTTGAAATCAGTTGTGCAGAACACTCTTTGGTCTCTTTGACTTTGATGTAGGACATATACTTTTTTGACACATAAGCAGTTGGTGGATTGACAAGTAGGCTGGGTGCAGATTGTCAAAGACTGTCTAATGTTATTGGAAATTATATTAATATGATATTACGAAATTCTCTTCAGGTTGTTTTTCTTTTTCCTGTTCTTTGAAATCAGTTGTGTAGAATACTCTTTTGTCTCTTTGACTTTGATGTAAGATATATACTTTTTCGACACAGAAGCAGTTGGTGGATTGACAAGTAGGCTGGGTGCAGATTGTCAAAGACTGTCTAATGTCATTGGAAATGATATTAATATGATATTACGAAATTCTATTTAGGTTGTTTTTCTTTTTGTCCCACCAGAAATTGTTTTCTCTCATTTGAATTGTCATTTGATATTAGTCTGACTCTGAGACTACTAAATTTTTCCGTTTTCCTTTATTGTTTGTATTAAGTAGGGAGCAGGTGCATTCATAAACTTGCTGATATTATCTTGGCCGCTCACATTATTAGCATTGCTCATATGCTCTTTTCTGTCTATCTTCGTTTCAGTTTATGGCTGGTAAGTATTTATATAGTCTCCAACCAACCATGCCAAAACTTTATACTATTTAAGTTTTAGCGGCTTTGATACTCATTCATTTTGTAGATTGGTGCTTATATACTTATTGTCTTAAAATTTTTTGTTGCCTAATATTTGCAAATATAAACATAGGAGGATAGAATCTTTTGTGGTTTCTGTAGAAAAGTAAAGTGCTATCTTTTTCCTTTGATTGGTCATTCTGTCATATTGAGAGTGAAATTTTCCAACTACGCATGGTTTGGAGCATGCATTTTATTGAACTATGCACCTGCATTTTTGCTACTTTCAACTACTTTGTGATTCTTTTATTATTTATTTATAATCTTATTTTCTTTCTTCTCATAAAGTTGATTACCACGAGCCTTTTGATATTTGTCAGTGATATTAATGCGAGTTGTTTTTTATTAGGTATCAGAAGAGAGTTGCCATGTTAACCCAAGAGTGCAATGCTTATGCCAATAATGTAAAAGCAGGAGACTGATTTAGATTGCTGCAGAGTGTGTAACATCTCAATTTGATCTATTATTTTCTACAAATGTAGGTCGCACAAGAAACGCTTTCTATGAACAACGGCAATGAGGTATAAGACATTATGGGTCACAAATGCTTGCATTTCTGTTCACTAAATTTGCTTTGCTTTATCCTCAATGAACAATGGCAATGAGGATTCAATGCTAAAGGATTTATCATATTGTTACATTTTATATCAATTTAAGTTTGACTTTTATCAAATTTAGTAGGTTGTGGCGGTGCTACTTGCAGGTGTATGATTTGGTTAAGCATAAAGTTCAAGGATATGGTAACTGCCAGGTTAAATTTCTTAGCTTGGACTGTATGCCTTGGTGTGCATGAGATAAATTTTAATTTAACCCATTGGAGCTGACAGTTTGTTCACATATATGGACTGTGGTTAAGAGTTCATTACAGCTCACTAGATATTCAATATGGTGCTTAAGATCATTTATACACGTCTTATTAACTCCATAATGTTACTAGTTTCGTGTTTTATCAGATCAAATTTATCGAACTGTTGAGCACCATGAATTTGTGAGACAGCAAATTGTAGATCAGGTTGGCTGTTGATTACCACATTAAAGTTTCGCACAGTTTGTTTCTTCTAAGCTTAATTTGGAATTTTTGGGTTTAATCAATTTGACTTACCTGATTTGTGATGTTTCTGGTGTTACCATATCTTGCATTATCAGTTGAAGTCTAATCCAGAGATATATGAAGGATATGCTTAGATCCACAAGAATTTATTTAAAACAAGTTAAGTTGCTCGTATTCATGGTAGCGAGTTGGGGATAATGCTTGATTTGACATTTTTCCTTCTACCATTCATTCGAGAATCGGAGGTACTTGGATGCTTAATTCTTTTTTGGAGTCCTTGTTTGTCATTGTATAGTCTCTGATTGTTGTTCGATTGCAGGTCTGAAACCATGAACTGTTAAGGTAGCATACATCGAGCATATACTGTTACAAAGGAGATGTTCGGATAGAATTAGCTGGAGTCGAAGCGATAGTGGAGCCGTATAAAGAGTTAATGCCCTCAAAGGCGAGATAATTCAACGCCTGCCTTCTTGTTAGCCAAGCTGGACGCCCCCCTGCAGGTTGGTTTAAAATGAATGTGGATGCAGACATCAAGTCAAAAGATTAATATGTTGGGCTGGGAATTGCCATTAGGGAGAGTTTATTGTTGTTGCTGTGAAGAAATCCAGATTTTATGGCAGTGCAGCATCTGCAGAAGCTGAAGCAGCAAATTGGGGCCTAATTGTAGAAAGAAGAGCAGCAAGATGGAGATTGTTTGGACCATTTCTAAAGTTCAACGAAGGCTTAAAAGACTAAATCATGCTATATTTCAACATACGTCTAGAAGCTGTAATAACACTACTTTAGCTAGTTTACCTTTAAAGGTTGTTGGACCTATTGTTTGGGTGAGGACTTGCCCACCCCACATCTTGTACTTATTCCCTTAGTTATATCAATGAAAGTTATATTCTCTTATGTATAAAACTATAGTCTACAGGTAAACTACATAGCATTTACATTGACATGTAATAATTGTTTGTAAATAGTGTTACAAGAGTGTCACAATATTAATAATACTATAGTGATACGAATTTTTGACACGTAATAATTATTAGTAATTTCTATCAGTATAATGTCATAAAATCTGTAATACTATAATAATAGTAATCCCTAACACCACATTCAAGTGCCACTATTTTTCTGACTGCCAGATCACTGACACTATTAATAAGTGTCACTAAAAGTAATTAGTGATACTATTTTAGTATCACTAAAGGGAATTTTTTTAGTAGTGCAAAAAATAAATCAAAAGAAAAAACTGATATAAAATAAAAGGGAATAAAAATTGATGAACCTAGAGAATCAAGTTCAAGTGATAGTGAATAAAGGATAATTTAGAAGAAAAATTTGATAGATTATCCCTAAAAGATTTAGACCTATAAACATTAGGATTTGATGTAAATATAAATGTTGGAGCACCACCTACTGAACCAAGTATAAAAACAGAAGACCCTAAAACCACTTATACTAATACAAGACTAAGACCACAACATCAAATATTAGCATCTAAAAACCTTATTATAAAATGTATCCAGAACAATATATACCAGAAGACAAAACTGTAAACAAACCCATTAAGCCTATGGGAAGTAAATTAGACATAGACTGTACAAAAGATCCTAGTAAAACACTAACAAGTTGGTCAAATTATATGAAAATGATGTTCATGTTTAATAAATCAAATGATGATTGGAATACACAAAATACAGAAGAAAAATTAGATATGTGGATTGATTTATTGATAATGAGTTTCACTGGTAATGTACAAAACTGGTGGGATGGAATAACTGAAGAAACAAAAACCTTAATCAGATTAGCAAATAAACAAGAATTTAGAAAAGGAATAAGTGAAGGATTAGATAAATTTACAAATTATATAAGAGATGAATTTTTAGGAGAAACTTGAGAAGATCTCAAACAAAGAGAAATAGAAAAATAAAAACTTTTAGCAAGACAACATTTAATGAACCTTCAAATATGTAATTTATGCAATATAAAAAATTATACATGTGAATTTCAGAAATATTATTATAAGCAATTTTATAGTAATGATGATTAAACAATTTATTATGATATTTATATAAATAAATTACCATCACCATGGAATACTTATTTTATGAAAGAATGGAATTCATATAGATCAACAGAATTAGGAAAATTAATACCAAATACTTTAGGATCTAGAATAGAATTTGTCATAAGAAAATTAAAAGACATATGTATAGAAAGACAATTATATAAAAAAACAAAAAATGCAATGATGATTTGTTGCGATCAGGTAAATCCACCTAATCAATGGGGATGTAAATCATATTATAAAAAACATAGGAAGCGTAAACAGGGATATAAAGGTAAATATAAAAACAAAAAAAGATATGAAAAATATTATAGAAACTATTGGAAAAACAAAACATTTAAAAGAAAACCTTATAGGAGATAGTATAAAAGAAAACATAATAAAGAAATTAAAAAAGATCATAAAGAATGTAGATGTTGAAATTGTGGGCAAAAAGGACATATAAGCCCTGAATGTAAATAGAAAAATATTAGAATAGCTGAAATAGAATATCATGAAATAAAACCAGATTTAGAGTTATTACCTGATAATGAAACTATAAATTGTTTTAATATTGAAATATATGAAAGTTATAGTGATACAGAATCTATAAGTACAAGTTCTTTAGAAAGTTCAGAATTAGATGATAAGAATCTATAATTCCTATTCATGTGTGCTTTAATGTTTATAATTTTTATTTCATATGTTTAGTTGAATATTATTAAATCTTTTCACCAATTCTATCATGCATTATTAATTGTTAGGATTAATATTTAATTAAACTTATGCTTGGATTTATAAATTGTATGTGATTATCTTTGATTCTATATCTTTTATTAAATTGTTTACGCAGAATGCTTAAAAAAACTTTGACTCTTCGTTACTCAATATTATTTACATGGAGTGCTTAAATGTCATACTATTAAACATAAATAGAACTTACATAAAATTAATTTTAATTGAGTTTAATTGTTAAATTTATAAGTTGACATAGATTGATTTCGAGTTTTCACTCTACAATTAAGAATTGATTAGTAATAAGAAAATTGTTAAGTTGAACAGTGGTAGATTCTAAAATCCTAATAGCTTCAATCTCTTGAATTTTTGTGACAATTTATTCATTTTTATTTTAATTGCATCTTTAGTTCTTATTACTTCAAACAAAATATTTTTTTTTTCAATTGGGGTAAAATTATAATTAACTTATATTAAATTTTACGTTTCTAAAAATTAGTAGTCTCTGTGGGTTCGACTTCGTTATTCATAATCTATATTTCAATAAATTCGTGCGCTTGCAAGTACATTAAAATTTGCATAGCAACGGTAGAGTTTGGAATTATTGTGTGGCAAATAAAATAATCTGTTTTTGTTGAGCTAATAAAATAATCAACCGGACAAAAAAGTAAGTTGAATATCTAGTAAATCTAGTTGGTAAGTGTTATACAAAACAAATATACGTAGCATTTTTTATTTTTTGACTATTAGATGAGTCCTTGGTTATTTTCGTCGAATTTTTTCACCGATCAATATCTCTATTTTGTATCGTTCAATATTTAAAATTTTCAAGGACATAGTTCTTCTTGTTTCGCTTGACCGAATAGCTTTAAATCAACATTCTTTAGCAGACCACATGCATGTGTTTGTACAACTCTTTTTGCATTGTTCGATAAATGGCTGTATACCTTCGGGTATACCTATGCTCCTCCTTGGTTTTTACACGACCTACCGTTGGCTAAATTTGGCATTTGCTAAAGCAGATGACGGGCTCCAGATGCACCTATAGTTTTTGGGGAGGAAAATTAAGCTGCTGATCATTTAGCAAACCTTGCTAGGATTGTCTTGCTCCTTATTTATTTGGGGGGATTGTCCGCCGAATTTTATTCGTAAAATAAGTAATACTTGAAGACTTGGGATGATCCAAGTATACATTTTTAATAAATTTTTCAAATTTATATACGTTTCATTAAATTTTGTTTAAAATAATGGGAGCATCGGCCACGATAGCAGGATTTTGAACCCATGTTTTGATGCCTTTGAAGTTACTTGAGAAAATCTATCAGGGTTGAGCCTAGGTACCTCCTATAGAATCTTGCTTACCTGCATCACAGATAACAAATTATTCCTACATTAATCATGTCTTCAATAATCATTCCAGTTTCCTTGAATTTCTCAGTGCTTTGATTCCACTATTACTATAACCAACAAGGTCATCATTTCTAGCTGCTGGCTTCTCTAACTTTCAGTGCCCATATATATCTCCTCTTTTATTTATAATATTAATACCTTTCTCTCACCTCTTACCAGTTCTTGCATCTCACTATGATTGACCTTTATTTTCCCATTGGTTTTGGTGGGCAAAAACCTACAATTTAACTTCTTTTTTTTCCCAGTGGAAGGTAAAATGTAAGCTTCAAAGATTTTGCAGCTGTTTAATGTGTATACAAATAATTTATGTTAAGTATAGCTGTATGTGTGAAAGCTGAGCTCTCCAGTGATGTGTAAAATGTAAAGCAGCTGATGTGTGCAAGCTGATGTGTGTAAGCTGAGATGTCCTGTGGAATGTTGTGCATGAGTATTTTGTTGTAACTGTTTGCCACTTGTCAATTAGTAATAGGCTACACTAGATCTAGTTTGTTACGTATTAGTGAAGCAGTTAGCAGAGGTTAGTTACTATAAATTGGGCTTTGAGCTGTGCTTTGTATATTTAGCAACCGAGGTGCTCAATTTGCTCAGCAACCCCAATCACTGCCCAAGATCTCCACTCAACTCTATCAAGATGCTATCAAATAATAAACTGAATGAAAGATTTAATAAAAACCATACAGCCCTAACGATAAAATGATCTGAATCAATCAAGAACACTAAATCAAAGTAAAGAGAAAGAAAGGAAGAAAGAATCAAAACAGCAATAAGCAATTTACGTGGTTCAGCTAATTTTCATTAGCATACATCCACGGGAAGAATAGATGATCAGCTTCATTGATTTTGCTCAGATGAATTACAAGAGTTTAAAAAGCTTACTTCAATGTATAAGAAGATTCTTTCTATCACAGCTATCTCTATATATATAGCTCTTATTGCCTCTCCAATTTTTGTATCAGAACTAGCTATTTTCAATAGATTGTAACAAACCCAACTAAAAACTCAGAGGAACACATGCAGGGCATGTGGGAATAACGGCAAATAACAGATTCAAGAAGCTATCTTTGAGTACATATTTTGCTCATTATGCATTAATTCAAACGACACCTTTTTAAGTCGTTTTGAAGAGCTGATTTATAACTCGCCAAAATGCATCTCTTTCTGTCGTTTAGAATCAATTATTTAAGATATAAAACACAACCATTATTGTCATTTTAGCCACCTCTAATTTTATTCATCAGTAGCATAAAAATTCTCCACTTTAAACAAATCAGTCCTAATCATCCCCTTCTTCCATTTGTGTAAATCAGCACATACACCGACCAACCATGTCCAAGCAAACCTTGAACTTAACTACTGAAACCACTTTAGTTAACATGTCAACAGGATTTTATCACTGTGAACCTCACCATCTTTGTCACACATTTTGAAATAATGTTCCTGATGAAATGCAACTTAATATTAATATGTTTTGTCTTCTTATAATAAGCTGGATTCTTGCACAGATAAATGGCACTTCAGCTATCACAATGTATGTCTACAGTCTTCTATGATACCCCTAATTTAGCCAATAATCCTTGTAACCACAGAGCTTCTTTAACTACTTCAGTTACTACTGTATATTTTGCCTCAGTTGTTGACAATGCAACAACATGCTGAAGGCTTGCTTTCCAATTAATTAAGCAACCATTGAGCATGAATAGATATCATGTTAAAGATCTTATTTTGTCCAAATCTCAAGTAAAATCTAAATCAACAAAACCCCATAAGCCTGTATTTTTTCCACCTGACCTTCTATATACATACTTAATTAACGAGCACCAAATGTAGATTGAAAAAAAAATAACATGTATACTTAATTAACTAGAACTAACATGTATACTGAATAAAAAATTTAAGTTAGAAATATTAAAACTTTGATCAGAATTATAAAAATTTTACCTACATAAGTAATATAACAATTAGTCATCATCATGTCATCATTTTCAATAATTTATTTTTCAACAGTTTCATTTTTATTCTTTGTTAGGGAATTTTTTTAATCCTGCCAAGGTCTTTCAAGCAAAAATATCACACAAATATAAACAGTAAATAGATGAAGAATAAAATCAATTACACAACACAAGAATTTACGTGAAAAACACCTATACTGGAGAAAAACTAGGGCCGCTAAGTACAATGAGAGAAAAATTCATTATGTGAAAAATTATTACAATCACTCTATTACTTTTATTCACTCCCAAAACTCCAATAACACTTAATCTTTTAATAGACTTACTGTTTCTCTCACACCAGAACTGTCTAGTTACACAAAACTGATTGCTGTGTTATGTTACTCAAACAAGTGAATCCAACCTTTCTTATACTAATTGTATTCCTCCTTAGATAAGTCAAGTCCCAAAAGGAGAATTACTTATTCCTTAAATTAAAAGTACAGAGCCTAACTGCATAATTTTAGGCTCCTCGATAACACAATATTTTATAATAGTATGCCATGACTAGCAAATGTTCTCTTTTTATGGGCCTCGTTGGTAGTTTCAAACATTTTAAGATTTATTCTTGGTTGGCAAATGTAGTGATAGCTCTTACATTAGACACTGCTTAAGTAGCAAGAGCAGCATTCTTCTTAAGCTATATCGCCTTGTGCGATATATTTTTTAACAGTACTCGTCTCCCATAAAAGTAGGAAATGATGAGAAGTTGCACCACAATCATCACCAATGCAAGCCTACAGGCAATAAATAGGCTCATTGTGAAAGCTCTAATTATTGCAGAAAATACTTGTATAAGAATAGCTATACAATCACCCACCAAAGACCTCACTTGCCAACAAACAAAGAATAATTAGACCAAGACTATTTAGTGATTTTTAAACAAATTATTTATACTTGCTAAATACTGCTTATCAGATTGATATTTTTCGTAAGTCGATTGGAAATGGCACTAGTGGAAAGACCGCCCATAGCATTTAGAGCTCTTTGTTAAGTTCTCACACATGATAGCAAAATAGTAGTGTTGACAAACATTATTGAAAAATGAAAGTACTATTAGCCCGACGAAGAATAAGAAATACATCTTTGCCTTCTCTTTTATAGTATGATGATTTGTTAAAAAATGGATAGATATCATGGATTCCATGGAAAATGTATACAAAGGCTAAACTGCACCAAATAAAGGTGCACTTACACACAAGGCGGACCCAAGAATTTATATTATCTCGGGCTAAACTAAAATTTTTTTATTTATACAGTTGGCATAAAAATTCATAAGTAGAAAGAAGCACATCAGATAAGGGAGGACGCAAAGAACCTTATTTCTATAATATGTATTCTAAACAAAAATATTTATATATTAAAATAAGCATGAAAACATAAGGCAATTCAAATATTAAAAAAATCACTAATTTTTAATTATGCAATATGTAATTATATAAGGATTAATAAATCAATTAAGAATTTTAAGTAAAATCAATCAATACAAGTAATTACGATCAATTAAAAATCAAAAGTACTACTTTAATATTTGAAAGAAATTACTTAATTATAGTTTTAAATAAATTAAACAATTAAAATTTATTCATCTTTTAAAATTATAAAAATATTATTATTCAAAAGTTTCGATGGTAAACTAAATACAACCCAGCAAAATTGTATTTAGGTGCCACTATTTCTTTTCTAAGCGCATTGACTCTTTTTGAATAACCAAATGCTGATGATTTTTTTTTAATCAAAAACTTCTCAAAATACTCAAATTTTATTTTCTAACTTATCTTTTTGTTAATATAATTAATAAATGAAATCTCAAAATTTACATAAAAATTTCAGAAAATTATTGGTAATTTCTACTATATGTTGTTTTTGTAAGTACTTTTAATACTAGTGACAATTTTATATTAGTGTAATATACTTCTTGTTTTTTTATTTAGAAATTTTTAAAATAAATTGAAGTAGTAATAACATTTTAGCCCCTAATATTTTCAATATATTCAATAAATATATAATTTAATATTTTTTAAAATAAGTCACTAATTTCAATTGGAAAAAAATATAATTGAATTAAGGACATATTTGAAAGTAAAATAAAAACTCCATTATACTATAAATTAATGAAAACATAAAGGTTATTGAATTAGGGGCATATATGAAAACAAAATAAAAATTCTATTATTATATAAAATTCATAAAAGTGTAAGGGAATGCTTTTTTACCAAAAAAGACCGGGCTCCCCAATGTGGGTCTGCTAATGCTTACATAACCCAATGTTGCTTATTTCCACCTAAGAGACTTTAAAGCCAATAATTTAGCAAAAGCCAAGAATTTGGCACAGGCAGGTTCTTATTATTATGCTTTTCACTATGTTAGGCAACTTGACCTTCGACAGAAGAATTTCCTCAACTTGAACGACTTTTATAGAAAGTCTCGGCCTGCTTTCATCATTCATGTCCAAATTTAATGTAGTAGCCAAGCCATGCATGTTTGCATTTTCTTCAACTTTTTTAGCTTGCAGTCAAACTAGAGAAGCGTAAGCATCGTAGGAACTAGTTTCCATGACTTTCTCATTTTGGTTGATATTAATTATATCAGCATTGTAGTTGGTTAAGAACTAGTGTGAAAAGATGATTGTTGTGCAGCCAATAGTAGCCTTGTCTAAGGCTTCATACATAACATTTTCTAATGCAGAATCTAAGGCACTTGTCACCTCGTCCAAGAGAGGGATTCTTGGGGTTTTGATTTTTTGCCTTGGTAATTGCAATCCTTTGCCTTTGTCAACTTGACAATTAGCATAACACCCCAAATTTACCTAAGAATTTAAAAAGGAATTTGGGATAAAACCTTAAAACATTAATCTTATTACTATTCTCAAAAGAAGATTAATATTATCCATAGTTGTAACATAGTCTCTAAAATAATAATTATAACAATTATTTGTTGGATCTTTAATTCGACATTTTTGGATCCTTAATCCAGTGTTGGACTTATATGTACATAATTATGTGTTACGAACTGTTATATAAGATTAAACCTAATTAAAAGTGATCTACTAAAGTTTTTAGTAATTTGAACTTTAATATATCTAATAGTGTGTGGGCCTTTAATGTATAAAGACTAATAGGATAATTACTATTTCTATGATAGCTTAAAATAAGAATACTTAAAGACAACAAGAAAAATTATTTATATAAGTGGTTATAGTCCATAGGTCACACATATTATTATTTTATTCTTTTTTTATATTCTTTCATTAAAGAAAGAGCACAAGGAAACTTAAAAGATTATCTTAGAGAATGTGTTAGTTTGGAAGACCTATCACACAACTCTAGAGAGCAATTAAGCATTATGGATTCACGTATGCTTATGAATATTTGTTTATTGATTCTTGGTGATATAACATGAATGTTCCTGAATTATAGGTGATGGTTTTAATTAAATATTTAGTATATTCTAACAAGTGGTATTAGAGACTATTCATTTAATGAACTTTGTCGACATCGTAGAAGAGATTGTTAAGCACTCTTCCAATAAACAGCACCTCCAGCTAGCAGTAGATATAATTGGTCATAGACTTCAAAATATCTTGGCATTTAGCAAAATTAGAGTCAGTATACCCAATAATGTCAAATTATCTGATCTTCGATATGTGAACATATAGTCTTTGTTATCTATAAGTACCGCAAGACCTGTTTGGTTGCTTTCTGATGATCTATTACTGGATTAGTTAAATATTTACTCAACATGCCAGTAACATACGTAATACTAGGTTGCTACAAACTTAAGTATATATCAGACTTCCTATTACTGACGCATAAAGAATCTTCTACATATTGCTTTCCTCAAAATCAGTCTAATGGCACTGATTGAGACTAAAATTTTTTCCTATAGCCACAGGGGTATCACCTGGTTTGCAATCTTACATGTCATATCTCTTCATAACATTTTAAAATTCCTAGCTGGAAATCTTTTAGATTTGTACAATAAGCCTATATCGTTACTGGTAAGTTAAATGCCATTGATATATAAGATCAAAAAATTACTCGTACAGAACTTATAATATATGTAATCATAACCAAATTTATTTCAAAACTGAATAAGATGGTTACTGGATGACACTTGAAATACTATTGTCAAAATGCTTGCTTAAGATAGATAAATTTCTTAAGTTTATAAACCAAATTCATTAGATCTTCTAACACAAAGTTTTTTAGCTGCACCATATAAATCGTCTCATCAATGTTCCCATTAAGTTAGAACTTTTCATGGCATGACGAAAATTAATTGGTTTATTTTCTATCACTTCAGTGTCTACCTCATGTTCTTGGAAAAATACAATATAGTCATCTAACATTGGATTTCTTCTTTCTCTAGTAGATCTCCTTAATAACATAGGTTCTTAAAGTGGTAGAGTTTGCCCTTCTGAAATAATTTCTACCATGAGGGTTCCATAACATTGTCTTGATTTGTTATATCTTGAACAAAACGGACAATAAGACCCTGATTAATGCCAATAATACCTGTGAGAATATCAACATATTTCTCTTCAAAGAATCAACTATTTCTATCTCAAAAATTGATTTAGTTGTGAGATCATAAAACTTATACCCTTTGGATCTTTTAAAGTATTTAATAAAATAGTAACTCATTATTCTTGACTCTAGTTTCTTTTCATTAGTCTTATAAAGGCCTTGCCTTAGCTGGACCTTCCCAAATATGCGAGTGCTTTAGACTAGACTTCTTGCCCATCCAAAGTTCTAAAGAGTTATTATTTTAGTTGGAAACCTATTAAAAATATATGCTGCAGTCTTAAGCACTTGTTCGCAGAGTAATTCTAGTAAAGTAGAATGATAAATCATACTTCTTATCATATCTTTAAGTGTCCTCTTTTATTTTTCAGTAATACTATTCACAGTGGGTAAACTCGACATAGTATATTGTGGGACGATTCCATATTCCTCTAGGACCTTAGCAAAAAGTTTTAGACATTGTTCATCTGAACTGTCATATCCGTTATAGTACTCACTACTGTGGTTGATCTAAACTTTTGATACTTTTGCTGAGTTAATTCTTAACTTTAGCCTCAAAATTTTTGAACACAAGGATTGTGACTTTTCATGGAGTATATAAATGTAGTCATATATAGAAAAATAATATATTAACATCATAAAATATTATTGATCATTCCAAGCAGCTTTAAGGAATGAACTGCAAATATCTGTATATATGAGTTCTAAGAAATCCAAGGTCTTGTTGGCTTTAAATCTCCTTTTATTAGTTTGTTTTCGTTTTATATAGTTAACACAAACATCAAAATCTGTGAAATATAAGGGATTCAGAATTTCTTCTAACACAAGCCTTTTTATTTTTTTCAGGACATATGACTTAATATCTTGTGACATAATGTAGGCGAATTCTTACTAGTTAATTTTATCTTTATACCTTATGTATTTAATTGCAGAGATTCATTAAATAAAACAATCATATTAATCAAATAAAGATTATCATTACTTGACAAAGAACCGGACCCAACCAATTTTTAAATCATGAAACAAATTAAATTTTGTATTCCCAAATGAACAAAAAAATAGCATTTGTCAAAAAAGAAAATAATGATAAATTTTCGTCTAAAAGATGATATAATAAATGTTTCATCAAGAACTAAATAAAATCCAGTGTTTAAGAATTATCTAAATTTTCCTATTACTTCAACTACAACTTTCTTGCCATCACCCAATAAATGTATTGTTCACTATCGCTTAGCTTTCAGTAATTCAGCAACCCTGCATTGATATACGCATGTGAATTGTTGCACTATAAAACAGCATACCTTTTTTAGTACATCATTTATGATAGTTGGTTTAATACTTCTTTTGTGCCCTTCAACTTCATAGAAGAAATAAGTAGTACTTTCACTTGGTCTTCTTTTGTTGTTTCTTTTAAGGTTTTATTTTTTTAACTTCCTTGTCCTTGTTTCTTTTCTTGCCTTTTTCTTTGCCCTTAGAGGTATAGACTAGATGAGAATTTATCTTTTATCTTTCTTCTGCCTATCTTCTTTTTGAAAAAAATGTGGTATGTGCTCATTTAAAGACCATGTATCTTTTTAGCAATTGTAGTTTATCTTAAACTAGTTAAATTGTGTCAGTAAGGATATCAAAACTAGATGCACTAGCAAGTCCTTAGAGATTTTAACATTAAGTACTCTCATCTTAGAAGCAAGATAAGACTTCTCAATAATGTACTCTCTGATATTGCCTCGTACACCTCATTAAAATTAGATTTGTCAAGAGTAAACCTATTTTAGCATTTTTTTTCTTGACAAATCTCATTTTAATGTCTGCAAGGAACTCCTTAGCCACACTTATCTTTTTAGATATTGAGCTCCTGAGCACTTCTGGAATAGTCTTCTTTATGGTCATCATGTATATACGATTTGATTTCTCCTACCTTTCCAAATCTTTCTAGTCATCATAAGTACTCATATTCATAAGAGTTGGGGGAGAATCAACCCTTAACACAAGATCGAGATCCTTGACTGTGAGGGTTATTAAGAGTTTCTCTTGCCATGACTTAAATTTAGAGCCATTTAGTATATGAATAGAATTGATGTTGATAGTAATATTAGCAAGAGTCATAATTAAATAAGAAAAAAAACAAACAAACAAAACAAACTCATATTAGTCTCAAAACAAAAAAATAAATTCAAATAAAGATAAACCTCATCTCAAGATATCAAACTCTCTATTAATATTTCATCTTTGGACAAAATTTTAATATGTAAATGATATCTTGTGTAATATTCAAAAATTCATAATAAGAACATGTCAAATAATAAACATTCCTTTGGATTGATTTATTGTTCACATGTAAAACTGAATAATCATCATATATTTATTATTAGAGGTGCATATAAAATTCTGTATTGGTATCATGAAACATGGACCTTCTTTTGGGCTAATTGGTATTCACAGAAATTTCATATACACAACCGTTTATATTCCAAAATAAGTAAATTTCCATAAGAAAGGTCAGATTGGTGACATCCTGCTTTAATTAATTCATTTCAAAATATTTATCGACATATTAATAGTTAAATTTAAAATTATACCAAAATTACCTTTAAAAAAATTTAAAATTTTGGGTCAAAATCCAGTCAATAGTCAGCAGCCAACTGTTGATTAGTTCGGGGCTGAATCGATTCAGTTGACTCGAATCAGATCCTAACTAGGCCCAAAATTGCCAAAACATTGATTTTATTTTTTTTTTTATGCGGCAGTCATGGCTGCTTCTTATCTTACTTTGTCGCGGTGTTCAGCTGCTAGTTTACTCTCTAGAGTAGCCAACAATTGTGCTGCAGTAGTGTAAATTACGTGCCAACAGCATGAGTCATAGCTTTAAAGCCACACCTTGTGCCGTGTTGTGCTTCTACTTATCGCAACAGCTGCATGATGGCCATAAACCTTACCCATACGTGATACCTTAGCAATGAAACCTTAGCGGTAATGGTAGCAATTAGCCACAAAATAAGACTCAATAAACCGAATATATCAAATATTTTACAAACTGAATTACTGAATATTAATTTTTCTTAATTCTGAATTTGCTTAATAATCTTAATCTTGAAAACAATCACAAATAAGTCTGCGATGCTATATTTGAATAAGAATAAGAGCTCGACGAAGTTAAAGTATATAGACATCAAGTTCCTAGTTGTTAAAGAAATAGTTCAGAGTGGACAATTGTCTATAGAACACATTGGTTGATCCATTTACTAAGGGATTGCCACCTAAAATATTTTAGGAGCATGTTGCTCATATAAGTATCGTATCATTATAAGATATTCAGTTTTAGTGGGAGTTTATGATTTTAGATACTTTTATGATATAAATACTTTTAAGTTATTTCAGTTTATGGATATTTTAGGTTATTTTCTACAGATATAAAATTTGGGTTTGTACACACTCTTATTTTCGTATGGCTTGATTTTGCTAAGGTTTAAGGTGGACTAGTTATAAATAGGCATGTTAAGATCATATTGCATGAAATTTCCATATTACACATCCATATCATGATCTATGTCATTCAGTTGTATTGACACAGTGACTATTGAGGGATTGAGTTATGAGAGTTGTAACAAGGACTGCTTTGATCCTATACTGGTATGATTGATAGATCGGATTGGTTATAGATAAATTTTAGTAATGACAATAAGGTTAAGCTCATATGGTTATTTTTGCAAAGCGTAATTATAAGGTTACTCATATAGCCTAAGTGAGAGATTGTTGGATCTTTAATTTGACATTATTGGGTCTTTAATCCAACATTGAGCTTATACGTAAATAATTATGTGTTGTGAACAATCATATAAGGTTAAACCCAATTAAGAGTAATATATTAAGGTTTTTGATAATTTGGGCTTTAATATATATAATAGAGCATGAGATTTTGATGTGCAGAGACTAAAACATAATTATTATTTTTATGATGGGTTTAAATAAGAATACCTAAAGACAAAGAAAAATTTATCTATGTAAGTAGCTCATATGTATTATTATTCTATTCTTTTCTAACATTCCATCATCAGAGAGAGGGTATAAAGAAACTTAAAGGATTTTCTAAAAGAATGCATTGATCTGAAAGAATAATTAACTATTATGGATTAAGATACGCTTTTACATATTCATTTATTAATTCTTGGTGATACAATATGAATGTTCCTAAATTATAAGTAATGGTTTTCACCAAGGGTTTATTTACTTTAACATTATCCGCCAATACAAAAATTTTCATTAAACAATAACTAAAGTAGTAAAAATGGATTCATCAAGAAAATACCAAAGTTTTCAGCTAACAATTCCTCTTTTCTATACCCAAAAGCCCACATCTCTAAAATCAATCTGCAAAAAGTCATATACTAGGGGTAAACTATCAACTTGGTAAGCAAAATCAAGCATAAGTTTACTAATAACAATAAAGTACATAATAATCATTATGAATTACCATAAATTAGAAACTAATAATAATTTTTAATATATATGTATAATAAAACTCATAATCAGTCAAGTCATAACGTAGTAATTATTTTTAATAAATAATCATTTAAGAAATCATTTATCAATAAAATGTTCCATTTGTTCAATTGCTCATGCTACATAGTGTCAATATGTCAATATATCACTTATAATCATGATGACTTGGCAGGCAGTTCAGTATATCACCTGTAATCCTGATCACCCGGCTATTAGTTTAGTATGTCACATGTAATCCCATGACCCGACTAGTAGTTCAATCAGGGTACTGTACCCCGTAATAATCTCAATAAGTGCGCACAATATGGCTAGTTCTTCAATCATATTTGTAATGGTAACTATAGACAATAAGCCAAAACCTTAAATATAGTTTTCAGTATTTCAACATCAATCATTCAGTAATTGATCAATAAAATGTTCTTGTAAGGCATTTAATTGGCAAAGCTTTACAAATATTTTTAAGGAAAACAATTTATGGAAAATTTATGAAAATATTTTAAATAATTTTCTAAAAAAAATCTTCTTACAAAAATATAACTTATTATCATAAACTATAACTGTAAAATTACTTCAAAACTATAAAATGCCAATCTACATGAAATCTTTTCAAATATATTTACATATATACATATAATAAACATTATACATGAATTCACTTGACTCAATTTGAAGCAACAAACAGTAACTCCAATCATAAGAACTCATATTTGACCTATAATTATCAAGATAAGATTCCTATCAATATCATATTCAGTTCTGACCTTGATAGGAAACTTGGAAATCTTTAAATCATTAACTCGTATTTAAGCACATTAATTCACTAAATTACACTTGACCAACTTACAAAAGCTGATTTCCAATAAGATATAACTATGTCGGAAAAATCACAAAATTTTAAAGGGCTACTGTCTACATATTGGCATTCAATATAAAATTTCATAAAATTAGTAAAAGTTCAAAAACATCCTCAAAAAATGATTTTCATAAAAAAATGTCCAAACTATCTAGTGGTGAAACAATAAGGAAACATAATTAAAATTTTTAAGTCATTTAGTGATGAATATGTAACCCGAAGTGACTTCACTATCAGCCTTTGCAATTCTGGAAAACAATTTCCAAGATTGTTGAGCCCATCTCTATGATTTTTAATGACTTTAATTTAAGATTAAAATTTACGAATTTAAATACGACAAAAATAGATAAATATATGTACCATAATAAAAATTCTCATAATTTTCAAAATTCTTTTGTGTTACTAAATAAATTATAGATTGAGAACTTATACTGAAAATTAGAATTTTCCATCACCAGTGTTCCAACTTCGAAAAATCATTATAATTTATGTACAATCAATTTTTAAACAATAAAAATATGGATAAAAAAAATAAAGATGTCTAGTTTAATAAATTTCATGCATGACACTCAATGAAAACTGTAATTTTATAGTATTTAATCTATATTATTCACAATTTTAGGATAACACAATAGCATTACCCATTCAATAGAAACATAAATCAATACATGATCATGTTTTCACAATTTTTATCGATATAAAATACTGTGGCAAATCTAGCACCATTTTTTGGGGTGGGCTAGATTCTTTTGTCAAATTAAGAATACTTCTAAAAAATTTTTGTGTTTGAAAAAAATTATTAAAATACAATATATAAGTAAAAAAATAAAAATATAATTATAAAAGTACAATATAAATAAAAAAATTTATCGACAAAGTTGTGTCCTGCAATTCTTTAAAAAAAATTCATCCATTATGGCATCTGAGTTGATATTGTTTATAATTTCTATTTTAATTTAAATAATTATACAATTTGAAAGAAATTCATTCTCTATCTTGTTTTGATGTATTTTTTTAATTAATTTCATGGCAGAAAATTCTCCATCTATTTTAATAATCTATTCGTTCAATTATCGAGAATGACTAATTTATTTCAAACTCTTATGTACAACTCAGAAATAAAAAATATTTGTATTTATCTATAGATATATATTTGCATCAAATTGAAAGAACATAATGAAGTAAGTATTGAAATGATAACAATAATCAAAATCGAGAACCAAAGAAATCTAAAATAAAATAAAAAAAACGAACCGAATAATCCGAGACAAAACAAGAAAACCACCATACAAAATTTCCCAATTCACCAGTAATCATCGCAGACAAATCATAAAGTAAATTTAAAGAGATTGACAATTTTACCAAAAACAAAAGATGGGATAATCAATTGTCTTATACTTTTAAGAAGATGAATCAGCAAATTCCACTTTGAATTTCATTATTATGAATTATCAATTTATCATATTTTATTACTCTATTATCTATTCTACACAATACAATTCCACTTTGAATGCCACCATACCAGGCTGTCTATTGAGAGACTGGGCATTTGGGATATCGAGTGCGGCGAGAGACTGAGCATGTGGGTGCGGCAGCTACTTGGCATCATCACCCATGAGGTAGCAACATGAGAAATTGAGCAGTTGGGTTTTAGGGATTTTGGATTTTGGATCGATTAGTTAAGGATTTGAGTGAGTTTTGTGATTTAGGAAAAATATTTTTTTGGTGCAATTATTAGCTATGTTTTTTTAACTTTTTAATATAATTAACTTTTTTTTCCCCTAAAAACTTACCTGTGTGACAACCCGGGTTAGTCTACTCTTAGCTTCGCCTCTGATAACATACAAAATCATTCAATCACATGAAATCATAAATAAAACCAAAACTTCTAAGGATTATAAATTATAACCTACCTTCAAAATTAAATCAAAACTCAAGAAATTCTTTAATGAAAAACAAGAACACAATCAAAATATTCTTTTCTTTGTAAGGCTTTAGGATTTTGGAAAACAAAATAACTATGTTTTTTTTTTAATAAGGCCAAGCCTTTTAGTACCCTTATTCGATAAGAAATTTATTTTATTTTTTAATAAGGTATTTAATAAATTAGCAAAAAATAGTTAAGTGATTTTTAAATTTTAAAAAATTAAAACACCCTTAATATAATGCTAGATAACGAGTCTTTGCTCTCAATATAGTTCAAGAGTATGACGATACCAAGAGATTTTCAATTTTCGTATAGTAGATATTCGAGAAAGAGAAATCTTTTAAAACTGTGGAGCATTTTTCTTTGAGGAATAAATCGGAGTGGCCTCAAGTAGACCACTATTAGCAGATAGTTATATGGTGAGCAAAAATAGAATACTTTAACTAGATATTTATCTGGTTAGCTCAAACACATTATCACGACTAAGTTGTTATCTGAAAAGCTTGAATAGATCACTATGACCAGGTGGCTATCTAGCGACCTTGAACAGATCACCTCAACCAAGTGATTGTCTGGTAACCTTTAGCAGGGCACTTCGACACCAGATGAGTATAATAATGATAATTATTACAGTTATTATTACGAAAATTATTATAATGGTTATTATCGATCATTATTGTGATCATTAATATATTATTATTATGATCATTAATAGGACAATTTTGATAATTATGAGAGTTATGATGATGATGATTATTATTTATTGGGATGATTATAAGAATTTATGGGATTTCATGCATTTCATGCTCTCTTCTTTTGAAAATGAAATTATTTTCTTATACATTCTATTGAAAAACTTGGTGCTAGAAGGCAATTTGAATGAAGCCATATGAGAGGTGTCATAAGTTTTTCCCCATAAAAATTTGATTATGGACTTGAGCGTCGGAAGGTTTTCGCTGAAAAAATATTCGGCGACCTTTGATCGTTTTCTGTGATTTCAGGTGATCATAAACAATCTGCTAGTAGTTATAGATATCCTTGGTGATTGGCAAGCTGCTGCCCCAAAAAATAAATTTAATAACTATGTTAAAATCTGATATTAAGTCGCTAACCTACCAGACCAGATTTCGGTATCAACAATTTCCATTGACATTGGAGGGGTGAGCAGAAGATTTATATCTTCTATTGTCACAGGGGAACAATAGGACATTCGATCAATTATGTGGGAAATTTAAAGAAAATATCAAAAGAGTAATGATGTCGAAGGATGACATAATGGAGCCAATAGGGCTCAAATGAGAAAATGATGAAACCTTCAAAAATTTCATCAAGAGGAATAACCGAGTAGTTTGGATTTTGAAGCTTTTAATCATATCTAGGGCATGAATGGATTAAAAGAAAGATTGAAGATAGGGCAGGTTATGGTATAACTTGAGTAACTCAGTAATCAATTCTTATTCGGTTACTTATGACCAGGCAAAAGTGGATATTAAGATTGAGAAGGAGAATGCTCGGAAAGTTAGATGCAAGCTTCTTAAAGAATTACGAAAAAAGAAAAGGAGAGCTAAAAAAAGGAAGTGAATCGATTACGTTATGTGACAAGCAACAAGCGACAAACAAGCAGAATAGTCGTAGTGGAGATTGCTCCTTATTTTTGTCACCTAAATCTCCCCCATACTATCCAAACATAAGCTATCTTCACCACTCTCTAAATAAGGAGCACTCAAGATAATATAACCATCTAAATAGTCACTCCAACATAAAACACTAGGTCAAATAGACCAAACCAAGTACTACTAATCCTTGCTCACAATAATTTTTTGAGAGATTGGACAATGTAATGATCAAGCAGAGCACCGCTTATGGGTAGTACTCGCCCTTGAAGTTATTGCTAGAGGAGCTATATTATGCAATTAAAGATCGTGGTTAGTTTTATCCTTCTACACCTTTCACAGAGAAGCCAATAATAAGGATATAAATAGATTTTGCAAGTTTTACAACACTCATGGCCACACCATAATACAATGCCATAACTTAAAGAATCAGGTTAAGGATCAGGTAAGGAATTTTCACTTAGGTGAGTATAAGGTTCTTATCTAATGGCAAATCAATTGTAGATACTAGAGAAGGAGAATTTCGAGGTTATAATCCATAAGAAGCTAGTGACCAGAGTCATTATAACTAGCCACAATATCATTTTTAATATGTTGTCAGCAAAGCAAGGACCAAGTAAATTCCAATAAAATGTATAAAAGATCATGATGAAGGGCTATTGTACCTACATAAAGATGCTCTAGTAAAACAGGCTAGAATAACTAGCAAAGAATTCAATAAGATCTTTACAGACTAAGGCAATTCAATCGACATCCACTGTAAAGCCACCTTAGATGAAATAGAGATTACCAACCTGAAGTTAGAGCATACTAACACTTTCTCAAAAGGATTTGGGGGAAGAAGGTTATTGAATCTAAAAGTGGTAGAGTTATAAGTAACAATCAGCTAGAGGCCATTTGAAAAGATTATGATGTTGAATTTTATAGTGGTCGAAGAGGACAACTTGTATTAAATGATATTTGGGAGACATTTTCTAAGGATTAGCAAGTTCATGATGTCTAACCATTATTTAGCACTCAAATATTAGGTAAGTGGCATGGATGGAGTTGTAAAAAGTAGCCAAACAATTACGAGGGGCTGTTATGCAACTATGGCCAAGAAAGCCATATAAATAACTTTACTTGATACTAGAGAGGAGTTTAAGAAAGTGAAAGAATAAAACCGAGCTAGCCTAATTAAATTATGAAGATCGGCTTAAGATTAGAGGAAGATTTAAGAGCAAAGCTCATAGAGTTTTTACAAGAATATTCTTATATATTGCCTGATCATATAAAGATATACCAAAAATCAACCCAAAGTTGGTTTGTTACAAGTTAGCAGTTGTTATTGATATTTTTTACAGATGCTTTTGTTATGGATATTGAACTTAAGAGTGAAAGGCGTTGAAAATTTTCTTAGTGAAATTTTGATGATGGCCTCATTGACCCTGACTTTCTAAGTAGAATTATTCTAGTCAACGTTACAATGAAAAGAATGGTTAGGAGAAACAGTTATAGAGATCCATAATTGCAGTTACACTACCATAAAATGAAAAAAATATATATAATAGATAATAATTATGAGCTATATCAAATATGGCACTAATACAATGGAAGAAGTATGTAGGGATTGTGTTTTACACAAGCATTATAACACTTAATATAACGAATGTGATTAAAAAGAGGTTGTTTTAGGATGATATAAAAGATGTTGTTGCTAGGCTTGATGTTAAACCTTAGAGTGTATTATTTGTGTTTTATGGGCAACCAATTGAGAATGTTCAAGCACAACAATAACTAAGTTCAATTACTACTAAAAAAAAATGTGTTAAAAATAAGTTAAAGGGAAGAAAAAGATAAAAAAATCACTAGCTAAATTATCCAAGCTCTCCATTCTAGATCCATAGCCCACAATAAAACTCACCACTGCAGCAGAACCTAATATTTAGACAAATCATAACTGAACATAATACTATGATAGAAGCTGAACTTGGAACATAAACCACAACTTAACCCACTACTGAAGAAGAAGCTGAACTTGAAAAACAAACCACAAGTTAACCTACCACTACACTAGAACTTGAACTTAAAATACAAACCACAATAGAACCCACCTCTACAACAGAACCTGAATTTAAAATACCAACCACAACTCAACATGATGCAGAGCCAGAACCTGAACATAATACAGAAACCATCTTCAAGTGCACACCATTTTGATTCTACACATGGTCCATATCTAAAATTAAACTTAGAATTCAAACTACAAAAAAAAAAAAACTAAAGCAAATGAAGGCACTTGTCAGCAATAATATTAAGCTGGTGTGTTTAATCATTTTGTTAATACAAAACTACCACCAGAGTTTGACCAAACTATTTCTTAATACTAACAATAGCACACTACCTCAATTTGACAAAACCTCATTACTAGTACCTACATTTAATCCTCCTTCAGGTGATTGTGGACTAAACAAAGATGCTGATAAGGGTGAGACTCACTCTTTACACCTTTCATAGCATAATGATCACTTATCTAACTTTGTTGTTACTATAGCATGCATAAAATTGCAATAAAAATTTATGAGTAAGATATTGAACCTATTGATTTCAATGACATAGCAGTCATTAATGTTGAGGCTGTTGATCCACCATTTTTCTAATTCTTGAAGAATAAACCATCATATATGTCTAGAATGTCAATGGCTCTATATTCCTAATTTGAGCCACCAAATTACCAAGCAAAAGATCTTCTTCTTGTTGAGAATTTACCATAAGAAGTTGTGCAAACTGAACCTTTTAAAACAAAAGGAAAAAATTTTAGCAATTCATTTATTATTATGACACATTCCCATAGGCAAGTTAAAAAGAAAAAAGTTGCTGCTATTTAAATTAGGGCTTCTTAATGGAATGCAAATTAGAGGATGCCTCCCAATATGTTATAATAAAGGTTCATAAGAAAACTATAAAGAAGAAAAGAAAGGCCAATCTTGTTGATTTTAAGCAAGTCATGAGCAAGCCCAAGCCAATTAAGAGCGATATATTAACCTATAATAGAAAATGATAAGATGATAAGATCAAATGAGGGCTTTAACCCAATCGGGTTGAATTTTGGCCAATCTAATTAGATCATATCAAATTGGGTCGGGTTTGACCCTATTGGATTGGGTCGGGTTTAACTCGATCTGATTAAAAAATTTACATAAAAAACACTTACGAACACAAAATAGCCAATCCGATCCAATTACAAGTTTAGGTTCGTTGTGGGTTACATTTCTCCTGATCTGATTAACTTAGAATTTGATCGGGTTTACCCAAACCTGAATTTTCCCAACCCTACTACCAGATGAGGAAATGGACATCTGTATCTAGCCTTAATCATAAGATGACATTTGCTAACCCATAAGAGCAGATAAAAGTCAGCATGGACAAAAAGCTCAAAATAAAGAAGATGAAGACTTACTGGATGGATATGAAAGTGAAAATTCTGATTATGGGCCTTTTATTAACTTAGAGTATGAACATCCATTTTGCATGCTGTCTCATATTTAGAAAAGGAATGATGTTCAGGAATTTTATAGAATTTTTATGGGGTTGAAGGATTTATACATTCAAGAAAATTTCAAAGGTAGAAGGATCAAGTTTGAGAGAAGACTGATTCTATATGGCAGCTATACAGAAAAGTGCCTATTTGGAGTATATACAACATTTTAGAACTAGGGCAAGTGCTTCTAGATTTGGTCTTTGCATGATATACACATATGTAAAGGCTTTGATGACAATTCTAAAGTAACTGAAACTTGTATAGCAAGAAAGTACCGCAATAAAGTGCATGTTAATATGAAGACACTGTATTCTTCAATGTATGGGGTAACTATTGTTCCATAAAAGGTTTACAAGGCAAAGAAATAATTTTAAAGTCAGCTGTTAGTAGTGACCATGTTGACAACTTCAAATCATTTTGGGATTACATAAATACAATCAAATAGTAAATGCCTAGGGCATTGTAATATCAAAATGTTAATATACTCACAAGTGCATAAATCTATTGAATTATAGACTAAGAATAACGAGGTCCAACACATAGGGACTGTTAATTTTTAAGAAAGCAAAATTTAATGAAATTAATCATAATTCTATCCTAGTGAAAAAAAACTATTCTATTTGAGAAGATTAAATTAAAATTAAAATAAATAAATTAACATAAGAATTCAAGAGATTAAAGCAACTAGTTTTAAACTATACCACAGTTCAACTTAATAATTATTTAATTCCCTATGTATGTGCTTTAATGTTATAAATCTTGTTCCACATATTTGGTTGAACATAATTAAATCTTTTCACTAATTCTGTGCCCTTCAGTTTTCCCTCTACCTTATTGATTGTCTCTTTTCTTTTCCTTTTAGTAGCTGCCCCTTTTCAAAAGCCAAAAGCTTCGTTCATATAATGCTTGGCCAAATTCTTGTCTAATTTAAATTACCCTTTGGAAGTTAAATCATCGATTTAATTAAATCCTAAAACTATAAAATGAGCTAACGGACTTTAAGATGCCAAGTCTATTTCCATATTCTTTAATCCATTCATGTGTATGCATGATTTAGATTTGCAACCAATTAATTTGGTTATTTAGGTTTGAATTCCATGTGTAATTTGGCCCAATTGCTCCTAAAACCAATTAATCTTCAATTCTTCCAAAATTATTCTTTATCTTACACTTTTTATCCATAAGCTCTATTTATTTTACTATCTAATAAAATAATTCAATTAATTAAAATAACAAATAAAAATAACTAGCAAATATATAAATACAAGTAAAAAATATGTAAACATTATATGCTCTTCACATTAGCCTTGTTAAAGATGAAAAAGCAAGACACACCTGCCAATAAGTGCAATTGTTAAAGTTTTATAGTGAGCTTCCAGGGCTTTAGAGATGGCTTTAATGGGGATTGTAGGCCATTCATTGGGCTTCATGGATATCACTTGAAGCGACCATATGAAGGTGTGTTGTTATCAACATTAAGTTTGGATGTAAATCAGGGGATATTTTCCATCGCAATCTATGTATATGAATATAAGAACACTCAAACCTAGACTTGGTTTTTGGGCTATTTTCAAGAGTATTTAGATGATAACAAGCAGTTAACGTTCATGACTGACAGGCAAAAAGAAATACTTAATGCACTTTATTTGAGGTAGGCATCAGATTTAATTTGGATAGATCCGATTAGATCTGAATCAATTTGCATCGAATTTGGATTTACCCACAAATCTGATCTGATAGAATTCATTTAATCCAATCGGATTTAGTTCGGATCGGATCATATTTGGATTGATCCGAATAATCCGATTAGATTTGCATTGTTCTTCATTGTTGCAAAAAAAAAAAAAAAAAACATAAACCTATTCCTTATTTTACTGATTCTGTTGATGTATCACTGTAGTACATCACAAAACACTGACTAACTTACAACAACCACCACTTAATAAACAAGGTAACCATTTCAATTTTCATTTTTTCAGAGAAACATTTGCAAGCCCACCCTCACCAGTAGATAATCTAATAAGCCGTTGACACAAACCGGTTGAAATAAAAAATGATGACGTGCATCCCACGACCACAAATCCATGGGATCCGCAACGTATGACCCATGATCACGTCTAGCCACCGCAACGTGTGACCCGCGACATGTGACCTATGATCACATCCAGTTACTGCGACGTGTGACCCGTGATCATGAATCCGATCGAAAGCTGCTGAATCCATGTCTTGATCACATCAAATCCAATCGAAAGCTAGCCATCGATGAGAAACTAAGCCAAACTCGATCACGTCCAGCCTCCACGAGCCTACAAAATCCTCTGGCCTTGTGTTGTTCACGCCTTAATGATATTCTTCCAATTATCCCGTCAATTTGGTGTATTCACGTGCTTGTATATTTTTTGAAATGAGAAATCATTTTATTTTTTTAACACAATTTTAAATCAATAGTATTCAATTTTCAATACCCAGATAATTGTTGCATATGTAGATAGTCTTGTGTTGTTCATGCCTTCATTTTCTGAGATGATTCTGAAATAAAAAATTATTTGTGCATATTTTCTGAAATAGAAAATTATTTGTTTAAATTTCAATTTTATACTTGTTAGTTTTCACTAGATAAAATGACAATTGTGAGTTGTGAGCTTGTTTTCTTTTGTTAGAATTTCATCAATTTTTAGTGAGAATTGTCAAAATAGTCCTACAATCGAATTTAATCTGAACTATGATCCAAATCCAAAAATGTTATCCAAAATCTGAATTCATTCGAACTTATCTGAATCCGAACAAGTCCAAACTAATCATAAATATTCATCTGATCCGAATTATTCAAATCAAATTAAGCTCAGATTTAAGGTCGGATTAAAATCGAACTAATTTTTCCTCAATCCGAATTATCCAAAATTCAATTGGATTCATTCGAATCCGAAATTTCCCACCCTTACACTTTATTTAGAGTTTACTAGAGCACAAAACAAATTCTGTACAGGACATGTGTTTGTGAACCATAACACAAGATTCCCTCAAGTGGAGTTGAGGGATGAGTTTTGGAGGCCAATTAGAGCATCTAGTAAGGATGTTTTTGTGAAGGTAATGAATGACATATGAAAAATTGATGAAGATGCATTTTAGTGGCTGAGGAAGTTAACCTTAAGCATTGTTCAGTACATGCCTTTCATAAAAACAACATGACATAGAATTCGAATGCACGGCTTGGTGAAATGAAGAAAGCACAAATAATAGCTTGTTTGAAGTGGCCGACTAATGTTCTTGCTTTTATTTAATGGTGTTCAAAATCCAATCCGATCTGCTCAATCCATCCAGTCCGCAATAATCTGATCTGTAAAAATTTGATCGTGGATTAGTGGATTTGATTTGGATTAAAAATTTAAAAATCCGCAGTCATTGGATTGGATATAGATTTATTTCTACCAATCTATAAAAAAAATTATTTATTAAAAAAATAAAGCTTATATATATATATAGAAATTAACTAAAATATTCTTATATACTCATATTAACACCATAATATATTTTATCTAATAATAATATTGGTTAAGCTCAACTCCGATAAACCTTAGTGAACTAGTAAAATTTAACAACTTAACTTTAATTGTATTTATTTATTATTACTTTATTTATTTATTTATTATTTTAAAATTAACTTTTTTTATGCATACAAAGATTTTGGGAACTAATAAATATATATTTGATCAAGCTTGATAGCATTTGATGGGATAGTATTAATTATTTTTATTAAATAATTGTTTGTTATTTATTTCAATTATTTTTATTTAATTTGTTTAGATTAAAATATGAAATACAAATTGGAAGTGGGCATTTGGACTTTAAAGTTTTAACTTTTGTACATATTTAAATTTATAATTTTAGTTAATTTTTATGTATTTATATAAACATTTAAGATTTTTTCGCTTAGGTTTTATATTTTGAAAATTTCAATATATTATTCTAACTTTATTTGAGCAATTAATGCATTTAAATTTTATTTAGTTTTAAATTTGATCGATAGTAAAATTATATTTTATATTAGAATACCCCCTACTTTTATTAACAGGAAAATGAACAAATTACTCAAGGTTAATAGGATCTATCACATCACAATAGCAAGTAATCCCTTGTATGAAGTTAAAACTGGACAAGAGTCCTGTATTGTCAATCTTGATGACTACACATGTAACTCTAGGATATAGATATAAATGGCTTACCTTGTCAGCATGCATTGCCTTGTATATCTCATATAATGGGTACTTATGAGAAGTAACAGCTCCTTGTTTCATAAAGGATGCATATTTGAGATGCTATTATGGCATTACTCATTCATTGGCTGACAAATCTAAATAGCCACATATTGAAGCTAATGAAACATTACCTTCAATTGTTCAAAGACCACCTAGCAAGCTCAAGACAAGCAGAAACCGGTAAGTGATGAGCCATTAGCACATAGAAGAAGGTTCAAAATTTATTGTTTATACAGTGGAGTATTGATCACAATATAAAGAACTACCTTATTGGTCTAACTAATGCACATAAGAAGTAGACATATATTGGTCAGATTGAGGTTACTTACAATTTTAATTCTTGTTAAAGTCAACTTCAAATTACCCCCCTACTTAGAGTGACTATATGAAATTTTAAATGCACAACCCAAGAGAGAGATTGAATTGGCTAATTAAAAATTTATACTAAAAAGCACAATACAATTTAAATAAATGCTCAAGAGAAAAAAACTAACAATTAATTTAATAGAGCATGAATATAAAAGGAGTAGGTAAAAGAGAAATAAACATAAGAATTTTTTCGTGGTTCGGTAAACTAGCTTACGTCTACCCCTCCAAGCAAACCACGTTATGATTTCACTATCTAAGCCTCATAAGACTTTAAATTCTTACAATTGACTTCTAAGGTGTCAATGAACATTTACAAGTTGTGTTTTAAATAATTGGTTTACTGTTTAAGGATAATCGATATGCCATTTGATTCTAGAGAGCTCACTTCATATAACTGTTTTGGTGCTTAGCATTATCTAGTTTGCCGCTTGCTATAGCGAAACAGTTTGCTGTTATAGTTAAAAAAATTTTAAAACTGTAGTTTTAACCCTAAACTTTTAAAAAACTATATTATAGCCTAAAAATTCTTAAAATCTTTCACATAGGTCCACTTTTAGAATTTCAAACAATACTTATTGATTTCAAAGTTCTCTAAACTTTTTCAATTTAGACCATAAACTTGAAAACAACCAATTTCATAAAATCATTTTTTCTTTTAATATAAAACCTTTACAGTTTGAAAATAATTAATTATTTAAATTGTCTTAAAAAATAACTTAAGCTTTTAAATGCTTAATCATACATACATTTAATTATACTGGCTTTATAAGAAATATAATAATAATGTTTATCTAAGTTAGTACCCTTAATGCTTGTCCTTGATTTAATGAAATTTATACCTTTATTGTTGAGTGTCTTGAATTTGATCTCACATGTATGATACTTATCCTTTAATTGTTTGTGAGATTATGAAATATACGTGTTTTCTATTTTAATCATGACACTTAGTTTAATAAAAGTGCTGAATGAATGTATAAGTCAACACTATACATGTGGGCAAATTAATGTTTTCACATTTGCTGGGGTTAAATTAAAGTTATTCACTACAGTTCGGGAGTAATTTAAAGCTTACCATATTTAAAGGATTAAATGTACTGAAAAAATTTGCTTTACTATGTTGAATAGAAGTAGAGAAAGAGTTTGGCAGTGGTTTTATGCTCAAGAGCATCATGTACAGGAGTGAATGCTGCTTGAAACTTAATGTAAATGCTGCTTGAAACTTAACGTCTAGGGAATTCAGATGAAGTATGTGATGTTTGATAAACTTATAATAAAGTTAATAATTTTAAAGTATAAACACCTTTATTTACATAAATTAAACTTATGATTGATGGATGCATTATGATTAACGGCTGAGCTATTACCTAATGCCTCAACGCCAAGGCCAAACTAATCAACAAGGGGTTCAATAACAAGGAAAGCACTAGTAAGAAATGGAGCATCAACAATAAACAAAGAAAAAAAAAAAAAACCAAGGAGTCCATCAATAGCAAGAAATACAACTTTTGATCAATTTCTAATGCCACAAACAACATGCATTAAAACTAGAGAAGGAGGCAAATCTAATTGGGCTACTCACAATCTATCCCAGTTCAAACAAATAAAGATTTGAAGGGTAAATTAGTGTCTCAAAATGACTATAAGTATTTTTCTTTAAAAATTAATCTTTATACTTCCATTTAAAATATTGTTTAGCCAATATGCTCACTAGTAATTGCTTTAAATTTATGTTGCAAAGAGCTATAACTAGAGTCAATTGAGTGATGATAGTAGTATCGACATTTTATTGACCTTTGAATATGAAAATGGTTCCGTTGATTTTGATACTTTTGAATACACTGTTAGGATAGTGCATTATATATATGTAATTACAATGCTATTTTAGACTTCAAAATACTGGGATGTAGTATGTGTGCTTATGTTTTGTTTTAATTATTAATTGTTATGCTTCTAATTTTTGGGGTTGTTACAGATAATATTTGGTCTGTAAAACACTTATCATTGACTACAACAGCATAAGTTTAATATTTTAAACTAAAAATACATTTCATTGGATATAATATACGAGCTTTTTGGTAAATGGAAGTACTTTATTCAACTGTTTAACTTAATTTCTATTACTTTCTAGCCTCATATACATTATACAATGTACTAGCATTTAAGACAATATATAGTAGCTTAATAATTGAATCTGATTTTTGAGTAAGGTTATTAATTCCATTCTCAGTAAGGTTATTAATTCTTATCTTTAATTCCCATATCATCATCACCTTCTGAACCTTTGCTCAGCTTTCCCAATCCTCTTATGACTACTTTATACTCATACTTACTTGGTTCTCACCATCTAAAGAAATTATAGCCTTTATTGTCATATTTGTACTATAGTTTCTTAGGATTTGTAATAGACTCTGAGATGTTTTTGGATGCATGTTCACCCTAATCTCTGTATGTTTTGTTTCTCAACTTGAGCACATTTCTATTAATCTCTAACTTCTCATTTTCATCTCATATTCGAAATCAAACTAAATACCTCTTAAAAACAACATAGGTACAATTATTTCTTGATATTTTTATATGAATTTTTGTGATTTTGCTAAGTATGAACTTTGATGGGACTAAAAAAATAATGGTGAGTTTGATTTTTGAATTGAAATTGTTATGGTCAAGGAGAGAGAATCATGATTTTTGAATTTTCAAAATGGGTAGTTGAAATCAAAGTGTAAATCAATAAAAAATTTTCATTTAGTGACATGTCTTTTAATTTTTTTGAATCCAATGCCAAAATAAAGAATTAATTTAAAACTTTTTGACCAAACAAGTCAATAAACATTTTTAATATTAAAATCATAGCACTCCCACTTTTTTTGGCAGAGATGTCATATCAACAACTTTTCAAAGCTCAAATATTCATACAAAAACACCGTTAGATAGAATATTCTGTTCTAACAAGGGTAATCTCGTACTTTAATAAGTCAACATAGCTGCTAAATTTCATAGTATTTGGGGGACAAATTGATGCTTTCATATCCTTTGGGACATTTTGAATATTCGGCTTGAAAAAGTCTTTAATAAATCTTTTAATAGGGCTTTTAAATATGAGGAATAAAGGAATATACGCCCTCTAAGAAAGAGTGTAAGATGCCTTCTCTCCCAGCAAGTTCTTTTACATCCTTTATTACATCCTTTAGGCGAGTAGAGTAGGCCGGTCTTAGATAAAGGGAATTTAAGAAAGCTGGTTATAGGTTGTTTTCGAGGAAAAGCAAGTCTAACTTCTCCGGGTTTACTATATAGAAACTTATAAGATCTAGAGTGCCTAAAGTATTACATTGGGAAATAAATAATGTATATTTCATATGTGCTCCTATAATAGTGTCAATCTTTCTACCTTCTTTTACATAGTGAATATTGGTTCCTTGGTCACTTGGGGAAGCTAACTAGATTTCTTTATCTGGTAGGTGTTAAAGGCTTTATAGCTACATTTATGTTTCAATATCCTAGACTCCTTCTATAGTTCAAGAGCTTTAAGCCGAATACAAACTCCACTTTAGTTGCTTTTCTATATTGAGTGAATCCCTATGGAAATGAAATAGAATAAGTAATAAATGCCTAATAACTAATGAGGGGCTGAGCAATAATAACCTTTATGACGACTGAAATTGTTAATGGTGACCTTTGTGAGCTACCTCCAGCCATGGGAAGAGTCTTGGGTAATAGAAGTGATTAAAAGAAGATGGTAAATCAACCATTGTCCTTTCGTGATATTCGTTCTCATGCATGTACAACATAAAGGCTAATACTATCTTAAGATCCCAGAGCTGAAGTTTTGAGACCATTTGCACTACTTTGAAAGGAATAGCACTGGTAAAAAAAGCAAGCTTCTTCTTTTCAGGCTTGTTATCTTTCTTTCGGCAACCCTAGGTTAAGGTTAATAATAGGAATCCCATTTCTTTGAAAGGACCTCTACCCGACTTTCTTTGTTTTGAGCCTATGCTCAGAGTCTTTTTTTCTTTTTATATATCAAAACCTATTCCTATAAACATACACATGTCGGCGTAGGTAACTGAGTTATGCTAAATAACCGATAGATTATCTCTCAATTGGTTTCCCTTCCTCCCTATAGTGTCTCTTTGGTAAAAAGGTTTGTTTTTTCTATTAGCCAGTACTTGGTATCTTAGTTATGATGCTAGAATTAAAGCCTATTAACAGGTGATATTATAAAGGAGGAGTTGTTAGGTAGAGGATTGCCACCTTTTACTTGATCTGCCGCTCAATGTTTAATTTTGAACTAAGGAGGAATATCTCGTTGTGTCTATTTCATCTGAATTTCTTTCCTGAATATTACATACACCTATCGACCACCAGTACCTCAGAGAGAGAGAAGAGCAAAACTACAAGGAGGGGAGTTGGGAACTACTCATTGCTAATTAGGCTATTCCAAAGACTACTAAAAACCAAAGGTTACAAAAGAGTCACTCTTGGACTATGCTAACAAAAAGGTGAAATTGAGTAGTTTAGGTAATATCGAGCAGACCACCTCGGGGTCAATCTAGCTACGAGCAGAAGACCTAATCACTAGCGTGAAGATACCCTTGCCAGGTGTCAAAGCTGGTCGAGGTCAAGTGCGCCAAGGCGTTCAGGCCCTGATCTCCCCATCTTGCTCGGTATAAAAGGCCCTCAGCCACCGACCAAGACCTGGTCGTGTCATAAGAGGCATCATGGATAGAGGGAGGCCAGAGCTCGAACAGAGCTGACCTAAGCGTGGTGATCCCTTATCCTGATAGCTTGTCACGACGATCGATGACCTGACAGGTGCCCCACGCCGTAGGGCTCCATCATCGTTACCGATGGCCAGCGCACTCCTCCACAGTATCATCATTTCATACACTCGTGCACGGCACCATCATTGGGTCACGGGAACCCATACCTGCCTGACATCCCATGTCCCCAAGGCGTGCCGCAGCAACCCTAGCTGTCAGAAGGGCTCAGGCATAATTAATGCGGGGGGCGGCTGTCCAGGCAAACAATGGCAGGAAAACGGGAGGATAAATACCAGCTGAGAGACAAGGTAAAAGGATTCTCCTTTTCTTCTTTTGGATTTTTTGGGATTTTCTTCTTCCTTACAGTACTTCCCTCTTAAAATCTGAATCATTTCCAACACCTACCAAACCCCCACAAACTTAGGCTTTTTCTAGCATTTTTTCTCTTCAAATGCCTTATTTCTTCCGGTCCCTCAAACCTGGGGGATACCAAAAGAATCAACCCGATCACTGACTTGAGCGTTAGAGGATTTTCTCTGGAAAAACATCCAGCGACCCCTAACATTTTCCTTCTGTGAACGCAGGCTGGAGGATATTACCGTTCTAGTGAACGAGGAAAGGCAGGAATCAGCAAGGAATCCTGCTCAAGCAATCAGCGAGCAGAAGTTTACAGCATCACTTAGGAGCGAGCAGAAAATAACATCAACATTTTGGCGCCGTCTGTGGGGATCAGTTCAAAAATCCTGACTTCCCGATACATTCGAAAAACAACACAACAATGAGAGGAAATAGCAGGAGATGTGTAAGCCCGGAGGAATCGATGACTCTAAGAGAGGTCACTAATGAGGCCTGGGACAAAGAAATTCAAGAAAGAATGGACTGGATAGAAAGACAGATGGAGACATTGACATCCATCTTGCAGGACCACAGGGATGGACAGAGGAAAGCAAGCAATGACGTCCTTGAATCCAGCCGCGGGAACGCCCCCGCCGAGGGGAATGTAAGAGATGAAGCCCAAAGGGAGGAGATGAACTTGGAGGAAAGGGAATCCCGCCAACACTTACAAGACACAGCACCTACCTCCCGCGTGGAAGAATTAGAATGGGAGGTGCGCAGGTTGTGGAGGACCTCCAGGGCAATGGGATAGCCCCGGATTGGAGGATAATGTTGAACAGTGAGTCCCCACTTTCAATAGAAATCATGGGCATCACAATCCCTCGAGATTTTTGATTACCCGACTTAAGATTCCCAGGAAAGAGTGATCCGCTGGTGTACATAGAACATTTCAACGACATGACCGAAGTACAAGGCTTAACAACCCCTCAGAGATGCAGGGCCTTCCGCTTACTTTGGAAAGGAGGGCAAGGGAATGGTACCACAAACTCCTCTAGGGAAGTATCCTGAGCTTCAAACAAATATGCAGGGAATATGCGGAGCAGGTCTGGGGGCAATGGCCCCCGAAGATGACATGATGAAATTAACGAAGGTAAAACAGAGGGAGGTGGAGTCCTTCCGAGAGTTTGTCAAAAGATACCACCGGTCAGTCCTGGATCTTGGGGTATTCAACCCTCCCAGGCACTGAGGGGGCTGAAAGATGGGAAGACCATGGTATAACTTGCGAAGCCCCACGGGTCACTGTGCCGGGACCATAAGGAGTATCGGCATTACAGCGGTAACTCGCCTCGCAATCTGCCCGTAACTCGACCCATACAGAACAATAGTAGAGCCGACCGCCCATTACCCCCACACCCGGGAAGCTTCCAACGAGATAAGATGGTGCAGATGGTTGATAGAGCCCTGTATATAGACAATACACCCCGCTGAAGGTGTCGCTCGAGGAAATGTTTCAAATTATGGAGGAACGAGGGCTGTTGTGTTCCCCAACACTAATGTCTAAGCCAGCCAGTAGGAGGGACGGGGCCAGGTTCTACCGATTCCACGGCGACCACGGCCACTCGACGTCACAGTGCTGTGATTTAAAGAACCAGGTGGAAGACTTGGTTAGAAACCGATACTTAGACGAATTTATTGAATGATGGCACCCGGTAATCAGCAGCAGCGAGCGGAAGATGACCGAGCCTGTGACAGGGACTGTGAACCACCAACTGTGAGGGTGATAGTCGGGGGGCCTACGATGACAGGAAATTCAAATGGGGCTCGAAAGAATTACAGCAGATACACCTCTACTGGCTGGGAAGTCTTGCTCATCGTGCTTACTGCGAAGAGGACTAAGATGCGGCAAGTGCCCATAATGTGGACGGAGGAGAACGAGGAGGGTGTGCTATACCTCCACGAGGATGCCTTGGTTGTGAAAGCAAATATTGTTAAAAGGAGATCAACCGAATACTAGTGGATTCAGGAAGTTCAGTGGACATTCTCTTCAGGTTCACACTCGATAATTTGGGAATAGCGGTTATAAGGCTCGAGCAGACGAGCACCTCTCTAAAGGGGTTAGGTAGGGGAAGGCTAACCCCTCTGGGGATTATCAAATTTGTGGTGACTATGGGCTCGAGGCCCTTTGAGAAGAATATGATGTTGGATTTCGTAGTAATTGATGAGGCCAGCCCCTACCAAGCGATATTAGGAAGGCCCTTCATGAGAATTAGCCAATCGGTGTTGTCCACCCATTACTTGGCCTTGAAGTATAGCGTGAATGGGGCCGTGGCAGTTATTAAAGAAGATCAAAGGGTCGCGAGGAGTTACTACACTGTGGCGGTAAAAGAGGCAATGCAAGTGACATTGTTGGACTCGAGGGGAGAGTCTAAAAAGGGCAGGCAGAAGCCCGGATAAGACTAAATGACCATGAGAAGAAGGTCATGATTGGTTCGGGCATTAGCGAGCAATTGAAGGAAACTCTGGTCGAATGTTTGCGAGCGCACTCTGATGTGTTCGCCTGGACACATGAGGATATGCTTGGGATTAACCTAGAAGAGGCATGCCACAGGCTGGCGATAAGGAAGGACGCGAAGCCGGTAAGGCAAAAGAGGAGGTGCGTTAACCAAGAGAGATATGAGGTCATGAAGAGCGAGGTAGAAAAGCTGCTGAAGGTAGGATTCATAAAGGAAGTCACCTACCCTGAATGGATCTCGAATGTGGTGCTGGTAAAGAAGGCCAGTGGAAAATGGAGAATGTGCGTGGACTTCACAGATTTGAATAAAGCATGTCTTAAAGACAGCTTCCCATTGCCAAAGATAAGATCAACTAGTGGACTCCATAGCAGGGCACGGCCTGCTCAGCTTCATGGATGTCTTCTCGGGCTACAACTAGATCCTCATGTACGAGCCAAATGTGGAATACACGGCCTTCATCACCAACCAGGGCCTATTCTGTTACAAGGTCATGCCCTTCGGCCTGAGAAATGTGGGCGCAACCTACCAGCGACAGGTGAACAAGATTTTCAAGCTAATGATCAGCCGCACGATGGCAATTTATGTGGACGGCATGATCACTAAGTCCAAGGATGCGGAGGAGCAGACCTCTGCACATCGAGGTCTTTTCGAGCATTCACCAGCTCGTCTCGTCCCGGACTACCGATAACTCCTTCTCAAGCTGGTATGCCTTGAACTCAGCCAGGGTTACCTTCTCCTCGAAGGTGGAGATCTCAGCGTGAAGCTTGGCCACTTTCTCCTCTTTCTACTCGAGCCATCCGCCTCAAGCCCTAATTTTCGGCCCTGGTCTTCCCCTCGAAATCCATGGCCTCAGTCTTAAAGGCGGTGGCGGCAGCTGTAGCAAAGCATGAGTGACGCTGGAACATATTGGCCAGCTCACTGAAGCTGAAAGCCTCCAGCTCCTCCACGAACTTCTCTCCCATATGCCTGGCAAAATTCCTGACATAACGGTCGGCAACACAAGGCTGCTGCTGCTGCTACTACGAGAGCCCGGATTGAGACCTGACCAGGAAGATAGCTCTCGAGCCCTTCCGGGCAGCCCCTTCTGTTGACCGCTCACCCTCTCGAGCAGGAGGAGCAGCCCCGGTTAGTGAAGCAGCAGGGTCAACTCTGGGCTGCGTAGGAGGAGCAGAGGAGCTGCTTGGTCACTCTGCTGTGCTCGAGGGCCTCTTCAGTCGAGAAAGGATGGCGCTCATTTCTTCCCCCAGAACAAGGCCAAACGTTATCTAGAGTAGTGTTAACACGCGACTCAAACTCCTCCCCAACCCGGTAAGATGCGCTCCAAGAGACTGCAACAACAACCAGGAAAAATAATGAGAAAAGTACGAGCAGAAAAGCTAAAGTAAGAAATGCAATAAGCAACAGACGACCTAGGGTGCAAAAACGAGAGGGAATTGGAGGAACCCCCTCAGCGGAAGAAGCTGCTAGCCTCCAGTCTCCCCCGGCAAAGAAGAATTTGCCCTTCCAATTACCACCAAAGGTGGGGAGGTCAGTGATGGGTTTCTTGCCCTTCAAATTGGAAGTGAGGTAATATCAACCTGCATCTTTTGGACTGCTCTTCAACTGGTAGAGATGTTTTATCTCATCTACCAGCAGCTCACATAAGTTACACCATCCCCAAAAAATATATAGCCCTGACAAAACCCTCCATCTATTTGAGTTCAGTTGCCCCGAGGTGAGACGTAGTTTGGATAGTTATTTCAGACACTGAATAAGTTAAATCACCCACAAAATTAGCATAAGAAGAATCTGATGAATCATACATAGCATAGGTAGGCATCCTACCTAAGAACTAGAGTCTAAGGCCGCTTGTTCCTAATCTGAACCAGCAAAATAGGCCTCTTCTAGGTCGGAAGGCTTCATTCAATAAGTGCGCCTGTTCAACTTTAATACCCGGACAAAATAGGGCTGAAGGGGCAACCTAACGCCCCACCTGAAGCATTCTAAATAAAGGGTAACATAGCCCCAGGGAGGACAGTTGGGCGTGTTACTTTTGCTAGGCAGTCGTAGATCCACACTGGCCAGAATATGGTACATGTCCCTAAGCCGGTCTAGGTCTTGGTGTGAAGTCTCACACCTTATGTTGTCAATAGCAAACGACTCGGCCTCTAACCTCTAGCTGGCCCTCTGCCCCTGTTGCAACAGGGTCTCCCCCACAACCTCGACCCCTTCGGGGCTTGGGTCTCTCACCAGAACCCCTCTATTGGTTTCGGAGTCACTAAAAAAAGATGACTCTTCAGGGGACATCCAACGGGGTTGCTGAGTGTTTGACATTTTTCCTAGGGACACAATCTGCCAAGTGGGAACCAGAAACCCAAAAAATGGAAAAAAAAAACAAGAACGAGAAGAGAGAGAATAGTTTATACTTGAGATAGATTCGACGACGGCAGATGGCAGTGATGGCAGAAAGGGAAGTGAGAAACACTTGCAGGCGGCTGATTCTGGTTTAAGCAAAGATTTGAAACAAGAAGCACAATAAAGAAATTAGGGATTTATAAAGGCGAAAGCAATTCATGTCAATAGAAGGCACGCTACTCAAGGGGCGCGACTGTTCAAGTAACCGCCTCTTCAAAATTCAAACGAACAGCCCAGATCTGCCTATGCGTCTCGCATTAAATGTGAAGTGACAGAAAAGGCTGACAACTCAGCATGAGAAGGTAAAAGGGGGTGGGGAAACCTGCCCAAACAAGAAGTTTCCAGTCTTATCTCGTTTCACTCTAAAAGACTAGAAACTGGGGGACTGGTGTTTGGGTAATATCGAGCAGACCACCTCGGGGTCAATCCAGCTACGAGCAGAAGACCTAATCGCTAGCGCGAATATACCCTTGCCAGGTGTCAGAGCTGGTAGAGGTCAACTGCTCTAAGGCTGGTCAGGCCCTGATCTCCCCTTCCTGCTTGGTATAAGAGGCCCTCAGCCACCAACCCAGACCTGGTCGCGTCACAAGAGTTGTCATGGATAGAAGGAGGCCAGAGCTCGAACAGAGCAGACCTAACCGTGGCGGTCCTTTATCCTGATAGCTTGTCACGATGACCGATGACCTGACAGGCACCCCACGCCGTAAGGCTCCATCACTATTACCGATAGCCGGCACACGCCTCCACAGTGTCATCATTTCATACACATATGCATGACACCATCATTGGGTCATGGGAACCCATACCCACCTGACATCCCACTTCCCCAGGGCGTGCCGCAGCAACCCTAGCTATCAAAAGGGCCTAGGCACAATTAATGTAGAGGGCGGCTGTCCAGGCAAACAAAGGCGAGAAAACGGGAGGATAAATACCAACCGAGGGACAATGTAAAGGGATTCTCTTTTTCTTCTTTTGGATTTTTTGGGACTTTCTTCTTCCTTACCATACTTCCCTTCTTAAAATCTGAAACATTTCTAACTCCCACAAAACCTCCACAAACTTATACTTTCTCTAACACTTTTTCTCTTCAAACGCCCTATCTCTTTTGGTCCCTCAAACCAGGGGCAATACCAAAAGAATCAACCCGATCACTAACTTGAGCGTTGGAGGGTTTTCGCCAGAAAAACATCCGACGACCCCTGACATTTTCCTTCTGTGAACGCAGGCCAGAGGATATTACTGTTCCCGTGAACAAGGAAAGGCAGAAACCAGCAAGGAATCCTGCTTGAGCAATCAGCGAGCAGAAGTTTACAGCATCATAGTTCTTGCTGAGTCAGCTGTTGATGAAACAATATATTTAGCATTTGTTATGGAACGTGAAAAATGAAAATAATATTTCATTTTATGTTTTTTTATTATCTCTCATTTCATTAATTTTCTTTTTTCCAATTTGGTAAAATTGTATATAAGTAGTGATGTTTGGCTTGAGGTTGAAATTCCAATTTCTATTCTTATAGGAAGCTTTGTCGGTATATTTACAAATTAATTAAGCTTTAAAGGGGTTAATTTTGTTTTTTCTAATTGTAGGTTCATGCTAATGGAGGAACTGGTTCACAAGGCCATCCATATTGAGTTAAATCATTTTGTAAAAATGTTTAGTTCATACCAATGAGTAGAATATTTTCAATAAGTATATATATATACTTATCTGTAGATCAAATCTTTATGGAAATATTAATTTTTCATTTAAAAGAAATGTTTTTAGGCTGTGTAAGCCATTTACTCTTGGTTTAATTGAATTAGATAAACAAAACCTATTCAAATTACAGAGTCCTAGCTAGTAAATGATTAAGATTTTTAGGATTTATAATGGAGGTATTGTTTGTGTCTGGTTAAAAATATCAGAATCAAATAGATTGACTTATATTGCTTTACATCATTATTGTACTTCTAAAAGAATAATAATAATAATTGTAATTATTTGTACAGTATTGAAAGAGCAATAGAATAATTTATAAAATTATATTTATTGTTTTTAGTAGTCAGCTACCATGGCTAAAGTCTGTCAACACTAAAAGGTGCGATATCAACTTTACTTTATTATATTTTACAATTGCATTAATTTTTATCAAAACCGGTGGTTGAATAAACTGTATATCTTAGGTATTTTTAATGAAATAATCTACAACTTTCTTGTTCACTAATTTTCCCATGAAATAACTGAGTTTATTTGTAAATAGCTTACAATAGTTTTTTCTTTGGAACAAAATAGTTTTATTTCTGTAACTGTTGCTTCCCTAATGGTTGGGAATTGGCAGCCAATATCTTTTTGTGTTTTTCCTTTCCCATGCATTCATATGCAGATTTGATCAGTGTGTTTGAAGTATTTTTTCCTCAACTTCACTTGTATTCTATCCCGGCAGTCTATTGAACAAAGAAGCAGATGGTGTAATAATGCAATTGCATTATTTGTTCAAAGAGCGAAAGGCTGTCATACTTCTCAACTTAGTTTCTAGATTTGTTAAATTTACCCACAATTAGTAGAAATTTGATTGGATTGTAAAAATTTTATGTATTCAATTTAGATTATTAAGTTATGAGAGTAGGATATCTCATTTCGTGTTTATTGAAGTATTTGTAGTTTGTAATATATACTACTAATATTGAAATATGAAATGAAAGATATTGTGATATGAATATGATTTTTTTTTGGTTATTTTGTGGTGCTTTTTAATTTTACCAATAAATCAATAGCTAATGGATCTTTTCTAAATTTTTTAAATAAATTAAATAGTGATACTATTAATAATATTGTGTCAATAATTATTATTAATAAAGTGTTATTATGTTCTGATTGTTAGATTACTGACATAATTAATAAGTCTCACTAAAGTAATTACAAAATCTAATATAATGTTAATAACTACTATTTTTTTTAGTAGTATTGTTTAATTAGAATAGATAACAACTAGTGTTTCAATCCCTTAAAAGACTATTAATTAAAAACCACACCACTTGCAATTTGAAATTCATATATCATGTTTCAAGATTGAAATTCAGATCTCTTATATACTTCAAAACTTCTATCCAGGAAAAAAAAAAAAAAAGAAGGAAAGAAAAAACAATGAAGTTCTTCAAAAGTGACATCCCACACAGGGGTACATTATTTCCTTCTTCTAAGTTTAGGTGAATGTTTGAGTCCATTACCCAGTCTGCTCCTGTAATTTCAAAATTACTTAAAATGTTCCCGTTGCAAGTTTATTTCCATTAAACTCTACTTAATTATTTTTCACTTTGCACCTATTCCATAATAAATTTGTTTATCGGAATGGGTTGGTTCGTTTCGTCCTCCTATCTACGCAATTCTCTGTCTTCGTTCGTGATCATGTTAGGCGAAAGGTAATTGTAGAGGAGCGGCTGTGGAACGGCGATTCCCCCCTTTCCATTGAAGTAGGGAGGGCCAGGGCCCCTTTAAGTTATACTATTTACTTTAAAAATTAGATCCAGCAATTATAAAAGTAATGATAAAAATATTTTAAGGTTATTTTTTGTTTTTTTGCATTTTAGAACTTAATGACATGGATGTTTTAGGTTTTTTCTTTTAAGCCCAAACTCTAGTAATTAAAGAGACTTCAGTATATATGTTTTTATCTAAAGTTTTGTGTATTTTGTAACTCTAGCTAAAAAGCTATGGCCAAAAATGCAGGGAAGAATTCATTCACATGAATGGGTCCAAGACCAAGCATAAACATCACAGCATTCGGCAGAAGCCATGGAGATGGAAGCAAAATATTTGAAATATTAGAAGAACAAGTCCACCTTTCACTTGAGGGTTCCATCTCTATCACATTCCAGGATGGAGACAATACGTGGTTCTTACTGACTTGAAATTTTCCCTATCCTACATTAATTTGATTATTAATTCAAATTCGTCAGACAAAGAAAAAAGAAGGATAGTCAGTTTATCTTAAAAATTAAAACATAATTAATTTACAAAAATATTACATTACATACTCTATTTATAAAAGTTTATGTGACATGAAAATATTGTACAAGTGAAAAATACAAATAAATAAAATATGTTAAAAGAGATGATGCAGAGTGGCATGGATATGATACATGTATAATAAGAAGATTAGTATGTAATTAGTGGATAAGACTTCTCTCACCATATGATATTTTATCTAGACAAATACAATCACGTGACAGATAATTGGTAAATGAAAATATAATAGTAAATGGGGAAAAGGATGCCAAGGTTTAGGGCAATGGTAAAGGAGGTCCCAAGTTTTTAATAAGTGAAATTAATTTTTTTTAATTATAATACCTTTGAAATATAGTGACAAAAATATAAATTTTAAAAATTTTTAATAGATATAAATATAATATAGATAATATAATATGTCACTTAAAATTTTATATTTAAAATTTTATAATAAATACAATTATAATATAAATAATATAATTTGTTTATTAGACTAATAATATTAAAGTAATTTCTAATATTTAAGATAATTTTAAGAACTTAAATTACTATCTTTTTTTAATAATATATTTATATTTATTTTAAAAATTTTAAATATAGGTTAATTCAATAGATTTGTAATAAATAAAATATATCTCTCGTATTAGTAATACCAAAATTATTTTCTATAATATTAAGAATAATCTAGATTTTAATTTTTTTAATATTATGTTTCTATTTATTATAAAATTTACTTTAATATAGTGAAATATGTCTGATAAATTGTAAATATTGAATTTTTTAATATTCAAACTATGATAAAATGTGTATATTATTGCATTTATTTTAATATAGTATTTCTATTTATTATAAAAAATTAGAGTCAATTTTTTTAGTTTAATAGAGCCAAAGGATAGTATGGTCTAGGGATGTCTATTTTAATTGTGATTATCCTTTTTGAACAGTATTAGTAATAAATAGGTACAATTTTTATTATTTTAGCAAGTGCAGATACAAGTTCAAATAGAAATTTATGCTCCATTTATTTTAATAATTACGGATTTAGTGTAATGTTTCACTATCTGCTTAATATTCGAACCAGGCTTTTTTTTAGTATAAAAACAAATTTATTATGTTCATATTTGTACTACATTCATTGTGATTTAAACCTAAGAAACTGTTTTAATTTAATCAATTCAACCAATTTATCTAACATGGTTTCACAATATTGTAATGTAATATATATTTTTATATTTTTATATATTAATTATCAAAATTGGCAAATTTTTTTAAAAACTTAATCTTAAGAAAAAATCCATAAGAAGTAAAATATTGATCCTTTAAAAAACAAACACTAATAGTCTGCACAATTATTTTATCAGAGGCATTTTAAAAATAATTTTTCTTCAATCTCTCATGATGTGATATGCGTAAGTTTGAGCCTAACATTACTTAGTTTAGGATATGATTGATGTTAATTTTTAAGTGTTCTTATGGCTGTGGTTTAGATATAAAATATTCAAATTTATTTGGTTGAGTTGGTGGTATATTTACATTACAAATGATTTGTAATTAGGGATGACTTTAAGAATAAGTAAACAAGACCATCGCCTAAAATTCCAAATTTGAAAAGACCTCATTCTTTTTAGTATTTCATTCATAATTTTATAATTATTAAAATTATTTTTTTAATTGATAATATTGTCTAACCATAAATTCATTCATTATTAGTCTTTCTAAAAACAAATTAAATTCTTTACCTTTTCAGTTTTCTAAGAAAACTTAATTATTTAACGTTAGAATTTTTAACTTTTAGTATTTCTTTTAATTTATATTAAAAACCTTATAATCTCACAAATTCATTAGATGAAACAATTTTCTGCTCACTGCTCAGCCAAAAAAAAAAAAACACTATTATATTCATTGGTTCATTTACAAAAAAGAAAAAAAAAAGTTAATTACTTGAAATACAAAATCAATATTTATTATCAGATCATCAATTCATCATCACAACTTTTGATGTGCTACCATTCTAAATATCTATTTGAAAATAGTATTTTTCTTATTTATTTGTTTGTTTAATTTTATAAAAATTCTAATAAAGTAAAAAAAGATATATTCTTGACCATTTTTTTAGGTTTTATTTTTGAAATTTTTTAGGATCTTTTTTATTATTGTAGAAATTCAAGATTTAAAGATAGAATGAATTTGATCCCTTTTATGTTTCTTTTAGTATTGAAATTGCACAATAAAAAGAGGCCTTATAAAAAAAAAAAATCGTCTAAGGCCATAAATACTCTAAAGTTGGCCTTGTTTGTAATGTTTTAAAAAAAAAAAAAAAACTCTGAAGAAGCGAGTGGTGAGAATTACCAACAAAATCAGTTAAATGGCCATACCCCAATGGGTGTTTAATGGATTTGGTATTACCAAAAATTTAACGAGTAATTAACAGGTATGGGTATCCAAAAAATTAGCAAATATTGGTTTAAAAATATCAAAATCCATTCAAATTCGCCCCATTTACATTCCTAGTATGGTAAAAAAAAAAAAAAATTTGATGTTCTTTAGTGAAAACTTAAACTTCTCCATGACAATTTTATCAAATTTTGTGGATGTAGCTATCATTTTTCTTAATAAATAAGTAAATTTTAAGTCTTAACCATACATAGATAAAAATATATTTATATGAGCTTAGATATACTCAAATCATAAGAGAGGGTACTTAGCCATTATTACTTAGTCTTTATGCGATGATTTGTGATCACATCCTTAATTCGTATATGTTTATTGATTTTTTTAATAAAATAAGAGCATTTCAAAAAGGCTCATTTGATTTTATATTCTTTAAATATTTATCTACTTACCTATGTGGCAAATTGAAAAGTAGAAAAATAAATTCTTCCAAAAATTTTTTTCAAATATAAACAAGTTCATATTATTTTAATAAAATTCTTCTCTCACCAAATTTAACTACCCCTCCATTTTTCAATAATTTAGTTATAATACTTCTATCTATTTAATAATGATGATATAGAAAATAAATTTATATTATTATTTGAAGAGGAAATAGTTACTCTTCAATACTGGAACAAGAGAAGACAATCTCATTTAAATATCTTTAAAAATTTTTATTGTTAATACGGCTCTTCAATTGAAAAGTGAAATCTCATTTTAAGAGTATTTTGGAGATGGTTTAAGTGATGTGGTAATTAAATACAAATTAACAACCTCATTAAATAGGATCTAAATATTGAAATACAATTTGGAATATTACTGCAACAAAAATGACATAAGATAGCATCCAAAAAATGTTATCAAAGTTGATTGGTAGAATTTTAGCCAATGCTAAGTTTGCCCACGTAACTAAAAGTTTTACCATTTAATAGCATCTACTAAATGCTAACAATTCAAATACATAGAATTTAACAATGGTTACCAAATATTAACTTACAGCTATATGCAGATGCTATCATTTGTATGATATGTAGCATTTATGAAATGCTACTAAATTATATATATAACATTAAAAAAAAAGCTACAAAACCACTTAATAATGCTACCACCTGTCTTTCATAGCATTTTGATAATGTAATTTTATTAATAGTTATAACATTTTAGTAATGCTACAATCGACATAGAATTAAAAAAATATAAGTAATGCAGTTGTTAGTAAGTGCTATGTAAAATTATGAATGCTAGTAAATAATTTTTTTTTTGGTTCAATGTTATCAATTTAAATTAACAAATTTGTATTAAAATATTTATTCATCAAATATACCTTTTAAGTATCAAATGCTAAACGATTTGACATGTAATCTATCATTTCTTTCAAGGGAAATTAAAAAAAAATTAGATAGCTTATATTTCATCATCATAACTATATATAAGCATCCAAAATCACATGATCATATACCTTAAAGTACACAAAGTCTCAAATAGTCTTGCACAAAAAATTAGGTATGTTAATATCATACTTGCATTTTCCTCTTTAAATTAATTCAAATAAAGATGTTGTTACAGCCACAAACATCCACAACTTGCTTTTTACTCTTTACAAAATGTACTTGATCTTTGCAACATACATCATGAATTTAACACAAAAACATTGTTACATTTTGATATAAAAAGAAATCAATAATGATCCTTTAGAAACGACTAATAAAATAATGACTCATTAATAAGTACAAGTAAAAATAACAATATTGAAAATCTAAAGCAATGAATATTTATATTTGTATTATAAGAGGTAAAGATTTATTTTCATTCATATAGAGAAAAAGCAAAAACATAATGATAAGCAATAATAATTGAAACAATAAGAAGAATATAAGATAAGCCAAATCACAACTCACCAGTATCGACATTTCAGACACAAATGGCAATAATGAAGCCTTAGCATATTGTTTCCAATGAAAATGAATAAAACTATTATTTCTCAAAATAATTGCTCGAACAAAAATGAACAACAAAATAAGCTAAAAAGACATTGCATAACAAAAAGAATAAAAACCTTGTCAAGTTAGCAAAATGCAAAATTAATACTTGCTCATGGTGTTAAACTATATCAAATTTATGAGCAATATTAAAAGATACAAAGTCATTATAAGAAAAGGAAAGATAAAAAAATTACCTAAATGGATGAACTAGAAATATTAGCTGGCATCAAACATAACAACTCTATCTACAAGCCATGTAACTCTACTCCTAACTAATTCTTCAATTGTAGTCATGTAAAATGTTATTTTCCATAAAAACTGTTTGGGCTTCAAAATAGTTTTTTAAAAGAATTGGAGCAAAATTATAATTTTAAGAAAGTTGAACTACAGCGACACTATTTGATACTATAGCTAAATGGCTAGCTGACAATAGAGTTAACAGGCTACCGATAAGGTCCAAAGAGCATCTTATCTTGTTCAAAGATAACAGTTAACCGATAACATGTTAGTAGGTTGCCGATATGGCCCAGAGAGCAACATACCTTGTTCAACTATAATGGCTAACTGACAACAAATTAGCAGGTCACCGATAATGTCAAGAGAGTAACGTACTTGTTCAAACGATAACGGCTAACCAACAATAAGTTAGCAAGTCACCATTAAAGTCTAGAAAGTAACATAATTTGGTTGATGTTAATGGTAATTCAACAACATGTAAACGGCTAATTGATAGATTAACAGTGAACCGACAATTTCTAAATGGCTAACCTACTGTAGCCAAACTGTAACTTATTCAAAGTCAAAGCGGCAATCCGATAACAGGTTAACGGTGAACCGTTAATACTCAAAAAGTCAGTAATACCTAGTTTTCTACTCCAACTATAAAAAGATTCATTCAAATCCAAATGAGCATAGAACAACTAAAGATATCACTCAACATTCAAGAGTAATCTAAGCTTAAGTTCTTGTAATTATCTTGTATTTAATTATATAGTGTGAGTGAAGTTGTGTTGTAAGTTCTTTTACTGTAAACACAAAAATTGGGTAAGTGTAAGATTTGAAGTACACTTTAGTTAAAAGATTGGAGTTAATATCTTGTTGTAAAGGTTCATTGACACCTAGAAAGTCAACTGTAAGCATTGTTGAAGCCTTGGAGGTGCACTTAATGAAAACCTCAAGCCCGGTGAGCTTGGAGGCATGGACATAGGCACGGTTGGCCGAACCACATAAAAATCCTCATGTTTGCATTTCTCTTTCCCTTACTCTTTATATTTGCTACACTTTAAATTTGAATATTTTGAATTTAGTTGCCTTATTGAGAGTTAATTAAGTTTTTGTTGAGTAATATTTTTAGAATCTCAATTCATCCTCCCTCTTGGGTTGTTTAGCTTGTATTTCATCCTATTACTTTGTGATGATCGGATCTCCTATAAGTGAGCATGTGATCTTGTTGGTCCTTGTAAATATCTCAGTATTTTCTTTACAGTTTTCCAATGATCCAATCTATGATTACTTTCACATCTGCTTAACATTCTAACAATAAAACTGATGTTTGGCCTAGCACACGTCTGAGCATACATCAAACTTCCAACAATGGATGCATGAGGAATCATTTTCATTTGCTTTTGTTCTAATTCGTTCTTTGGGTACTGTATAAGCTTGACCTTTTGTTCTTTCTGAATTGGAACAACATTTACAGAGCATTTTTCCATTTTGAATCTCTCTAAAACTTTATTAATATATATTTTTCGATATCCTTATGCCCTATCATAGAATACTTCAATTCCAATCACATAAGATGCCTAATCCATATTTTTCATTTCAAAGTTCTTAGAGAGAAACTCCGTAGTCTATAAAGTAAATTAAGATAATTAACAACAATTAAAATGTAATTACATATAAAATTAGAAAGATAATCTTGCTTCCATTGGCCTTGAGATATATATACTCTTGAGTCCTAGAGAGTGTATATTTATAAAGGGTAAAATTATCATTTTACACCTCAAAGTCTCACTAAAATCTCCACCTTTATGTACTTTAAGTCCCTTGATATTTAATTGTCTATGTTTATATGTATTTTTAATACTTTATGTATTTTAGGGATATTTTAGTCATTTCTCAATAAACAAGAAGTCGGACAGTAAAACGGACAGCATTTTTGAACTCAAAACAGCTGAAAACCTAAGGAAATGCATAAAGGGTAAAATTATAATTTTAAGATTTTGATGGGGCCCACTAACGTGGCGTTGGCTGCTGACGTGGAGCTGACCGATGATGTGGCAGAATACATACAATGCACTGGATCATATTTGTTGACTTTTACATTGATCGATGACGTGGCAGAATATTAGTGGACTGAAAATCGCGCGTACCGTACATGCATATACATGGAATGACAGCCCTAGTGATGTGTTCCAACTAATCAGAGAGTGCCACATGGTGCAATCCCGGGCGTCCAAATTGTGTTCATCCGATGGTCATGATTTACTTATTGTATCTATAAATAGGGGGCTCCTTCCCTAATTTGACACCCCTGAATCAATTTTTGAGTTCTATTTTCTGTAATTTCTTCTCCATCTTGTATTTTCTATTTATTTTAATAAAATTTCCATTTTACCCCTAGTTATAAAATGAGTAGCTAATTTATTTTCAAACTTGGGTTAAAGGTGCAGCCTCAATATAATCTATGGGCTTAATTTGGTAAGTTTATTTTTACTTTCTCTAATTTATTTAAATTGTTTTAACTTATCGTAGACAGAAAGTAATAATCTTGTCTAAATATTGCACTGGTATACCGGTTCCCTAGTGCAAGATTATTACTATTTGGCACGGTGAGCGCTTTACACTAGATTTATTAGAGAAAAGCCTCCCTCTAATTTATGTGGTAGGTCTTGATTCATTGTTGACATAAAATTATATAGGTTAATTAGTGAAAAGTCTTGCCACCTTGTCGACAGTTACATTATTATTACCTGGCACAACATGTTCTTGATACCACATTTAACATAAGATTATTCTTCTTGGAACAATGAGCACTTGATGTCATATTTATTAGAGTTAGGTTTATGAGGAGTGGAAATACCCTCTCATAAATTAATTGAAACTAAGAAAAGAATATTAAGGCCATAGTGAAATGTTGAGTGTGAATCCTAAGACTCAAGCACTTTATTACATTGATCAAGTCCTAATTTATTCTCACCATTTTAATTTCAATTTTAGGATAGAATAAATTAAGAAATTTTACAACAAGCACATTAAATAATAAAGAATAATAATAATAATTCTACATAATTAAAATCCACCTCCTTGTTGAATCGACTCTCGTCACCATTGATCTATACTTCAATAGATTCGTACGCTTGCGAGTTCAAAAAAATTTGCACAATATATACCGATTAATGATATTTTCATATTTCTTTCTAGTTGAGACTCTCTTTCTCATAGGCCGTAGATTATAAGACTGGATAGCGCCTTACTTCTTCAATGGATTGTAGGATGGTAGAACATTGTTTCAAGTTAAAAAAAGCTTTCTCAGTAAATAGCCTTCTTTAATTCGGCTTTAACTTCCCCGACAGATGAAAGAGCTTTGCTTCAATGTTTCGTACAACTTCTGCTGCTCAGGCTCCCTCATTAAGCAATTCTATGTCGATGCTCTGTCTTATCCTTCTCAGAAGGCGCCTCTATAAAGTTGCGATATCCGTTCTTCCTTTTTTTAAATACAAAGGAAATGATGGTATCATTGAACTTAAGATACCACTGTTGGGAGGCCTACTTAAATTTTTATACTGATTTCTTTAATTTATACATGAGGTGCTCTTTTCCTTCAATTGAAAAGCCTTTAGGTTGGGCCATATAAAAATCTTCCTCTAAATTTCCATTTAAAAATGTAGTTTTCAAATCCATTTTTTGTAACTGCAAATCATAATAGGCCACCAATGCCATAATAATTCTAAAAGAGCCATTCTCAGAGATTTGTTAAGAGGTCTCTTTGTAACCAACGTTGTTCTTTTAAGTAAAACCTTTAGTAAAGAGTTTAGCCTTGTATCGTTTGACACTGCCATTTCAATCGCGCTTGGTGTTATAGACCTATTTATAGCTAATTCGTTTACAACCTTCAGGCAATTCAACAGAGTCCCAAGCATTATTTTGAATCATTGATTTTAAATTTTCTTTCATAACGTCTAATTATTCAGCAGAACTAGCACTTTTCATGGCTTGTGAAAATGAATCTGGATCTTCATTAATTCCCAAGTCAAATTCTAACTCTTGTAAGTAAACCACATAATCATTAGAAATAGTAGATCTTCTTTGTCTTTGAGATCTTTTTAATACTATTTCTTATGCTTCAGTTGAGATAATTTTATTATTGAAAATTGTTAGTGCGTTCAACAACTACAGGAACAGCAACTTTGGAAGAAGGCCCACGCAAAGAAACTTACACTCTAACTTCTTGTATTTCTACTTTTCGTAGTTCTGTACTCCCACTAATTTCGCTATTTTTAGTGAACCTAGCATTTTCAGATTCAACAATTTGCGTACTATGGTTAGGATAATAAAATATGTACCCTTTAAAAATTTCTTGATAACTAATTAAATATCTACTAGTTGTTCTTGAATCCAATTTCTTTTCACGTGAATTTTAAATCTTTACGTCTGCTTGACAGCCCTAAATGTGTAGGTGTCTTAAACTGGGTTTCCTTCACATCTATAGTTCAAAAAGAGTTTTTAGAACTACTTTATTAAGATCCTTGTATAACAAATTGGCAGTGATCTTTAACGCTTAGGAATAAGGACAAAGATAAGTGACTTAACATCCTCATAGTTGTATCAAGTGTACATGCATTGTGTGTTGACCACATATGCCATGTCTTTCAATAAACTTAGCAAATGGACTAGGGCATTATCCATTCTCTTAAAGCAAGTAAACCCTAATTTACATAAACTTCAATCCCTAAGATCATAGAATGTCATAATTTTCACATCACCATAATTAAGAGAAGACATTCATTGACTCGTAACAATTTTCTTGATGAAGTTTCATTGCAACAATTGAAGATTAATAAAATTAATTTCTCTCTCTTGACCCCTTTCAGGTGACTCACTTTCTAATTGAGAGAAAACTAACATGATATCCAAACCATAATTCTCCACTTTCCATCAAAGTAGGCAATTACATTTTCCTAATTGACCAATAAGATTTCAGCCCATTATTTATTTTATTATTTAAGCCCAATTATGAACCATGCAATAATGTGGCACATGGGCCACCAATAAAATATGTTAACATAGCACACCTAACAAGTTATAATTGTTGGCTTTCTTGGCTTTTGTTGCTTCTTTTATCAGTTCTCGCATTTAGTACTTCTGACTGGTAGATTGCTTATACTGGTGCATGAACAGAAAATATATTCATCAAATTATAAATAATCCAAAAAATTTGCCAAAACTTTAATGCAAGTAGTAAAAAGATATGTTTGTGATTGGTTAGCTCTTAGTATTATGATTGAATATTCATTATGCATAAGAATCCTAACATTTGAGTCTCAACTAGGTTTTACTACGATATGTCACTTATTTATTAAATAGTGAACTTCATTATTTCTAAAGTTATAATTCTATTATCTAATAAATGAATATCACATTAGTTGAGACTCGGATATTAAGATCTCTAGTATTATTAATGACCAAGAATGAAATTGTCATATGCAAGATACATTACAACAAATATGGCCTTTGGTAATATTATTTTGTAGCATTTTTTTAAAGAGTGTTACTAAATATTAATTTATTGTAACATTTTCTAAAATAATGCTATCTTTGCATTATGAAAGCCATTCCGTTTTGTTTTTAATGACATTTGAAGATTACTAGTAGCATTTTTGCATATATTACATATAATTTGAATTATATAGCATCTAGGAAATGCTATAAGATAAGATTAAATAAAATAACATTTAAAAAATGTTATGGAATGGTGATAAATGTAATAATATTTTAAAATAACATTAGTAGCATTCCATTGGTAGCATTCAAATTGATAAAATAAAATAGTGAAAAGATATTAACATTTAAACAATGTAACCATAGGGTGAAAATTAAACTAAAGATTACAAAAAATGGGTCGTTTTATAGAAGGTGGATACCCTTAAAAAAACTAATGAAAAGGTATATTTTTTTCACTTCCCATGAAAGCTTTCTAGAGAATTCCCTCTTATACTATTCATTTCATCATTTCTCAACCTAATTTGTTTGTCTTCTTTGTACTCTCTAATTCTAGTTCCAACTAAATCATGAATAGAATTTTGATTTAGTATTAACAGAATTTTGATTGGGTTTCAGCAAAGTTTATAATTTTTGGTATTAACAGAATTTTGATTATAGATCTCAAAGTTATTGTTTGTTTGGTGTAGTGTTAGCCTTTGATTCTGGAGTTATCAGCTTCCTACTCACAGACTTGTAGCAAGCAAGTTTAGTAAAGAAATTTCAAATCAATTCTGAAGCAAGGTTAGTAACAAAATTTTAAGTTAAATAACAAGAAGTACATTCAATACAATTTCTGTTATTTTTTATTTCATTTTAATATTTTTTAAAAATTTTTGAGTGGCTAACATAATTATTAAAGTTGTTTAGTAGCCAACATCTCTTTAATAATTATTAAAACTTTTGTATTTAAGTTTTATGGGCAATGTTCTTAAACTTTATGTCTTGTATGTTTGCTTATGTTTGTTTGGGTAATTCTTAAACATAATTACTAAGTAATGATTGTAGATATGTTATCATATAAATCAATATATAGAATATATAAATTAAAATGATTCTTATTGTACATGGTTAATATCTTTTTATATATATAAATTAAAAATAATTTTCTAGTGGTTAAATGATATATATTAGTGGTACTAGGGGAATTTAGTGGACTTATGATGATGAATAAAGATTGGATCCACTTTAACCAATAATAAAAAATTATATTTGAGCAAGATAATAAAACCTATATAAAAAAATACAATTATTAATAACGTGTAATTAATATTTTGATTTAATAGAGCCACTAATGAGTATATACAAGCTGCTTTGAATTTTGTGAACTTGGCTAAGCACAATGCAGGAAATGTAGATAAGATTTTATGTCCCTATGAGGATTGTTGGAATATAAGTCATCATCTTGTGGAGACAGTTTATGAGCACTTGAACTTTAAAGGAATGGATCTTACTTATACAAGTTGGTTCCATCATGGGGAACACCTTGGTACTGATGATAAATATTCTCAAGAAGTGAAAATGTTAAACCCATATAACTTATATGTGAATGCATATATGGAAAATGAAGATTATATAACATCTCTAATAAGAAAATATGAAAATTTGACTCAAAAGTTAGAGGATGCAGAAACTTCATTATATCCAAGTTGTATAAGATACACAAAGTTGTCAGTCATTATAGCTTTGTATAAGCATAAAGCTATAAACAAATGGTCTGAGAAGAGTTTTAATGGATTGTTAGAACTAGTGCATGATATGCTACATATGGATAATGTGTTTCTTAATCAGTTCACTCTATGAGAAAATTTTTAAAGACATTTGATTTAGGATATGAGAAGATACATGCTTGTGTAAATGATTGTTGATTGTTTAGAAAAGGAAAAAAAAAAAAAGAATATGGATAGCTACCCAACCTATGGTTCTTCAAGATAGAAGGTAGATAAATGTACAAGTAAAATTAAAAAAGGATTTAAAATTATCAGGAAGAAACAAATCCCACAAACAACAAGTCGTAGAGGACTTGCTAGAACAACATAAGATATGGTAAAAATATAGATACATTTCTTTTAAAATAAAAGAATGGTCAACCTATGAACACTCAAGCTGAAGAAACTATTGTAAGAACATCCATTTATTTGATTTTTATGCTTGTTTTTATTATCTTTTCTTGATGAATCTTATTTTTAGTAAATTTATAGGATAAATTAAAAGAAACTCAGCAAGATCCAATACAACATTCTTCAACTAATTTGAGACAATGCTCTCTTACAAGTACTTGGGCCTGACAATTCTCATTTAAGAACTATTAGCAAAGGAATTACCATTTCAAAGTTGGTTATACTGTCACAAAAGGACAGTATAATAGCTAAGTTGACACAAGAACATGATGAAATAAAAAAAAATGTTAAAATGAAACAAGAATAAGATGAAATGGAGAAAGAATATGCAAAGTTCAGTTGAAAAATTACAAAAATGGTAGGCATGTATTACATTTCACTCATTTTTTTATAATTTTTATTTTTCATTTTAGAGTCATTTTAATGAAATTGAAGCATGTGAGGATTCTCGAAAAACACCTTTGACTCTTCCAATGGTAAGAATGCTTTTTTTACTTTAAATTCATTCAAAGCACGAAAAAAAAAATCCCAAACATTACTAAGTGTAAAATGCTTAATTTAAAAGGGTTTGATATAGTTGTGGCTGAAGGGCATTCATTGGTCATCAAGTGATCTAGATGCACTTGTTCATCACATTCCTCTTGGTCCTAATGATGTAAGAGTTTGGGTGGATATAGCTAGGCAACCAAAAATTATTTTACACATTCTCAAATAAGTTCTTTTTAGAGTTTTAAACAGAAATAAAGATTTTCAAAGTTTTGAATTTACTCCTTAAAAATATTCCAAAAAATTTAACCTTCAATTAATTCAAAAACATATTTCTAATCATCAAAACACAATTATGAAAAATCTATATATTAACAATCTCCCCCTTTTTTATGATGACAAATTCTCAAGAAATGTTTTCAGAAAATACATTGAAATATTTAAACTCCCCTAAATATATGCTCCCCCTAAATAAAACATTTATTTTCAAAGATTATTTTACAGCCACATGTTATTAAAAGAAAATTTTGAAATCATAAGTATGATTACATACCCAAACTCACACTTTCTTGCATAGTACTTTTCCCCCTTCATCATTAAAAAGAAAAGAAAAATGCAGAGAATATTTGGAAAAATTTCGGCAGAGCTTCCCCAAAAAATCAAGTAAACCAAAATTAAGAAACCTGCTAAGAACACTTCCAATATAGGTTAAAAACCATCTCAACTCTCAATCATGTCAATAGATAATCTCAGCAAATACATACACCTATTTATATAGAAACAAACCTCTAAAACCAATTATCCACATGAATTCATAAACACAACCAAGCATTCACATGAACAACATGAATCCATAAACATAAACAAGCATCCACATGAACCAAATAACCAATATCACATTATAAAAAAAAAGTGCCATAATAATAAATGGATGTAAGTAATTATGTATGTGTGACATACATATATTAAGATATATAAAGAAGATAGAAAATCTATGAGGGTGATTGTGATGATGACTCAAATGGAGGAACTCCTAGAGCATACAAGATGCGTCGCTAAAACTCAAGCTGCTGAATCTGGAATGGCAAAAACTAAGACTGGAGTTGCTGCTGCTGCTCGAAAGTAATGTCAACGTTATCCTTAATGTACGGTAGTAAACTACCAGAAGCTAGAGGCTGGTCATCAACATCTCCTTCATATACAGGCTCCTCATGATCCTTTCGTACTCCAACTCTCCTAAGGACAAGAGGTCGAGCTCCTAAACGAAATTCAGGAAGCTGATCAGTCGAATAGATGTCGTTAAGGAATTTTTCATCCTCTGGAGCGACAAAAGTGTCCTCATTCTTAGAAGAAGAAATCATTATCCATCTATTTCCCTACCTTTGAAAACCAATTAAGGAAATGATTTCCCTTCCTAACTTATTGACCTCAATATGAACAGGCTCAGTGAGAAGAACGCGGAAGTGACGAAGAATCCGGGTGATTATACTTCTATAAGAAAGAGATCGGTTACGACACCAAGGAAATTTAGTATATGATGTGTAATGATGTAGCCAAGGTTAAACTCTCAGCCTTGGATGAGAGAATCTAATAGACCCACATCAAGATGGTTTACCTCATCACTATGTCCCTACCTATAAGTGACCATGTGCAACAAAATACTATAGATGATCCTAACCAAGAGGGGTAATAGCTGTGACTTAAATGAGAGAATATAAACATTGTCCGAAAGATCACGGCTCTAATATGATGAAATCCATCAAATTCTAACTCTTTTCTAGTAGTATAAAGGTCCAAACCATCAGTAAAAATTCCTAAAATTCTATATAGTTCAGTATCATAAAATACAATACGTACCCCCGCAACCTGAGTGTTCACTCGACTAGATCAAGTATCATTTATGTCCATATTAGAGTAAAAGACTCGAACAAGGTTTTTATAAACAGGCTTATCCACACTTAAAGTTAATTCCCATTGTCTTAAGAGACTTGTAATACTATGCTCACATATTATGATACCCTTAAATTCATTAATATCTACAAAATATAGGGGAGTAACAATTTTACCCATAAAAGAGCTTTCAAATCTCTGAGCCATGTGAGCAAGGGGAAAATACAGTTGGGTGAAGCCTATAGGAGTAGACTTTGAATTAGGACCTGGTGCAGCAGAGTGCTTGACCTTCTTGCCCTTTCTAAATGAAGAACCATTAGTCATGGAGGATAAAATTTAGGATTTTGAAAAGTGGATGAGTAAATGACAAAATAAATCGGTTAAAAAAAAAAAGAAAAGTAGTAGAGAAAGGTGTTCATGAACTCAATTTAAGTAAAAATGGAAGAAAAATGAGATAAACTTAAAGAAAAAATTCATCGTAATTCTAGGGTTTCAAATTTGAAATTTTTTATTTAAGTAAACAAATGAGTTTTAATCACAAAAATATAGATTTTAAAGGATTTTAAGTGCATGAGAAACTCAATTTTGCGAGAAAAACAAAGAAAAATGATGGATTGTAGAGGAGAGTGAACTGTCAGCAAGAGGTCTAAAGAAAACGATTCAGGACCAAGGAAAAATGAGGAAGAAGAAGGTCACTGTGCAGATAAAACCTGAAAATAGCAAGCCGTTAATAAGTTATCGGTAAGCCATTATGATCCAGAGAGTAAAACATTTGTCAATCAGATATCGGCGAGCCATTTATTTATTAATGGCCAGCCGTTACGCTCGAGTAGCTTTGTCTCATCAATGATTTAGCAGTGAGCCATTTACTTAATTAGCGGCGATCCGTTATCCTTCAGAATGCTTATCTAAGATCTCCTATTAAATGATTTTGCACATTATTTTAATTTTTGGCCAAATTATGAATTACTCCAAATTCATTTCTTGAACTTGGAATATTTTAATGGCCATTTGATGCATGATTTATTGACATGATTTATTGAATACAAGAATCAATTAATCATATAAAACACATTTAAGAAATCAAATAATGAGATTAAATATTGATCATTCCAAGTTCATGCGTAATATTTGCGAATCGCTCTTCACTAAGAAGTTTTGTAAAGATATCAGCAAATTAATTTTTAGTTGAAACAAATTCAATCACAACATCTCCCTTTTGAATGTGATCTCTTAAAAAATGATGTCGAATCTCTATGTATTTTGTTCTAGAATGTTGAATTGGATTCTTTGATAAATTAATAGCATTGGTGTTGCACATCAAATAGGAATATAATTTAGCTTAATGTCACAGTCTCTAAGTGTTTGTTTCATTTATAGTACTTGTGTACAAAAACTTCCAACTACAATATATTCTGCTTCAGTAGTAGAAAGTGCAATTAAATTTTGTTTCTTTTTAAACCAAGAGAGTAAAGAGTGTCTTAGAAAATGACATGTACCACTAGTGCTTTTTCTATCAACTTTATACCTAGTAAAATCAGCATCAGAATAACATGGTAAATCTATATGTAATCCTCTAAGATACCAAAGATTAAGATTAACGGTGCCAATTAAGTATCGAAAAATTTTTTCAACAACCAGTAAATGAGACTGCTTAGGACATGATTGAAATCTAGTACATAAGCATACACAAAACATAACATCAGGCCTACCAGCAGTTATGTAGAGCAAGAATTTGATCATACCTCGATATGTATTGATATCAACTTTTTTACCTTTTTCATCCTTGTCTAGCTTAATAGTTGTTCTCATTGGAGTGCTTTTTGCTGATCCATTTTATAGACAAATCTTTTGAGTAAGTCCTTTACATACTTGGCTTAGCTTATGAAAATCCATTTCTTATTTTGTGTTATTTGTAGTTCAATGAAGTACTTTAAATTTTCTATCATGCTCATCTTAAATTCTTTGCTCATACAAGATGAAAATTCTTTACACAATAGCTCATTAATAGAACCAAAGATAATATCATCGACATAAATTTGAATAAGAAGAATATTTTTGTTCTTATACTTAATGAAGAGAGTTGTATCAGTTTTACCCATTGAGAAACCATTCTCTAGCAAGAAATTTTTAATCCTATCATACCATGCTCTAAGTGCTTGTTTCAACCTATACAAAGCTTTTGTCAACTTATAAATATGATTTGAAAATTTTTTATTTTCAAAACTAGTAGGTTGTTTCACATAAATTTCGTCTATAATATGGCCATTTAGAAATGCACTTTTAATATCTATTTGATATAAGATGAGATCCTTATAATATGTAAATGCTAATAACATACTAACAGACTCCAATCTAGCTATAAGTGTAAATGTTTCATCAAAATCAATTCCTTCGTCTTGGTTATAACCGTGAATTACCAATCTAGCTTTATTTCTTACAATCACTCTCGTTTCATTCATCTTGTTCCTAAATACCCATTTAGTGCCAATGACAGATTGGAGTTCTGATTTAGGAAATAATTCCCGCAATAATTTCTCTCAAATTGATTTAATTCTTCTTGTATAGCCATAATCCAAGATTCATCATTTTTAGCATTCGAAAAGGATTTTAGTTCAATTTCATAAATGAATGCATCATATTCACATGTGTTCCTAAATGATGATCTAGTAGAAATTCCTTTAGAGGGATCACCTAAAGTTAAACTTTTTGGATGAGTAGAGACATACCTCTACTCTTTGGAGAGTGTTTAAAAAATATGTTAATTTTGTTCTGCACTTGTTTGTTCTTGTTGTTCCTCATGATTTTCTGATGGGCATTATTTTGCTTGTCCTTTAATTGCTCTCCATATGACTCTTCATCTACGTTATTATCAATAACAACTTGCTCCGAAAAGGAGGAATTAAATTCATCGAATGTGATATGCATAGATTCCTCCATAACCAATAATCTTTTGTGATAGACTCTATAAGCTTTGCTTAAATTTGAATATCCAAAAAAGATGCTAATATCAGATTTTGGATTAAATTTACTAAGATTATCTTTTGTGTTCAAAATAAAACATTTGCATCCAAAAAAATTTAAAATAACTAATATTGGGTTTTCTATCTTTCGAAAGCTCATAGGGAGTCTTATTAAGGACAGGTTTAATTAATACACGATTTAAAACATAACATGCAGTATTGATGGCTTCGACCCAAAAATATTTAGGCAAAGTATGTTCGTTCAACATGGTCCTAGCTATTTCCTAAATAGACCTATTTTTTTATCTCAACAACTCCATTTTGTTGTGGAGTCCTACGTGAAGAATATTGATATTCAATACTGTACTAATTGCAAAAATATTCAAATGCATGATTTTAAAATTTTCCTCCATGATTACTTCTAATGAATACAATCTTACAATTCTTTTCATTTTGAACATTTTTATTAAATACTTTAAAAGTATCAAACGCATCATCCTTATTGGCTAAGAGCAATACCCATGTAAATCTACAAAAATCATTAAAAATCACAAAAGCATAGTACTTTCTATTCAAACTAGCATACCTAGAAGGTCCAAATAAGTCAAATGAAAAAGTTGAAATGGTTTTAAAGCAGAAATGTAATTTTTATTTTTAAAAGCGGATTTAATTTAATTATCAAACTAACATGCCTCACAAACTTTATCCTTTTGAAAACCAATTTTAGGTAGACTTTTAACTATATCATTTTTGGAAATCTTTGAAATTAAATCCATGCTTGAATTATTTCCAAAGAAAACGTCTCCACCATTGTCAATCTCGGTAAAGCTTGAAAACCAAGCATAGTTTTCTATCATATGTCTTGAACATCCATTGTCCAAAAACCATTTATTATTATTCTTCTTCAAACCCTACAAATGAAATCTTAAATCTTAAGTACCCAAATCTTTTTGGGTCCTTTGGAACCTAAATACATTTTATTCCATAATATGCATTTTTCTTAACATAACATCTATTTTCATATGGCCACTTTGATTGCAAAAATGATATACAATTTGATATTTAATAAGGGCACTCTTTACAAAGTAATTCTTATAATACTTTTGTTTTAAATTTGGCTTATAGCCATTACCTTTCTTGTCAAAAGCTCATTTTTTTGAACCGAGTCAGTCATCTAAAATCTTTTGCCCATTTATGAATTTTAAAATAATATCACTAAGTTCATCAGTTCTTTTCTTGAGCATCTCATTTTTCTTTATCAAATCATCTACATGTGATTTTATATACTCATGAGATGTGCTGGATTTTTCATTTGAAAAATCTATCTTTTCATATAATGATTTATCATATAATTTTAGACATGTAATCTTAGTATTTAAAGATTCATTCTCATTTGTGAGTTTTATCATTTTTTTTAAAACATGCATTTCTCTTACCTATTCTTTCTAATTATTGTGCTATTTCTTAAAATCATATAGTTCATCATAGGTAGGAGAATCATTTATCTCATCAAACTCGTCGAATGATTAATCCCCAAATGCTATAAAAGCTAGGTTTGACACTTCTTAAAGCTCTTAATCACTACTTGATTCCTCATCACTGCTATCCCATGTAGCCACCATTTTCTTCTTGAGTTAGTTGAGAAGAGGGCATTCCGATCGAACGTGTCCAGGCTTCTTGCATTCATAGCAAGTGATAAGTTCCTTCATTTCCTTTTGATTTTTATAGTTTCTAAACTTCCTTTGTTCATTTGTTTTCTTGTAGAATTTTCTAAATTTTTTGAATCTTCTTGCAAACATAGCCATTTTCTCATCATCTAGCTCGTTTTCCTCTTTACTTTCATGCTTTGAAGCTTTAAAAGCAATGCTCTTCTTCTTCTTTTCCTCATTGCCTTTTTCAGCTACTAAGTCTTCCTCATAGGAAATAAGAGGGCCAATTAAATCATCAATAAGTAAGATATTTAAATCCTTAGCTTCATCTATGCCTGGTCACTTAGGTCTTCATTCAGTAGGAAGTGACCTAATGATTTTCTTAACTTTTTCACTATTTGAGAAAGTTTTTCCTAAGGCTCTTATAGTATTCACAATGCTTGTAAATCTAGTATACATGGCATATACACTTTCACATTATTCCATTTGAAACAGTTTATATTGTCTGGTGTATATACTAATTTTAGATTCTTTAATTTGATTTGTTCCCTTATAGATAACTTTAAAGTTGTTCTAAATTTTCTGTGCAGTCTCACAACTAGACACTGTATGAAATTCTTTCTTATCAAGTGCACAAAATAAGGTATTCATGGCTTTGGAGTTTAGAAACAATTTTTTTTCTTACTCGCTCTATTGGCTGGATGACTTGGGAATATCTTCCCCCTTTTCATTTTTCATAACAAGTATGAATGGTCCATTATTAACAATCTCCCAAATTTCATAGTCTAAGGCATGTAGGTAAATTCTCATCCTAATTTTCCAATAAGGATAGTCATTACCATCAAAGAATGGTGGCATAGTGATAAATTATCCTTCTCTAAATGTAGAATCATATTAGGTTGCTATAGATCTTTAACTATAGATGGTTAAGTCGAGAACAAGAGTACCTTGCTCTAATACCAAATTAAATACAAGCTAATCAACCCAAGAATGGAGTAAATTGAGGTTCTAAAAATATTAATAAATAAAAACTTAATTAACTCTCAATAAGGCAACTAAATCGAAAATACTCAAATTTAAAGTGCAGCAAATATAAAGAGTAAGGGAAAGAGAAATGCAAACACGAGGAATTTTATGTGGTTCGACTAACCGTGCCTATGTCTATGCTTCCAAGCTCACTGGGCTTGAGGTTTTCACTAAGCACTCCTCCAAGGCTTAAACAACATTTATACTTGAATTTCTAAGTATCAATGAACCTTTACAACAAGAGATTAACCCCAATCTCTTAACCAATGTGTACTTCAACACTTACACTTATTCAATTTTTGTGTTTACAATAAAAGAAATTACAACACAACTTCACTCACGCTATATAATTAAATACAAGATAAACATTCAAAGTGTGAACAAAATGATTATAAGAACTTAAGCTTAGATTACTCTTGTGATTAGATTACTCTTGTGATATCTGTAGTTGTTCTATACTCATTTGGATTTGAATAAATCCTTTTATAGTTAGAGTTGAAAACTAGATGTTATTGAATTTTTGAGTATTAATGGTTTTCTATTAACTTGTTGTCGAATCACCGTTTTGACTTTGAACAAGTTACCGTCAGGCTATAGTCGATTAGCTATTTAGAAATTGTCAGTTCACTATTAATCGATCGGTTAGCCGTTTACATGCTGTCGGATCGTCATTAACATTATCTAGATTATGTTGCTCTCTGGACCTTAACAATGGCCTACTAACTTATTATCGGTTAGCCATTATTGTTTGAACAAGTATATTGCTCTCTAGACATTATCGGTGACCTACTAACTTATTACAGGTTAGCCGCTATCGCTGAACAATGTATGTTGCTCTCTGGACCTTATCGGCGGCCTGCTAATATGTTATCGGCTAGCCTTTAACTTTGAACAAGAGAAGATGCTCTTTGGACCTTATCGGCAACCTGGTAACTTTGTTGTTGATTAGCCGTTTAGCTACAGTGTCAAATGGTTTAACTTTCTTAAAATTGTAATTTTACCTTAATTCTTTTTAAAAACTATTTTAAAGCTCAAAAATCATTTTATATATTTTCAAATAAGTTCTTTTTAGAGTTCTAAACAGAATTAGAGGATTTCAAAGTTTTTAATTTACTATTTAAAAATATTTCAAAAACTTTAAGCTTTAATTAATTCAAAACCATATTTGTAATAATCAAAATCATAATTATGAAATATCTATATGTTAATGTAGGATACTCAAATTCAGATCATGTTGGCAGCATGGATACCAAAAAATCCATATTTGATTACTTGTTTATGATGGTTGGAGGAGCCATCTCATAGAAAAGTGCAAAATAATCTACCCTTGCTACGTGTACTATAGAAGCGAATTTTGTGGCAAGCTTTGAGGCCATTGTCGATGGATTATGGCTGCAGAACTTTAGTTAATGGATTAGAATTGTCGACAGTATGGCAAAGCTGCTGAAGATTTAATATGATAATTTTGCAATAATCTTCTTTTCAAAAAATGAGAAGTAATCAAAAGGTGCTAAGCATATAGAATTGAAATACCTTGCCATCAAAGAAGAATTTTGGAAACACATAGTGTAAATTGAACACATTAGCACCAACTTTATGATTGTTGATCTTTTAACAAAATGACTAAACTAGAAGATTCTTTATAAATATGTTGAAATGATAGGTATTACTAAATGTCATTATTGACATTATGCTTGAGTTTTTAGGCTCTTTATGTATTTATCACTTTGAGCTCATTTATGTATTGTTTCTAACTCTTTTACATCATGTTTGATTTCATCGTACATACATAAATGTTTATATCATTGTTAACTCAATTTGTCTCTGACTAAGACATTATTGTTGGAACGTTATTGTTTTCTTTCCCATTATAAGTCATGCTGAGTATAAAACTAATATTGTGATACATAAAATGAACTATGTCGAAATAATGATGTGGATCCACTATAATCCATATTAGTTTTTTTTTAATGATAATTTCATGGTTTGACCAATACAGGTAAGAATTTAGCTCTTACTATATGCATAACATTTTTCATTATTAAACCTTTAAGGTGACTATGGTACATAGGCCAAGTGGGAGACTATTCACATATATTATTAGTGGCTCACATGCCATATTATTGAATGGGTCATAATTGGGCTTAAATAATAAAATAAATAATAGACTGAAACCATATTAGTCAATTAAGAAAGGTAACTACTTATATTGATAGAAAGTGGAAAATTAGGGTTTTATTAAAATTGGCCCTCTCTCTACACATATATATTATAATCACGCTAGTTTTCTCTCCATTAGAAAGAGAGTCACTCTAAAGGGTTCAAGAGAGAGAAATTAATTATGTTAATCTTTAATTCTTACAATAAAATTTGATTAAGAAAATTGTTATGGATCAAAGTATGTCTTCTCTCAATTATAGTGATGTAAAAAGTATAGTATTCTATGATCTTAGGGATTGAAATTTATGCAAATTAGGGTTTACTTGCTTTATGGGAATTGTAAGAAATTCCCAACAATTAATATCAGAGCCTTTTTTCATAATTCATGATATAAGGTGTTGTGTATCATGATCATGGTACCTTCCGAAGAGTATAACTTTAGCTATAAATGTCTGTTTTAGGCATATAATATACTATTTCAAAACTTGCGATGAAACGAACAAAACTCAGAATCTCCAAAACTATTTCTTTCTTGGTCATTTTTATGTTTTAAGATTTTTTCTATTTTTCCTGATTCTTATTGGATTTTTATCTTCTTTCCTACAACTTAGATTTAGATTTCTTTTTCTCTTTTATCTTTCTTATTTTGAATAGGAGAGTTTTATTATAGAATCATATTTCGAGTTTGCCTATTTTGGTAAATTCACAATATTTAGGTTTATTATAAAAGGAATTCAAAGCCTAATTTTTATTCATTCAGTTTTTCAATAAAATTTACATTATTAAAAAACTTTTGTTTCCATCTCAACAACCTTTATACTTTCATTTCGTCATATGTCTTCTCTCAATAATAGTGATTTGAAAATCATGATGTTCTATGATCTTATGTATTGAAAATTTGTGCAAATTAGGCTTTACTTGCTTTATGAGGATTGTAAGAAATTCTCAACATGCTAAGGAATCAAATAACAAACAAATTCAAGAAAAGTGGCAAAGGACAACAATGAGCCATCTTGTATAGATATATAAAGAGGTGTGAAAACCTACACCATTAAAAAAACAATCCCAAATAATAGTGTTGAGAATTGATCATGAGTTAAATATATAAAGCTTAACGCAAACCTCAACTCTTGATGTTATTGGAATTTTAATGGTATTTCAAAATACTTTCCACATAAGAGGGAGGTGAGAGTATTCACTTTTATTTATGATTTGAAATTAGTCATGAGTTTAATTTAATTATAAATTAGAATTAAATAAGTCAAATATAAATATGATTTGGATTATGCAAATTGAATTAAATTGTGAGACACATAGATAACTAATTCGAATTAAATAAGAAAAGTGAGAGACTAATTTAAATTGAGTTAATAAAAGAATTATAGAGGATTTCTCTATATAAAAAGACATGAAAACAATCTCTGTGACTTTCCTTCTATCTCTTATTTCTTTCATAATTTTTTTTTTGATTTTCTACACTGTTGTTTGGAGTATAATCTCACAACAGTAGCATGATTTAGAGATCAATCTACATTATTTAAGGACAGTACATGGTGCATGCCTTAACAAAATTATGGTTGTTGTTGGATGAACAATGTTGTAAATAGTGCCTATGTGAACAATGACATGAATAGTATTGGATGCACAGTTTGATGAATAATATCTATAATTACTATTTATAGAGTTCTATTCTTCATGTTGAAATTGCCAATTCAGCTGGTTTTGGATTTCACATAAATAATATCGACTCATATTTCTAATATTCTTAAGACTAATTTTTTTATATTTGATTATTGATTCAAATAAGTACGCAAAACCTATTACTTATGGTATTGTCTATAAAAATACTTCGAAGATTTAAGATTTATCAAAATATATATGGTAGCAGATCTTAAATCTCAAAAGTATTTAATTAAGTGGCTTTAACATATTGAGCATGGTTAGATAAGCACTATTGGCTACCTAAGATTTTAGAGAAATTTATGCTGATAGAAAGTTATTATGAAATTCATAATAATTAATAAAAATTGAGTTTGAATCTAAAATTTTTATATGATATACTAGACATTCAAAAGAATCTTTTGAAACTTGTTTCAATAAAATCGGATGAGAATTCAATTTATAATGATGTTTTGAACTCAAATCTGTTACGCTGAAAATTTCTAATTTCAATATAGTACTTGAGTTACAAAACTAATTTACCATACCTAGACTTATTCAAAATTACGAAATTTTGAGAATTTCTTCCTATATATGTCTATTATGTTTCTTGAAACTTTCATGATTTTACGATTAAAGGATAAATTGTTTTGAATTTTTGAATTCAATAAGGTTATAACATAAAACTGTTTGACAAGTTTCTTAAGGTCTAAAATAGAAATTCTTTTCAATTGTTTTAGATGGAAATTCCAAGCCATGACAATTTTAATACTGTGAATCATATATGTCAACATACTCTATGTAAAATTTAAGACTTTTTTTGATAAAATGGAATAATTTATTAAAATTCATAGACTAATGATTGTTCCATTGAGAAACTGATAATAATATTATTTAAGTCTTGAAGATACAATTTGATTGATAAAATTAAAGAGGAAAGCACTATAGAAGAACCAAGGAATTAAATGCTAAGGTAAATTTACCTAAGAATTATCCTCCAAATAATTATTTCAACTTCATTATTAATGGAGGGAAATTGTATTGTAATTAGAAAACTTGAGCACTATGGCAGCCAATATAGCAATTAAGCTCAAAAGAATTGAGAAAACAAAATCCTTCATAAGCCAATTTGGCTAAAGAAGATGACTATATTATTGTTGCTATCTTCGAGATAAGCATGATTGATTATACTATAACGAAGGAAGGAGAAGAATTTGTTTTCCTTGATGAATTCTGGTCCACACTAGCCTTAAGCAAGGAAAAGTACTTCTTAGATTTACTTTTGAGAAAACCCTCTTATTGAGTAATATATGTAAAGTTTATAGAATACAATCGTACTTGAATTATGTCTTTGTATATATAAGTGTCCTTTCGAGAGTGAAAAAATTATATTGTCAAATAATAAGATATTTGTTGGGGAAGAGATATTGTTCTCTTGAATTCTTCAAGATTTTAATTCTGAATATTATTAAAAATGAAAAGTGAGTCATCCAAATTTGTGTTATTGGCTCTTTAGCATAAGAGATATGGTCATGTGAAATTTTCTTATATTATGAAAATAAGAGAACCTGGTATAATATCTATTGTCTAGTTTGAGTTTGTCAAATAACAAATATGATATGTGCAGAATCAAAATCCATAAAGAAGATATATAAACTAGTTCTGAGCAGAGAAACTGAATTACTTAGTTTAGTTCACAATAATCTTGATAATTTAAAATAAACTATGAATTAATATGATTCAAGCATATTCAATGCTTATTGTGAAAATTATGGTATCATCGATGAAGTGACACCTCCTTATTCACTTCAATCAATTAATGTAACTAAAAGAAAAATAATATTGAAGAACATAGTAAATGCTATGGTAATAAGTTTTGAAGTACTATTGAATTTGTGGGGAGAACCTATGCTATTAGCTTGCCACAATCAAGATAAAATATTCTATATAAAAAAAAAAAAGGAAAGACACCCTATGAGTTATGAAAAGGCTACAAGTATAATTTATCATACCTCAAAGTGTGGGGGTTCCTTACGAAGGTTCTTATACTTGATCCTAAAAGGACTAGGTTATAACCTTAAACTATTGATTTTTTATTTATAGGGTATGCCCAAAATTGTGTTAATTACAAATTCTTAGTACTTCAAAAAGAATGACATTCGTTTGAGGCGGGTACCATAATTAATCCAATAATATTGAATTCTTTGGTTTTATTTTCTTAGGAAAGCTAACATTAATTATTTATCTTTGAATGAGTCAATTAAATGATCCCCCTAAAAGATCAAATATTGAATATAAGAGAAGTAAAATAATAAAAATGATTATTAGTTTTGGTGGAGACTTCTATATTTTCTTATTGAAAATGATCCTTAAATTTTCGAAGAAGTTATTACTTATCAAGATGCACTTGTATAGAGAGAAGCAATCAACCATGAGTTAGATTCTATCATGAGCAATCACGTATGAGAATTTGTTGATTTTGCCTTTAAATGCAAAATTTGTTAGGTGTAAATGAATTTTTAAAGAGAATTTGATAAATATAAGGCAAGATTAGTTGCCAAATGATTCTTATAAAGAAATACATAGATTATTTTGATCTCTATACTACTGTGACGCGAATTGCATCCATTAGAGTTTAATTACAATAGTTACAATTCATAATTTACATGTTTATTATATGAATATCAAACCTACTTTTCTAAAAGTAAACTTGAATGAGGAAATCTATATGAGACAATCAGAGGGTTGTGTAATTCGAACTATTGAGCAAAAAATTATGCAAATTGGTTAAGTCATTATATGGCTTAAAACAAGAATAAAAATAACTGCATGAGAAGTTTGATAAAATATTAATATCAAATAGATTTGCAAATGAGACTAAGGGAATACTTGCTTCTAACTTTGATTTAAAAATTATAGGAAAAGCATATGTTATATTAGGCATCAAAATCACTAAAACTAGTGATGATCTTATGTTATCACAAGAACACCATATTGAGAAGGTTTGGCTATTATGATGAGAAATTAGTCCTATACCATATGAGGCAAATGCCCACTTAGAAAAATCTAGAATATAGTGTTAATAAATTAAAATATGCTAAATCATTAGTAGCTTATATACTTAATGAATAGTACAAGTTTGTTGTAGCATATGTTATAGGCAGATTGAGTAGTTAGTCCTAATAATGATCATTTGGCTGCCATAAACAAACTTGTAAAACTATATGATAGGCACCATTGATTTTGGATTTAATTATAGTGGTTCTCTATCCATGCTGAAATCATATAGTAATGTGAATTTGATTTCGAGATAAAATGGAATTAAATCCACTAGTGGTTATATATGTTTACCCTTGATGGAGGAGTTGTGTCTTGGAAATCTTCCAAACAAATATGTTTAGTCGCTTTGCGATGGATTTCGAGTTATTTACCTTATAAAAGGCATATATTGATGCTGAATGGTTAAAAATCCTCTTAGAAGATCTTCCCATTATCATTTATCTTTCTATTTTGTGAGTGTCTGGCTATTATTACGAAAGCAAAGAGATAAGATATATAATGAAAAAAAATAGATAAATTCATATGAAATATAATATTTTTAAGCAACTAGGATATAAGTTTGTGACCTTAGAATATGATGTAAGAGTCAAATTTAGTCAATTCTTTGACTAAACTACTAAACATGAGATTGGTAGTAATTACACCAAGAGGGATGAGAATGTGATTGGAGATCCCATGAAATAGGTTCATAAGGGTAATAACAAGCCACTGCTTGTCTTGTGGCATTATCGATCTATTTATTTGAGTCCTCCCTATGGCGAGATAGTTGCCTACTACAGTAATTGATATTGAGCAATTGAGCTCTTAATGAAATCCATAGCTTACATTTTGTGTATGTTGGTATATCAAAATTGCATGGTACACTTGATGGAGGTTCACTTATAAGTCTGGAATTAGGTTGGTTCCTATGAGAGCAAGACAATCATCTCTAGAAAACTCATGAATTCAAGAGGCATAGGCCATTAAAGTGTCAAACCACATAATAGCAAAAGACTAAAGTTTAATATGAGCTTCTAGTCCTCTGTCTTACACAAAAGGAATATTAGTTCATAGAAACTATAAGTTTCACTAAGTTCCTGTGAGAAACGGTTATTTGTTCAATAACCCAAAAAGCATTAGTTCATATGCATTAAAATTCTATGAGAATGGAAATTGAAGTATTTTGAAATATGTGGGGGATTGTTAGAATTTTATTAGTATTTCAAAATAATAATTTCCACATTGGAGGGAGGTAAGAGTAATCACTTTTATATATGATTTAAAATTAGTCATGTATTTGATTTAGTTATATATTATAATTAAATAAGTTAAATCTAAATATGATTTGGATTATTCAAAGTAAATTAAATTGTGAGACACACGGATGATTAGTTAGATTTAAATAAGAAAATGAGTAACTAATTCAAATTGAATTAGGAAATGATTATAGAGAGTTTCTCTTATAAAGGAGATATAAAAACAATCTCTATGAACTCTGATTTTATCTCATGTTTCTTTCATAATTATTTTTTATTCTACACTATCATTGAATCTTATAGATCAATCCGCATTATTTCCGTCCCTTTTACATTGGAAACTCTTCTTAAATGAGCAAAAATTGGTGTTAAGGATAGTGCATTGCATAGATCTTGACGAACTTATGATTGTTACCGGATAAATAGTGCTAAATGAACAGTACCATAAATAGTCTTAAATGAACAGTGTCCATGAAAAGTGTATAAACTATATCCACAATTACTATTTATGAAGTTCTATTTTGCACGTTGAAATTATTAATTTGGCTTATTTTGGATTTCACAAAAGCAATATCGACTCGTATTTCTAATAGATTTATCCTTATAATATGAGTTAGTCTCATAGACTTCACTATAATATCAAAGTTAGACTCATGCACAAGTATGTCTACACAATATTTTCACATATAAAGACCAGGCAAAACACCGACTTATATACAAGCTCAAACTTCCTTCTTGCATGCGTGCTCCCCCAGAAGCACACACTAGAAGAAGAGGTAAAAATATATTTGCAGCATACTCGATTAAACGGGTTATTTTATCGCCTACTACGGATCCCATACTACCCCCCATAAACTGAAAATCCATAACCTCAATTGTGATGCGAAACCCATTTAGTTGCCCTGAATAAGTTCCTGAATTTAAAATAAAAGCTTATGCTTACTCTTGGATGTGAGTTAGGTGAACAGACCCTCACGTTGGAGTGAATCACAATAATTTTTTTGGCTTAATGATAAATTGCACTTTTTCTATGTTACAGGTAAGCAAGATTGTATTCAAGGTTCTTAGTTTTTATTCGCCATCGCCAGTGTTTAACCGAATAACTGCTACGGAGACAAAACTAGGAGACATTATTCTATCACAAGGAGTTTTAGTTTCATTACCAACAATTATAGTTTAACATGATCATGAACATTGGGGTGAAGATTCAAAAGAGCTCAATCCAAATAGGTTTTTTCAAAAGTTTCAAAGGCATCAAAGAATCAAGTCTCATTCTTCTCATTCAGCTGGGGGTCTTCGAATATGCACTGGTCAAAACTTTGCTTTGCAAGAATCAAACTAGCTATGGCAATGATGCTGCAAAAATTTTCTTAATCAAACTAGCTATGGCAATGATGCTGCAGAATTTTTCTTTTCAGCTTTCTCCAACTTATATACATGCCTCTTCTTGTGGACTAATTGTATTTCCACAATAAGGTGCTCAAATAATTTTATAAAAGCTCTAGACTATAAAATTTTCTTTAGCTTTCATACATTATGTAAAAAAAAATTAAGTCCATTTACTTGATCTTTTACTCAAACCTTGTTGGATGAAATTCCTAGAGAATTTTAATTGCCTTTTTTTTTTAATGTGTTTAAGACTTCATGAGGAGTATTATTACTTTTTTCAAAAATGTACATTAAATCATTAATTATATATGTTTGGGTAATACCGAGCAGGCCCCCTCGAGGTTAACCCAGCTCGAGCAGAAGACTTGACCGCTGGCACGAAGATGGCCTTACTAGACGTAAAAGCTGGTCAAGGTCGAGTGCCCCAAGGCTGGTCGAACCCCGAACTCCTTCTTCTGCTCGAGGTCTTCAAGCCCCCATGCATGACCCAGTCACACCAGTGACAACACTGAGAGAATGCAAGATTCGAGCATAGCCGGTTCGAAATAATTTGAGCCCTTCTTCTGACAACTTAATGCGACGATTGATGCCTGGCCGATACCCCACGCGGTATGGTGTCGTCACTATTACCGATGGTCGGTACACACCCCCACAGTGTCATCATTTCATACGCGCATGCCCGGCACTATCATTAGGCCGCAGGAACCCATACCCACCTGACATCCTGCATTCCCAGGGTGTGCCGCAGTAATCCCGACTGTCAGAGGGACCCAGACACCATTAATGCAGAGACGGCTGTCCCCAAAGGAAAATGGCGGGAAAACAGAAGGATAAATATCGATCGAAGTGTAAGTTACGGGGGATTCTTTGGCTTCATATTCTTCTTCTTCTTCTTTCTCCCTCTTGTCTCCTGAAATCTTTTTTCTTTCAAATTTTATCAAGAAATCACCTCATTTCTCCGGTCTCTCAAATAAAGAGGGATACAAAAAGAATCACTCGATTACTGACTTGAGCGTGGGAGGGTTTTCACCGGAAAAACACTCGGTGACCCCTGACATTGTTTTTGTGAGCACAGGCCCCAGGAAATCGTTGTTCCGGTGAACAGAGGAGAACTGAGATTGGCAAGGATTCCTGCTTGAGCATCCTGCGAGCAGAAGTTTGTAACCCTACTCAAGAGCAAGCAGAAAACAGCATCAACAATATATATCAAGTGCTTCAGTTTGTTGGATTGAATGGGTATAGAACAGTAAATCTCAACATGGATCAGTAGCAGAGCGACAACTGGTCTAGACCGAGTTCTAACCTGGTCTCATTTAGAAAAAAGTCATTTATAGCCCTTATTGTTTTAATAATTTCATATAATAATGGAAATTTTGATTTTATTATCATATATGTCCATAATTCAATCACCATTATATTTTCATCAATTTTATATTAAAATAGATTTTTTATTTTTTATTTTTAAATATGTCCTCAATTCAATTATATTTTTTTTCCAATTGAAATTAGTGATTTATTTTATAAAATGATTAAATTATATATTTAATAAACAGATTGAAAACATTAGGAGGCTAAAATATTATTGCTGCTTTATTTTATTTTTAAAAAATTCTAATTGAAAAAAATATATGTCAATCTAAAATTGTCATTAGTATTAAAAGCACTTACAAAAATAACATGTAGTAATAATTATCAACATTTTCTTAAATTGTTTATGTGAATTTTATGACTAAACAAGAGGACAAGTTAGAAAATAAAATTTGAGTATTTTGAGGAGTTTTTGATAGAATTATCAGCATCTGGCTCTTCAAAGAGAGTTAAAGCGCCTAACAAAGAAACAATAACACTCAAATACATTTGTGCTAGGTTGAGTTCAGTTATAATATTCTTATAATTTAAAAAGATTAATAAATTTTAATTGTTTAATTTATTTAAGCTTGGTAAATAAATACTTGAGTTCAAACATTAAACTTTTACTTACAATTTTTAATTGGTTGTATTTACATGTATTGATTTATTTTAGCTTAAAATTCTTAATCGATTTATTAATTCTTATATAATTACAAGTTATTATAGGTTACAATGTCAGGTTCCATAAATGAAAAATAGTGTTTTTATTTTTTAATTCCCTTTTTTTTTCAATTTTCTCTAACTATTTTTGTTTAGAGTATATATTTATATGAATAAGATTTTTCGTATTCCCATTATTTGATGTATTTTTTTCTACTTATGAATTTTTATATTCCCTTAAAAATATAAGCTTTTTATTTAGGCTGAGGTAATATAAATTCTTACGTCAACCCATAGTGGGATATGCGGGTAAGGTAAGGTAAGATTAACAAATCTATCAACTCAATCAAATATTTGATAAAGGAATCACATTCCTAAAATTATAACATGATTTATTTCATGTTCTGCTTTATTTTCTCTTGTAAATTGAGTTTTATGTCACTGTAACAATGTAGAACAAATATAGAGTGTGATATATGCGGCTAGCCGCTTAAAGTGGCAAGACTTAATATTCTGAGGCAGATACTTAGCAGCTAGCTGAATACAAGCTAGCATCCAATCGCTAGGTCTCTGATTTTTTTTTTTTTTTGCATGCAAGCAGTTAACCGCTTGATAAAAGCGACTAATCGATTTTGAATTTAAAACTCTATTCATCTCATTCTTTCCCTACATAAATCGGTCAATCGTTCACTTTTCTCTCTACACTCGTTTTAGCCTTCTCTCAAATTCTTTACAAAATATTTCTTTTTCACTTGATTTCTTGCCAAAATCACTCTCATAACTCACTTTTTAATAAAAAAAAAAATCTTCATATCTCACCGTCTTTAACACAAAATCATCAAAATTACCAAGAATCCCTAATTTTAAAGCCCTAACCTCTCCGTTTCTTCAATCTTTATTTTCACCTTATTCAAGCCTCCCTTTTACAAAATTGATACCATACATTCTCTCTACTCATCCTCTATATCATTTTAATTAGTTTTATATCATCTATTTATTTTAAAAATTCTTAACCCACAATCCAAGCTTTCCTAAAAATGGTGAGGGGCCAACAGACATCTCTCGCAAGCGTAAGGAACCTGAGGAGGATGCTCCAGATTTCTTTGCTTCACATTTTTCTACTCCACCATTATGGAGATGTTATTTCTTGCAATTCATGACCATGTCTATCATTACCTCATTCTATGTCAAATTAGAATTTTTGAATCATTTAGAACTCAACAACAAATCCCTTAAGGAATTGTTGGTAAATATGGGATTGAAGCACTTATTAAAACCTTAGGGAACCTGTTTATCCTGGTTTAGCCAAAGTATTCTATTTGTTGTGCGGAAGAGTAGGTTGAGTAGATTACCAATTGATGGTAACTGTGACTTCTGGAGAAACGTAAATGTGATGTAAATAATTATAAAGAAAATAGACACAATAATTTACGTGGTTCGGCGTAAAGCCTACATCCACGGGCAAAGACTGGAAGATAATTTTACTAACAAATGAGAATTCACAAATTGGGAAAAACTCACAAAAACCCAATACCCCAATACACCCAAATGAATTCTCCTAGCACTCAAGTGGAATTCTCTCAATTCTTTCAATTGCTTCACTTGCAATTGCTCTCAATTTTGGGATGCCTTAACAAATGAAGAACAATAGCTATTTATAGGAATGCATGGTAGCACTATTTCACCAAACCTTTAAAATTGTCAAAGTTTGGTTGGTGATTACCTAATTTTTAGCCAAACTTTGAACAATTTACCTTTGAATAATTTTGGCCAAACTTTGAACATGTGCTTTGCCAAACTTTGAACAATTTGGTTTTGAATTGAATTTTTCAACACTATTCAAATATGATACTTTCTTCGACTACTAGGAACAAGGTTTTCACTAATGTCGATGAGGTTTGAAATTGCATATAATGTTAAAGAACTAGATAGGATCCTTAGGCTTTCAAATGAGAGATTCCAAGTTTTTACCTCTCGCCACAACATAGAAAAACCTTGGTATAATGTTGTGGATATCGTGCGGAATATAAATAGGAGATCCATTTTATTAGAAATCTTTTGTAATTCTTCATTCAAAGCTGAAGCGTTACCTCTTCAAGTTCGTGTTCTACATAGCATCATTCAGCAATTCATTAGTCCTAGGACGGGTCATTTTAATAAAGTCACCCATTTAGATTTTGATTGTTGGATAGTATTATCATGGGTAGGTAGTTAAATGTGGGGTATATTATTCTTTAGCATATGCTTCGCGCACCTGATAGTAAAAGTCGTTCTCTCCCCTACGATAGCATCATTACTCGAATTCTTAAGCATTTTGATGTTCTTATCACTAAACCTCCTCTATATGATACTAAGGAACTAGGAGAGGAGATTATCACCAGCCTAAATTTTGGATGGGATGTTAATTGTTAATAATTTTACACCACCCCATCTTTTTCTTGATCTTATTATTTACCTACAAGAAGTTCCTCATCCTCCTCTGATCCTCCTTCTGTCCCTATCCTTCCTGATGATGCAAAGTTGTTTTTGGGAAGATAGGCAGAAGTAACTTGCCTTGCTAATGGTCTTATTGCTACTATCGGTCCTAGCTATCAGCTGTCTGCCGCTACGGGTCGTATGCAGTAATTGATGCCTAGGGTTGATTCCTTATCCCTCTAGTTCGCTAAATTCCAGTCTCACCAGCAGCAAATCTTTGAAGCGCAACAGAGCTTTTTTTCTCAGCAGCAATAGATTCTGGATGGACAGCAGCTCCTCTTCAGTCATCTCGAAGTTTTTCCAGGCTCCTCTTCACAGTCACCTTATCCCCCTCAATAATTAGCGGCTAACTAGATGCACAAAAATTCTCAATTACAAATTCCAGAAAGTTAGAGGTCAACTGGCTCTTTCAAGCAGTTAACCGATTATTCACAAGATTTGAATACACATTCCAAAAACATAGCTGCTAACTGATTATTAGTGAGCGGCTAACCAGTTGTGATGCATTTTAGTTTTTCATTGCCTAATGAGTTAGAGGCTAGCTGATTACATGTTATGGGTTAACTGGTTACATGCAAATTTTGTAAATATCTCTAAGGTCACATAAGCAGCTAACCAACTCTTTTCCAAAAAAATGTAACATCGCTAATTTGACAGTCTACACTATATAAGCTCAATTCAAACTTATTCTTCCTCTTTCTTCTTGATTAATTTTTAAATCTATCTTAAGTATACAGTCACTCTTGAGCTTTCATTTTTGCTATTACACATACATTATTTGAGCTATCATTTGTATATATACTCTATTAGAAAGTTCTGTTGTAATATTTAATATTGTAAGTGTGGGAAACACTTAGGAAATATGTGTGTGAGTACAGCAAAATTATAAAGGCTTATTGACATATTGGAAGTCAATTGTGAAAAGTTAAAGCCTTAGAAGGTTTCATAGTGAAATCCTCAAGTTTGGTTAGCTTAGAGGCATGAACGTAGGCGGGATTTGCTAAACCACGTAAAAGCTCTCGAGTTTGCTTTCTCTTTATCTTATCCTTTTATTTAGTTCTTGCTTGAATTTATATTTATTAAATTTCTTAATTTATTTAATTCGAATTGAGTTATGTCAAAAATTTGGTAATTAAAATGAATATTTTATATTATTAATTTTAATTTTATTTTTTATCTTAATATAATTGGTTATAAACTTTTTAAAGTTAATGATATTATTTCCTACGATAATTTTGAATTCTTATAATATATATGAGAATATATATCGAAATTATACTAAATTTAAAAATGATTCTCAAAATTATATTTTGAAAAGCTACTCATTCTTTGTTTTTCAAAATCTACTATAGGATAAGATGATTTTGGCAAAATTAATTTCTAAAAAAATTAACAAACATCAAAATATTAGTTTTAATTTTAATTTTTAAATTTTAGATTTTAAAATTATTTTTGAGTTTTTAAAAAACAATCTCAAACAAGCTCTTATTTTAAAAACCGTTTTCATTTTTTTTAAATCATAATTGAAAATTTCAATTAAACACATTTAAAATTTCATGGCCAATAGGATCTAATAAAAGATGAAAGTCCAGAAATCAATTTCACTGGGTCATGTAAATAATTTGTACCTTCATATTATAAATACGGCCGAAAATTAAACGCGATTAGGTTGAAAATAATTTTACCAATTCAACCTAAATCATGCAAATTTTGGAAATTATTATTTTTTTGAAAAAAATAAAATTAATTAGTCGTAAAATTAGTTGGCAGGAATGAGTTAAATTAAATGTAAAATTTAATATGTCGGGTCATCGATTTACAGAATGGAGACTTTTTCACATCCGTAATTATATGTTGTAGACCTTAGATAATGTCGGTCGTAACCATACAAAATTATTGATTTCGAGTTGATATAAAATAACATGATTAATATTCTAACAAAATTATTAGGAGAGCTTAATAGAAATTCGGTAAACTTCACTTTCATTTTTAATTTTTATAAAAAAATAGCAATGAAATGTAACATGAGTGACTCTGAAAGGTCTTAGTAGCTAATAACGTGTGCATTAAAATTCATCGCGTGTACACTGTAGACTATCCTTTTTTTTTTTTTTTCTATAGATCACCCATCATAGAATGTACTATGAAGTATTATATTGCAATAATATAATGCTGCTCGGGAGTAGGGACGTAATATCTGAACACAGACAATAATGTTGTTAGTCGATAGATGTAAGTCTCAAGTCATAATTGAGGTGTCATTTGAAAATTGTAAAATGGAAGCCTAATTTTTCTTATGTTACAGTAAATCTTTTTATAAAGATATCTTATGTAAAAACAATTTTTATGTAATTATAAAAATTTATAGTTCTAATTAATTCAAGTTAGACATAGATAAGAATAAATTTTAAATTATAATAAGTTATAATTTTTTATATCCTATCTTAAGAAATTTATCTCCATATAATAATAATTAACTGTATATATATATATATATATATATATATATATATATATATATTAAAAATTTAGGATGGAGTAAAATATTTTTCTAAAATTGTTTGAGATATTAATTTATTTTTTAGAGTTATTACCAAATTATTGTATAGTATTTATAGAATTTATGTTGAGAGTATAAAATGACTTACATATTCCAAATATTATATTATTATATACATTAGCTTTTCAAAATTATGTCTACCTTTTTTATTAATGTCTTATATTAAATTTGACATTAATTATTAATATAGTGCATACTTTATCTATTAATGATAATTTCAAAATAACAATTTTATAACTATACATTTATTACGTTATAATTTCTTATTACAAAAAAATTAGTTAGTCTCAATATTATGACTATAAAGAAATTTTCTATATTTAGATTTAGTTTAAGTTCTAAAAAAAAAAAAAATACAAGTATTTGGATTTAGTGAAACATCAAGCACGTGAATGTTGAAGATTTTGTTTGATCCAGCTCCCCAAACTACATACATGTATAAAGCATTTGATAAATATTTATAATCGAAATTTGAAAGTTAAAATAATTTTATCCTTAAAATATCATGAAAAACTTGTAAAGAAAAAAAGGTCGAAGATCCTTTTACCTCTCCCTTCGTCAGATTTTTATCCACTTTTTCCTGCTATTATTGCCTAGGCGCCCTCCTCTGCATTCATTGTTCCTGAGCCTTTCTAACAGCTATGAGACACAATGACACAAATTGGAGGTGTGGGACGCCTGACGGTTATGGATCATAGTGATAAAACTTGGGGGTGTGAGATGTCAAACGATTATGGGCCACTGTGATGAAACGATGATACTGTGAAGGTGTGTGACAATTATCAATAATAATGACGAAACTCTATGGTGTGGGGGTGCCTGTCAGTTATCGATTGTCGTGATATGACGTTATGGTGTGGAGGCGTCTGGCGGGTACTTTCTTTTTCTCGAAGAGAACCGTTCCCAGTCCTCAACTACAGAAGTGGGGCTGCCGTACTCGATTTTAGCTTTGCTCGTGCTTTGGTCCTTTCCTATTCTCAGTGCTGCTCATAATGTGATCAGGGCTTGCTTGATGGTCGTAGACACTCTTGTTCTTTCTAACATTGCTCGAGTAGGAGGCGAGTATCTGAGCCCGACCAGTTTTGAATATTTAACCCCGACCAGCTTTAACACCGAGCAGGGGTGTCTTCGAGATAGTGATCAGGTCTTCTGCTCTGGCTGGTTTGCCCTCGAGCAGGCTTGCTCGGAATTTCTGAAACAATAACTATTAAGGATGATTCCCTTGCGACCTGAATTCCCCACTTTATCGCTTCTGCTTTTGCAAGACTCACATTTCCCCTCAGTTGGGTATGATTAATTCCAGTCGTTACCACTTCACCCTTTGAGTTTCTTATCACAACTTCCATCCCTCTCAGTTTTTCTTTGCTATTAATAGCTAAATTAACATTGATTTTGTAAACATTTTCTAGAGGAGGAATCCACTTTGAATGCTTCTCAAATTTGGAATTATTTTAGCATGCCGACTGTGGTTGCCTTACTCTTCGATAGGCTTCTCTAATTGATTCTGACTTAACTGCTGATAGTCTTAGATCAATCTTCTTCCCTTAAAAAATGAACTTGTTTCTTAAATGCCATACAACCCAACAATAAGCTACCATAATTTCAAGATCAGCTTTTCTTATATTAGAGTCCGTTTCTTGAAACCTGGTAAGGATGTACCGAGATTGAATATTAAGGCTAGGGATTGTAAAAAGAACTTGCGTCCAAATCTTTCTTGCTGCTTTATAATCCAACAAAGCATGCCTGATGGTTTCCACACTCCTTTTACATATTTGACAAATAAGCTTCTGCACAATCTTTCTTTGCCAGAGATTTTCAGCGAATGACAGCAAGTTTTGGATTACCCTCTACATAAAGATATAAATCTTTCAAGAAGTTCCAAAGGCCATAATGCCTTTCACTGGCTTGGTATGTTTTCTGAGCTATTGGTAACAATTTGAAATTTGAAATTGAATACTATTTGGTATCCACTTTCAACTAAGTATTCTCCCTTCTTGTCAAAATGTCATAACACCTCATCTTAAGATTGTTCTTTTGGTACCGATATTTTGAGAATAACTTTTGTATCTTCTTGCATGAAATGTTGATTTATGTTGTCTACATTAAATCTGCCACAACAGTTTCTTCAGGTAAAGTTAGTGGAAAAATTGAGTTGAAAGTGTTTGGCCTTGGCAGCCAATTATCCTTGTACACTTGTCTACCCCATAAAATGCTACTTCGTATGAAGGATTGATTAGAGCCTAATTAGTGAGATTATGTATAAGGATGGCACAAGCACGTGAATAAGGCATATTTAGATCCTATGTAAGTTCCCGTCGGACCCATCACAAGAGCTCATGTAAAGAAATTCAAAGAAGTACTTAATGGGCTGATTCAAGTAATTTGGGATCAATCCAATTCATAGAGGCCTATTGAAGGAATCTCACAAGATATTCAGACCAATAAATGCATGATTCAAGCTCTTAAATTTTATGAGCAATAAATCTATGAAATCTGCGCATTAAGGATGAAAGATATGTTACTATCTTTTTAAATAGTGTTTCTATTTTAAAAGAGGCAACAAATTAGCTATTTTGATTTTTATTTAGCCATTTAAGATACTTTTCTTTTTTTTATTAGATTAAGATCTTGATTTATTGAGGATACTTTCCTTTTATTATATTAGATTCTTATTTATTTAGGATTCTTTTCTTATTTCAATTATATTAGGATTTATTTCCAATTAGGATTTCTTGTAACCTATATATATATTGGCATTCAATAAGAGAAAAAGAAAAGCTTTTTCATGCAATTTACTTGAAAGTACAATTCTCTTTAGTTCTTAAACGAACTCTTTGAACTTATCAAATTTTCCGTGGCATTCAACCCTTAACTTGTCAATCAGAACATCCATAGCTGATTGTAGCGTCATCATATACTAAGGTTCTTGCTTCATTAAGCAACAGGTTGTGGTTCCATTCAATTCTTAAAATTAGAAATGATCTTGGAGCCTAATTTAATTAGGGTCTCGTCAGTTCTTGGCATGGTTCGTATCAGTTGGTTTTAAGAAAAGGTTCTAATCAGGTTTTGCCTATCTTTATTTAGATTTCGTGCCTCGTGAATAGTGCCGTATGAACATTATCGCATAAATAGTGCTGTGTTAACAGTGTATCGTGAACAGTATTTAAGGTTTCTTAATTTTGTATCCTTATGATTTATTTCCTTCAATCCATAAAATTCTACTAATTCCTTACCCTAAATTCCTTTAATTTTCAGTTATTCAGTGTTTAAAAAAAAAAAGCAAAGTAAAAAAAATAATACAACAAAAAAAAATCTTTCAATTTCTATTGTGTGAAAATTTTGGCTAAAAATATTATTATTTTGTGCTTCCAAAACCTAATTATACGTGTTCGTTATGTTCTCATCCTTCAAATCTGAATCTCTTTGATATGATCTTTGTGAATTGCTGCTGAAATATTGATATTAGTTTGATTAATTTTTTAAGAACTACGATAGAATTATTACGAGTGGAAAAAGGCAAGAGAGTCTGAGCATATTAGAGGGTAAAAGCCAATAAATTTGAGTGAAACACGAGTGCAATTGAGTGAATCATTCTCTTAAGTGAAACACGTAAGGGAGTGAAGTGAGGTCCTTTCCATATTATTTATAATCTCTTTTTACAAATTTCAACTATATCTCAAGACGAAGAACAAAGCGCAAATGTAGAGGATTAACAGCCAACTATTCAAAAATTTTAAATTCAAGCCTTGATGGGGGAGATGACATGACTGATGAGAGCTGAATTAAAGTACATACATGAGCATTTAGATCAAGTTGAGAACGCATGTGCAGGGCAACCACAAGATAAAAAGAGCATTATTTTCAAATCAGCCAATTATTTTACTTCTGTACAAAGAGGCATTTCTAAACACTAACGAGTTTAACCTTATCTTGCTTAATTCTATTATTTCTTTTTTGCAGGATTATGGGGATGTCTTTCCCGAGGAAACACCACATAGATTACCTTCAATCTAAGGGATCAAGCATCAAATTGATTTTATGCCTGGTGCAACCATTCCAAACCGACCAGCCTATAAGAGTAACTCGAAGAAAACAAAGGAGCTTCAAAGGCAAGTTAATGAGTTGATAGAAAAAGGGTACGTGAGAGAAAGCATGAGTCCGTGTGCAGTTCCAGTTTTAATAGTTACTATGAAAGCTGGGACATGGAGGATGTTCATTGACTGCTGAGCCATCAACAACATAACGGTAAAGTATCAACATTCCATTCCTAAACTAGATGATATACTTAATGAATTGCATGGTTCTTATGTATTTTCTAAAATTGATCTAAAAAATGGATATTATCAAATTAGAATGAAAAAATGAGATAAGTGGAAAATTGCCTTTAAAACAAAATATGATTTGTATGAATGGTTAGTTATGCTTTTTGTTTAGGCTAATGCTCCGAGTACTTTTATGAGTCTTATGAATCATATTTTACGGTCTTTTATTGGCAAATTTTTTGTTGTTTATTTTGATGATATTCTCATATGTAGAAAAAACTTGGATGATCATGTAATTTATTTGATATTTGTTTTAGATATAGTTAGGAAAGAAAAGTTACTTGCTAATTTGAAGAAATGTATCTTTTGCATCGATAAACTTGTGTTTCTTGGATTTTTTGTAAGTGCACAGGGTATACAGGTTGATGAAGAGAAGGTACGTGCAATCCAAGAATAGTAGAGTCTTACAAGTATAAGTAACGTGAAAAGCTTCCATGAACTAGCTAGCTTCTATCAGCGGTTTGTGAAAGACTTTAGTACGTTGGCCGCACTGCTTACTAAAGTAATAAAGAAAAACATTAGATTCAAGTGGGGAAAAGAACAAGAGAAGGCATTCCAAATGATTAAAGAAAAGCTAACCAAAGCCCCTTTATTATCCTTGTCTAACTTTAACAAAACGTTTGAAATTGAATGTGATGCTTCAGGTATTGGCATACGAGCTGTTCTTATGCAAGAAGGATGACCAATTGCTTATTTCAGCGAGAAATTAAGTGAAGCAGTTTTAAACAATGCTACTTACGATAAAGAAGTTTGTAATTCACACTAACCATGAATCTTTAAATCACCTTAAAGGCCAACATAAGCTAAATAAAAGGCATGCTCGTTGGGTGGAATTTATAGAGACGTTTCCATACGTCATTCGTTACAAGCAAGATAAGGAAAACGTAGTTGCAAATACGCTTTCTTGCAGGTATGCCTTAATCTCAACAGTTAATGCTAACTTGCTTGGTTTTGAACATATCAAGGAATTGTATGCTAATGACCATGATTTTAGTGCTGAATATCATAATTGTGAAAAGTTTGGATTGGTAAGTACTTTAGGCATGATGGTTATTTGTTTCGAGAGAATAAGTTGTGTGTGCCTAGTTTTTTTTTTATAATCCTTATAAGGGCTCGAACCCTTGCCCTCAACATTGTGAGTACAATGATTCTCCCACTAGGCTATAAGCCCATTGGTAGTTGTGTGTGCCTAGTTGTTCTTTAAGAGATTAATTGGTGAGAGAATCACATGGAGTAGGATTAATGGGATATTTTGGAGTTGTAAAAACCTTAGTCGTATTGCAGGAACACTTCTATTGGCCACATATGAAATAAGATGTTGAGAGATTTTGTGGTAGGTGTGTCACTTGTGGGCAAGCCAAATCGAAAGTACAGCCTCATGGATTATACACCCCATTACCAATACCTAGTGCACCTTAGAATGACATTTCAATAGATTTTTTGTTAACTTTACCTAGGTCCAAACAAGGAAAAGACTCAATTTTTGTGGTCGTAGATAGATTTTCTAAGATGGCACATTTTATTTCATGCTAAAAGACAGATGATGCTTCTAACATTGCATATTTATTCTTTAGAGATATTGTGCGGTTACATGGTATGCCTAGAATAATAGTTTATGATAGAGATACTAAGTTTTTTAGTTACTTCTGGAAGACTTTGTGGGCTAAGTTAGGGATTAAGTTATTGTTTTCAACTACATGTCGTCCTCAAACTGATGGTCAAACAGAGGTTGTAAATAGAACTTTATCTACCTTATTGCGGACAATCATTAAAAAGAATATTAAAACTTGGGAGAATTGTTTGCCACACATTGAGTTTACTTATAATCATTCTATTCATTCTACTATTAAGTATTTACAGTTTGAAATTGTTTATGGTTTTAATCCTTTAACTCCATTAGATTTAACTTCATTACCTGTTTCTGAGCGTGTTAACTTAAATGGAAAGAAAAAGGCTGAAATTGTTAAGCAAATACATGAAACAGCGAAGCTCAACATCGAGCGAAGAACTGAGCAATATATTAAACAAGCCAACAAGGGGTGACACAAGCTAGTGTTTGAACCCGGCGATTGGGTGTGGTTACATATACTCAAAGAACGATTTTCAGAACAAAAGAAATCCAAGTTGCTACCTCGAGTGGATGGACCTTTCTAAGTCTTGGAACGGATCAAAAACAATGTATACAAACTGAATTTGCTTAGTGAGTGCAATATAAGTACTACAATTAATGTTTCTTATTTAAGTCCTTTCGACGTAAGTGAATATTTGAGGACAAATCCTCTTAAAAAGGAGGAGAATGATGAGATTATGCATAAGGATGGCACAAGCACATAGAATAAGGCATATTCAGATCCTATGCAAATTCCCGTTGGACCTGTCACAAGAGCTCGTGCAAAGAAATTCAAAGAATTATTTAATGGACTGATTCAAGAAACTTGGGATCAATCCAATTCATGGAGGCCTATTGAAGGAATTTCACAAAATATTCAGACCAATAAATGCGTGATTCATGCTTTTGATTTTTATGAGCAATCAAATCCATGGATGATTGTTCAAAATTGAAGATTTGCGCTGATATGCTTTTGCATAGCAATAAAAAATTCTCTTTAAGTTAATTCTCTTGTGAAGATAAGGCTGTCATCCGCAAAAAGGAAATGAGAAATTTAAACATCCTTAGCAAAGCTTTGCATAGCAATAAAAAATTCTCTTTAAGTTAATTCTCTTGTGAAGATAAGGCTGTCATCCGCAAAAAGGAAATGAGAAATTTAAACATCCTTAGCAAAGCTTAAGCCTCAGATTAGTTGTTTCCTTTCTACCTACACCAACAAATTTGAAAAAGCCTCTGTACACAAAATGAAAAGATATAAGGAAAGGGGACATAACTGACTTAATCCTAACCTAGGCCGATTTCTTTGATTCTCATCTTATCGACCGATTTGTGCGTATATGTAGAAATCTTTCTCATTATTACAGCGGCACTATTTTTTATTTTCCAATAGATTTACATCTTTATCTTTTATTAATGGAAATTTTTTAATGTAGTTAATAATAGCTCTGGTGGTTCGCTGTTCAAGAATTCTTGTTTAAGCAGTTCATACCATCCATACATAGTGTTTTAATCTAAGATTTTAATTCCCAAAAGGGATGCCGCTATTTTGAAGAGATAATTATCGCGTCTGCAAACGTATTTGGGCGGGATTAAATATATGACGAGGGTACCCCGATTCCCTAATGTCTTTCTGGATATTCCTCAATGTCCCGGCTATTCACTGAACGTGAAAGGCAGATGAATAAGCATCTGCTTCCGGAAGAAATCGAAAAATTTCTTGGGAATCCTGCAAGATCCATTCATTCATTTTTCTCTTGTGATCGATGTTCCCGCTTGTGGTTGCAGGGACCACAAAAGTATTCATATTTGAATTCGATTCAATTTGTGACAAAAGATCTGGTTGAGAAAATAATTCTTTTAATTAGAAAAAAGACGTACAAGTATATTTTATCAATAATTATACTTAAGTGGGTTGCTCAAAAAGGGAAAGATTATTGAATCTGAAGCCCAAGCCAAAGAAATGGCGCATAATTTGAGGAAAGGCTTATATGCATAGATTGCTACCCTTCTATTTCTGAGATAATGTCTTTTTTCTTTCTAAGATTTGTGAGCCTTTATCTTTCTGTTAAATATTTAACATACAATATACATAATTACTTCCAACGAAAATTGTTCAGTCTAATCTGATAGATACAAAAATCGCCCATTTTTGTAATTCTATGGATTCGGGTCCATAACCATGAGTTCCAATGCACGAGATCTTGTAGCACTTACCAATGAGGCCCTATCGATTAGTATTAAACAGAAGAAATTAATTATAGATACTAATACAATTAGATCTACTTTTCATAGACAAACTTTGGATTTGCGATCCCAGGTAAGATCAGTTCAAGATCATGGGATCCTTTTCTATCAGATAGACTTAATCCTCTTTCAGGTTGAATTAAACCTTTAGGAACCCATTGATAATCACTGAGAAAGAAGCAGAAGTAATGCATGTCATTATCAAATCCACCCACTTATTAGAAAAGTCAAGTTGCACCGTTGTTTGTTTCAAAAATTACCATTCTATTTTGTTATATGCCTTACTAATATCCAATTTAAGAGCTACCAGACTATTTCTTTTCCTCTTACTGTGTCTAATCTTATGGAGACATTCATAACCAATAATGACATTGTCTGTAATGAGCCTATTGGGTATGAAAGCACTCTGGCTTGAGAAATTACTTGGGAAAGAATTGGTTTCGTTCTGTTAGCAATAGCGTTGGCTATAATTCTGTAAACAGCATTGCAGAGGCTGATAGACCCAAGTTCAGTGACCTTTCTAGGCTTATCAATTTTGGAATTAAATAAATGCAAGTATGATTAAGGGAAACAAGATAATCATGCTCGTTCAGAATATGTAGGCATGTTTCCACTACTCTCCTTCGAACTGTCCTTCGAACTGTCTTCCAATGCTTTTGGAAAAAGGTAGCAGGCAAGCCATCTGGCCCTGGATCCTTTGTGTGGCACATTTAGAACAATGAATCTACAATCTCTTCTAGTATAAATGGTTCCTCCAACCGATCATTCATTTCTGAGGTTACCTTTAAAGGCATTCCTTGTAAGGCATCTTGAATTTGGCTCTAGGTTGGGTTAGATGATGAGAAGAGGTCTTGAAAATATCTGCAGAAGTCTCTCTCCATTTCGTCTCGCTTATCTGTCCACTTTCCTTGAGCATCTTTATTTCCCAAAATTTTTTCTCTCTTCAGAGATGATTTTTGGCATGACAAAACTTCATATTCTTGTCCCCTACCTCATCTAATTGGGTCTCGATCTCTACTTCCAGTAACTGTCTTCGTCCAGTAATGTATTGTTGATCTAACTTTCAATTTTTCTGATCTCCTCCCCATTAGCCAAACAAGGCTTATTCTGCTTAACATTCTATAAATGTTAAATTAGTCTTTCTTGCTTCCTTTGCCTGCCTTCAAACTCATCTTTACTCCGCACTTTGAGTTGAGCTAAAGAGTTTTCGGCCACTCTTTGGAACTGTTACATTGGATTTTCCTAGACTTTTTCCCATATTTGTCCCATTCATCTTTCACTATGTTTCTACAAGCTTCATAATAACTCCACATATCTCATAGTGGTCCGGTAAAAATGATCTATTCACATGTTCGGCCTCACTACATCTTTCTTTGACTTCAAAAACAATTGGGCAGTGATCTGAGACCCAATTTTCCAGGTATGTTGCTGTTGAAGTATGAAAGTCCATACAACAATCTTACTGCATAGAAACTTATCCAGTTGTTCCTCAATGTAATGTGATCCATATCTCCTATTTGACCACGTAAAGGAATATCCCTTATAACCTCTATCTATCATTTTAAAGGCTTGTACAACTTCACTAAACTCAGCTACTAAATTTAAGTTTCTTTCACTACCCTATTTTTCTCATGCAAGTGCAAAACTTCATTAAAATCACCAAAACAACACCAAGGGTGAGGGAAAAGACTTGCTAACCTTTTCAACAATGTCCAAGTATGATATTTCTAGCTTGTTTCTGGGTACCCATAAACTCCAATGCATCTCCACACTTTCCTACTTTCATTATACACAACAACATCTATATGATGAGAGCTGTATGAGGTTACATGAACATTAACCTCTAGACTCCAAAACAAAGCTAAACCTCTTCATAGTCAATTTTTATCAACCACAAAATAATTTTCAAATTTAAAGTTTCAACAAAATGAGTTGACCTGCCGAGCCACCATCTTTGTCTCACTGTAAAAGAACATTTGTGGTCAGTGCAGGTGAAGAATTTTTTTAATAGCTAGGCTCATTTGAGGCTTCCTCAGACCTTGAACGTTCCAGTTTAGGATCTTCATGGCTGCCAGTAGAACTGACCGTCAGCTCTCGCCGATAAATCTTCCTCCATACCCACCAAAGACTCCCTTGCATCTTGCTCTATTTCTGTTAATTTCAGTTGAAGTGCTGCTTTACAAGGGCTTAAATTGTTGCAGTTGTGTAATTGCTTTGATGGGCTAAGCAATCACTTCATTTTATTTTCTGGGCTCAGCTAACCATTTTCGCTACCAGATCTTCGGCATTTATCGGCCTAATAGTATTGACTCTTTCCATTCTTGTACTTCTTGCTTGTAGCTTTCATTTTCTCCTTCTAGGCCTCATTTTGGCTTTATTTGGCCCATTGACTACTACTTCCGCATCTGAGCTGGCATATGCATCATCAAATTTCTTTATATTTTTCAAAATTTTAAAATTTCCTTCAGTGTTACTTTCCCTCCACTTCTCATTTCCCGCCCGTGTAATTTTATTTTTATAGTGGCTATCATTGCTAGCAACCTTTACCTGTTCGTTGCTGGTTACTCAATCTTTGTTCTAATGCTTTCCTTGCTGTTTTTCTGATCCTACAGGCAGTCAACATTAATTGTTCCTAGCTTTTAACCATTTGGTCTGTACTTTCACTTGACTCTATACCCGGTTTGCTTTCATATGACCTGTTTTGTCTATTCTGATTAGGGTAAGCTTATATTACATTTACTGGAAGTAACAAGAATGACGTGATCAATTGACTAACGTTGAAGCAGCACGTGGCGGTAAGGGGCAACATTAAAAACATGTTGAAACCGGTTGGAAACCAGTTGCAAAATGTGTCAACGGTAAAGTCAATGTCTCTTTACTTAGAATAGGCGGTTGAAGATTAGGCGCAAAATAAAAAATAAAAAATAGAAAAAGAAAAAGGAAATTTGAAAATTCAAATTTTTTTTTTTTTTGTTATTTCCAAAAGTTTAGAGTCTATCATCTGACGCTCCCCGTCTATTGAAGGAAGCAATATCCCCCCTCTGAAACATAATCAGCGAAATATTCATACGTTGTATAATTGAATGTATTGTAACTGTGTGCTGAAAAAAAAAAAAAGTCTGTAGGTTTAATCTGTTACTAGTAGTTAGAGAAATGACGGGGAGCTGCGTAAATTTTTTTATTTGTCTCTTTAATTGATTTTTTTATTGGAATAATGAAATGTTTGTAACATCATTAATAGATGTGTTGATTGGTATTGTGATTATTTTATCTTGCTTCAAGTTCTTAAATGAGACATATGCATCAAGTGTTTGATGAACTGTCTGAATATAGTTGAGTAATATTGAAAATATTTTGATTACCTCCTTAACTCACTAAGTTTCGAATACATCCTTAACTTGTACTCTTGACTGCGGCTGTCGTCATGGTCGATTCTAGGAGATTTGAAAATAAAAGAGTTAAATTAAAAAGAAATCAGGCATAACAATGAATGATGTGTGGGAAATTACTTGGTCAATATAACTTTACAAGATGAGGTTTGAAATTTCTGCAATTTCAGTGAAATTTCGGAGGCTATAGGTTGGGTTTTGGTGAGTAGCAATTGTTTGGGTATCCCTAATTTAAGACAAACTACATAATTAAATTATGAAACTAATCATATCGTTTGGAGTTACTCTTATTTTCCCCTATTTCAAACTCTCATTATTCTAATTTTTCCCTTTTCAATTTTTCATATCTAATGTATGCGTTCACCACTTTTTTTTTCTCTCTATGAATTTCATTACCCGTTAACCTCTTCACTACATTTTTTCATTACTGTTTCCCTAAGTTGCCCGTCTTATGTTTATAATAATCAGTTGAACATTCTACTGGTAACTAATTATGTGTTAGATTTATTTCTAACCATTGGATTTGAGAAATAACAAATCTAACAGTCCATATTATGAGACTGTTTGTTACAACAAATGTAATGTAAGCACTGCCTTCTGATGATGTTAATCTCGGTACAGCTTTGGACTATTGATTGTTGTGGCATTTGCTTGTGATTTACGATTAGTCCTCTCCTTGAATTGATTTTGCTTTACCCTTTCAGCCTCCATAACAGTTCTCATCCATCCACCACAAGCCAATTCTTCTTTTTATTGGTGTTTGTATTTCAAGCATTCTCTATATTGATGTCCAATATGTGCACAACAAAAATAGAAATTTGGTAGCTTTTTATATAACACTAGCACTGGAATTTTGTCTTCCTCTTATTGCATAAACACTACCTTTTTCAAGGGTTGTGTTATATCAATAGAGATTCTGACACGGATAAACTAACCAATGCATTCCCCTATTTTATCTGCTTCTACTTCCTTAACGATGCCAATCTTTTCTTCCAGTTTTTGTATAGCATCCTTGTTCATACACATTATGGGTATGTTATAAATCTACACCCATAATGATGTATGCGTAATGTCACAGGATGGGAGTTTTGCACAGCAAACCCATGCGGCACTTAGACACCCTTAGTCGGGATGTTGCTAAGTAAGCCTTTACGCTTCTCAATAGCTAAGCCAAGAGGTTCCCGAAATGCTAAAGAGAAGGAAGAGCTAGCGAGCAATGTAGCCAAATGCTGAAATTGTATTGATAGTAAGAAAGCTTACAAGAGAGCTTACAAGTGTTTGATGCTTGATGCTTGATGATTCAAATGCCTAGAGCTCACCCATATTTATAGAGAAGCTTGGCTAGCTCTAGAGTATTCTAAGGCCTAGAGAATTCTATACACATGTGCAATAATCTAGAGAATTCTAGCCATATGTACAAGAGTGTGCTAGTTGCTGGAATTTTACGGAATGTTCTAGAATAGGGCCAAGCTAGCACATCTTAGCTCATTCCTTGGGCCATTTTTGGGTTGGAATCATGCGGCCCGTAACATCCTCCCCCACCTAAGCTCGCGGCGTCCTCGTCGCGCTCTTGTGCTTGTACCTTTGGATGTGTTCCGCGAACTGCCATAATTCATCTTCACGTTCGTAAGTGGCTTCGCTCTCGGGGAAGTTCTTCCACTTCACCAAGTACTCGTAGTACGCTGGCACGCCCCTCCTTCGAATGATGCGATCAGTAAGGATGCATTCCACATCTTTGTCGAACGTGGTGACAACGGCTATTGGGGCACGCCTTGATTCTCCGCGTGTTGGTTCTTTCACGTCTTCGTGATATGGCTTGAGAAGACTCACACGGAAGACCGGATGAATCTTGAGACTTGGTGGAAGCTCTAGTTGATATGAGACGTTGCCCACACGTCGTACAATGCGGAAGGGTCCTTCGTAGTGTCTCACTAACCTCTTATGGACTTTGCGAAGTGTCTTGAATTATTGGGGTAGGAGCTTGATCATGACTCGATCTCCTTCCTTGTATTCCACGTGCCGTCTCCTAGTATCAGCCCACTTTTTCATTTTCCTCGCGGCCTTGTCGAGGTATGCTCGCATGATGTTTGCTTCTTCGTGCCATTCGCGAGTGAGCTTGTGTGCCGCGGGGCTTTTATCTCCATACATTGAGGCTATGGCGTTGGGGGTCATGGGCTGGAATCCCTTGATGATATCGAAGGGACTCTTGCCGATAGCCTCACTCCGATGGAGATTATATGAAAATTAGGCGACATCAAGCAACTTCGCCCAATCTCGCTGGTGAGTGCTCACATAATGCCTCAAATACATCTCGAGGAGGCCGTTAATGCGCTCGGTCTGTCCATCCATTTGCGGATGAAAGCTTGTTGAGAACTTGAGGTCCGTCCCCAACATCTTGAAGAGCTCCGTCCAAAACTTTGCTATGAAGCGGGGATCTCGATCACTCACGATGCTTCTTGGAACATCCCAAAGCTTCACGATATGTTTGATGAAGGGATGGGCTGCTTCATCCACCTTGCAATCTGCGGGTGCGGCAATGAACATTGCATACTTGCTATAGCGGTCTACCACGACCATGATGCTGCTGCAACCTTCGGACTTGGGTAAGGCCGTTATGAAATCCATGGAGACACTCTCCCATGACTTTGATGCTAAGGGCAGGGGCTCCAACAATCCTGCCGGTAATTGGTGATCAATTTTGTCTTGTTGGCACACAAGACAAGTCTGCACATATGCCTCGATGTCGTCCCGCATACTTGGCCAAAAATACGAGGCTTGGACGAGTGCGGTGGTGCGCTCAATTCCAGGGTGACCAGCCCACTTGGAGTCGTGGCACTCCTTGATTACCTTTTTGCGTAAGTTTCCCCACCTTGGCACGAACAGTCGATCTCCCTTGGTGAGGAAGATGCCCTCTTCATGCCAAAATCTCCTTGTCTTTCCTTCGAGGACCTTTTCCAGCAAGTCCTTTGCCAATGGGTCTTGTTGGAGGCCTTCCTTGATGCGTGAGACAAGGTCGGACTTCGGTTGGCTCGCGCTTAGAGTGGCCATTATGCCTTACGGCTTAGTGTGTCCGCAACGACGTTGGCTTTGCCTAGCTTGTATTCGAGCCTATAATCGAATTCCGCGAGAAAATCCTGCCACCTTGCTTGCTTAGGGCTCAACTTCTTTTGCGTCTGAAAGTAGCTTGTTGCTACGTTGTCTGTCATAATCGTGAAGTGTGAGCCAAGCAAGTAATGTCGCCACACTCTTAGGTAATGGATGATGGCTGTCATCTCCTTCTCTTGAACCGTGTAGTGGCGTTCCGTGTCATTGAGCTTTCGACTCTCGAACGCTATGGGGTGGCTTTCTTGCATAAAGACTCCACCAATGGCGAAGTCGGAGGCATCCGTTTGCACTTCGAAGGGCTTTGTGTGGTCGGGAAGAACTAGGATGGATTCTTCCGAAATTGCTTGCTTCAAGCCTTCGAATGCTTGCTGACATTCCTCGGACCAATGTCATGTCCGATTGTTTTTAAGCAAATCCATCAAGGGTGCCGCCTTGGCTAAGTAGCCTTGTATGAATCAACAATAGTAATTCACCAAGCCAAGGAATGATCGATGCTCGGGTACTTTTGTAGGAGGCTCCCAATCGAGGATGGCCTTGACCTTCGAGTTCTCCATCATTAGTTTGCCGGCTGATATTTTGTGCTCAAGGAACTCTACCTCCTCTTACGCGAACGAGCATTTCTCCATCTTAAGGTAGAGTTCGTTCTCCCGAAGTACTTGGAAGACTAGTCGCAAATGTTTGGCATGCTCCTCGAGTGTGGTGCTGTACACCACTATGTTGTCCAAGTACACGACCACAAAGCGGTCGAGGAATGGTTGCAGCACTTTATTCATGAGTGTGCAGAATGTAGCCGGTGCATTGGTTAGTCCAAAAGGCATAACTAAGAACTCGAATGATCCGTACCTTGTGAAGCATGCTATCGTGGGCTCATCTCCTTCGGCAATGCGCACTTGGTAGTACCCGGAGCGCAAGTCGAGTTTGGTGAAGTACCTTGCGTTTCCAAGCTGGTCGAAAAGATCCGCTATCAAGGGTATTGGGTACTTGTTCTTGATAGTGATCTTGTTGAGCGCTCTATAATCGATGTACATTCGCAGCGATCCATCCTTTTTTCTTTTGGAAAAAGACCGGTGCACCGAATGGGGCTTTGGATGGGCGAACATAGACTACATCCAGTAAATCCGTGAGCTGTCTTCGCAACTCTTCGAGCTCAGGGGGTGCCATACGGTAGGGGGCCAAGGCTGGAGGCTTTGAACCTTGCTCCAACTCTATTTGGTGATCCACCTCTCGTCTAGGTGAAAGCTTCTTCGAAAGCTGCGGAGGCATCATGTCCTTGAACTCTTCGAGGACGGATTGTATCGATGAAGGGACTTGGCTTTGAGCATTTGCAGAGTTCTCTCCCTCATTGAGCTCCCGGATGGAGACTAAGAAGCTTAGGTCCTTCTTGAAACCCTTCTTGAATTGCATGGCGGAGAGTGTCTTCTCCTCAGACTTTCCTCGCTCCATAGGAGCCATGCAAGCCTTACTCCCATCGAGGATGCTTAGGGAGTTCGTGGCTGGAAGTGGGAAGGCATGGACTTGGTCAAAGAATTCCATGCCGAGGACCATCTTGAAGTCGTCCATGGGCACGATTGAGAAATTGAGCTTTCCGCTCCATGCGCCAAGTACAACATTAACTCCTTGTGCGGTGCCCGCAATGGGCTTAGCGGGTGAGTTCACCGCCTTCATTGTGCCTTCTTCTTGAGTAGTTTTGAGGCCTAGGCGCTTCCCCTCATCCTCGGATACGAAGTTATGAGTGGCTTCTGTATCCAATAATGCGCGAACGGTGTGGCCGTTTATCCTCGCGCTAACGTACATCAGCCCTTTCTTGAGTGCCGTTTGTGGGCTGTCGAGTGCGCCAAGTCGTTGGATGGAACCCATGCTGGGTCAGGGTTCATTCGGCGTTGGTGTGGAGTTGTCCTTGAGCTGAGCAGCGAGGGCATTTAGCGACTTCTTCTCGGGACAGTCGCGAACCCAATGAGGCCCATTGCATATGAAGCATGGGCTGCGGGGCTTTGGAGCTTCCTTCTTGCCTTCCGATTTGCCTTGCCCGCATTTGCCGCTTGGAGGCTTTTTCTGCCCCCAATCCTTGCGATTGTGCCCCTTTTCCTTGCGACTCTCTCCCCCACCTTTACCTTGGCTAGGCCTTTTTTCCTTGGATTGGGTGGAATACTCGTGCAGCGACTCCGCGATGGCAATGGCAATGGCGTCATCAAGTATTTGGACGCCATGCCTGTCGAGCTCCGTTTTGGCCCAATCCTTGAGGCCATCTTGGAAGTAGAAGAGGGAGTCCTTGTCAGACATGTCGCTGATCTCGAGAATTAGGGTAGTGAACTTGTTGATATAGTTGCGAACGCTACCCGTTTGCTTGAGGCGACGTAGGCGTGCTCTCGCCTCTTTTTCGATATTGCTTGGGGCAAATTGCTTTCGGAGTTCCTGTTTGAAATCTGCCCACGTGTTGATGGCGCAGATGCCTTTGCTCATTTCACCATGTTTGCGACGCCATCATAGTTATGCAGCGTCTCGTAAGAATGTGGGTGCGGTGCCCACTTTCGATGCCTCGTCTCGAACACCCATCGCATCGAAGTATTGATCTAGCCCAAACAAAAAGTTGTCTACGATGGTGGCATTCCGTGTGCCATCGTATGTGTCGGGCTTTGGCACATCAATGCGTCGCGCATCACTTGTGCTTGTAGAGGCCGGGCTAGAGGAAAGTGTGCGCTTGTGCCATGCCCAGTCCGAGCGTACTTCCTCCACTTCCACGCGGACAGCGCGCAGCTCGTCTTGCACGAAGCTGCGGAGTTTCATCAACCCCTCATGAAATGCTTGAAATTCCCCTTGAAGGGTGTTGGCTTGGTCTTGGATGAGGGCCTTCGTTGCCATTGTGAAGTCGGCCTGTTCGCCCTCGAGATCGTCCACCCTTTCCTCCAATGTTTCGAGGGAGTCCTAAGCGGCGGACATTGTTGTTTCAAGCGTAGCCATGCGAGGCTCCAAAGCATTTATCGAAGCGGCCTTAGACTTGCCACGAGTCTTGGCCTATCCGCGAGTTTCATCGCAGCCCCAGCTTGGTTCCAGGATGATCTCCACACCATGAGCGCCCTTTTGTGTCACACTTGAGGTTGGTAGGTTGGCCATTGCTGCTGGAATGCATGTGTGCAAACCTTAGCTCCGATACCACTTGTCACGGGATGGGAGTTTTGCACAGCAAACCCATGCGGCACTTAGACAACCTTAGTCGGGATGTTGCTAAGTAAGCCTTTACGCTTCTCAATAGCTAAGCCAAGAGATTCCCGAAATGCTAAAGAGAAGGAAGAGCTAGCGAGCAATGTAACCAAATGCTGAAATTGTATTGATAGTAAGAAAGCTTACAAGTGTTTGATGCTTGATGCTTGATGATTCAAATGCCTAGAGCTCACCCATATTTATAGGGAAGCTTGGCTAGCTCTAGAGCATTCTAAGGCCTAGAGAATTCTATACACATGTGCAATAATCTAGAGAATTCTAGCCATATGTACAAGAGTGTGCTAGTTGCTGGAATTTTGCGGAATGTTCTAGAATCGGGCCAAGCTAGCACATCTTGGCTTATTCCTTGTGCCATTTTTGGGCTGGAATCATACGGCCCGTAACAGTAAAGATTAATTCTTTATATCTCTAATTCCAGCTAGCTCAGGTAGCACTATCAAAGCCCTGTCAAAATGCCATTCGCCGCCCCACCAAATGAATACCCTCTTTCTTCTTTCTTCGAAGGCGAATTTAAAGAAGAATATATTATCCCCCATATTTTCAATCTTTACTTCCTTCACCGTTCTGCATGCTTGTTGCATTACTGTCTTTAAGCTCTCCTTGTTAATGCCTTGTGTAAGTAACTCCTTGCCCACCAGACAGTCTGCTGCTACTTCTTCTCCCTATATCTTCATTTTTCCCATAAAGTTGACTATATCTTCTTCTTTCAATACAACAGCTTGACACTTGCGACTTAATTCCTCCGTATCCATATTGAAATTGCACTTCCAACAATAAATTCCATCAACTTTCAAGACTTTTAATTAATTTTAACATGGAAGAAACCCTTGCTTTAATCGAAGAAAGAAAGAAAAAGTGAGATAAGAATAAAAAACTCCCAACCAATGGGCGAATAACTTAAGCCATAAAAGGCTTCAGTCTACTTTCATTATAGAACTTTTTAGAGAAAAAAGTTAATGTAGAAGAAAGAGTTTTCTAGCTTTTTGATGATGATTTTTCTTACAACAAATTTGATATGGCATCAGTTAGAGAAGCTTTAACAAGTCATGATGCGACATGGTGACCCAACAGACCTTCGTCTCTCCGTTGCACCAAATCCAGAAGAAAAACACACCCCAACCCAAACATTCCGTCGCATGCTTGTTATACAAAAGCAAAGCACAAATTATCTAAGAAACATTTCATCAAACATCTAATATTTCTTTTAATTATCTTACTTAGGTTTTGGCCTCTTTTCAATTTGTTAGTTTTGGACTCTTTTCAATTTGTTGGATTTATATTAGATTGGTATTGGATGAATTTGAGTGTATTTGGTCAGAATTGACATTTGCCGTGCTATTGTCGTTTACCGTCGCCGATGATAATTCAAGAGAGAAAAGTTATGGTTTAGTGTTACGAGAGAGGAGAGGTTTTGTTTGAAATAAAGAAGATAATTCAAGACAAAAAAAAATATGTTTGAGTAATTATAATAAGAAAAAGTTAGTAGAATTATTGTTGAAAAATATAAAAATTAAAGGGTTAGTTTTATAAATTTCCACTATAACTTAGGCACCATCAAACCATCAAATTATAAAAACAAAAATTAATTTCGTTTGCTCCCTCGTATGGTTTTGTATTTATTAAGATAAGTCGGTCGGATTCTTTCAGCACCCATCAAATTTTCTCAACAACCTTACCTTACACTCAACTAATAAAATCAAATCTTAATTATATTTATATTTTATCGATTATTATTATTGCATAATTCAAGAAACATTTATTGAAATCTGACTTCACACACATGCAAAAAGGGGGAGAAAAAAAAAGAGAAAGGGAGAGAAAGAAACATATTCTACTTCCTACTATTGAATTTTCTTATTGATAATCCAATTGCAAAAGAAAAAGAACATGGCCACAATTTGACCACTAATTTGATTTTGCCACGGAATTGCTATGGACCCACGGATAAGGCCGTTTTTATTACATTTTAACGGACGAACGAGCAACACTTCTTTCGTCTCAAAACAACACTGACCTCAACTGATCACTTCAAACTAATAACAACAAATAATGTAAGATCCTATGTGGGTTTCTTTGTGCCACTCGATTTTCAACCACATTTCTGTTCATTATGTGGAGAATAAACTGTTAACACAAACACAAAAGTACCCAGTTGAGCTCTTTAGCTTCTTTTCAAATTTTCTCCCAGGCCCACTTGGTGATTTGTTCTGTTTTTTGTTTCAATATTTTGTTTATATGGGGAGATTGAGCTGAGTTCTTTATCTGGGTTCTTGATTTGAGTCCAAAGTTTGGTACTTTTTTATTTTTTTTTGCTTTCTGGGTATTTATTGCTGAGAATGATGTCCATGACAAGCCACAATCTTGATTTTGGAAGAAGTGTGCTTGATTTGGTGGCTTGTGGGTGTTCTAGTGGCGCCTCTATTCATATGAGTTCAGTGAGAAAAATTGCAAAGACAGGTTCTAGGAAGAGTAGCAGGGACTGTGGTGCTAGGAGATTGGTGTATTGTAGGCAAAACCTTGTTCGTTGTCGAGCTTATTCCACGAAAACACCTGAGACTCTACTTAATGGTACTGTATTTTGCAACTTTTGATGGCTAAGAGTTGTTTTTATTTGTTTATGCTATTTGGTTTAATCCAATCTGCTGCCTTTCTTATTGCTATATTATTGTTTACTTTGAGTTTAGTACTTGGTATTCTTTTTGCTAATGGTTGGGATTGATGTTTTGATACCTAAGCAGGGTTTATATTCATGCTTGATTTTATTGAATTTAGTATCCTTGTTTTATTGGTAATGGCATTGTTCTTTAGCGTGACATAGTTTCTGTTTTTGTTGTTATGATGTTGGATTAATGCTTGAAATTATAACTTTGATTTTACTTACGGAATCAATATAGAAGTGGGCCAAATTCCTCCAACGGTTTTGAATTTGAAGAAAGAGTCAAGGACCCAAATTTCTCTGGCAAATATATTTGAAGTGGTTGCTGAGGACCTGCAGACGCTTAATCAGAATCTCAAATCTGTAAGTATTTTCGGTGAATTTTTTATGCTGGCTATTGTTGAGAGAGGCTAGACAGTTTTTTACTTTTTGCTTTTGCAATGATGTTATGTTTTGTTAATATGCTGGTTGCTGTTGTTTTGTGGTTGCTATACTTGTACTGCTGTACACAGATTCATTATGTTTATTCTTCCATGTGAAATGACAAGAATTATTTCTTGCCTTTCTATTTTCTTCCTGGTGAAGTAAAGAAGGCTTAAGGTGCTTCCTTGCAGAACCAATATTTTGCTGGAGCTATGAGAGTATGACTTAGTTCTATTTGATTCGAAACAATTATTAGTTGATATACAAATGTAGTTCATGTGTTTACAAAATACAAGAATTCATCTAGTTACCTAATGAGAAGATTGCATAGTCCTATTTTTATTATCACCCGAGAAAGTGAAGTGGGGACAGACCAATTCATTTTGTGGTGTAAAACCTCTCCCAAAAAGATTGTTCTTCCTTTGCAATATATAAAACCTTCTTCTGATGTCAATTATAGCTTTTCTTGATGTGTGCGGCCGTATCTCATATAATATTGAGCTTGTTCTAATTTGTATTGTCTCTTACGGTCCGTGACTTCAGTTTTGGTGCATGGAGTAGACCTTGCAATCTCCATTCTTTCTTTTATCCTCTATTTAACCCTTGATTATGTTTGTCTAAGATGGTGCTAGTTTCGGTCAGCTGGAGCTTAGTAAGTGCAGCTGTTGGTGTTATTAATATGAAGTCTTATAGCCTAACTAACATGCTTGACAATTTATGGAACTGAGAATGCTGGTGTGAGTAGCTTTTACTATCTGTATATTCTAACGTCAGTCTCTTGTATTATATTCTGTTGCACTCTGTAAATGCCTACTTTTGTATTTATGACGACCAATTAAAATTGAAAAATAAAGGAAAGATTTAACTCACAATCTGTGTTTTGGTATTGTTATCATATCAACTCGTAAATAATTTTTCTGATGATGATGCTCTGCTAGATTGTTGGTGCAGAAAACCCAGTTTTAATGTCTGCGGCTGAGCAGATCTTTGGTGCTGGTGGTAAGAGGATGAGACCAGCTTTGGTGTTCCTAGTGTCAAGGGCTACAGCAGAATTAGTTGGGTTGAAGTAAGCAAAATTCAAAATCCTTTCTGAGAAACTGAATTTATCATGTTAATCTAACGGAACATTCATTCTTTTTTCAGAGAACTGACCACAAAGCATCGCCGTTTAGCCGAAATCATTGAGATGATTCATACAGCAAGCTTGATGCATGATGATGTGTTAGATGAAAGTGACATGCGAAGAGGTATATTTATAATGCTACATCTGGCTCTTCAGTAGAATTTTACTTTTTCTTTGTGTGCATCTAAATCTGCGCATTCAGCGAGGACCAAATCTATTTTAGAATTTATGCTTAGATGTCAAGCCATTGCCTAAAACAGGAGCTTGCATGATGGAGTGTCCATAAGATATTGCATCAAGTATTGATGCTTTGACTGCCTGTAGAGTGATTCCATTCTTGAATTTTGTAACGAAGTTAACAAATTTTCATTTACAATGTGTATTTGGAGTACTTTTTCCTCATTCTCCATTGTGTTATTGATTTTGTTTTTTAAAATCAATATGCTAGCTTACACCACCTACTATTGGTTTTGCACTTGAATTTTTCTTCATTGGGGAGGATGACTCAGGAGTGCTGTAGATTGATTCACCATTAGCATGTCAAGTCTTGGGCATATATTACTCAGATAACTCCTTCTGGATACTTAAAGCTATTGTCATGTGTTTATATTCTGAGACTGGTAAAGAAGACCAATTTATGTCATCCACAATCGGTACTAATGCGGAACAGGTTCATATCAGGATACTAAAGAAATAAAAGCGTACTCATTTTGGGATGTTATATAACCAAATGGAATAATTATTCATGTGGATGCATTTACTCTAGATAGATAGCTTTCACTTTTGGTAATGCTGCATTTATTTTGATGATGATGTTTAAATACCACACTTTTGTTTGTTTACCAAATGGAATTTTGTTTTTGAAAGTGAACTTTTCATAATGGGTTCCAGTTGTAGGTGGAGTCGAGGATGTTGTGAGAGGACAGTGGCATGATGAGCAATTTTAGAAAGATAGAAAATAGTAATCAATTGTCATGTTTGTTGGTAAAATGGTGTTCAAGTAGATACATCTAAGTCCAGTGAAATTGGTGTGATGCCAAATAGGAATTACTGATTATTCAGAAGAGCTCCGAAAGCAACCATCTTGATCAAGTTTCAATGTAAAAATTGGTAGGCAAGGTTGTTAGGTTAGGAATATAATCTTTCCACAAGAAACCAAATTGCGTAGGCTACAAGGAGGATTCTCAAGGACTGGGTCCAATCCTTCTCTATTTTTTTGCGAATCAGTTTCATTTGATAAATAGTTATTAATTTAATTGGATTATGGTTACTACATTTGGTCATAACTTAAGATGACTTATAATCTCCCAATTCAAGATGTCAAAATCCATGATATGACACTGTAAACTCCCATTGTGACCCAATATGGTTTTCCCCCTATTCTTTTAGCCTTCAAGGTTACCTGTGATCTGAAGGATTTCTGCTCATTTTGTAGGTCAGGAAACTGTTCACCAATTGTATGGCACCAGAGTTGCAGTACTGGCTGGGGACTTCATGTTTGCTCAGTCTTCATGGTACCTTGCTAATCTTGAAAACCTTGAAGTTATTAAGCTTATCAGTCAGGTATGACAGAAACAAATCGCCTCTCCTAATACAAAAAGTTCACAACTTCTTTTACTGTTGATTTTTCTTGTCAACCGTATTTTATTTGTACTCTTCATTTGTAATGTGGCAGGTTATCAAAGATTTTGCGAGTGGTGAAATCAAACAAGCTTCTAGCTTGTTTGATTGCGACCTCGAACTTGAAGAATATTTAATCAAGAGCTACTATAAAACAGCCTCCTTAATTGCTGCTAGTACCAAAGGAGCAGCTATTTTTAGTGGGGTTAACAGCAGTTTTTCCAAGCAAATGTATGAATATGGTAGGAATCTTGGTCTATCATTCCAGATTGTCGATGACATATTGGATTTCACACAGTCAGCAGAGCAGCTGGGTAAGCCAGCAGCCAGTGACCTGGCAAAAGGAAACCTAACAGCACCGGTTATATTTGCTCTAGAGAAAGAGCCAAAATTGAGAGAAATCATTGAATCTGAATTCTGCGAGACTGGTTCCCTCGATGAGGCCATTAAATTGGTTAAGACTTCAGGAGGCATTGAGAAGGCACTAGAATTAGCGAAAGAGAAGGCCGATCTCGCAATTTATAACCTCCAATGTCTTCCTCTGAGTCCCTTTCGAGTGGCTCTCGAGGATATGGTGATGTTCAATCTTGAACGATTTGTTTAGTTCAAAATTAGTTTACAGTGCATGCTACTTTTCGACAGAAAACACCCATTTACAAGGTTCCACAAGCGCAAGGAAATAATAGGTGAAACAAAAGCCTCTAACAGTGTGACTCTGCCTTTTCCCATGTTCAACATCAGTGATTGATACAGGAGAGAAGCTGCTCATGCCTGGTTGTATATTCATTATAAGGTATTGAGCCGTTCACATGCATTGACTTGGATGCAAGAAAAGAAATAAGTAACCATTGTTGTACAATAAAGCTAAACGGCCATCGATTATGCCAAAGTCATACTATTCATTTTTTTCGATTTTCTCTGTCAAGTATATTGCAAACTATGGTTTCTGCTAATTATACTCTCTATAAATACACCCATGGAAGTATCCATGTTCATGGTTCCATTACCCTCATGGATAAATGTTCGAGGAGAAATTTTCAAAGAAACTATTGCTGATGATCATGATAATGTTCAAAACCCAACTTGTAAAAATTAGGAAGAGCATCATTGTAAAAATTAGGAAGAGCATCATTGCAAGAAGCAGAAATCTCAAGAGGTAATCTGCTTTGAGGATGATGAAGATTAATATTTTGATTACTCACCAAAAAATGGTGAAGGGTTTTTTCGGAATTGATCGAAATCTTGTTAGCTTCTTGTTCCACATTCTTCTTTACCTCTTCCATTGCCGTGTTCAATTTTTTCAAGTTCATGTAGCCCTAATTTGTTTATACGAGCTTCCCACCAACATTGGCTTCGACTTGCTTTCCTTATATCACTCAGCGCTTCACCATGCTAGTCAACTTCTACTTGATGAAGCAGTTGTGTTAGTTGCATGTTGAGCTCTCGAATGTTAGTATTTCGATAAGCTTCAATAAGCTTGTGACTCTGAAGGCGGGGTTAGAGTTTTGAGCACTTGTGTTAGTTCAATGATCGAATCTACGTTAGGGTGGCCGAAAGAGAAGGCTTTGCTAGCAGGAGAGAAGACAATTAGGGCAACACCACAGAGTGTGCTAAGCTTATTGGCTTGTTTTAATACTTTGACGTGACATTTGGAGAAGGTTACTCGTATTTTTTAATTTCCAATATTTAGTCTACCCACACAAGGCTTCTTCATTTTCATTGCTAGATATTAAAATAAAATAATACTAAAAAAATTACAAAATGTTGGTTTACTTTTCTTTTTTTATTTTTATTTTTATTTTTTGGGATTTGTTGTGGTCTTTATTAAGGGGAAACAAAAGAGTATTTATAGGGTTAAATTGCTTAAAGTTTGCCTTGTAACTTAATTATCTGATTATTTCAAGATTTAGAAGTTAAAAATTTTATTCTTTAATGCATGATTAGTGAGAACTAATTATCAAAATTAGTTGGTCTTTATTAAAATAAGAATTTCGCCTATCAAGTAATCTTAGTAAGTGAGTATTGATTAACCATATTCGTTAAGTGTTAATTTCAAGATAAAAGAGTCATAATCGACTTCTTTCACTATATTTGTAGAGCTCTCTAGACTTAGGGAAGCCGCTCTATAAATAGGGTTAACATCTATCATTTTGCTATCCACACACAACACAATACACAAGCAACTCAAGCACTTGTAAAACTCTTTTGTATTCTCTCTTGTGAGTAATAGAATTATATTTGGCTAATTACTCTCTCTTCTCTCTAGTTTTTCTCGCAAATCTCTATGCATAGCTAATTTGATGAATTCATTGGGCTTACTTAGAAACTTTCGTGCTAGAAATTGTCTAAATACTACATGAGTTACTGCGCAAGAACTTATCTCGTGAAAAGTGGTATCAAAGCCAAAGTTTGTAGCCACACAATCTAGCACATGTTCAAGCAATGGCCAACCTCCCTAGCACAACACAAGAGGGCATTGTTGACATGGAGCTACCAGAGCCAATTTGTGGCAGCGAGGAAGGTCGTACTCAAGTAAAGACCCTCGAGAAATCTAAGGCCCATTTCGTAGATGCTTTGGAGCCTTACATCACCGCGCTAAAAAAATCTATGTTTATGGTTCAGGACACCCTCGATAACTTAGAGGTAAAGGTTGAAAATCTTGAGGGCGAGTATGCCAACTTCACGATAGCCACCAAGGCCCTCATCCAAGACTAAATCAACACCCTTCGAGGGGAGTTCAAGCATTACACGATGAGTTGTTTAAACTTTGTAGCTTCGTGCAAGACAAGCTTCGTGCGATCTGTGCGGAGGTGGAGGAAGTCCTCTTGAATTGGGCTTGGCACAAGCGCATACTCTTACTAGCCCAACTTCCACGAGCTTGAGTTATGCGCGCCACATTGACATGCATCGACATGCTAAAGCCCGACACTTAAAATGGCACTCACAACGCCATTGTTATGGACAATTTTCTCTTTGGGCTAGAGTAATATTTTAATGCCATTGAGGTACGAGATGAGGTATTGAAGGTGGGCATGGTGCCTACATTTCTATGAGTCACTGCATAACTATGAAGGCGGCGCAAGCATGGTGATATGAGGAAGGGCATTTACCCTATTAACACATAGGCTGGTTTTCAATAGGAACTCTGGAAGCAGTTTGCCGTAAGCAATGCTGGGAAAGAGGAAAAAACGCACCTTTGTTGGCTTAAGCAAACTGGTAGCGTTCACAACAGAGAGTTCATTATCCTCATGCTTGAGGTCAACGACATATCTGACAAGAACTCCCTCTTCTACTTTCAAGACGACCTCAAATGTTGGGCGAAAGCAGAGTTGGATAGGTATCGTATACAATCCCTTAATAACTCATTCGCCATTGCAGAATCACTTGCCGACTACTCCGGCCAAGCCAAACATAAGAGGCCAAATCAAGGCAAAAGTGGGGGAGAGGGCCGGAAGGACAAAGGCCACGACATCAAAGATTGGGGGCATAAAAAGCCTTCTAGTGCAAGAGCAAATAAAGTAAACCGGACATATAGAAAAATTCACCCAAACCTTGTAGCCTACTATTCATTTGTAATGGCCCACATTAGATACACGACTTTCCGGAGAAGAAGTAGTTTAATGCCTTTGCTGCATAGCTCAAGGGCTATCCCACACCAAATGATAAGGAACCCCAATCTAATATGGGTATCCTCTAATGCCTCATCACACTCAAGAGCCAACTGCTTACGCATGCGAAAAGAAGCATGTACGTAAAACTTAGGACGTGGAACGGAAAGCTAGATTTCTCTATCGTGCCTATAAACGACTAAAATGGTCTTCGACATAGAGTTTTCAACAAAGTTATGCCTTCCCACTACCCACTACGGCTATGAACTCTTTATACATCCTCAACGGGAGTAAAGCTTGCATGATTTTTGCTGAGCATGCCAAGACCAGAGTGAAGATGATCTCGATTATGCAATTTAAGAAGGCTTTCATGAAATACCCTAGTTTCTTGGTCTCCATTCATGAGCTCAACAAGAGGAAAGATTCTGCAAATACTTCAAGCTACGTCCCGCCACAAGCAAAAGCTGTGTTTGACAAGTTCAAAGATGTCATGCCTCCTAATCTTCTAAAAAAGCTACCACTTAGGAGAAAAGTGGATCATGAGATCAAGTTGGAGCAAGGCGCTAAACCTCCAGCCTTAGCGCCTTATCGCATGATGCCACTCAAACTTGAGGAGTTGCAAAGACAACTCATTAACTTATTAGATGCCGCGAGCGTAGGTGGAGGAAGAATGTCATAAACCGCTCAAGTACACCACCAAATAGGCGAAATTGATACGCATGGGTTTGCTCAGTAAAAGTCTACCTAAAAGTGGGATGTACATAGCAGCGCGGTGCACTCAACAATTGGGTTACCTAGTACACTAGGAAACCATGGTGTACTTAGCAAACAAACAGCCCATACATTATAAAGGAGCCCAACCTGTATTCTAAAAATCTTTATGATTCTCTATCTCTAGAGTTCTTCATATTTATCCTTATCCTTATCTAGATAATTTCTACACATATGTATATTTAGAAAAATCTAAGCAAGTTGCACAAGCGGCATAGAATTCTCCAATCTTAGCAAATCCATTCTATAAATAGGGCTTAGTACTTATCATTTTGCTCATCCACATACAACACAGCATACAAGCAACTCAAGCACTTGTAAAGCTCTCTTATATTCTCTCTTGTGAGTAATAAAATTATATTTGGCTAATTGCTCTCTCTTCTCTCTAGTTTTTCTCGCAAGTCTCTTTGTTTAACTAGTTAGAGAAGTTCATTAGGCTTACTTACCAACTTTCATACTAGAAGTTGTCTAAGTACTGCACGGGTTGCTGTGCAAACACTCATCCCGTGACAAATAGCTAACTATGTTCACATATGCATTAAAAGCTATGTAATAGTACCAATATATGCTTCGCTGTTGGGAATTATCTGCTTGTCGCTGAATGAAATGTTAAATCTCTGATGTGCTTTTCTACATCAACCCTCCTCCACTTATCACTATTAGTCATTCCTACACATGTGGCAATAGTCCCTTTAAAAATTATTGGCATTGATACTATTTCTCGTACCCATAATGTGGATACTTCAGGAGTAGCCTATTAAATCACTCCCATGATTCAAAAAATTGCTCATCTTCTTTTTGGGTAAACTCTGATATTTCCCTGCGAACAGCAATGGTTTTATGCACTGAAAAATATTTGTTTAAAAATTTAGTAACTATTTATTTCCATGATGTAATACTATTAGCAGACAACGTATTGAACCAAAAATGAGCTCTATCTTTTAAAGAAAATGGAAACAATCTAAGCTTAACATCACCATCTGAAAAATTATTATATTTAAAAGTTTGACAAACAGCATGAAAATTATTCAAATGATTGTATGAATCTTCATTTTTTAGGCCATAGAATGATAGGAGACAATTTAGCACACTAGGTTTAGGTTAAAACTCTTAGCAGCTATATTTAGGTATCTTATACATGATGTACTCAAATTAGCTAAAGGACTAAAGTAATCCTTAAATGGCCTCTCCTACGGTGCTTATGGTTATTGTGTAAATCAATTTCAATTTTATCCACAGTTTCCACTTGTGATGCAGTGTGTTTATGTGTGCGACGTGTTTTCTCTAACTCGAGATTTATGGGTTTTAAATTATGTGATAGTGACCTTCGACCATGTATGCAAAGAACACGTACAAGAGTAAAATTGAAAATAAAGAGAAGAGAAATTATGATACTAACCTTATCACACCTGCTATAACTTTGTTATGAAAATACGCTCAAATGCTGTGGATGTACAATAAAAAGGAAAAAAAGATGAAATAAAATAAATTAAATGAAATTAAAATAAATTAATAGACAGTTAAACTAGACATATAGATTAATAAGATCAATATAAAATTTTTAAAAAATAAAATAAAAATTAAATTACAAAAATTAAAAGGAAATAAATTAACTTAAAATAAATAAACTAAAATCAAGATAACTTATAGCTGGTTAAATCGGTCATACAAAAAGAAAATTACAAGAACATAAAAATATAAAAAGATATTTATACAAGAAAATTAACTCTAAGAATTGAAATGACTTACATCTCCGGCAACCCAAATTTTATTGAACTCGCAAGTACACGAATCTATTGAAATATAGATTAATGGTGACAAGTGTCGATCCCATGAGGAGGTGGATTTTATTTATGTAAAGTTATTATTATTCTTTATTATTTAATGTACTTATTGTAAAATTTCTTAATTTATTTTATCCTAAGATTGAAATTAAAATGCTAGGAACAAATTGGGAATTGATCAATACAATAAAGTGCTTGGGTTTTATGATTCACACTCAACATTTCACCATAGGCTTAATATTCCTTTTTTAATTCCAATTAATTTATGCGGGGCGTATTTCCGCTCCTCATAAACTTAACTCTACTAAATATGACATCAAGCACTCATTGTACCAAGAAGAATAATCTTATGTTAAATGTGGTATCAAGAACACGCTGTGCCAAGTAATAATAATACAGCTATCGACAAGATGGCAAGACTATCTACTAATTAACCTAGATAAATTTTATTTCAACAATGAGTCAAGACCTACCACATAAATTAGAAGAAGTTTTTTCTTTAATAAATCTAATGTAAAGTACTCACTGCCAAATAGTAATAATCTTGCACTTGGAAGTCGGTATACCAGTGCAATATCTAGACAAGATTATTAGTATCTGTCTACGATAAGTAAAAAGAATTTAAATAAATTAGAGAAAGTAAAAATAAACTTACTAAATTAAGCTCATAGATTATGTTGAGTCTTCACATTTAACTCAAGGCTAGAAATAAATTAGCTACTCATTTTATAACTAGGGGTAAAATAGAAATTTTATTAAATATATAAAAAAAAATACAAGATGGAGAAGGAATTACAGAAAATAGAGTCCAAAAATGAATTCAGGGGTGTCAAATTAGAAGGGAACCCTCTATTTATACATACAACGAGTAAATCACGGCCATCGGATGCAAATAATTCGAACGCCTAGGATTGTGCCATGTGGCACTCTCTGATTGGTTGGAACACACCATCAGGGCTATCATTCTGTGTATATGCATGTACGGTAGCGTTTTTCAGTCCACTAATATTTTGCCACATCATCAGTCAACGCAAAAATCAACAAGTATATTTAATGCATTGCATGTATCGTAAGCTCATTTTTCGGTCTAATAGACTTTTGTCACATCGTCAATTCCATATCATTGGTCATTGACACGTCAGCAGTCAACACCACGTCAGCAGGGCCACCAAAATCTTAAAATTATGATTTTACCCTTTATGTATTTCTCAAGGTTTTCAGCTGTTCTGAATTCAAAAAAACTGTTTGTTTTGCTGTCCGACTTCTTGTTTATGGAGAAATAACTAAAATACCTCTAAAATACATAAAGTATTAAAAATACACATAAACATATACAATTAAATATCAAGAGACTCAAAATACATAAATGTAGAGATGTTAGTGAGACTTGGAGTGTAAAATGATGATTTTATCTGTTATAAATATATATTCTTTAGGACTCAACACCTTTATCTCTAGAAATTTTAACTCTTAGAATATAGGATGGTTCACTTATGTCTTTCATTTCGAACTTTGTATTTAGATATGATTTTGTCTCATTAATCATATCTTTATAATTACCAACAAATAACATATCATCTACATATAGTGAGAGTATAGATAATTTATTTTGGCATTTCCAACTCTTAAGCACAATAATCTAGTGGATTCACTTGATATTCTAAATCCAGGATTGCTTGATAGAATTTTAAATACCATTGTTTAGATGATTGTTTAAGTCTAAATAATAACTTTTGTAATTTGTAGACTTTGTCTTCATGCTCTTTAACAAAAAATTTTTTGTTGTGACATATAAATATCTGCTTTCAATTCGCCATTTAAAAAATTTTTTTTTTACATCTAATTGATGTAATTTAAAATCTATTCTAGCAATAATTGCTATGAGAATTCATATTGATGTGAATTTTGCAACTGAAAAATTTGTATCAACAACGTTTATTCCAGGCTATTGAGTATAACTTTTATCAACTAGCCTAGCCTTGTATCTGTCTAGATTTCCATCTACCTTTAATTTCTTTTTAAAGACCCATTTGCAGCCTATAGGCTTTCTTCCTTCAGGTAAATCAACTAATTCTTAAGCTTTATTTATTTCAATGGATTTTAATTCATCTTTAATGGCTTCTTCCTACTCTTTATAAAAAAAAAAAAAATCCATTTGATTCATAACATCTTTATAATTTTTGGATCATCACCTGGCTGATTTATTTCTTCAAATGTAAAAAAATAATGATCCTTTAACATCCTTTAATTATCTTACTAGCTCATAAGATTTTAATATCATTGTTTACATAACGGTAAAATAGCTCAAAGACATCTTATTTACTAGTCAATTCGTAAAGTAAATATATTTTCCATTTCTTTTATTTCAATTCTATTTGTTGGACACAATTTCTTATGGAGAATTAGTTTTCAGTGTGTCATATTAAATCGCTTGAGTATTTTATTTAGGTAATTTTTTTTTTTATCTAGATATAGTATCCTAAAACCTTTATCTCTAGAAATTCTAATTCCTAAAATATAGGACTGTTCACCTATGTCTTTCATTTCCAACTTTGTATTTAGATATGATTTTGCCTCATTAATCATATCAATACAGTTACTAACAAATAAGATATCAGATACATATAGTGAGAGTATAGATAATTTATCACCCTGTTTTGAGAAATCATCAAAAGCTCTATTTTCACCACCATAATCACTATTCAAGACTTAAATAGATCGACCCCATTGAATCTCTACTTCATTTTTATATATTTTGACTTTTTCTAAAGCCTTAAACCTGTATTTTAACAAGTACAATTGCCTAAATCATGAATAATCATCTATAAATGTGATTAAGTATTTCATAATTCTATGTGTTTTTATTCTCATAGGTCCACATGAATTCAATGAGGTTTAATGATTTCCAATGTTTTGGAAAAGATTTTCTTGACAATTTTTTTTAACACATGATTCATATATGTTAAAATCATCAATATTTATTTCGGTAACATTCCATTATTGCTCATTCTGAGCAGTTTTGTAATACCCCAATTTCACTAATAAAATTACTAAAGTGAATTTGAAGTGAAACTACATTTCATCATTCTCATTTCTAAAACCACCAAAATAATCTTCAATAATAAATGTTCTAAACCTCTAAAAGAAAGTAAATAATGAAATAACACATCTTCAAATAAATATCATCCCAAATAAAACTAAAATATCCATGGATCATTATCGTAACATAATTCCCAAAAAAAAATAATCGAGCTCTTATTCTTCCTTCTAAGACCATAAGCTCATACCATCTAACTCTATCTGTAAATATGTTAGTTAAGTAAATTCATGCACAATACTAAACACCATTTTAATATAATTATTAAATTTCTTAAATATACACAATAATAAGAGAAATTACATTCTTAAATCATCATTTAGCAATATAATAAATCAAAACATCATAAAGTCATTCAAATCCTTTAAACATAACAAAAACATTTTTAAACACATAAAACATAGGTAGCTCATGGCACATAGTATTACCTGTAGACTCGGTGACCTAGCCATATAACATCGTTCAAGGTACTGTACCCCGCAAGAATCATTAACATTGACATCGTAGATGGACAAAATTCGGCTAGCCTTCCATAACATAGCATAACATCACTACGAGCAATAAGCCAAAACATTTAAAGCCATCCTTGAACTTTTAATCATTTGTAAGCTTCCATAAATTACATTCAAATAATTGTTAATTATCATGAAGAGAACAAATCATGTATTAATTATCAAACACAAAAGATTGTATTAGAGGATATATTTTAAGAAAAGATAAATACCTTAAAACTTCCTTCAGACATGCATAAGAGAAAACCTAGAATTTCTTTGTTTATATATATGTTTATACAGTTTAACAGTCTTAAACCGTATAGAGATAAGAGAGTTTAAGTTTCACATAAACACATGTTTTTATAAAAATAGTTTATGTTAAAGATAACTAAAACAAAAATATTAAAATATTATATGATAAACACATGCTTTTTTATTTTAAAAAAGTATAACTTATCTCAAACAATGATAATTAAAATAATGTCACACAAAAAAACGATAAATAAGTAATTAGAGAAGTCTAGCTAATTTTAAAGAATTAAGGAACGGGTTTTACAATTTTATTTTTATTTATGTGACCTAATCGTAAATACTAAAGAAAAATGTTACCACGAGAATCGAAATCATAAACATAATCAGAAGAAGAAATTTTATTAATAGTAGAACAAATGGAATGCATATCATCAATCATTTTTCCCCTTAAAATTACAAGACCATCTTTTCCTATGGTCACAAACCCAGACTTAGATATAATTTCAAAACTTTTTTTCTTTAACACAGACACAAAGATTAGATTTCTTCTTATTGTTAGAGCAAACAGAACATCTTTCAAGATGATGGTGGAATTATTAGAGGAATTTTACAAACTCCTATGCCTTGCACACCAACATAGGTGTTATTTACCATGTATGGTTGACCCTCTCCAAGTGCTATATCTTCAATTTTAATAAACTGGCCTTTTTCATTGCTGACATGCCTTGTAGCTCTAGAATCTAGTACCATCAACCATCAGATTCAACAATGAGTGCTTTAGAAACTGTTAAAACAACTTCCTTGTGGTTCTTGTTGTATTTCCTTCGCTTTGGATATTTCGCCTTGCAATGACTAATATCTCTACATATGAAACGCCCATTCTTTTTCTTCTTCTTGTATTTATTGTATCTAGACTTCCATGGGGCTGTGTGTTTCTTCTTATTCAACTTGTTGCTTGTGGATTTGGTTGTATTGTTGTGGGAACTTTCCACCAAAAAATGATTGTTGGGACAATTCTTCTCTTTCCTTCTATTTAATCTAACTTCTTCCACTGCCAACAATAATGGTAAAGTGGTCATCCATAATTTCTTTTGCCCATATGTCGAAGTTGTCACCACATGATCCAAAGTTCTTGGCAACTATTGAGAAGAACTGATGTGGCCCGCATTGGAAAGGTCTTTTGTAAGAATTTCCAATACCATAATATGATCCACCACACTATCATTTTCAAACAAATTAAGGCCATTAAATTATACCAACTAAAGTTGTACATAAGTTTCAAATTTTGGCCCATATTTATTCTCCAACAAATCCATGATTTCTTTTGCAGTATCATGCCCTTTACATAATGGGATCATTTTTTTTTTTTTAAAAGAAAGGGGGCAAGCAAACCCAAATATAATTTTTTAACCCTCCTTCTCACCCTTAAAAATCGAACTTGGGTTGCCACGGCTCTATAGCGAGCATGGTGGCCAACCCGACCACACCCTTGGGGGCCTTATATAATGGGATCAAATAATCTTGTATATTATTAAGGATTGTAGCCTTTGCTAAGCCATTATCCTCCTCCCATTTTTTCACTTCAGTGTTATCTATGGACATATCTTTAGTAATTGAGTATAAAGTTCTATCATATATTTAAAACTTATTTAAAATATTTTCTTAAATTTATTTTAAAAATGACTTTAAAATACTAGTTTTCTATAAAATGTTTTCCTTGAAAATATTTGTAAAGCTTTGTCAATTCTATGTCTTATAAGAGCATTTTATCGAAATATAACTGAATGGTTAATGTTGAAATATTGAAAACTATATTTAAGATTTTGTCTCATTATCTGTAGTTACCATTATTGATATGACTAAATAGCTAGCTGTATCGTACGCACCTATTGACGATTATAGCGAGGTGATTGAACTATTGGCAGGACGCCAGGATTACATGTGACATATTGAACTACTGACCGAGTCACTAGGAATACAGGTGACACTATGTGTCATAAGCAGATTGAACAAAAGAAAAGTTATATTGATAAATGATTTTTCAAACGATTATTTATTGAAAATGATTATTATATTATGACTTAACTAGTTATAACTTTTACCATACATATGTATTATATTATAAAATGAGTATGATTTTCTGATTTATGGTACTTCATAATGATTATTATATACTTTATTGTTATTAGTGACCTTATGCATGAGTTTGCTTACCAAGTTAAGGGCTGATCCCTTGTCTCTAGCATTTTGTATATTGATTTTAGAGACGTGGTCTTTTGGGATTAGAGAAAAAAAATTTGTTAGTTGAAAACTTTGGCATTTTCTTGGTAAAATAATTACTACTACTTTAATTATTATTTAGAGCTGAATTTTATTTTAGAGGATTATTGTTATTATTATTATTTCAGAGATTACGTTTCAACTATGAACAATATTTTTCTTTTGGGAATAGTATTAAGATTAATGTTATGGGATTTCATTCCAAATTCCTCTTGAGATTCTTGGGTAAATTTGGTGTGTTACATTTAATCTCTAAATTTGGGGTTTTACATTTTCAAGACTTTAAGCAAATAAATAATAATAATATCCATTTGGTATTACTTCACTAGTTGAGAGATTACAACTGTAATATTGTAAGTTACACTTATTTAATAATAGTAGGGTGGAATGAACTTACTAATCACTAGGTTTTATCAACCTAGAACTATATTCATTAAATTATGAGTGCATATGTGGTTTTGATGAAACTCTTTCTGGTACTAGTACTGGTACTGGTACTGGTACTAGATCTAGCAATTTGATGAATTTCTTATCGTTGAAAAATTGGGGTAAGTAATTTGATTCACTTGTGAGATGTAGTGGACTTGGACCTTGAATCTACCAACAAAAATTCATTTCCCTCACACTCAAATCTGGGATGGAAAAATTGATTTCTTTAAGATTTGGTGACATTTTTAGAAGTATTCAGGGATAAGAGTTTGCATGCTGATGCTTAGGTACAATTGTAAAATTAGTTGCATTTCCCCAAATTTTTAAATCCTAAATTCTTGAAACTAAATTATGAAGCCACACTTTGGATTGGTGGAAAACCTTGAAATGTAAATTTTGGTGTTGTTTGGAGTTGATTTGATGCGTGAACTGGGTTTAACAGAAACCGCTGGTTCGAACGAACCAAAAACAGCTGAAGCTGTGGTCCAAAAATGGTTTGGTTCATACAATCAAACTATGGGTCAATCAGGTCGAATCGCGGGTCAAAGCTGAATCGGACAGACCAACACGTGGACCTAGATGTAGGTCAAGTAAAGGTCGGGTTGGATCGATTGAAGTTAATAGGACCCGACCCAAATGTAACTGTAAATATAATGGGTTTTGTATCTAATAAATACTAAAGATAAGTTATTCTATAATATTTGCTCAAACTAAATATAAAATATTTTTTGAAATTGACTTGTTACACAAACTGAAAGTTTTTTTTGGAAGTAAGTCTAACAATATTAAATCTCCTAGCTGACAATTAGAAATATTTGAAAAAAAAACATAACTATAAATAATAATCTTGTACCATCACGTAGCCAATCTTAAGAGATTACCAGCGTAACTTATTTGAACACGAAACTGTCTAGGGAAGAAAAGATGTTTAAAGAGGAGCGAATTTTAACTTAGTGAGCGCGAGTTTTCTATTGTAAAAATACTTACTATAATGAGCTAGTCATTTTCTAAATAGACATTTTAATTAAACATACTAATTGTACATACATTAGATTTAAAACTAATACTGAAAATTTGTATTTACTAATTCATCATTTTCTATTAGAAGCTACTATACTATTGGATTAATTATATACTATTAATATAAAATTAATTAAATACTAATAGTCTGAAATTAAGTAAATGCTAATAATGTGGAATTAAGTAAATACTAAGAATCTTAAATTAATTACCAAACAATATACCCAATGGGATAAGCTAGTCAAACTTGTGATACTGAATCTATTCGAGTAGAGCTGGAAAAAATATAATTGGTCATTCATTGGCATATCTGATGCACACATAGAGAAATAAATCTATTTGGTCATACGCGTACACAGGACTGCCCCCAAAAAGGTTAAGTGCCCAAACACACGGCTCAAAGCTATTGTGTGTGTTCGAACAAGTCCCACAAACTTATATCTATATATGTAAATATATGAAAATTATACATGTTAGGTAATTTAAAATCATTTATCTAAATTATAATTATCTATAATTATAACTAGTTTGACACTGCATATTCTAAATCTTAACCTAATTAAATAATTAATAATTATAAATTTTTAATCTCAGTACATGAACATTAATTTATTATATATTTAATTATGAACATTAATATATTATTTATTTAATATAAAATTATTGCAACACATATAACACCTTAATTTATAAAAAAAATACGCACTGCATCATTGATTTAAAAATTACAATCTCAGTACACACGTTCCGATCTAAATAATTTTTTATTAATTATTTTAATCTATAATCCCAAATCAATTTCTAAAAGAAATATAAATAAATAATTATCTATTCTATTCACCCCTTTTTCTTTAAACTATACTAAATAATTATTTCAATATGCTAATTAAAAAAATTAAATAACACATACATACACATATCTCCAATAATCCCTTATCAATCCCAAATTGTTGCAGGTTATCAATCCCAAATTGTTGCAGGTTCTTGTGGCGGCAATTAATGTTCCTTTTTTTTTTATAAGAAAAAATACTTCACCTCAAAATACACATATATCAGAAAAAAAATAAAAAATCTTAGGAAGAATAAATTAAATTAAAATGCTTCACCTCAAAACCAACACTAACTTATAAATCTAAAACTGTAGAAATTTCTACATAATTCTCTAAATCAAGATTTAATTCATCTCTCTCTCTCTCTCTCTCTCTCTTAATTCGACCAAATTTTTTTTCCTCTTCTTCTACTTCGTTCTCTCTTCTCTCTTCTCTCTTCTTTCCTTTCTTTCTTTTCTTCCTTCCTCTCTTTCTTTTCTTTTTTTTGTAAGTCCAATGGCTTAATGATTGTGTCATTGCTCACGGGTAAACAATAACTTATTCCCCCCTCTCCTCCTTTTTTTTTCTTAGAAAGGATTGTGACAGAAATGGACACGGAGAGGGGCACGTGTATAAAACGCTCCTACAATTGCTACTGCACGCGTCTTCAACCTCTGGAGCTCGTGCATCCAACCCTCCGCGAACCAATCACTGGTTTCGATGGTTTATGCCCTTCGAGATGTCGAAACTTAGAGTTTTTGGACTCCACGAACTCATTAGGACATCTAGAATACTTATGAAATGGAAAATTAAATTGATTTGAATGAAACCAAGATGAAATTCCTTGATAAATCTATCTGTCAATTGAATTCTTGTTCTGCATTGAAACCTTCGCTGTAATACCAATGTTGGATTTAATGATTGTTTTACACCGCTGTTAGGCTGGTGGTTATATGTAGAACTCCAAGTACGCAATATAATGACACTCTAAGGTTGTGTTCGGTTGAAAGAATAGTAGGGAGAGTAGAAGAGAAGAAAAGAGAGAAAGAAAAAGGAAAGGAGAAAAGAAGAACAAGAAATTTAATTTCTTTTGTTTGGGTGTGCATTGAATTCCTAATGGAAAGGAATATTTTTTTTTGGACAAATTTACCCTTATGTTAAATTTAAATATTTATCATATAAAATTAAAAAGTAATGAGCTGATTATAATTATGATTGTTATCAATGATAAAATTACTTATAATATTTATTGATGCTCTTATCAAAAGAACTTTTATTAAAAATACTTTCATCAATATTACTATTGTCATAATGAATGCTAATATATAACCAAAAATTTATCCCATTCACAACTTAGAAATAAAAATACAAAAACATAACAAAAAATATGATTTTATTCATATAATTAAAAAAAGAGATAAATTTACTTAATATTGAGATCTAGAGTGCCTCAAAATATAAATGTCTTATTATTAAAATGAAGTAATAGAACTAAAGTATGAAATAAAAAATAATTCTTAAGTTTAACAATGAGTTAAATTCATAAACTTAATGTTTTGGTAATATCGGGCAGGCCTCCTCGTGGCCCTTCCAGCTCGAATAAAAAATCCCCCGAGGATAGTCTAGCTCGAGCAGAAGTCCCGACCTCACCAGGACGATCTCATAAAAGCTGGTCGAGGACAGGGATTCATAGCCGTTCGAGCTCCAAGCTCTCTAATCTGCTCGAGGTCATCGGGTTCAGTCAAAGCTAGTCAAGGTCGAGGAATTCAGAGCCGCTCGAGCCCCGAGCACTCCTTTGCCTGCTCGAGGTCGTCTCCCCAGGTCAAAGATGGTCAAGGTCGAGAACTGAGTGCTCCTTTCCTGCTCGCAGAGGTTAAGTCCACAAGCGCAACTGGACAAGACCCGGCCCAGGGCAGCCCGACCCACTTTGTCCGAATCCTGGCGCACCTTTAGATGTCTGATCTGGGCCCCACATGGTATGGTGGTGGTACTACTGCCGATGGCCGGCACATGCCCCCACGGTGTCATTATTCCTAGCGCACATGCCCGACATGGTGATCTGGCCACATGAACTGGGTTAAGGAGACAACCGCGCATCCCCATGGAATATTACGCCAATCTCGGCTGTCAGAGGGACCCAGACACCTCAAGCGTGGGAATGGACGGTCGGGAGAGTAAGAGCGGGAAAAATGGAGTATAAAAGGAAACAAACGGGTACGTTATAAGGGTTAAAAAATTGGATTCACAGGAATCCCAAAGAAAGATATACAGCGTTCTTCATACTCTGATTTCACTTACTTTCATTTTCTGAAAGAACGATTTTTTATTCAAAAATGAGGGCAAATAATATCTCTTTCACCTTTCCGGTCTCTCTTACTAAGAGAGATACCAAAAAGAAAAACCCGATTACTGACTTGAGCGTCGGAGGGTTTTCGCCGGAACACGCCCGGCTACCCCTGACCCTGTTTTCTGTGAGTACATGTCCGGGAGATCACCGTTCTGAAAAAGACAGTGGAATAGAACGTAGGAGACAGCTCTGCTCGAGCTCGAGCTATTTGCGAGTAGAGGATTTCGAGCACTGTAAATAGTCACGAGCAGAAGGTTCAGAGTATTGTTTGAAGACACGTGGTAAAAACTGCATTAACATCTTTTGGCGCCGTCTGTGGGGATCGGCACAAAAAGCCTGATTTCCTAACACATTCAAGATACACAACGCAACGATGAGGGGAAACAGCCGAAGAGGAGTAAGTCCAGAAGAATCAGTAACTTTGAGAGAAGTGGCCAATGAGTCCTAGAATAGGGAGATCCAGGAAAAAATGGATCGGATGGAGAAACAGATGGAGACTCTGACCTCCCTGTTACAAGAACTCAGGGAGGGACAGAGAAAAGCATGTAATGATGTCCCGGAATCCAGCCGAGGGAATGCTCATGTTCGGGAAAATGTGGGAGATGAAGCCCAAAGACTTAGGGCACCAAATGTTGCAGTGAGGGAAGAAACAAACATGGAGGAAAGGGGGTCTCGTCAGCATTTGCAGGATACAGCCCCAACCTCTCGTGCGGAGGAGTTGGAGGGGGAGGTGCGCAAATTGGCACAAGTTGTGGAGGACCTCCAGGGGAACGGAAAGAGCCCAAGCTGGTGAATAATGCTGGATAACGAATCTCCACTCTCGACGGAGATCATGGGTGTCACGATCCCACGTGACTTCTGCTTCCCAGATCTGAAGTTCTCAGGGAAAAGTGATCCATTAGTACACATAGAACGGTTCAATGACATGACAGGGGTGCAAGGATTGTCAGCAGTTCAGAGATGTCGGGCCTTCCCACTCACCCTGGAGGGAAGAGCGAGAGAATGGTAACGCAGACTCCCACGGGGAAGCATCTTGAGCTTTGAACAGATGTGTAAGGAGTTTGCGGAGCAATTTCGGGGCCCGGTGACCCCTGAGGATGACATGATGGAGCTGTCAGAAGTAAGGCAGAGGGAGGGAGAGTCCCTCTGGGAGTTTTTCAAAAGATACCATAGGTCGGTCATAGATCTTGGTGCGTTTAACCATCCCCAAGCTCTGAGAGGATTGAAGGATGGTATTTGGATGGGGAGACCATGGTATAACCTGCGGAGTCCTTCGATCCATTCGTATTCGGATGCGTATGAGTAGGTAAAACTGGATATGGTAATTGAAGAAGAAAAAGCTGCCAAACTGAGGAATGACCAGGTCAATGGAGCAAGGAGGAAGGAGGAAGGGGGTCCTGCCCGAGGGATACAGGCTCCAAAGGCAGCAAGGAACCGGGTTGCCCTATACAACCCTTACCAGAGAGCTCCCCCACCGCGGATGGTTCCCTTGCCATCTTGCAGGTCTCCGGGCCGGGATTACAGAGAGTATAGGCGTCATGATGGCCACACATCCCGTAATCAGCCGCCAAGCAAACCTGAGATGAACCACAACAGAGCAGATCGCCCGTTGCCACCCCCACCGAGAAGTTTTCCAAGGGATAGGGCAATACAAGTGGTGGAGCACAGCCCCGCTTATGAGCAATACACGAGGCTGAAGGTATCTCTCGAAGAGATACTTCAAGTGGCTGAGGAGGAAGGACTGCTGAGCCCTCCAACGTCGATGGCCAAGCCAGCTGGCAACCGGAACAAGGGGCGGTTCTGCAGTTTCCATGGTGGCCACGGCCACTTCACATCAAAGTGCCGTGATTTGAAAAGCCAGGTGCAGGATCTGGTTAGGAATCGGTACTTGGATGAGTTTGTTGAAGGGGGGCACCCGGTGGTTGAGCAGCAGTCTGAGGAAGATGACCGGGCTTACGAAATAGACACGGAACCACCGTCCACGAGGGTAATCTCGTGAGGGCCCACGATGGCGGGAAGTTCAAATAGGGCTCGGAAAACTATCGCCGATATGCGCAGTCGACCGAGAAGTCCTGCTCAGTGCTCCTCGCCGCCAAAAGGCCAAGGTTCGGCAGTGCCAATTATGTGGACGAATGGAGACGAGGAGGGGGTGTTGTACCCTCACGAGGATACCCTGGTGGTAAAAGCCAACGTAGCATAAAAGGAAGTTGATCGAATCGTCGGTCGACTCGGGAGCTCTGTGGATATTCTCTTCAAATCCACACTCGAGGATTTAGGAATAACAGCGCGAGCCTCGAGCGCACTGAGCACTTCCTTGAAAGGATTCGGGGGAGGAAAGCTAATACCTCTGGGAATCATCAAACTGGCAGTAACCATGGGCTCAAAGCCTTTCGAGAAGAACATGATGCTGGATTTCGTGGTGGTAGATGAAGCCAGCCCGTACCAGGCAATTCTAGGGAGGCCGTTTATGAGGATCAGCCAATGCGTGCTATCCACCCATTACTTAGCCCTAAAGTATCGAGTAAATGGGGCTGTAGGGGTCGTGAAAGGCAGCCAGAGGGTGGCGAGGAGCTGCTACGCCGTAGCTGTCAAAGAAACCATGCAGATAACCTCGCTCGACTCGAGGGGGAATCAAGGAATGGAAGGCAGGAGCATACCGGCTAGCTCATCCAGACGGACGAGAGGTCAAGAGGCCGTGGAACGCACAACTCCTGATGAAATATTTCCAGTAAGTCTCTTTGTATTGTGAAGTGTTAATGTAAGATATCTACCCAAAATGGGATGTGTAAAAGTATAAATACATATGAGAATAAGAAAAGCATTCATAATGTAAGTTCAAGATGAAGACCAGAAGTACAAGAAGAAGCTTGGGTCAATTGCAGGCTCGAGCAGAAGTTCAAGAAGAACTCCTTGGCCAGAAGTCCCAGCGGGACGGTGCCATGCTTGGGTCAATTGCAGGCCCGAGCAGGAGTAATGCAGCAAGAAGCTCGGGTCAATCGTAGGCCCGGCGAAGTTCAAGAACTCCTCGGCCGAAGTCCTAGCGGACGGTGCCAAGCTCAGGTCAATTGCAGCCCGAGCAGGAGTAACGAGCAGAAGCTTGGGTCAATTGCAGGCCCGGCGAAGTTCAAGAAGAACTCCTGGCGTAAGACCCGACGGACGATGACACGCTTGGGTCAATCGTAGGCCCGAGCAGGAGTAACAGCAGAAAAAGCCTGGGTCAATTGTAGGCCCGGACAGAAATTCAAGAAGAGCTCCTTGGCCAGAAGTCCCAGCGGAACGGTGCCATGCTTGGGTCAATTGCAAGCCCGAGCAGGAGTAACAGCAGAAGAAACCTGGTCAATTGCAGTGCCCGGCAGAATTCAAGAAGAGCTTCGGCCGAAGTCCCAATGGACTGCTATGCTTGGGTCAATTGCAAGCCCGAGTATGAGAAACAGCAGAAGAAGCCTGGGTCCATTGCAGGCCCGGGCAGAACTTCAAGAAGAACTCCTTGGCCAGAAGTCCCAGCGGGACGGTGCCAAGCTTGGGTCAATTGCAGGCCCGAGCAAAAGTTCAAGAAGAACTCCTTGGCCAGAAGTCCCAGCGGGACGGTGCCATGCTTGGGTCAATTGCAGGCCCGAGCAGAAGTTCAAGAAGAGCTCCTTGGCCAGAAGTCCCAACGGACGGTGCCATGCTTGGGTCAATTGCAGGCCCGAGCAGGAGTATCACAAGAAGAAGCTTGGGTCAATTGCAGGCCCGAGCAGAAGTTCAAGAAGAGCTCCTTGGCCAGAAGTCCCAGCGGGACGGTGCCATGCTTGGGTCAATTGCAGGCCCGAGCAAGAGTAACAGCAGAAGAAGCTTGGGTCAATTGCAGGCCCGAGCAGAAGTTCAAGAAGAGCTCCTAGGCCAGAAGTCCCAGCGGGACGGTGCCATGCTTGGGTCAATTGTAGGCCCGAGCGGGAGTAATAGCAGAAGAAGCCTGGGTCAATTGCAGGCCCGGGCAGAAGTTTAAGAAGAGCTCCTTGGCCAGAAGTCCCAAAGCCTAAGTTTTAGGCGGGACGGTGCCAAGCTTGGGTCAATTGCATGCCCGAGCAAGAGTAACACCAGAAGAAGCTTGGGTTAATTGCAGGCCCGAGCAGGAGTAACACCAGATGAAGCTTGGGTCAATTGCAGGCCCGGGCAGAAGATCAAGAAGAGCTCCTCGGCCAAAAGTCCCAAAGCCTAAATTTTAGGCGGCACGGTGCCAAGCTTGGGTCAATTGCAGGCCTGAGCAGAAGCAGTTCACGAAGAACACAAAGGCCAGAAGTCCCAAAGCCTAAGTCCTAGGCTGGACAGTGCCTGGCAAAGCTAATTGCAAGTGAAGGAAGTTCATGAATAATGCTAAGGTCAAAAGTCCCTAAGCCAAATGTAGGCTCGAGCAAGTTAAATGAGCTCGCAAAATAAACATAAGGCTTTTAGCCCAATTCAAAGCGAAGCTCTACCATGCATAGGTTAAACAAAGATTACACTTGGGCATAAAGGAAAGAGAAAAGTCCAACACTTATAAAATTTCCACTTGACAAGTGCATGAAGATAATCTCATGTAAAGCGTAAGCTTCGCATGCATAATAGTTGCTCGAATGCATGTTCTTTATTTATTGATTAGAATAATTACATGTACTAAAAAAAAAAAAAAGAAGAGTCCAAATTATGCAGTAGGAGTGACGTCATCAGCAGTAGTAGGAGGAAGGCCAGCATCAGCAGGAGGGACGTCGTCAGCAGCAACAGGAGGAGCAGTAGAGGGACATCAGCAGGAGCGTCAGCAGGAGGGGCATCGGCAGGAGAGGGAGCGAGCTCTCTGACAACAGTTTGGGGCTCGGACGGAGTAGCTTCATGAGTGCTCATGTATTCAGCTACATACCCTTCAACCTTAGATATGTCGGCCTCGGGGTATGCCCTACCAAAAGCATACATGAGGCAGTCATAGCTGGAGTCCGCCCCATTGTTATACTCAGTGGCAAGCTGGACCTTTAAAGAGTTAATTTGTCCTTGAAGACGAGCAGTTCCCCCCCTATGAGCTGCTCGTAGTAAGATTTTTGAGTGTCCAGATCCTTTCGAGCATCATCCAATTCATCGCGGGTGTCAGTCAACTCCCTCAAGCTCGAAGCCTTGGAGTCGCCCATCGCTGTCCTCTCCGCAAACTCCGAATTCTCGCCCGTAAGCTTTTTATTTTCCTCCTTCACCACTCACGATCCGCTCCAAGCTCGAACATTTGCTTGAAGTTCTTCCCGGAGCCCCGAGTCAAGCCCTAAGAATGGTCGCAGCCGCTAAAGCTTGAGAGGAGAGTCGCCGAAAGCACCGAACAGCTCATCTGAATTAAAGGATTCCAGCTCATCCAAGAATCGCGCCCAACTCTTCGTCAGTAGGTCTTCGAGTAAGGCTCGACGCGGCCAGCCGACTTTGCTCCCGCACATTGCTCTGGCTCGAGGGTGAGCTGGAGTAACGGTCCTCGCCGTCTGCGTGGAGGACCTTCCTCCGCCGCTCGACCTATTGAGCGTAAGAGGTAGCTCAAGTGGATGGAGGCGGAGCACTCGCCTCGCCGTGGCCTCTTTGAAGTGCTCGCACCTTCGGTTGTCCCCACGCCCGATGCAACATCTCACGCATCCCGCCGCTCATATCTTCACTTGGCACTAAACCGGACTCGCAGAAAGTTTTGGGGTGTCGCAGCCCTCGCACGAGCTCGCGTTGTAAGAGCGGTCCGCACACGTGCTCAAGCTCTCCCCAATTGAATAAGAGGTACCCCGTGAGACCGCAAAAATAACCAAAGCAAAATAATGAGAACAGACGCGAGCAGGAAAACTAAAACTAAAATCCACCAGACGGATAAACGACTGGAGTGCAAAAGTGTCACGGACCTGGAGGGACCCTCTCGCTGAGTGCAGCTTGCCCCACTCTCCCCAACGAAGAAGAATTTCTCTTCCAGCTTGCCACCGGAGGTCGGGAGATCGGTGATGGGCTTTTACCCTTCAGTCGGAGGTAGGTAATACCAACCAAGATCCTTCTGGCCGCACTTCAACTGGTAAAGGTGTTTGATTTACCCTACCAAGGGCTCACCCAGATCACAGCGCTTCCACAACACAAAAAGTCCGGAAAGGACCCTCCACCCATTCGGGTTCAATTGCCTGGGCCGCATAAAATCTGGACAAAACCCGGCAAAGTAAGTGTCGAGAGGCAACTGACCTCCATTTAAAGCACTCCAAGTATAATGACGTATATCCTGGGGGACTACTGGGATCTCACCTCGTCCAAGAACCTTAAATCCACATTTTCGTATATGGTAAGTTTGCCTAAGCCTATCTAAGTCCGGAGGGTAGTTTCACATTTCATGTGGTCAATGGGTATTCCCCACGCTCGCACCTTTGATCGGCCCTTGCCCCTTAGCGCTACCGAGTCTCGTACGTGGGTAATTCCCTCTCTGGACTAGAATCCCTCATGGGGATTATACTAAGGGGTTTTGCCTCACTAGAAGAGGACGAATCCTCCGGTAACATCCTACGGGCCTGCTGGGGATTTGACATTTTTCTTTTTTCCTAAGCGTATAAATTAACGGAGTTCAGCAGGGGAAGAAACAGAGTGGCGGCAGGAAATGGAAGAGTGGCCTGTACCTGAACGCGAAAGGAAGTGTAGTTGGCCGGAAATCACCCTGACAGAAAGAAGGAGATGAGTAAATGGCGGAGAGCAGATTAATTTTTGAATTTGAACGAAAGTAAGCAAACAGAGGGAACAATGAAGAAGTTGGGGGTTTTTAAAGAAGAAGACGCGTCCCTTCAACTGGCGGCGTGCGTTTCGAGGGATACGACCTTTCGAGTAACGTCCCTTCGAATTTTAAATGCACGGCCGGGATCAACCCACGTGTCCCGTCTTAAATGCGAAGTGATTGAAGTGGGAGACAACTGGAAAACGTGGGGAAGCGTAAAAGGCCGCGAATCCGGCCCATCATCAATGAGTTTCCAGTCTTATCTCGCTTCACTCAAAAGACTAGAAACTGGGGGACTGGATCTCTCTTACTAAGAGAGATACCAAAAAGAACAACCCGATTACTAACTTGAGCGTCGGAGGGTTTTCGCCGAAACACGCCCGACTACCCCTGACCCTGTTTTCTGTGAGTACAGGTCCGGGAGATCACCGTTCTGGAAAAGACAGTGGAATAGGACGAAGGAGACAGCCCTGCTCGAGCTCGAGCTATTTGCAAGCAGAGGATTTCGAGCACTGTAGATAGTCGCGAGCAGAAGGTTCAGAGTACTGTTTGAAGACACGAGGGAAAAACTGCATCAACACTTAACATTCATAAACTATAGAATGATTTAAATGTCACCATCAAATAAAAATTTAACCCATGCTTCCTTCTCCTCATCACAAAGACTATAAAAAACGTTGAGTGCAATAGTATCACGAGCAATTAGCGTGATGGCTCTAAGCCGTTGTGCCATTGTAAGGCCATTAATCTTCTTCAATTCACCATTTAGTCCTGCTTGTTTATCTTTGATTTCTTGTCCCATAGCTTGACTCAAGCGAGTAGAAGATTCTTTCATTTCCTCAATAATTAGAGTTGTTAGCGTTGTTATCTCTTGAAGTGACTCTCCTAAATCTTCATTTCTTCTTCTTTTTTTTGATGAGCCATTTGAACTTTTTAGATGCCTTTGTGGAGCAAGTGAGAAAGATACACTATCATCCACATCATCCCTTGCACCTTCAACATGCAAATTGTCTCCTTCTGCTTCTTTGTTCATTGTTGTCCTCTCAATTTCTTCCACAACATCTACAAGAGCCTCAGCATTTTTTCCAGTTGCATGGTCTTTACCATAAATCCTGCATATGTCCTCATAATATGGGAATATTTTATTCCTGAAATTTGTTGCTTCTTTATGACACTGTAAATAAATTATGCACAAGTCATAAAATTAAAAATCAATCACAATGATGTTGCTGAGATTTCAACCTCTAAACCTAGAATCTTCACAATCCTAACATTATAAATATGCAGGTGAGCAGCAGTAAGAGGTAAGTATCATACTAAGTAAGATAGCCAAAAAAATGATGAATTCAATAACTTTTAAACATCAAACATATTAGAAAGAGGGGAAAGAAAACAAAACAAACAAAAACAGGTTGCCAAACGGATACTCTGAACAAACAAAAACAGGTTGCCAAACATAAAATGCTTCAACATATTGTTATGAGTTGGACTAAATTTTTCAAAACTTACAAGACAATTAATGGGAATGTTTAGGCCCTCCAGTAGAAAACATCATTTTACTATGTCTAAATTCACATAACCAGATCTATGCGAGAAGCTTTACCTAAGCTTTTCTCGACCATCTTAAACTAATCAATTGGACTTCGATCACGATTTGGGAAATTAGATTAGATTCAATCGGTTAACTATCAGTATATATTACAACATAATACATGGTATGTATCAATGCTAGAATATAAAGTGGTATGTATCAATGCTAGAATATAAAGTACTATTTAAAACTATAATCTAAAAGGCATGTGAAAGATTAGAATAAGGCAATCGCTTCACAAAGAGCAAATGAGTTTTTCTAGAAAATAAATAATACCTAATAGCAATCTCCCTTGCGAGAGACCAGTGGTCGCAAGTCGGTTGAAGATGTTGCCCAACTCATGGATGGTAGACTCTACATTCGAAGAGCTTGACTCTTCTTTGCATGTAATCGCCTTGCAATGGAACCATTCTGTCATTGTCATTGTTGTCGATGGTGCTGTATGCTGCTGCAATAATGGTCGACTCTCCCATCCCGCTTCCTGTAAAATTAAAAACGAGGAATCGGACTAGAAGTTGCAATTACATTAGTTAAGACCAACAAGACCGAGGAACGCTTTAGAATCAAACATGTCTGCAAGCAATGAAGACCAACATCGGTAACCATAAAAGTTTGAGAACAAACCTTCATGTAACAAGAATTTGGGGAAAAACTAGCTGCATGATAATATTAATAGCTTGAAAATATTCTTCACCATCACAACCCTCAAAGATAACAAAGAAGAAGAAGAACTCTAGATCAATAAAAGAAATAATGGAGCTGGTTGCGACAATCAAAGGAAATTTTAGAAGGGCTAAAAAAATGACAACTATTACATAAGAATGTAATATTAGTCACAGTTACATCGACTTCCAATTGTCTTCTATTCTCATGAACCTTCAAATTCTACACGAAGCCAGTAATATAACATTAGGCTTTGAACAATTAATCAAACAATCAAAGATTTTTAGAACATATGATTAATATAGTTAGGTAACAACTATAAACAAGATGATGAGCAGTGATGCTCTTACTCGCTCGCATGGTAAGGACTTCTTTAAACTCTTTTGTGGCGCTCATCGGACGATTCTTCGGTCATCTACAACTATAGTTGAATGACTAGTAGTGTCACCGGAGATACCATCGTTTCTACAGTTCATGCGAGTTGAAGGTCCACCACGCAGAGTTCGAGTGCAAGAATATCCCGCTTGATAACAGCCGTCATTTCTTGAATTTCCATCGTGGGGTCATCAAAAACTGAAGTCCTCTTTGCCACTGGATCAAATCAAATAAATCTTCTGATTGCTTTACTCAATGCAAAAATATATCAGAGACAAGCATCACTACAAGAAAATAGGGTTTTAGCGACGAATACTTTCGTCGCTGAAACTAAATATTTTCTTCACTAAAGGTTTTAGAGACGACAAATATTTCGTCGCCGTTTTGTTGCAATAGCACCGTCGCGCTAGATATTTGGCGACGAATAATAAAATTCGTCGCGAAATCTTTTAGCGACGCAACGTATTTCGCAGCTAAAATTACCAAAGGCAACAACCAAATTTGTCGCTAATGTAGTCGCAGAAATAAGGTTTCAACGCTAAAAGCATTTTTAGCGGCGAAAATAGTTGTCGCAAAAAATAGTGTTTTCCGTCGCCAAAAATCGTTTTTGCGACGAAACAATTCGTCACCAAAGGGTGATTGCTTTGAATCAAATTCATCGTGAAATTGAGTTAAAGCGATGAAACATTTACTTTTAGCGACGAAATATTTTCGTCGCAAAAAAGTGTTTCTGCGACAAAATGTTTTCGTCGCCAAAACAATTTTCTACCATTTTCAGGGACGAAAATATTTTCGTCGCAAAAACCATTTTCAGTGAAGAAACAATTTTCGTGACCAAAATGTTTTCCGAAAACAAAAAGCTTTTTGGCGACGAAAGCATTTCGTCGCAAAAGACTTTTTTGCGACAAAAAATATCGTCGCTAATAGTCTTTCTTTTACAATATCATATTTGGTCGCCAAATGTGCCTAGAATTAATTTTATTTATATTTTTATAAAATTCTTTGTTTTTATTATTAATGAAATCAATTAAATTTTTAAAAACAAAATTATTAATCAAATAAATAATATTAAAAGTCAATTTTAATATCATTAACTTTCATAATGGTGCAACTACAATTAAATTCCAATTACAAATTATAAGTTAAAGTTAGAAAGACACACAATAAATTATGATGAAGAGCCAAATTGGCTTGGTGCCAATGTTGTTAAAAATGATGTAACATTCTTCGACTCCTTAGACAAGTCATTAATCTTGAATTCGTCGTGATTGTAATCGATCTTTTGTATCCTCGCAACTCATTCTCGGTTGTCTCAGTAATCGATCTTGAGTTGTCTCGTAACTCGCGACCGAAGTGGTTTCTAATTCATTGCGCAATGCCTACTCATTGGATGATGGAACTTGAGAATTATGACGAGCCCGCCTTCGCTTTGCAAGTCCTCCTGTAATAGTTTGACTTGTCTCCGAATACTTGCCGAGACATCTCTTCATCACTAATTGGTTGAGATCCATCGACCTGAGACAATTGATGTAACTCAACCATTTTTTCCTATAAAAAAATCACTTTAAAATAAATTAAATTATATAAACAATCTTAAATTAAATAAGAAAAAAAAATCGTACATGTGCAGATTGTGCCTCGAATTGATCCACCCATTTTTTCATTGTAATAAGTAGAAAGAAAAAATCTGAAAAATTTTGCACTTCACCGACTCGTAAGATCGTGAACAAAATTTGTAAAATATTTATAACAATAGAAACGTAACCACTTTGAAATAATGACATAGCATAAAATAAGAGGCATTATACCTTCTCACGATAAACTTTAAATGGTTTTGATCCCCCACGATGATTGAAAGGAAGTTTGCTCCTATTTTCTGCATTTATTTTGCACCTTTTCTAAAAATAGAAGCACAAAAAAATATTTTTTATATAAAGTTCGTAAAAATTAACATATAAAAGTATCTTTATAAAATTTTAATTGAATATTCCCATATTTTGCTAGATGTATTCAACCTCTATATATCAATAAATGCATCACATAGAACCATAGAAAATATATTGGACTAAAATTCAACAAGTAAATAAATTTATTAGGATGATATGCAAGATATCATGAATTTCTAGAAAAATTTCGACATGACCCTCCCTGAAAATATGAGAACTTCCAATTTATCAAAACTTCACAAATATAATAAACACCTCCGATAATCAAGCATATAAAATTTTCATATCAACTATATCACCTCAACTTGACAAAATCATATTTGGGGCCTCAGTGCACCCATTCACCATTTCACTATTTAATTAAATATCACTTAATTAATAATATTTAAAAGCAAGCGTCACTTACGTCACTTAATTAACTTACCAGCAACTTGTAACACAAATTGTGTTCAAAACAGTACAAGTTAATATCAACCATAGTTAAAGCAACAAGGGAAACAAATTTGATTAAAAATAAAAAAAAGAATAGCACAAATTCTAATTAAGAAACTAAAGATGTTATAAGAAATATCGTGCCTAAAGTTTTTCTTTCCTGCAATAAAACTAATGTGAAAACATTTTTTATACTACTCTTTTTTCAACACAAATAACAAAAATACTCAACTTTCTCCAAAAACATAAGCTTCCAAAAGTTTCCTATCATCAAATAATATTCTCTTTCTTATAAAAAAAAATATACAACTTAAAAATACTAACAATATTTTATAAATAGCTTTTGTTTTATTACATACCTTATGAGTGTCATTCTCCCAAAGATCACATAATTTGTCCCAATCCTCTTGTTTGACATCTTTTGGTGGATGTCTACGTGCCTCACTTGGTGGATATTTTTTATAGGCCTTCCTCAATGTCTTGCTTCGATAATCAGCATATCGTTCGCCCATTATTTTGTTCAAATAGCGCAAAACATGCAGTTGATCTAGGTCTATATCAAATCACTCCTGCATCAATGAATAAAAGCAAGTAAAAGATTATTCATATATGATTGTAACAAACATGTCGACTATAACATTGTTATTAAGAAAGTTTGCATACAAGTAAACATTTGAATAAATCCACCCTCTCATCCCAAGGAATCTTCGACCATGACACAACGCCAAGTGGTGCACGAGTTTGGACAATTGTACCACAACTGCTAATCAATTCTTTACAATACGTTCCTTCTTGTTCCTCCGTAATTGGCGAGATAGTGATAGCTATTCGACCCTTTAATCTCACCATAACCATTGTATTAGAAAATAGCAGCATGAGACAATGGCCCATCAAAAATACACAAAAACAAAGATAAAAACACCAAATAAACAAGTTATCTAATAAAAACAGCAAAAACAGCAACAAATAGCAAGTGAATATAAGCGAAACAGAAAAAAAAAAAAAGAAATCACAGTAGAAACAATGAAGAAATGGCGAAAAAACAGCAGATCAAGAGTAAATAGCAGCATGAGACAATGGCCCATCAAAAATACACAAAACAAAGCATAAAACACCAAATAAACAAGTTGTCTAATAAAAACAGCAAAAACAGCAACAAATAGCAGTGAATATAAGCAGAAACAGAAAAAAAAAAAAGAAATCACAGTGAGAAACAGTAAGAAATGGCAGAAAATAAAGCGGAATCAATAGCAAATAGCAAGCATGAGACAATGGCCCATCAAAAATACACAAAAACAACATAAAAACACCAAATAAACAAGTTGTCTAATAAAAACAGCAAAAACAGCAACAAATAGCAAGTGAATATAAGCATAAACAGAAAAAAAAAAAAAAAAAAAAAGAAATCTCAAGAGAAACAATGAAGAATGGCAGAAAAACAGCAGAATCGAGAGCAAATAGCAAGCATGAATCAAGTTTTTCTCACAAACAAAGAAATTTCTAGCCTAAAGCATGCTTGCTATGATCAAATATGTAAACTAAGCATTTACCTTGTAAATGATTCACCGAAAGGACCAAAATCTTTAATAATAAGAGGTCCCGATCGATGAATGACGATTCTTAGTTTCTAGGATTTAGTTTGCGGCTCATGGTCATGGCGGCCGGCTCGAATTGGATCAATGGGTCCGCGATTTGGGTGTTGCTTCACCGCTTGCTCATGATGGTAGTGGCCAATTCTATATGGAAAGCTAAAGGTAAGGAATTGGCGACTGCTAGGGTTTGGGTGGTGGTGTCTATTTGATTGAGAGTGTGACGAGTATGGCTGTGGTTTGAGTGCTTGCTTGTGAGAGTGAGCAGAGTGACCGAGTGTGCTAGGGTTTGCGCCTCATCTGTAAGAGAGATTAACGATGACTATGGTGAGCTTTAGTTTCCAGACTTTAGAAAATATTTTGTTTTGTTTAGATTTAGTTTAAACGCACCGTTTTGTTTATATATTTTTTTATTTTAAAAATCATTTCGCAAACTAAACCCATTTTGGAAAAAATTAAAATATTATTTTTAAATTCGGTCAAATATGGACAATATTAAATGTATATCATAAACTCTTAATAAACAAATATTCTATATAAGTATATCATTAATAGTTTAATAGACTAAAATTCTATCACGACTCTATTGTACTTACATGATAAGATGGTTTTATCATAAAGTAATTGTCATTTTTTATTAAATTCATAAAACTAATTGGTTTATAATAAATTATATTTTATAAAAATCTAATTTTATATAATTAAATTGAATTGATAATTTATAATTACATAAAATATAAGAAATTATATTTTATAAAAATCTTATGTGAAAATATATTTTATTTTAAGTTTAAATGATTTTAAAAGAAAATTAACCTTATTATACTTGTTCATAAATTTAATTATATATTCTATAGACAATACGAGTTAATTTTAATTTCAACCTTTAAAATATATGCAATATTATATACTAGCTCATAATTTTCATCAAAATATATATAAGTATTCAATCTTTAAACTAAATTGAACTACCTACCATTTAATTATTATATTAAAATTAAGAAGCGCGTGATCAAATGAGCAATGCATCACTTATAACTAAAAGTTTCTAAACACGAGTAGTCATAAGTCTTCCATCAAAGAATATTTGTAAGTCTTAGAAAAAAATGATAGTAATAATAAGTCAATTGACTTAAATTTACAAAAATTTATTAGTTTTTCATAGGGTTTGTAAAATTCCTGAATCTCGACCGGATTTATGATTTCAGCCTATTGAAGATGTGAAAAGAAAAAATTTTTATTTCAAATTTACTCTTCGGTCGAGATTCGGAACATTTGAAAATCCCAAATGAGATCAAATGAGCAATGTCACGGAATTTGATTTTATAGAAATATATAACAAGTCAACTTAAAGAGTTACATAAATAGTTTTTACGACGCTAAAGAATTTCATTGCTAAATGTCCTTTTACCGAAAAATATTTGTTGTCGCTAAATTTTTTTTATGACGATTTTTTCGTTGTTAAAACTGTTTTAGCAACGAAATTATTATCGTTGCTAAAGTCTTTTCTACGACGAATATTTTTTCGTCGCTAAAATTGTTTTAGTGACTGAAAAGCATTTGGTCGCCATAAGTTAGATTTTGCGATGAAAACTATCATCGCTGAAAATGGTTTTAGCAACGAACAATATTTTGTCGCCATAAGTCAGATTTTGCGACAAAAACGATTGTCGCTCAAACCACTTTCAGCGACAAACACCATTTGCTCGCTATATGTATTTAGCAATAAATAAAAATCGTCGCTAAAGGGCTCAATTTCGTCGTAAAATAGTTACTTTTAGCGACGAAAAGTTTCGTCGTAAAATATTGCATTTTTGTCGCTAAAGATGTTGGCGCCAATATTTTTTTTTCCCACTAAATGTTTTTGCGATGACAATAGTCATTTGTCGCAAAATATCATTTTTAGCGACGAAATCTTCGTCGCTAAAAATAATAATTAAATATTATTATTTTTTCATTATTTTTAGCGACGAACAAAAATTTGTGTCGCTAAAAACCTCTTTTAGCGACAAAAAAAATATTCGTCGCTAAAAGTTTCGTCGCTAAAAACCAATATTCTTGTGGTGCATACAAGGGTCTGTGTCCCAAGTGATAATTACATGCCCAGGTTTCCCAAAAGCATATAATAAACAAACCAGACTAATGATGAGCATATAAAATACACATTTTAGCATAAGTCCAGGTAACCAAGGAGGATGGCTTAGTAAATTGATAAAATGAAAACAGGCCAGCACTTCTAAAATTTCGACCTAGTTCTAACCCCAATCGAACTTAATAAAGACATCGATACAATTTAAATAAAAATAATTAATATTTCTAAAGTACAATTTGCCTCATCATCGCCAACCCCAAAGAATTATAATCTAATAAGGGTCTAATTCTTCCAAAAGGAAAAAAAAAAAAAGAACAACTACCGGAAGAAGATAAACGTCAACAATAACGGCTTCTAAAACGCTAGTTAACGACAAAAATTCTTCTCATATATAGAATCAATCGTGACGGTGTTCGGAAGCCTAGTTCTCCGATGATTCTTTTTCAACTAATTCACAATCTCCGGCCTCTTCTTGGAGCACCCGCTCTGTGTCGCTCATTCCACGCCTTCAAAAACAAAATCATATAATTAGTTGAATATATGGGGAAAAAAAAACCTGAGATCGAAGATTGAGAGATCGAAGTTGAAAGTGTGGGATTCACCGACTCTCTTTGTTGCTGGTGAAAGCTGCCGGAAGTGTTGAGAGAGAGGCTTCGCTGAGTTTGAGAGAGAGGCAAGTGTTGAGGGAGAGAGGCTTCGCTGAATTAGGGCTTTCTCCGTTTATATTTATTTAAGGATAAAATTGAAAATATTAAAATTAAACGAGGGTAATATAAAAAAATAAGATCTTTTAATTATGTGGAAGCCAAATTTCCTTACATGATGATAAAAAAACTAAATTCTCCAAATAATAGAAATTGAGATTGGAAAGGAATTTGATTTCCAGTTAATTTTTATCAACCGAACAAAAGAAATTAAAAAGAAAATGGAATCCTACCTTAATTTCCTGCAACCAAACATAGCATAAGGATATCTTAGAATGTATATTCATGTGATGCGTTCATGCCTTTATATAAGCAACAATATGATAGCTATACGTTCGAACTTTGAACAAGTAACTTCCATTAACCCCTTGGAAGTTACTTTTAAAAATTTGAACATACAAGGTATTTCATCACATGACATACAAGATGTATCAACTTTGAGATACATCATCTATGCCTTAATAGATTCTGCATGTAATCATTTGATCACATGTATATTAGCAGATCAGAATAGATAGTAATTTAATTTATCAAAATATATTTATTTATTTTCTTTTTAAAATATGCAAAATATTAGAAAATGTATAACTTAATAAATAAATATGAATAAAATGGAAATTAATATGTGATTTTAGGCGTTGTGGTAATATAATATATTCGAAATTTGAATTGATAGAGGAAAGGAGATATGCGATGGGAATAATTTACGTTATTTTTTTTGCAAATTTTAATTTAAAAAATCATTAACTTTACCAACAAATGTGAACAAATGATTTTTTTTTAGTTTATTTAAATGATAGTTTTTTTAATTTATTAAAAAACCTAGAAAAACATAATATTACAGATATTACACTGGTGTTGTAGGACTTACAGAGGTTATTCTAACTTAAAATTTTGACGTGAGTTTTGAATATAGTTGATTTCAAGTAATCCATTTGTAAAAATTGAAAGTCAAAGTAGTATTTAATGATGATAATTCATCTATCATTAGATTTTTTAAAATTAATAACTTAAGATTTTAAGTCAAAATTTTAAATTAGAATAACTTAACCTTACATAATATATTTTCATTTTTTCTTTATGAGTGATTTTATTTAAAAATAAGGGAAACTTACCAATCTTTCATTTTTTGTTGATTTTGTAAACAAATTAGGGATCAAACCAGTGGAATTAAACCTTGTAAACCAAATCAACAGTATCATAATGATTTTTCTTGTTGGAATTAAACCTTGTAAACCAAATCAACAGTATCATAATGATTTTTCTTAACAAGAGTAGAAAATACTAATAATGATAGAGGCTAAAGGAGGAGGCGGTTTCATATGAATCACGTCTTTAAAGAAACCAATTGAGTCCTTCAAAGTGAAGTTACCTGATTTGCATTTCTCATGGAGGAATATAGAGAGTTCATTATATCTATTCCATCAGTTTCATATTTAAATAAACTGCAAAATGGTTTTTTGAGCCCACATGGAAAGGCTGGATACCAACAAATGTTGTGTAGAAACGCGGGTTGAGCAGATTACCAATTTACGGTAACTGTGACTGCTGGAGAAACTTAAATGTGATGTAAATAATTTCAAGGAAAATTGAAACAATAATTTACGTGGTTTAGTATAAAGACTACATCCACGAGCAAAGACTGGAAAATAATTTTACTAACAAGTGAGAACTTACAAATTGGAAAAAAAAAAGTCACAAAACTCAATTCCCCAATACACCCAAATGAATTCTCCTAACTCTCAAGTGTAAGCTCTCTCTCAACTCTCTCAATTGCTTCACTTGCAATTGCTCTCAATTGTCGGATGCCTTAACAAATGAAGAACAATAGTTATTTATAGGAATGCATGGTAGCACTATTTCACCAAACCTTTAAAATTGTCAATGTTTGTTTGGTGATTACCTTATTTTCAGCCAAATTTTGAACAATTTGGCTTTGAACAATTTTGGCCAAACTTTGAACATGTGCTTTCATTTGACTTTTTCAACAATTATCCACATCGGTGAAGATTTATCCAAATCTGAGCCGACTACCAACGAACCATCATTCCCAAAGTGGCTGCATTTCTGTGACTGCCTACTTACCCAAATTTTGAGATTAAGCCAACCGTAGTTCAAAATATTACTGAACTCCCTTATATATTAAATGATCTTCCAATCTTTACCTTTCTCACTGTTTTAAACTTTCAGGATATTGACCAAGTTTAGACAATGCTCAAACTTGATCATTGTCACCACCTTGGTCAACATATCTGCGGGATTCTCTGCAGTCTTGATTTTCTAAAAAAAGAATCTTCCCCTCATTAATAATTTTCCTCAAAAAGTGAAATCGTACATCGATATGCTTCGTACGCACATGATAAACTTGATTATTTGCTAAGTGAATAGCACTTTGACTGTCACAAAATAGGTTAACATGCTCCTGGATCAATCCCAAGTTTCCAAGCAAACCTTGTAACCAAACAGCCTCTTTAATAGCCTCCTTAATTGCCATATACTCGGCCTCTGTGGTTGACAGTGCAACTGTAGACTGTAATGTAGACTTCCAACTAATTGGCCCTTTAGCAAGAGTAAATACATATCCGGTGGTTGATCGTCTTTTGTCTATATCACCGGCATAATCAGAATCAACGTACCCAATCACACCTTGACCAAGTGTGTCATTTCTTTCAAACAGTAAACCAACATCAACGGTTTTCTGAATGTACCGTAGAATCCATTTTATAGCTTACCAATATCCTTTACTAGGATTATGCATATATCTGCTCACCATACTAACTGCTTGTGAATTGTCAGGCCTTGTACACACCATTACATACATCAAGCTACCAACTATATTTGAATACGGAACTTGCAACATTTATTCTTGTTCCTCATCCGTTGAAGGAGATAGTTGTGCAGAAAGCTTGAAATGAGAAGCCAATGGAGTACTTACAGGTTTTTTCTGATCATTCATGCCAAACTGTTGTAATACCCTCTTCAAATATTACTTCTGAGACAAGCTGACTTTACCACGAGCTCTATCTCTGCATATCTCCATGCTAAGAATCTTCTTAGCTTTACCTAGATCTTTCATCTCAAATTTTTGATTGAGTTGAGTTTTTAACTTCTCAATCTCATCTTTGTTCTTAGATGCTACTAGTATATTATTGACATACAAGAGTAAATATATGAAAGATCCTTCTTGTAGCTTGGGAAAATACACACAATGATCAAATTTATTTATTGTGTACCTTTACCCTTTCATAAACCGATCAAATCGCTTGTACCAGTACCTCAGAGATTGTTTTAATTCATAAAGTGACTTTGTCAATTTGCAAACCCAATTTTCTTTTCCAGCAACTCTAAATCCATCTGGCTGAGTCATGTAGATTTCCTCTTCCAAATCACCATATAAGAACGTGGTTTTCACATCAAGTTGAGCTCAAGATCATATTGTGCAACAATGGCTAGCAAAATCCGAATAGACGAATGTTTTACGACTAGAGAAAATACCTCATTATAGTCTATTCCTTCTTTCTGAGCATAACCTTTCGCTACCAATCTAGCCTTGTATCGAATTTTATCTTTACGAGTAAATCCGTCCTTTTTTGCATATATCTATTTGCACCCAATTGCCTTTTTGTCTTTGTGCAGTTTAACTAACTCTCAAGTTCTATTTTTTTGAAGAGACTGCATTTCTTCATCCATTTCTTGCTTCCACTGTACATTTTCAAGGCTATTTACTGCTTCTCTGTAAGTGGAAGGAACATCACCATCTACAATTGGAAGTGCATAGGCCACCATATCAACAAAGCGAGCAGGTCTACGAATTTCTCTTCGTGGCCTTTTATATGCAATTGAATCTTGTTGCTCTAAAGGTTCCTAAGTCAGAACCTCTTCTTCATCTTCGGTCGATTGAGAATCATCTACCTCTTCAACACTAGCTAGATCATCTTTAACCTTTTCAAGCTCCACCTACTGCAAAGTACTACTGGTGTTATCATCCTTTTGTGAATCCTTTTGTTTTAACATGACTAATTCATCAAAAGTCACATCTCTGCTGAAAATGATCTTCTTCGTATTTGGACACCATAAACAGTATCTTTTTACTCCACCAGTTATACCCATGAACAATGTTTTCTTCGCTCTTGGGTCTAACTTAGATCTCTTTACATGATAATAAGCAGTGGAACCAAAGACATGTAAAGTATCATAATCAGTAGCAGGTTTACCAGTCCACATTTCTATGGGTGTTTTGCCCTCAATTGCATCTGATGGTAAATGATTAATCAGATGGCACGCATATACAACAGCCTCAGCCCAAAATTCCTTGCCCAATCCAGCATTAGACAACATACACTGAACTTTCTCCAGCACAGTTCGGTTCATGCGTTCTACCACCCCATTCTGTTGTGGTGTACCTCGAACAATGAAATGTCGCACAATGCCTTCATCTCGGCATACTTGTAAAAATGGATCATTCTTGTACTCACCACCATTATCTGAGTGAAGTCTTTTAACCTTTCGTTCAGTCTGAGTCTCGACCATCTTCTTCCATTTCAGAAATACACTCAAAACATCATTTTTGTTCTTCATCAAATACACTCATACTTTTCTTGAATAATCATCAACAAAAGTAACAAAATAATACATACCTCCTAAAGAAGCTACTCTAGTAGGTCCCCACACATCACTGTGAACATAGTCCAGAATCCCTTTTGTATTGTGAATTGCTGAACCAAACTTTACTCTTATTTGCTTGCCCAAAACAAAATGTTCACAAAATTCTAATTTGCAAGAATTTGCACCTTTCAATAAGTCTTACTTAACCAAAGTATACAAAGCTTTTTTATCGGCATGTCCCAAACGGATATGCCACAACTTGGTTGCCTCTGAATCTGCATCCTTTCTCAAAACTGTTGATGCTGATCCAATAACTGTACTCCCTTGGAAATAATACAAGTTATTTCTTCTTGTGCCTTTCATCATCGTTAGTGCACCAGCTACTACTTTCAAGAATCCATCTCTCATAGTGATTGTAAGCCCTTTGGATTCTAGGACTCCTAATGAGATGAGATTTTTCTTTAAGCTTGGTACATAGTGAACTTCTATCAAGACTTGGATTGAGCCATCATGATTCTTCAATTAGATTGAACCTATTCCCATGGTTTTACAAGCATTGTCATTGCCCATAAAAACAACTCCATCATCTAGCTTCTTGAAGCTAGAAAACCAGCCCTTATTAGGACACATATGATAAGTACAACCTGAACCCAAAATCCACTCATCTGATTAACATGTCAACGTCATACCAACCAGACTAAATTCTGACTCCTCATCATACTCTGCATCAGAAATAGCTTTGCCCTTTTGTAACTTAGGACAATTCTTTTTCCAATGCCCTTTCTCGTGACAAAAAGCACATTCATCTTTGGCAGGCCTACCTTTAGACTTGCCTTTTTTCCGTGTTCATGGCTTTGTGAACGATCTCATCATCAATACTTCAGAATCGTATCTCCGTGATCCTTTTTATCATTCTTTCCGGTCTCAAGATTATACAGATGCACTACATACAGCATCAAATGTGACACTGTCCTTCCCATGAAGTAAAGTGGTGGTGAGATGGTCACAATCATCAAAAAGCGAATTCAACAGCAACAATGCCTTATCTTCATTTTCAAAATTCTCATCCAAATTTAGCAAATCTACTAATATTTTATTGAATGAGTTAATATGGTCATTCATCGACATACCAGGTGCATACGTGAATCGATAGAGTTTCTTTTTCATATAAAGCCTATTTTCAAGGCTTTTCCTCATATATTTTTCTTCCAGTGTCTTCTACAATTTCTTTGCCAATGTCTCCCTCATAACAGAGTACTTCTGATCTTTAGCCAGACATAGGCGAATAGTACCACATACCTGTCTATTGATTTTTATCCATTCCTTGTCATCCATCTTTTCAGGCTTTTCTTTTAGAGCGAGATCCAGCTCTTACTGATATAAGACATCCAACACCTTACATTGCCACATACCAAAATTATTGGTACCATCGAATTTCTGCACTTCAAACTTTGCATTAGTCATAGTAGTCCTTGTTGACGAAGACGACGACTACGCTTCTGCCATCATTCTCAACCTCAAATAATCAGTGGCTTCAACAACTATTCACACTTCAAAAAAAAAGTCTCTATGGTGTTTATTTCGCGTGAAAAAATGCACCTGGAAAGTTCTCAAGAAAATGGAGGGGTCACAATGGTCCCACTTAAAATCTAGACTCCTTAGACTCTTATCGTCTTGCTGACAGAACTTTCGTAGACATGCAAAAATATACACTACTTACAATAGACTGTTCTTCAAATACAAATGGTCGTATCTAGTACCGTATCTGTGAATAGTATCATATACGTGAACAGTATTTTATACGTGAACAGTATCATATACCCCAAGTACGAACCTTCGCTCTGATACCAATTTTTGTGCGGAAGCGCGAGTTGAGCAAATTACCAATTTATGGTAACTGTGACTGTTGGAGAAACTTAAATGTGGGTAAATAGTTTCAAGGAAAATTGACACAATAATTTACGTGGTTCAGCATAAAGCCTACATCCACGAGCAAAAACTGGAAGATAATTTTACTAACAAGTGAGAACTTACAAATTGGAAAGAAAAACTCACAAAACTCAATTCCCCAATACACCCAAATGAATTCTCGTAGCACTCAAGTGGAAGCTCTCTCTCAACTCTCTCATCAATTTCTTCACTTGCAATTGCTCTCAATTGTGGAATGCCTTAACAAATGAAGAACAATAACTATTTATAGGAATGCATGGTAGCACTATTTCATGAAACCTTTAAAATTGTCAAAGTTTGTTTGGTAATTACCTCATTTTTTGCCAAACTTTGAATAATTTGGCTTTGAACAATTTTGGCCAAACTTTAAATATGTACTTTCATTCGACTTTTTCAACAACAAATATAATTGTAATGATGATACATTAAGAATTTATTTTGACCCTTTAGTTCCAAAATTAATCACACAAATTAGTTAGGATAGCGACAGCAAATGCCAATTAATAACTAGTAACTGACAAAGAATAATCGTAGTGTGTGTATTTTCTGCTGTTATTAAATCCATTATTTTCATTGTAGAAAAGAAAATTTGAATCTTTTGAATAGTTTTGACAAAGAGGTGAAAATTGTTGCAACTCATTAAGAAAATGAAGGTAGATATATAATTAAAAGAAAAAAGGGATTTCTTCAAAAGTGAAATGTAGTTGTTAGAGCATAAATAAAAAATAATGTGAGGAGCTACTCAGCACTCAACTGCTTTCTAATTTGTATCAAGTTGGAAGAAGGGAAGAAAAAAAAAATGAAACGCACAGAAATATATCTCTCGGCATTGATGCATGATTAGTCCTTTATAACTTTATCACATATATGACATGTGGTATAAATACAGACACATGTATGACATGTCAATTATAGTTTCAGCTTAGAGATGATGAGCTGCTGATTGTCAAGCAAATTTAGAGATTCACGGTCAGGACTCAAGATCACGTGCGGCAAGATTGCTTTATGAGATTGGAAAGATTTTATTTTTTTAAGATATTGATAATTATATTTCGTAAACATATATTGATAACTAAGATTGACTTTTTTGTGCACACACGTTCTTAGTTCTTACTTTATCCCATAGTATTATGCATAAATATAAAATATTTTGACACGTAAAACTAATTTTTTCACCCAAGGATAGTCATTCTTTCTTTTTATTGATTGACTGGAAAAATGCTGATGTGAAATATCAATCTTAGTGTCACAAGACGAATGAAGTACGTTAATTTATTCCCTTCTTAGAGAGGATGCCCAAGCCTTTGCGGCTTTGCCTGATCGAGATCTGAAAACGTTTGAGCAAAAAGGGAAGAATATGAGATAAAAAAATTTTTAGCGACTGAAACAAATCTACCAGTAATGGTGGAAATATTTTACCAATCAGAGAATATAATAATGTTCCTATGTGAGAAATATGTAACTGAAAATGACCTTGACTGAGAAATATGCTACATATGGTCTGCCTTCCTAAAGTTAATTTTCTTGTTGTTTCATTAAAATGCATGGAATTGATACGGATTAGGCAGTAAAGCTGCTAGCTATAGTAAGTAAGAATGCCCTAGTAACACAATAAATTAATTAATAATTAACGAAACCAATTAGACAAATGCCTAATGCCTTTCTGTAACTATTTAAATAACATACTGGTACTATTACATAGCTTTTAATGCATATGTGAACATAAATAGCGATTGCTGTGTTACACTATTAGAAACTTTGTAATCATAATTAGAAGAAAGATATTAATTAGAAGATATAGTACAAGAATTCGGTTATGACTTTTCTTTATTGAAATTAACACTAACGAAATTTGTTATCTTATATATAAAGGCCAACTATAACTAATATGGATAATTAGCTTTCACTAATCATGCATTAATGAAAATAAAATAGATAACTTTCAAATCTTGAATTAATCACATAATTAAGTTACAAGCCAAACTTTAAGTAGATTAACCCTATAAATACTCTTATCATGTTTTCCCCAACAGTCACTACAACAAGTACAAAAAATAAATGATATATTAAGTTACAAGTACAAACTTTAAGTAGCTTTTAATGCATACGTGAACTTAATTAGCTGTTGCTGTATTGCACTATTAGAAACTATGTAATATAGTGAAAGAATTCCGTTATTACTTTTTAATATTGAAATTAACACTAACAATTATGGTTAATCAATACTCACTTGACCAGATTATCGTGAAACTTTATCTTATAAAAGCCAACTAATATGATAATTAGTTCTCACTAATCATGCATTAAAGAATAAAATTTGATAACTTCCAAATCACATCATTTACATGGCAAACTTTAAGTAGATTAACCCTATAAATACTCTTATGTTTTCCCCAACAGTGACCACAACAAATCTGAAAAAAGAAGAGCAAACCAATGCTTTGTAAATTTCTTTTTGAGTACTCATTTATTTTAATTCCTAGCAATGGAGACGAAGAAGCCTCGTGGCGGTCGTCAAAAGATTGCAGTTTCAAAAATACCAAAGAAATATCATCTTCAAGTAACCATCTCTAAACGTCGCGCTGGAGTGTTCAAAAAAGCTTGTGAGCTTAGCACACTTTGTGGTCTTGATATTGTCCTAATAGTATTCCCTCCCACCAACAAAGCCTTCTCATTTGGCCACCCCAATGTTGATTCAATCATTGATTGTTATCTTGCTCGAAGTCCTATTAACGAATTGAACTTGAACAATTGAAGCCGACGATGGAAGAGGTAAAGAAGAATGTGAAACAAGAAGCTATCAAGATTTTGATCTATTCCAAAAATAACCCTTCACCATTTTTTTGTGTGAATAATCAAAATATTAAGGGAATTGCCAATTTCCTTCTTACTATATTTAATATGTATTATTTACCTCCATATTATTTTTTTCATAATCAATAACCCCATATTCCATAAGCTTACAATATTACTCTTATTTTCAAATATACTTTTATTTATATTTATTATAAATTATATAAATCACATGAATAAAAATTAAAATAAAAAAGTTAAGATTAAAAACAAGAAATATACGTTTTGATAATAAATTAATAATAAAATAATTTTCTTATATTTTTTCATTTTATAAATATTTTCTTATGATAAATAATAAGAAAATTATTATAAAATAATAAAAATATAAAAAAAAAATTATTATAAGAAACTTGAATGATAAATAAAAAATTATTATAAAATAAATAATAAATTTTTCTTGTGTTTTTTACATTTAATTTTAAAATATTTATTATAACAAAAAGTTTATAAAGTAAAAAAAGAATAAGAAGTTGATATGAATTTTATTGAAAAATTAATTTATCATAATCTTTCTTCTAACGTTAGTGACGACCCTTTACAAGAATAGTTAACTCACTTTGGTTTGGTTTTTGACCAGATTAATTCTTGACTCGATTCATCACAATTCATGGATACTAATAACGGGAAGTTAAAAGAAAAAAAATTGGCACCATTTGGGAAAAATCTCATCCATAAGAATCACTACTAAAGCACGAGCTTAAACCTTCACCCAACACTTTGGAGTATACTTCCTTGGGAAAAAAAAAACACATAGCAAGAAATCACCTCATCATCCCTTGACAATAACTAACTAAATGAAAGTAATATTTACCCCTGCCATATTTGAAAAAGGAGGTTCCGACTAGAAGAATTTAAGGATATTTGCAGCGATGAAAAGGCTAAAAATTACAAAAAGCAAATGAAAGTCATTCATGATAAGTATATCATAAGAAAATCTTTTACACCATATCAGAAAGTGCTTTTATTCAATTATCACGTGCATCTATCCCGAGGTAAGTGACACTCTCGATGGTCTGGACACTTTATTGTTCATATTGCTTTTCCACATGGAGCGATTGAAATTAAGAATCTAAAGAACGGTGTCATTTTTGAAGTTAATGATAAAAAATTAAAGCTATATCTAGAGTACCAACCACATGACGAAGACACCGAAATCAATTTGAGTGACCCATCAAATTTGACTTGAGACCTTTCCATTTCTTTTCAATGATTTAATTTCTTTTTATCATTTTATTTCACTATTCTCTTATCCAAGATTATTTATTTTCTGCTAAAGTGTGTGCGATTACCAATCATATTTTCTTTTATTACTTATCATGAATACCTCAATTAGACAGATCATCTTTGTCCAACTTAAGCGACTTTTACATGTGAAGCATCATCTAAATGGCTTGCTCCATGTTTTTCAATCACATTCTGTTTGGGACCTTCGACCACCACTATTAATATCCCACTTTGAAGACTTAAAAAGATAATTTCAGGAAATCGAAGGTGGTATCTATGGAATCCAACTGGAACTTGAGGTTAATTCAATAAGAGAACGCTTGTAAGTAGTTGTTTGCTTATACGCATTTTTTTTACGTTGTGTGTTTTTATTTTCTTTTGTTTGCTTTCACAAGTTACTTGATTTTGTAGGCTTTATTTTATTTAAGTGTGCTTTAAATTTTTACCCGGTTAAGTGGCGAATAACAATACTCCATTTCAATTAAAGTCGGTTACTTCAGTTTTCCATAATAACTTATATCTAAGGAGACGAAATGGGTAAAAACATAATTTTGGCAAAGCTTCATAAGCGATTTCCTTTACTTCCTCAGAATACTCTCCTTATGATCTATAAAGCTCGGTCTGAATGCATGTGATTACTTATGAGAAATAATATCCCTTCTGACATTTGATGGTTAATTGAAGCCCAAGTAGGATTGGTAGGTGAGTTATCTCCTAAATTTATTACATATATGCCTGATTGTAGTAAAGGAAACTACTCAAGAAAATGAAGAGCTTAACGACTTCCAGTTGCTTGTCATAGTGTGCCCAAAGATAATACAAGAAAAAGACATGTACTTTAGGAATTGTGTCTGATAACAGGGAAGACAACATTTAATTTATTAGGGATGCCTTGAATAAAAATTCATTGGATAATATCCTTTATTTATTGAAACGCATCTTAGTGGATACATACAAATAGCAATTCTCCAGTTATGGTCATTATTCTATAAAGAACATGCAAGATATAGTCTCGGGAATTTAACTATAAACGATTCTATTTGCCATTTTATAAGAAAACTGGACGGGAAGCCTATCTTTGACCTATAGAGGGCGTTCAATCCGTTTCTGAACGTAAAACTAGAGGAAGATGTGAGCCACAATCACAACTACTAGTACCCATCATTTGAAAAATGCACCACTTCCTCTACAGCTATGTATCATTATAGTTGTTATTAAGATTTTTAAATATGAGCATATTTTGTTATAACATTCACAAGTTTTTTTTTTTAATAATTGTCTCAATGACAACACTTTCAAGTAGACAATTTAAGAATATTTATGTGGTTTCTTGGTTTCACTATAGAAAGTATAAAGAGTTTGTTGAGGCAGTTATAAATCTTGGTCGAGTCCTAGCAGAGAGAAACATAGACTTAGTATATGGAGGAGGTGATCGAGGGTTATCAAAGCTTATTGCAAAAGCTGCCTACAATAGAGGATGTTAGATTCTAGGCATCATTCCGAAAGCTTTAAGACCTCTTGTAAGCATGCTAGGCCCACCACGCAAGAAAGATTATCTGAAATGTTACAATTTGCCAAAGCTTTCAATTTCTTGCCAGGAGATCTTGCAACTTTAGAGGCATTATTTATATTTGCATCTTGGGTCAATCTGAACATTCATAAAAAACCCATCAATTTGTTAAATGTTAATAACTTTTATAATGACTTACTTGCATTTTTAACCATGCAATAAAAAATCATTTCATTCCTTTCATAATAAAAAACTTTTTATTGTGCCCTTATTGCTAACGAGTTACTTGATATTTTACAAGATTATAGACCAGAACCAGATCCTAGGACCTCTTCATTAGATTGGTCGACTGATTATGGTAGTAGCAGTAGTAAGAAGCATAAATTAGATTTAGATTTAACTCTCCATCTATAATTATTTTCTTTCATTTTGTGTTGCAGCACTCAGGTGATGTCTTCTAAACCTTACTTATTTCCTTTAAAATATTGAGGACAATGTCTCATTCTGGTTGGGGGAGAGAATAGTTAATGATTAAGCAATGTCTTAATTTTAGAGAAGTTTTTACTAATTTTTATTATAAAACCTAACTTTGGCTTAATTTTGAGTCGAATATAGAGTGTAGTGACTCTAAAAACACATCTTTTTAGTCTTGGAATTAAAAAATAAAAAAATTAAAATTAAAAAAATTAGACATTTTATGTGATCTTTTGACATTGGATGATATGATGACTTTCAAATTCTTATATTTGTATTACCTTTGGCCTTGAGTTATGTTACATCATATTTGCTACTCTACATGCTAATGTTGGTGACAAATGTAAATTGAGAGAGCAGACGAGTAAAATTAGTTAAGTTACTTGAAGGAATGCATATATCTTAATAAATTCCTAGTAAGTTTTTGAGCCCATCATTTTTCTTGAGAGTAACTCTTTTTACCCATTTTTCGTACAGTTTAGCAATTTACTATACATGATCTCTATATTTTCCTTTGAGTCAAACATTTAAATATCCATAGTTAGCCTTTTTGAGCCTAAATAAAATAAATAAATAAAAAATTTATGTTTTCTTTGTTAACTCATCGTCCTGTTCTACTCCAATTTAGAGTAGTACCCTACGTTTTATGTGTTACATCACCTACTCATGTTTGAGAAATTTTTAGATGATTATTTTTAAAAGAAATCATGCAATATATATATATATATATATATATATATATATATATATATATATATATATATATGAAAGAGAAAAATAATGTGTAAATGAAAAAAAAAAAGAAAAATAATAATAAATGAATTAACCTTATAATTTCCAAAAGATCTCTATTTTTTTCTCAAATAAGACCTTATTTTTCCTATTTTTCCTTCTTTGTAGCCATATCCTTAACCTATGTTACATCCTAATAAAAGTCTTTCTTTATTTTAGGAAACTATAGTATGAAATCGAAGGTAGTAATATGGACTAAAATGATATAGTGATATATATAAAAAAAAAAAAAGTTAGTTTGACTATCATTTCATTTTATTTGGTGTCATATTATATTCTAAGCTGTGGATATTATTCTTGGTAAGAGTGTGTGATATTGCCATTCATTAATTTCTCTCAAATTATCATTTTTAGAATGAATTTTTTCTTGAGTTTATTTTTTTTCTGAGAGTATCACTTTAACCTGTGAGATTTTGAGGTTGAGTCACACTTGAAAGTAACTTAATTAATATAGCTTTGTTAATCGATCAGTTTTCATATGTTTGTTTAACTGACTCATATGGACGGTTGATGTGGGAGTGATATCTCTTTAGACTGAAGATAATGCTTATACTTTTATTTGATTATTGTCATTAATCTAATTGAAGAAGTAAACATAATTGCCATTAAAAAAATAGTTGAATTTTGTTATCGCTTAATTTGCTAGGGACTAGTAATAAGCTGGTTCGGGGTGTGTTGAGTCCTATAGATTATATATTTATAAAATGTAAAATCATCATTTTTCACTCTAAGTCTCACTAACATCTTTACTTTTATGTATTTTGAGTCCCTTAATATTTAATTATATATTTTTATGTGTATTTTTAATACTTTATGTATTTTAGGGGTATTTTAATTATTTTCCTATAAACGAGAAGTCGGACAGCAAAACGGACACTATTTCTGAACTCAGAACAGCTGAAACCCTTAGAAAAGATATAAAGGGCAAAAGTATAATTTTAAGATTTTGGTGGCCTTGGTAATGTGTCGTTGACCGATGATGTGGCATTAACGGAAGATGTGGCAGAAGTCTATTGGAGCAAAAAAATGAGCTTACAATACATACAATGCACTGAATATACTCGTTGACTTTTGCGTTGAATGATGACATGGTAGAATATTAGTAGACTAAAACATAGAATGACAGCCCTGGTGACGTGTTCCAACCACGTGGTGCAATCCTAGGCGTCCAAATTGCTTTTATCCGATGGACGTGATTTACTCGTTGTATATATAAATAGGGGGCTCCCTTCTTAATTTGACACCCCTGAATCCATTTTTGAACTCTATTTTTTATAATTCATTCTTCATCTTGTATTTTCTATGTATTTTAATAAAATTTTCATTTTAGCCTTAGTTATAAAATGAGTAGCAAGCTTAGGTTAAAAGAAGCCTCAACATAATCTATGGGCTTAATTTGGTAAGTTTATTTTTACTTTCTCTAATTTATTTAAATTGTTTTTACTTATCGTAGACAGATAGTAATAATCTTGTCTAGATATTGCATTGGTATACTGGCTCCCTAGCGCAAGATTATTACTATTTGACACGATGAGTACTTTACATTAGATTTATTAGGAAAAAAGCTTCCTCTAATTTATGTAGTTGGCCTAGATTCATTGTTGACATAAAATTTATCTAGGTTAATTAATGGATAGTCTTGCCACCTTATCGACAATTACATTATTATTACCTAGCACAATGTTTTATTGGTACCATACTGAGTATAAGATTATTCTTCCTGGCACAATGAGCACTTGATGTCATATTTATTAGAGTTAGGTTTATGAGAAGTGGAAATACCCCTTATAAATTAATTGAAACTAAAAAATAAATATAAAGCCTATAGTGAAATGTTGAGTGTGAATTCTAAGACCCAAACACTTTATTGTATTGATCAATTCTCAATTTATTCCTACCATTTTAGTTTCAGTCTTAGGATAAAATAAACTATGAAATTTTACAACAAGTAAATTAAATAATAAAGAATAATAATAACTCTACATAATTAAAATCCACCTTCTCGTGAGATCGACACACGTCACTATTAATCTATATTTCAATAGATTTGTGAGCTTGCACGTTCAATAAAATTTGCAGAATAAAAAGTTCTAGGATACTATATCTAGATCACGAAAATTACCTAGATAAAATACTCAAGCGATTTAATATGACACACTGTAAACCAATTAGTATGATTGTGTGTACGGCAACAATTCTCCATAAGAAATTTTGTCCAATAAATAGATTTGAAATAAAATAAATACAAAATATTTATATTCTATATATATTTACTTTACGAACTGACTAGTAGATGTGATGTCATTGAATTATTTTATCGTTATGTAAATGATGATATCAAAATCATATAAGCTAGCAAGATGGAACTTTTGACCCTCCTCTTGTTGTCTCATATGTTAGTATCGGTACTGGTGCTGTTGTATCTATGGTTGCCTCTCGTGCAAAAAAAAAAAACTAAGAAATTCACTACCTATAATTTTAAATGGTGGCAATAGAAAATATTCTTTTACTTGACCATTTTGAATCTTACGAGACTCTTGAAGGAAAATGCTCTTATATCTAGAGAGGAGAAGTTGATGTCTAAGTGATCAGTGCTATTGATGATTTGAATTATTTCAATTTTTTTTTGCAGGAATTATTTATTGAATGGCTTGAGTGATTCTTTATACTATGTGTATGCTAGAAAGAAAAGAGCCAAAGAGCTGTAGGAGTTAATAGAACGGAAATATAAAACCAAAGAAGCTGATATTAAGAAGTTTATTATAGGCCACGTTCTAAATTATAAGATGGTGGATTATAAAGCTATTATAAGTCAAGTTCAAGATTTGCAGCTAATTTTGTCATAAATTAATGTCGAAATGATGGATTTAAGTGAAATTTTTCAAATGGCTGCCATCATTAACTTGTTGCCACCAGTACGGAAAGATTTCAAGTGTTATATAAAGCACAAGAGAAAGAAAATGAGTCTTAAAGATCTGATTATTAAACTTCAAGTTGAAGAAATAACAAAAATATTGACAAGAAAAATGTCATTTCCGTGGTTGAGGGGAATGCTATGAAAAATATTCAGAATAACAAGAATGAGAAGTCCAACAAGAACAAGCTAGGTCGAAAGAAGGAGTATCCAAGAAGCAAACCATATTTCAAGGGAAATGCTTTAACTATGATAAAATGGATCACAAGGCTTCGAAATACAAGTCGCTAAAGAAAAAAAAAATAAAAAAAATTTATATGATATAGGACATCTCATAAGATATTTTGTAATATTTTTTGTAACGGTTTTTGAAGTGAATCTGGAGGGCTATAATCCAAAAGAATGGTGGATTGGTACTAATACCACTCGATATGTATACTTAAACAAGGAAATGTTTATTTTCTTTGAATCTGTTGAAAATGGTGAAAAGTTATATATGGGGAATTCAACATCTAAGATAGAGGGTTAAGGAAATGTGATTCTGAAGATGACTTGTCGGAAAGGACTAACTCAAAATAACGTTTTGTACCTACTAGAAATTCGCTAAAATCTCGTAACTGGATCGCTTTTAATCAAGCATTGATTTTGGATGGTGTTTGAGTTTGAGAAAGTAGTTTTGTCTAAAAATAGAATGTATATGGGAAAGGAATGTGCAACCGATTAGTGTTCAAACTAAATGTAATAGTTATAAAACTAAAGAATAATAAAGTTGTTTCTTCTGTTTATTTTCTATGGCATGGTAGATTAGGACCTATTAATTATAATGCCTGCGTAAGTTAATTATCATGAATTATATACCTATTTTCCAAATTGATATGAAACATTAGTGTGAATCTTGTGTTAAGTCAAAACTAACGAGGTCATTATTTCAAAGAATTGAAATTAACACTAAATCAATTTACTTAATGCATAGTGATATATGTGATTTAAATCCATATAGTCAATGGTTACAAAAAATTTTGATATGTGTATTTGTTAAAAAGCAAGGATAAAGTTATAGATAAGTTTATTCTTTATAAAAATAAAATTAAGAGTCAACTATATATAAAAATTAAGGAGTTAAAAATTGATATAGGTAGTGAGTATGTAATTTTATTTAAGTCACATTGTAAAAATATGGAATCATACATCAAATTACAGCTCTTTATTTATATCTATCCAATGAGATTGCTGAACAAAAAATTCATACATTGAAAGAAATGATGAATGCAATGTTGATAAGTTATGAACTATATCTCCGAATACATAGGGGAAGTTGTTTTACCAGCTAATTACATTTTAAATAAAGTATCAAAAATTAAAAAAAAATAAAAAACAAAGAAAACACTTTATGAATTATGGAAAGTAGAGTACTTTCCTACAAATACTTATAAGTGTAGGGTTATCTAGTTAAAGTGGTCATTGCTCCACCAAAGAAGGTGAAGATAAGACCAAAAACTATATATTGCATTTTTGTTGGTTATGGATATAACAATAATGCTTATCGATTTCTTTTGTATGAGTCAAATATACTAGATATTCACAAGAATATACACTACTAGAAAAATGGTCTTTAGTGATACTAAAATAGTGTCACTAATTACTTTTAGTGACACTTATTAATAGTGTCAGTGATCTGAGAGTCAGGAAAATACTGACACTTGAATGTAATGTCAGGAATTACTATTACTATAGTATTACAGATTTTATGACACTATAATATCAATAATTACTATTACTATAGTATCACAAGTTCGTAATATCAGTAAAACAATCACCCCAATAAAATTGATACTTTATGATACATTTTTAGTATCAATGACTTTTATTAATTATTATTGTCATTTTAAGTTTTGTCAATCTAATGACATTATTTAAAAAAGAATATTAATAAACTGCTAAAATGAACAATTATATATAAAATTTCTATGACAAAACACCGTTACTTTCATACACAAACAAATCAGGCTCTCCATCTACAAATTTAAGGAAGATTAAAATATTAAAAAAAAAAAAGAATAAAGAGCATATCCCTCCCAGGGCCATCTATAAATTTGTACTTTTTCTCCAACCTCGTCGGTTAGCTTGGCATAGTGCTCCCACTCGTCTTGATCAAATGGATCTTCAATTGATACAATAGGATAATTAGAGATGAAAGACTTGTAGAGATCTTTGAGTGCATCTCCCGAGATCTTTTGTGAACCGTCATTGTTCTGCAAAAAGAAGACCAAAAAATTAAAGAAGCAGGAAAAAAAATTAAGTATTTTACCACAAAACATTAGCACTAAGGATTGAGAGTAAAGAAAATTTTACAATAGCACTACCTCAGAATATTGACAAAGAAAGCACTGCAAAGCAAGAAGCGGCAACAAGCTGCGGTTGCTTGTGCTGCGATTCAGCATGACAATAGCATTGCTGCTTGTCTCGCCACTGCGAAAATGCAGCCATCTGCAATTGTTGCTGCTGCTGTAGAACAAAGCGATTGCGATTGCGGCGGCGAGAGCTGCAGCACAAGCGACTCTGCTGCGGTTCCTACTGCGATGAATGCATCTGCTTGCTTGTCTTCGCGGCGGCGGCAGATTGCAATTGTTGCTATAGAACAAGAAACGATTGCGGTTGTGGCGGCGGAAGCTGCGGACTAGCGGCTATAGCACTTGCAACTAGTGCGACCTGCTGCGAGTTCCTCTGCGATAAATGCAGATCTTGCTTGTGGTGTAGCGAGCAACAACTGCAGTTGCTTGTCTGCAGCAGCGAAAATGCAGCTATTGCTTGTCTGCAGCGGTAGCAAGCTGCGACTCTGCTTGTGCAAATTGGGACTCATTTTCTCTTATCAAGAACATGCCCTTGTCTTGCTGCAGTGGTTGCAGCTGCAATTCCTACAGTTACTGCAATTCCTAGTCCACCTCCACCACCACCACAAACAGAGATAGGATTTCAGCATCATATTAAGATACTCTAACAGAGTAATGCTATTTAAAGCTAAAATAGCAAATAGAAAATGTGACACTTGATAAACTGCATGTACAGGGGGGAAATAAGGAGCAATTCCTCACCACATGGGTTAAGTTCCTTCAGGCTACCAAATGCACTTGTTTAGCTTCCAGGAAACAACAAATTTAAGAAACAAAAAGTAGTATCTGGATTCTTGATGTAGTTTATGACGTCCAAGAGAACAAAAATTCAAATCCAAAATGACCATAGATTTCAAATAAGGATTAAAACTAAGATATATATACAATTCTAGTGAATTGCTCCTGTGGAAAGCTAAAATCTTTCAGCACATCCAAGGACAACAGACATATCGCTCCCAACTGGTCAACATTTATGCCTGTGTGATCACATAATACATCTCAAACAAAATTTTGGTCTTAAACTAACAATTACTATCCTGTTCTCTATAGCTTTATTAACTTCAGTTCTAGAACTAAGATGCTTAATGAGCATCAATCATTGATGGTTCCATAATTTGATTCATCGGGTTGAACTCAAAATTAAATAGCCGACTATAAGTACCACATCAATGTGCATGAATAGAATTGTCCGAGTTGTGATTATAAAAAAAAAAATTACAAAGTCCAATTTTCGTGAAAAGAAACGAAATACCGGCCTTTATGCTCCACATTTTGGTTTGATAGAACCCATTACGGATTATCCGTACATAACAAAATTCCAAAATAAATAATAAAATACTGAACAATAAAGTGAAATCGAAAGAAGATATGATTTTGAACTGAACCGACCTCGCTGATCCTCTTAATTGCATCAATTACGGCGTCCAAGAACTTTACAAGCGAATCTAAAACCCAAAAGAATTTAGTAAATAACAAAGAAGGTGCATTAGAAACAAAATCCAAGATTTATTGAAAATGAAAAGAAAAGGAAGAAGTATCATATTAAGATACACCGAAGCAGTTCGATGTCAACAATTGCAGCAATGAATGAACCAATCGACATACCAACCATAAAGCCACAATATCTACAGACAAAAGATTGAACCCATTCACTTCTCTTTTCACATACTTTCCGAGCATCCAAACATACAACAAACACAATGCAAAAACACCCCACCCCGTAAATTCATCTCCGAAATTGATAGCGATTCTTCGTTCGATCGATCACACATCGACTTCCACATACATAATCAAAATTCAAAACAAACAAATGAATCGTTACCTCATCCTTGAGGCTCTTATCAATTTCTGGAGATTCCAAACGCTGATTTTCAATATCATTACTCCAGCACTCTTCTTTCTCTATAAAAAACAAACACAAATGAACTCCAATTTTGAAACAAAAAAATTATATTCAAAAAAATTAAAAAATAATAATAATAAAAACAAATTTTACCTTCAGATCAAAACAGAGATGAAAACAAAAAAACAAAATCTTGAGTCAAGTAATTTCTAGCATAAATTCTAAAAATCGAACCAAAATGAAGCTCACGGTGTGTTTATTGGCACGAGTAGTATGAGAAATACGAGCACGATCGTCTCTGATACGAAAGCAATCGAAGAAACAGCTCATGGCTCTCGAAACGGTGACGTCTAGGAACCTCACTACCGATCTGCAAACACGACCGATTTCTCGATGATTCAGACATCTAGGAACCTCACTTCCTCTCAAAACGGTGACGTCCCACCGCCTTGCTGGACTACTAACGAAACCCTAGCCATCATCAACGCTTACTGTGCCAAGTGGCTCTCTCTCAATCGCGGCAACCTCAACACCTCCGATTGGGATGCCGTCTCCGAATCCACTCCCGGAGTTAGAGAGATCGAGCATTTCCTCCGACGGGGAAAGCATTGAGAGATGGGTGAGAGAGAGATCGAGCATTTAGATTTTTTTATGTTTTTGTTATTACATTTTTATTTTTTAAATCTTTAAAACAAACAAATTAAGTGAATTCAACGTGGCTCAATAGTCTGCGTTTTGAACGTTGAAATTTTAAACTCTAGAAGTCTGAAGTTTGAGTTGCAACTAAAATAACTATTAATAAATTTTTTTTTTATCTTTGATATTTTAGTGTCAGTGATTATTGATGTTTAATTTACTAACACACTAGTATCAATAACTTCTAATACCTACTTGTTAATAGATGCATTTGTTCACAATTACTGATACTTTTTATTAAGTGTCAGTAAACTAAATATCAGTAAACGTCATTTTTCTAGTAGTGATACGATAATAGAATCAAGAAATTCATTGGTAATGCATAAAGAGGATTCAAGTTCAATTAAACGAACACATGAGTCTATTGAAGACAATCAGGACCAAGAACAAGAAGTTGAAGATAATGAAACCTTGTGACCCACTTTATCACAGCTGAAGCATTTCTCTTGAAGTTTAGTTTACTTCTTAGAGGCCCCTACTTTCAGACCTAGCTTGTTTGTTTTGGTCTTCTTATTCTTGTTATGGATAACACTTTTCTTGTCATTATTTTTGTTACCTTTTTCAACTTGAAGTTTAGTAATCAAATCTTCAAAACTCATTTCCTTTCTCTTGTGCTTCAAATAACTCTTGAAATGTTTCCATATTAATGGCAACTTGTCAATGATGGCAGCCACTTGAAAATTTTCACTTTAATCCATCATTTCCACATGAATTTTCGACAGAATTATCTATAAATCTTGAACTTAGCTCATGAAAGTTTTGGATTCCAAATATGAAAAATTTCTTTGTACTAGCATCCTCAATTTTATATTTCCATTCTATAGACTCCCACAGTTCCTTGACTAATTTCTTTCCAGCATACACACTATACAAAGGATCACTTAAGCCATTCAACAAATAATTTCTGCAAAGGAAATTGAAATTTCCAAGCATCAATTGCACTAATCACTTGGACATCAGCTTCACTCTCTCGGGGTATAAGAGCATTTTCCTTCGAGAGATTCAAGGTGATCAAGTAAAAGAATGTTTTATGTTGCCATCATTTAAAATTCTAGCCAATGAATTTCTCAGGTTTTTTTGCATGAGGAACAACCACAGAAGCAGCAGTACCAGTACCACAATAGCACATGGACAGCAAGAATTTCAAAAGTTTCAGCTTGCTAGCTCATATTATTTGGATATCATCATTTAATTAAATAAACGATAGAATGGCTCAAATGTATCGCGTCTACTAGTCAATCAGTAAAGAAAATATATTTTACAAGAGAAAGTTCAAAGGTCGAGACCTACCTATTCTATATAGGTTTTGATCCGTTGAATTATATCACCAGAATCAAAATGATCTTGATATCAAAACAATCATTTTTGTGTCTTCCACTAATTTTCAACAAGATGAATATTTTAAAAATATACTTACATAGATGATTTGAAATCTTCTTCGTGAACTCTTCGTAATGAATCACAAATCGCTTTAATTGGTGTGTGGGTGAATAATAGAAATTGGATCTTAAAGAGCACCATAGAAGTTGGATCTTAAAGAGCATCCACTAATATGAAAAAATAAATAAAAATCCCACATGAGAACCTAATAAACTAATGCAATCTATCTTATCTTATAGTTTGGCTTTCAAATTCATTTGCAAAACGCACCAAAATCCAAGTGATTCTCTAATCTCTCCTCTCGAATAAATACTCAAAAGCTTTAGGCTTAAGTGTGATAGAATTGAAACATTTTTTTTGAAATTCGAATAATAAGATTGTATTGTCAACACTATTTTGATCTATTATATTCTGAGAGTCAGAAATTAATATAATTCAATAATTATTTTGAAGGTGGTAAATTCATTTTAAGAATACTGTATCTTTACTAGCCTCAGGTTTATGTTTTTTTTGTCTTATTATATATTATTGAATTATATGTTACATTTTTACTATTTAATTTATTATTATAAATTTATGATAAGTGTATAAGAGACTACTACTAAGCTTACGAGCTCTAGAAAGGTTATGTTTCAAAGACTATTTACATTTTCCAAAGAGTACGGGATTTAACGGGACCATTTGTGACCCCTACAGTCTTTCTTAGGGATTTGATTTAGTGAAATCTAACTCTTGATGGTATATTTCAGTTGAGACTGCATAGGAAATTATATATGGCTCTAGGCGTACGGTTTTTCACTTCTTTGTCAGTGGCATATTCCTTCCCAGGTTTTCTTTTTCCTTTAGTGATTTTTACGTGACTTTTTCGCCACTAATGGTGCCTGGTGTTCGAGGGGCTTTTATCTGTCGCTTATTACTTAATTACAAAAGCCAAGTCAATTATTGCACTAGTTGCCACTCAGCCTTTGGTTAATGGGTGGGTCATTGCTCTCACATGTGATTATTATATTCTCTCTCAACCATATAATTGGGTGAAAGTATGATTGTCTTGGCTTTTGTAATGAAGTAATAAGTTAGTTATTATAATGTATTTTTGAATTAAAGTTTATTAAATTTAATGCAAAATCCAATGCCTTGCCTTTTAACTGTTCGTCCTGCAAAAAGTTTCAAACGTTCTTATCAACTGACAACAACTTAATTGCTAGTGAAATTAAGATACCAACAATACTAAGCCCCTGTTGGTTAGTGTGATTGGGCACCTATGTAGCACTAAGCCTACAAGATCTAACCGGTGGGCAATTGGGAAACGTGTCCCTAGAAGTCTTAGTAGAGATTGGTGTAAATACGTTGAGTGAATGTAGCCCTACCAAATGTTTGGTTGTAAATATCGTCCATCTTCTTATTGTAACCATATATATAAGGGCGGTGGCTACGTTACAGATTCTGTAACGTACAGCCTCACCACCTGCCATCAATTATTTGGGTGAAACCGTACATCACAGAATCTGTAACGTAGCCAAACCTTATATATAAATACTTAAAAAAAAATTTACTATGCTAGTAAGTAGGGCAATAGCCATTATTTTTTTTTCTTTTTTTTTTTGGTATATTGAGGAGCAGTTATATTTGATTTCTTTAATTTTTCTCACTAATTCCCACTTTTGAATAATCTCAATTGTTTTAACACTTATCCATAAAACAATAAAAAATAATTAAAACAAATAAACAAATAAAATTCCAAAGCCACCTCCCACCACCACTATAACCGGTTCAAGCGACCGCTCCATTAGCTGTAGTAGCAGATTGATCCTATAAGTAAATTACTTAATTGCCGTCGATTAAAACTCTTCATTTATTTAAATTTATTTTAGCGAAATTAATCTAATGATATCAAAATCAAAAATAATATCAAATGAAAATAGATAAAGAATTATTTTATTTTAAGAATCAAGAAATTATAGATGAATTGGAATTAATGATAAATAATAAAAATTGACTACTAATTAAGCAGTTGAGATTGAAATAAATGACAAATAATGATGAAATGGTGACAACGGTGATGAAAGGTGGTGGCAATGATGGTGAAGGATGGTTAGGATTTTTATTTTTTTAGTTATATTTTTATCTTTTAATTAGGATATTTTAAAAATAAGTAATGTTAATTGAATACGGGTAGTTGTGACTCCAGAAAAAGATAAAGGAATCAAATATTACTGTTTATCGACAAATAAATATTAATACTTGGCCCACGGAGGCTACAATAAAATGGGCCTTAACCCAAATTATCATCTTGGCCTTGATATAAGAAAACGCCGCCGATTCAGTTCCACAAGTAACAAAATCAGGGGAGACAGAAACAGGCGCAGCGAAGAAACGGGAGCGGGAGATGAGAAAATGGGGACTATTAGCAAAAGAAGCCCTAATTCAGACACTAACATTCGCCAAATTCTTCTGTTTATTCCACGTCACCAACCACTACCTCTGGTCTCCTACCCTGGTAATCTTCCTTTTATCTTTTTTTTTTTCCGTTTTTGCTTTCCAATTATGATGCGGTGTGCGCAGGTGTTCGGTCCTAGCATGCTTCCGACCTTGAATCTAACCGGCGACGTGATTCTTGCCGAATACGTGTCCCACAGATTGGGAAGAGTGGGACCTGGTGATGTCGTCTTCGTTCGTTCACCTGTCGACCCGAATAAGATCGTTACAAAGCGCATTGTCGGCGTGGAAGGCGATAGAGTCACTTTCTTCGAACCCCGGACTGGTGACACGTGCCACACTGTCGTGGTCGGTATATTTATTTTCTCCCCATTTGTTCTTATTTATTTCAACAATATTTAATGGTATTAGTTGAAGCAATTGTGTTTTTCAGTTCAATTGCTTGTGTGATATTGTCATTGGAATTGAAATGTTTGGTTAGGTCCCAAAGGGGCATGTTTGGATACAAGGGGATAACCTTTATGCTTCCAGGGATTCGCGACAATTTGGGCCTGTTCCTTATGGTCTTATTCAAGGGAAAGCATTTTTCAGGGTAATGCTTACCTTCAAATCATATTCTGAGTATTGTGCTATTTGGTGGTGGGAATGATATGGTTATAAAAACTTATGGAACTTAAGCTTGGGATAGTTTTGCAGTTTTTCCACTCTTTATTGTATCTATTGATCACAGAAGTTCAGTTAAAGCCAGATATAAGCTTAGGAAGAAGTTTTAGTGACTGATTAAATTGGTTGGAGTAGTTCTTTAATGCGATTAAGAGGAGAACTTTTATGTTAGTTAAAGAGGTCCAGCATGGGCGCCCAGCAGTGTAAGTTTAAAATAAATTTGTGGACATATATATATATATGAACATTTAAGTTATTAATGTCTGGTGTTCCCAAAAAAAATCTCAGTGATTGCTGTAGAATTGTCTATTTATCTTATTCTATCAGTCATGTCATCTGTCAAATTATGGGGCTAGTTAGCTTGGAAACCACCAAGGGTTGTATTAGAGGAATCTTGGTCACATGGATGGGGTGGGAATAGGATTGCTATTAGGCAATACTTAAATTTAACCCAATTAAAAAAAAAAAAAAAAAAAAAAGTCATCTTTCTTATTTGAGAGAGCTCGTGATGACACCACTTCCTGAAATTGAAAAAGCTTTCAAACAATTCTGCTATTCTTCTAAGATAGAGGTGGTTCTACATGCACTAAAATTACTCTGCTTTTACTATTTCCTACTTTCCTAAAATTTCCATGGTAGAAGTATTTTATCAGCTACATCACGTAATCACTTGTGCTTTTGCCATCAGGTGTGGCCACCTAATAGCTTTGGATCACTGGGACAATGAATTCAGCAATAGTTTCTGATAGTAGGTATATAATTGAGATATTATTATTCTGAGTTCTTGATAATATTATTTTGTTCTGCGACATTAATTAGTAAAATAAGAGCTTGCTAGCGTGGTTTCTCGTTAAAGATCATAATTTTCATTGGGTTGTGCGAAGTCATTTGGTAATCTATATGATGATTAACATCTTTGTCAAACTTTAAATCACATCATGTCGATGTGTTCTGGTTATTGGCAAAGTTATTGTTCACACTCGTAATGTTAACAACTTATAATATCATCTGATTCAAGCTAATTTGTGTTGCGAGTGTAAATGTTCAGCATTGTGAAATCATAGTTTCTAGTAAATTTCAATGCCATAACATAGCAAATTCTAGCAAATCTGAGGTTTAATTTCAAATTCTTGAGGAGTTCCAATAGCCCAAAGTTAATGTTATTATTTTTGTTTTGCTGCAGCGGTTTCCATGTATTTGATTCAGTCTGCTTCAAGTAGAGGAGAGCATTTTCTTGACATAATAATTTATACAGGAATTCTTCAACTAGTTATCAGCTTCTCTTTCTTCTGATCTTGACATCCATAAGTTGTAGACATGAAATTAAACATTTCCTAATGTTTTGGATTTGCAGGAATTGCTTTCATAGAATTTGAAGAATGATTGCAAGTGTATCAATTACATAAATACTCATTAGAGGCAGCCGTGCTTCTCTGTTCTTTATACATCAGCCGGAAATTTTTGTTTTTCTTGTTTTTAAAAATTAGTTCTATGTATTTTCAACAGAAAAATTGTCATTGTTATTGATTACTAATTGTGCTCAATTTACGAAATTCTTATATTTTATCTGTTTTTATGAATTTACATATGATAAATAGAGAAAAAGAACTGACATGAGTTTCAAAAAAAGTTAAAAAAAATCATAAATTTTATCTAATAAATTATTAAAATTCTAAATTCAAATTGAATTAGGAAGTGCATAAGAGATTAATGGTGTGTTTACTTTTTAAATTAGGGAATCAGAATTCGAAATTAAAATTATTGATGACCTTTATTTCGTAAAATGAAGGTAAGAATCGGAATTGGATTTGTGGGATTTACTCGAATTTAGGAATGAGAAATGAGAAATTGATTGTCAAGAGAGGTTTAAGAATTAATTTTTCATTTTCCTGATTGACTATTCCTCCCTTAAAATCAAAAATTTTTATTTTGTCCTTAATTATAATTAATTAATATATTATTGTAGTTAATTAATTAATATATTATTATAATAAGTATTAATATAATTTTATTAATATATTATTATAATTAGTTAATGAATTAATATAATTATTATTGTTATTAATATGTTATTATAATTAATTAATTAATTCAATAATTATTATTAATTTATATATTAATATATTATTAACAATAACTTTTAATAATAATAATTTTTGATAAATAATCACAATAATTAATATATTATTATAGTTAATTAATTATAGTATAATTATATAATTATATCTTTATAATTAATATATTATTATACTATAATTAATTAATTAATGTACTATTATGATAATTTATAATGATTATTAATATAATTATCATAATTAATTACTATAATGACTATTATTAATTAATATACTATTAACAATAACTAATAATAATAATAATAATAATAATAATAATTTTTGAACAAATAACCAAAATAATTAATATATTATAATTCATTAATATAATAATAATTATTATTACTATTTTTATTATAATAACAATAATAATTATTATTGTTATTATTATTAATATGTAAAGAATAATTATTATATTAATTAATATAATAATTATTATTATTTATTAATTAATTGTTAAAAATATATTAATATATTAACTAATAGTTATTATTATTATTATATTAAATAATTATAATAGTTATATTAATAATTATTATAATAGTATATTATTTAATTAACTATAATAATATATTAATTATTGTGATTGTTTTTTCAAATATTTTTATTATTATTTAGTAATTAATATATTATTAATAATAATTTTGTACAAATAATCACTATAATTAAAATATAAAATAATAATTATGACAATAGTTTATTAAATACTTTTCAGTAATTTATTATAATCTAACTCGTTCCAATTCTAATTTAAAGACAAAGTAAACACATTAAAGACAATTTAATTCATTTATATTTTGGTTTTGATTTCTATAGTTTAAGTAAACAATTTATTCTGGTTCTCATTTCTCATTCTCATTCGAGCTCATTCTCATTCCCGCCTATTCCAATTATAATTCATTCTTATTTCAGTTTAGTAAACGTACCATAATGATATTAGTAGGCATAATTAGCTATGTCCAATAGGGCGAGCCGGCATCAAAGGAATGCCCATGCGTTCTCGTGCTCGTGTTGTGCCGTGTAGGGTTAGCAAAAAAGTCCGGGCCGGCCCGTGTATTAAATATTTAGATATGAGCTCAAAAATCCAAAGCCCGTTACGAACGGGCCTGGATAAGGGTTTTTATAAAGTTCGGGCTTTAATTTATAAATTAAAATAAATAAATATAAATATATATATATATGTATGTATTTAATTTTAAAAATTAAGTCCAATTAAATTATATTAAATTAGATTGAATTATATATAATATTATTTTTTATTTGGTGTAATATTGAATAGGATTACATTAAATTTAATTTAATAAATTAAAAATAATTCTTTAAATAGTTCAATTATTTTTAAATTATACTACTAATTGTTGAATTTAATAAATAATATGAAATAATATTATGATGAATCAATTGATAAATTTTTATGTTTAATATTATTTAATGGTTTATACAAATTATTGAATAAAAATATATTATTTGATTAGTTTATTTTGGATATTAGTTTATTTTTAAGAGGGCATGCTAAGTTATTGATGTACTTTTTAATTCAATATATTTTTTTAAGTTCATGTCAATGTGTTTTTAGTCAAATTCAATATAATTAAAAGTTCAAAATTCAAGTCTATATTCAATAATAATAAACTAATAAGAGTGAGATAATATAATACTAATTATTAAGTTATACTATACGGTATTAAAATTTTTTTTAATACTTAACAATAACAACAATAATAATTCTTTTTTGATGATTAACTTAATTGTTAATTTGGATTTATATAGAGTCATAAATTATAAATCATAATATTACAAATATATATATTTTATAAAATAATGATATCATCTATTCGTTTAATAAATTATAAACATAAATAATTATAGAATTTTTTTAAACTAAGAATTAAATGAATTTAAAAAATTTATGCTAATAAAAAATATTAAAATATTTAATTTCAAGTTATTAGTAAAATCATAAAATTTTAAATTTACTTTCATTTAAAAATAAAACATGTTTATTGTGGGTTTTTTAAAATATTATATTTTAATCAATCTCTAATCGTATTGTATTTTTAAAACATATAGTCCTAAAACTCTCAGCCTTCGTATATATCGTGTCGTATTGGTGCCTTACTTAAACATGCTAGTGACATGCTGTGTTATGCAGGCATGTGCCGTGCTAGATTGTTGGTGATCTTTAGGTATAATTATACAAAAACAAAAATTATGAAAAAAAAATAATAACGAGGATAAATAGTAATAATTTTTAAAAAATGAAACTGATGAGGTGATTTGACGGAAATTCGAACCCTAATAAAAAAAAACAGAGAACAGAACGCTCTAAAAATGATAATGACCAGGAAGGTCCAGAGGATGGAGGGGCAAAATCGACAATTCAACTCTGACCCACCCGCCTCCGTATAAAAGGCAATAAGAACTGCAAGTAGCCATTAGGGCTTCCTCCTTCTTCCTCTGAAGCGCTGCGTGGGTTCCGTTGCAGGCATGTATCAATTCTTGTAATTTCCTTCTTTCTTTCTAATTTTAGCAAAGCTCTAAGTTGATTCATTCATTCTTCTTATTAAGAAAGGTCTTTTGTTTTGTTTTGTTTTGTTTACGGCCGATCCAAATGAGTTCTTACTTTTATTTTGTTTGTGCGAGTACTCAATTTCACCCGGCCTATATTAATTTAATTTGATTTTATGGGGCAGCCTCAAGATGTCACATGCTCTTTCAATCATGTTTTATTTCAGGGAAACTGCCCTACATCTTATTTATTTATTTTTAAATCTAGCAAATTTAATTTATTTTTTTTTTTCATTCTGGATGTGCAGCATTTTTTCTTTTGGTTGTAATTCAATTTTCGTTGTCCTGACTCGTCGTCTCATTGCTATCATTGCTTTAGTTTTACGGCAGCTTAAAGGTTTCACTAAATCAATCATTTTCAGCTCATCTTATATTACTTTTGAGCTGCGACAAATACATTCAGGAACATTTTCTGGGTCACTCCAACATAATCTTCTGGTGCATTAACCAGAAAAAATAGTTTATTTAGGATTATTGACATAATCTTCTGGTGCATTAACCAGAAAAAATAGTTTATTTAGGATTATTGACGTTGGCAGTTGTAAGGTTTGGAAGTTATATTGGTTCAGTCCACTCGCTCGTAAAATATTTATAATATTTTTATTATTTTTATTTTATTATTTAAAAATTATTTAGTACGCAGATAATTTTTCAGCACTTACCGTTAGAGACGTCTAAATTCCAGTTGTGCCCACCGTTAAATCACAAGCTTAGCTCTATGTGATCAATAATTAAGGCCAAATTGTTCACGATTGGAGGCATCAATAATAACCTTGTCATCAAAAACTAGTTGTGAAAATATCTGTTTGGGTAATATCAGACAGGTCCCTCGAAGTCTTTCCAGTTCGAGTAAAATACTCCGAGGACAGACTAGTCAGAGCATCCCTCAGTCAAAGTTGGTCGAGGTCGAGGCCGAGCACATCTCTCTGTTCGCGAGATCCACGAGCACGGTGGGCAAGGCCAGGCCAGGCGGCCAGGCCAGTTTTCTCGGAATCACGGCACACCTTTAATGTCGGCCGGGGTCCCACATGGTGTAGTGGTGATCTCATTGTTGGGTGGTCGGCGCGTGCTTCTAGGTGTCATAATTCCTAGCGCACTTGTCAGGCATGGTGATCGCAGCACGTGAATCGGGTTAAGGGACGGTAGCTCATCCACAGGAATATTCAGCCAAATTCGGTTGTCGAGGGACCGAGATACCACTAGCGTGGGAGTGGACAGCCTGGAAATGAGAAGAGCGGGAAAAATAGAGTATAAAAGGAAACGAATGGGAGCGTTATAAGGGTTGGCATTTCCAATTCACGAGATGGTTGGATTTTTGAGAGACAAAAGGATGCATAAGCTCAAGCAGAGTTCTTACTATTCTAATCTCTCGTTTGATTTTACGAAAACACCGTACTTATCCAAAAGGCGAAATAATACCCATTTCATCTTTCGGTCTCCTCACTAAGGAGATACCAAAGACAAACTCGATTACTTACTTAAGCGTCGGAGGGTTTTCGTCGGGACACGCCCGGCGACCTCTGACCCAGTTTTCTGTGAGTACATGTCAGGAGATCTCAGATTACGAAGAGACAACGAAATAGGACAAAGGGTAGCCACACTCGAGATCGAGCTTCTGGCGACGAAGGATCGAAGCCTTGTTTGAATCCATAGCGGAAGGTTGAGACGGTCCACTTCAGTTGTTTGGAAGCCTTTGTTGGAAGGTTCGAAGCCTTTGTTGAGGCCTTGGGAAAAGCTGCATCAACATCTTTTGGCGCAGATCTGTGGGGATCGGCCTGAAGCTCGATTTCTAATACATTCAAGACACTGACACTAGCGATGAGGAAGCAGTAGAAGAGGAGTAAGTCAGGAAGAATCGGTAACTTTGAGAGAAGTGGCCAATGAGGCCCGGAGCGAGGAGATCCAGGAAAGAATGGATCGGATGGAAAAGCAGATCGAAACTATGACCTCCATATTACAAGAATTCGGGGAAGGACGGAGAAAAGCATGTAACGATGTCCGGAGTCCGGTAGGGAATGCTCGTGTTCGGGAAAATCACGGGAGATGAAGCCCAGACCTCGGGCACTGAGATGTTGCGATGAGAGAAGAAACAAACATGGAGGAAGGGGTCTCGTCGACATTTGCGGGATCGACCTTGACCTCTCGTGCGGAGGAGTTGGAGGGAGAGGTCAGCGAGGTTGGCCTGAGTTGTGGAAGATCTTGGAGGCAGAAAGAGTCAAGTGGCGAATAATCTTTGGACAACGAATCTTCACTCTCCTCGGAGATCATGGGTGTCACGATCCACGTGACTTTCGCTTCCGGATCCGAAATATTCGGGAAAGAGTGATCCATTAGTACATATAGGCGGTTCAGCGATATGGCGGGGTGCGAGTGCATCGGCCGTGAGAGGTGCGGGGTCTTCCAGCTCGCTCTTGAGGAAGAGGCGAGAGAATGGTCGCATGAGACTTCCAGGGAAGCATTTTGAGTTTTGAGCAGGATGTGCGGGAGTTATGTGAACAATTCGGGAGCGGTGACCACGAGGATGACATGATGGGTGTCGAGTGAGGCGAGAAGAAGGAGAGTCCCTCGGGAGTTTATCAAAAGATACCGTAGATCGGTCCTAGATCTTGGTGCGTTCAACCATCCCGAGCTCTAAGAGGATTAATGGATGGTATTCGGATGGGGAGACCATGGTATAACTGCTGAGTCCTCGATCAGATTCGTATTGAGACGCGTCTGAACAAGTAAAGGTGGATATGGTAATCGAAGAAGAAAAAGGCATGGCGAGAAGTCGAGCGGGTTGGTGGAAGCGAAGGAAGGAGAAGGAGCCTGCAGGGGACCACGAGCTCAAGGCGTGAGGCAGGGCTGCCTGTCTGACCCATGTCGGAGAGTTCCCCACGCGGATGGTCCCCGACCACCTCGCGGGTCTCGGTAGGGATCACGAGAGAATCTGAGGCGTCATGATGGCCACGTACCCATGACCGACCATAGAGTAGACTGAAGTGAGCCAGCAGCGGGGTGATCGTTCATTGCCACCCGCAGAAGCTTCAGGGGATAGAGGCGATACTAGTAGTGGAGCAGAGCCACAACTACGGACGTTATCTGAAGTTGAAGGTATCTCTTGAAGAGATACTTGAGTGGGTGAGGCGTGGTGCTTAAGCCCTCAGCAGCAGATGACCACGCCGGTAGCGAGGCGGAGGCGAGGCGATTACTATCGTTTCCATGGAGACCATGGTCACACCGCATTATAGTCTTAGTGATTTGAAAAATCGGTGGAAGATTTAGTTAGAAATCGATACTGGATGAGTTTGTAGAAGGAGGGCACCGGTGGTTGAACAACGACTTGAGGAAGGTGACCGAGGCTTACGAAATGAATCATGAGCCACCATCCACGAGAGTAATTTGGATTGGGCCAGCGATGGTAGGAAGTTCAACGGGGCCGGAAAAAGTATTGCGGATATCTGCATTGCCGTGAGAAGTCTTGTTCACTTGCTCCTGCGACCAGAAGGCCGAGGTTCGGCGGTGCCAATCATGTGGACGAGATGAAGATGAGGAGGGGTCTTGTACCCACGAAGATGCCACAGTGGTAAAAGCCGATGTAGCGAATAAGGAAGTTGGTCAGAATCTTGGTTGACTTGGGGAGCTCGGTGGATATTCTTTTCAAATCCACACTCGAGGATTTAGGAATAGCGGTAGCGAGCCTCGAGCATCTGAGCACTTCCTTGAAGGGGTTCGGGAGGAAAGCTAATACCTCACAGGAATCATTAAGTTGGCGGTAACCATGGGCTCGAAGCCTTTCGAGAAGAACATGATCTTTGGATTTCGTGGTGGTAGATGAAACCGACCCGTACCGAGGCGATTCTAGGGAGGCGGTTTATGAGGATCGACCGATGCGTGATGTCCACCCATTACTTAGCCACTAAAGTATCGAGTAAATGGGGTTATAGGGGTCGTGAAAGGCGACGAAGGGTGGCGAGAGGCTGCTTCTGTTGTGGCCATGAAAAGCTATCTGGATTACCTCGCTGAGACACGAGGGGAATCGAGGCAGGCGAGAGCCGGTGAGAAGTTGGAGGAGCTCGAGGTGAGGCGGATGACCCAGGAAGAAAGTCAGAGATCGGCTCGGGCCTTAGTGGTAGTTGAAGGAAAAGTTGGTGGAATGTCTGCGAGCACCGCGAGATGTGTTCGCATGGGCCTGCGATGATATGCCGGGATCGACCCGAGTGGCGTGTCGCGGTGGCGATGCGGAGAGATCTTAAGCCGATAAAGTAGAAGAGGAGGTGCGTGAACCGGAGAGATCTGAAGCCATCAGCTGCGAGGTTGAAAAGTCCACTGAGGCTAGGCTACAGGAGGGGCGTTGTCTAGCGAGAGCCAAATGCGGGGGAGCTTGGGCTGGGGACTTTCAGCCTCGCGATTAACCGCGCCGCTGCGGCAACCGGCTGCTGGCAGCCAGATAGATCGGGGCATGTCATCGTCGGCGTCGTCATTTACATCTGGCGACCAGTGCCATCGACTTTCGCCCGGCCGACTGTGGGCGGCCGATCGGACTCGGTCATCTATCTCGGCTGCCGTTCACATTCTGGTGTCTAGCAACATCTTTGTCAGTTTACTATTCGTGGCTCGCCATCCTTGGATTCATGGCCCGTTTGCCTCGATGCTGGGCTGAGTGGTGGGTGGGCACTCGCGATGGGCGATCGCCTCACAGGCCGTGAGCACGGTTCGTCGTGGCAATCGGGCGTCGTGTTCGACCAGTTCTTCGCGATGATGATTGCGGGGTGTCACTCCCGAGGATAACCATCAGACTGGCGCTGGTCGTCTGGAATCTCGGTGGTTGGCGGGCTGCAGGGCTCAGGGGTCGGCGGGCGCTGCACCGCGGGGGCCGTCGGGGTGCGGCACCTCCCGTCTTCAAGTCTCGTCATGGCGGCACTGTGGGGCTGCTGGCCTGGCCGGCGGGCGTGAGCGGACTGCGGTGCGGCGGTATCATTGCGATAGTTTTCCGGTACTGATGGACCGACCATGTTGAAATACTCGTTGATGGCTCAAATGTCTGTTAAACAGCTGATCATCTGTTATTCACCGATCTGCAAACTCCGGTGTCGTTAGCAAATGCCGCGATTTTCAAATCGCGGCCGTGAAAGCGGCGGCTGCCTGCTGTGCTGGCATGTCATCGGCGTTGGGCTGCCGGTCGACCAACGAGTATCTTCGAGGGAATACCTTGACCCAAATATCTGTCGGTAAGCGAGATACCCCGTTCCAGCCTCCTTGTATTTGCTTTTATCCTGGGAAGCTTGCGGGTGGGGTGTGATGAGCGATGCCCACGTTGGCTGTGGGTCTGCTTTCGTTGGTGGTTCGCGGGGTATGTGGCCATCGTGGCCTTTGTATTCTCTGTGATCCGGCACGGAGACTGCGAGGTGGTTGGGGACCGTCAGCGGTGGGGAACTCTACGATATGGGTTGTACAAGGCGGCCGATCTCTATTGCCTTTGGAGCTGTGTCCTCGGGCGGGGCTCACTTTCTCCTCCTTCTTGCTCGCTGACCTACTGACTTCTCGGTTTGGCGGCTTTTCTTCTTGATTACCATATCCACCTTTACTTGTTCTTACAGCGTCCAGAATCTGAGCGGATCGAAGGACTCACGCGAGTTATACCATGGTCTCCCATTAGAATACCATCCTTTAATTCTCTTAGAGCTTGGGGATGGTTGAGCGCATCGAGATCTAGGGCCAGATCTATGGTATCTTTTGATAAACTCCGGAGGACTCTCCTTCTTCTGCCTCGCCCGTGACTCCGTCATGTGTCATCCTCGGGGTCCGCGCCCGGGATTGTTCTGTATCTCCTGCACATCATTCGAAACTTCAAAATGCTTCCAGGTGAGAGTCTGCGGTACCGTTCTCTCGCCCTTCCCTCGAGTGGGCGGGAAGGCCACTGCCTCTGTCTTGGCGGCAGACCTTGCACCCTGTCGTGTCGTTGAGCCAGCTCTATATGTCTTAATGGATCACTCTTTCCAGAATATTTCGGATCAGGAGGCGAAATCACGATGGGATCGTGACACCCGTGATCTCAGGAGAGTGGAGATTCGTTGTCCGGCGTTATTCGCCGACTTGGACTCTTTCGGTTCCCAGAAGATCTTCCATGACTTGTGCCAACTGCGTACCTCTCCTCGACTCCTCACTTGCGAGAGGTTGGGGCGTATCCTGCAAATGTTGATGAGACCCCTTTCCTCCATGTTTGTTTCTTCTCTCATCTGCGACATTCGGTTGCGAGATCTTTGGGCTTCGTCTCGCGTTTTCCGAACATGAGCATTCCCTCGATTTGGACTCGGGACATCGTTACATGCTTTTCTACATCCTTCCTGAATTCTTGTAACGGGAGGTCGTAGTTCGATCTGTTTTCCATCAGATCCATTCTTTCTGGATCTCCGCATTACAGGCCTCGTTGGCCACCTCTCAAGATTCTGGATTCTTGGGACTTACTCCTCTTGATTTGTTTCCCTCGTCGTTGTGTTGTGTGTCTTGAATGTATTAGGAAATTAGGCTTTTGTCTGAGTCCACGACGGCGCAAAGATGTTGATGCGATTTTCCGCGTGCCTCAGCGGTGCTTGAACGCTTCAGCGGTGCCTCCAAGCGGTTAGGCGGGGCTGTCCGAACCTACGCTCGCATGATTCAAGCGATGCCTCGATCACTACGCTCGCTGATAGCTCGATCTCGGCGGGGCTACCCGCCGTCTATTTGTCTGTCTTGAGCGGAGATCTCCGGACTGTACTCGCGAGCCGGGTCGAGGTCGCCGGGCGTGTCGCGAAACCCTCAGGCAGCTTAAGTCGATGTCGGGTTTGTCTTTTGGTATCTCCGTAGTGAGGAGGCCGGAAAGATGAAATGAGTATTATTCGCCCACTTTTTGGATAAGTATGATGTTTTCATAAAATCAAATGAGAGATTAGAATAGGAAGAACCTGTTTGAGCTTCGGATCCTTTTGTCTCTCGAAAAATCCAACCCTCGTGAATTAGAAATGCCAATTGTTTGGGTAATATCGGACGAGGCCCTCGAAGCCTTTCCGATCTCGAGTAAAACACCAGGAGACGGACTAGCTAGAGCATTCCTTCGGTTAAGGTAAAGGCGAGAGCACATCTCTCCGCTTCATGAGAGATCCACGAGCACTGGTGGGCGGACCAGGCCAAGGCAGCCAGGCCCGTTTTATCGAGAATCACGGCATACCTTTTAATGTCGACCGGGGTCCCGCATGGTGTAGTGGTGATCTCATTGTTGGGTGGTAGGCACGTGCACTGCCTCAGGTGTCATAATTCCTAGCGCACTTGCAGGCATGGTGATCAGCCACGTGAATCGGGTTAAAGGGACGGTAGCTCATCCTTAGGGAATATTCAGCCAAACTTCGGTTGTTTGAGGGACCGAGATACCACTAAGCGTGGGAGTGGACGACTGGAAATGAGAAGAGCGGGAAAAATGGAGTATAAAAGGAAGCGAAGGGAGCGTTACAAGGGTTGACATTTCTAATTCACGGAGGGTTGGATTTTTGAGAGACAAAAGGATGCATGAGCTCAAGCAGGTTCTTCTACTCTAATCTCTCATTTGATTTTATGAAAACACCATACTTATCCAAAAGGCGAAATAATACCCTTTCATCTTTCAGGTCTCCCTCACTAAGGAGATACCAAAAGACAAATCAGATTCTTGACTTAAGCGTCGGAGGGTTTCGCGGGACACGCCGGCGACCCTGACCGGTTTCTTTGAGTACATGTCAGGAGATCTCAGATTACGAAGAGGCAATGAAATAGGATGAAGGGGTAGCCACGCTCGAGATCGAGCTTACTGTGACGGAAGGATCGAAGCCTTGTTTGAATCCATGACGAGAAGGTTTAGACAGATCCACTTCAGTTGTTTGGAAGCCTTGTTGGAAGGTTCGAAGCACTGTTGAGACACGTGGGAAAAACTGCATCAACAATATCCACAGATAGTATTTTGTGTTAATTACTGTGAAGAAGCTGTTTAACACAATATGTTAATATGAATGATTTCTCGATCGATGATCAGTCATTAAAAATACTTAAAACTCATAGTAAAGGTGCAGCTTTTGGTGTGAAACTTCTATGATTCAAAATTTTATCTCATGCATAAGCAGCACTGATAGGTTATGGGAATACATAACCTTTAAAGAAAGCCAATATATGGTTTGACTTTCAATATATCTTTTTTCAGTAAATTTTTTTAAGGAATAACAAAAAGTTTGAACAAAAATTTATATATTCATTAAATCACAAAGTTTTTGATGCTTTTATGCCTCATCCCGTATTATTTATGAACTCCATGCGTTTATTAAATTGCATTGTATTTTTTATTCCAGGATTTGGTCCTAAACATGAAGGCAAGTACATATTTTTAAGAACCCCACTTATTCGCTTAGAACAGCGCTTTTAGAAAGGCCTAGTGAAGCCCATTTAATGATGATCAACAATTAGCGAAATTGAATAAGCCCATTATTGTTTCAAATCGTTGAAAATCACTGAGTTGTTTGTTAATGAATCTATTAGAAGTTTGAATAACTAAATGAAAAAACGTTACCATCATTTCATAAACTTAACAAGTTTCTGAAGCCCTTGGAAGCAGTAGCAATTTGTTCAGAAGTGCTTCCTCATCCTCCAAAGCTTGGCCAAAAGGTTGCAATATCAGCTGATTCAAAGCTTTGCCATTCTTCAAGAAAAACTCCTCCATTTTTAGCTCATCTTTCCTCCCATTTAACCTTTTCATGGAGATTTTCTTGATCTGCGAGGACAAACATTTAGGCACATTTTCTGCTGAGCTCCAGTCATAATCTTCTCATAAAAGATTGCACCATCTAGTTTGCTAATGCAATAAATTAAAAAAATAATAATAATCGAAGAGAATTATCAGAAATTGCATGCGCATTATTAGACTTGCAAAAGTAAAATTAACATGTGTATATACTCACTTTTTCAAGGGCAAGAATCTTCAGCTTAGGTGAGTTGTTGAGTAATTCCTGAAGGAATTGCTAGTCACAACAGTTTTTAATAACCAGCTGCAGACTTTGCAAATTCGGAAATGTAAATGGGTACTGCTGAAGAGCACCAACAACAGCCTTCACCAAGATGTAAATTGTAAGGTTCATCGGTTAATCTTTAATTAGTGCATGATCATAGAAATTGAAAATGAGTTTAAGCAAGCAAATTAATTACACTTACAGCCATGGCATCACCGGAAACTTTTAGACGCTTAGTGTTAGATATCGTTTTCAAAACCTGAAGAAGATATGTAATGTAATTCCAATTGTGTTCACCATGATGATAGAAACAATTTCCAAAGCGATTAATAAACACAAAAAGTACTGTGCTTAGGTTGCTCTTAACCACAAGCTTAGCTGAGCAATCAATGGAAAGTGACTCACAACTTGGGGCATCAATAATAACCTGGTCTTTAAAACTTGTAGCAACAGCAATATTTAGCTTTTTCAAAGCAGGGCCGGCAATATTAAGAGTCACTGTAATATCATCATCTTTCAGGTATCCATCAATGAACAGTTCTTCAAGCACGGGGCAGCTGCCGCAAAAGAGTCTCTCTGCTGCTTGTTCAGATATACAGCTTAAAACATGGAGAATCTTGATAGACGGGAAGCAGATGGAGCTTGGAACATTGAAAAAACACCCTGTTTGCAGCTTCAGGGTTACAAGTGTTTTACAACTGAAAAATGAAGGTGGAAAGACAAGGAGTTTATGATCATCCATGAATTGAAGGTCTAGTTCGCGAACATTATTATCAACGGCATGTTTCATCCAAGATGTAATGCAAGATAAATCAGTAGCTCCCGTGCTATAAAAAGTGAGCTTGAGTTTATTGATCTTTGATTTGCCGCGAAGACTGAGAACTTGATCCAATGTGCTGACGACTTTTTTGGATTCGGATTCTGACAGATCTCCCGGGGAAATGTACTCGAGATCAGGGATAAATGTCCAAAGGTATCTCCATCTGTGTGAGAGAATGCTGGTTCTTGCAGCAAGTTTCAATGGAAGAAAAGAAAGAATGTGGGAAAGAATGTCGTTTGGCAGTTTGTTTAACAAGTCATTATTGTTGTCAAATAATATCTCAGGCTTTAAGAAGGAATCCATTTAGATGTTAATGGAAAATAAAGCAAAGATCAATTAATTCTATGGAAAGTGACAAAGTAAAAGAATGACTAAGCTCGATGATGGGTTATTTAAGGATCACTGAAAGCAATGGAGGCTCTCAAGGCAATGTAAAGCAAGTACGACCATAGAGTTCAGAGAAAATAGGACTTTTTTCACAGAATTTTTCCAAGCATAAATTCATGTTAATTACATTTATTTGGCATGCAAATTTTTAGCTCAATCTTCATTTGGTGCGAAGAAGCTGTTGAGCAAAAACATGTAAGGCCTTAAGGGTGCCTTTGACAACTTGTATTACATTGTATTTCATTGCAATAAAACACTATTATTCTGCTAACATATGTTTGGCTGCAATTTATAATTGCATTGCATCTCACTAAAAAGATGGTTAATACAATGAAAGGTGTATAAATAAAACAATGGAGTAGGGTTTAGGCTGTATTCATATTTTAAATACAATCATTTAACTTTTATTATTTAATAAATTATAATAAGTTTATATTTATTAAATATTAATTTATATTTTTATTTAAGTAACAGTATAAGATACTATAAACCTAAATATTTAATAAATAAATAATAATACATTATTTTACTTTCATTACATAAAATTATTTTAATTATTTTACTTTGAATATGTAAAAAATATTTTAATTTTATTTAATCATTTATTATTTACTATAATACTAAATTAAAAATAAATTTAAATTAAACAATATATTCGACATTAATAAATATAATAATTTATAATTTAATATTATATTGTTTTACAACATAATTTATATTATATAATTAAATAGTATTATGTTTTTACAATATAATATTAAATTATACTATATTGTAGTATGATTATACTATATTATAATAAATAATAAATAGAAATAAATTACATCATATAATAATATGACTTATTATATAAAACAATATTATTTTAAATCCAAAAGCGTGGCCGCCTAATTTTGAAGCTGTTTTATTTTATTAGTCATCCAGGTTTGAATTTTGGGAAGATAGGGGACTAAAACATAATTATAAGCTTTGCTCACCTCTTATCTTTTAAGAAAAAAAAAAAAAAGACAAAATACACTTTGATTTTTCATTACTTATTTAATGAGTTTTCATATATATTAAATTAATTGATTTATGTCTTAATAAACAAATAATTACATTTGATATTTTTATTCATTAAATTATTATCAGATCCCAATCCAAAAGTACACTAAAGTGTTGAGGACAACATAATAGTAAATATAGTTTAGTCAAATTTTAATTCTTACATATTCAATTCAATTTAGTCTCCGATGTATTAAACACACCTTAATTTTATGTTTGATTTAAAAAAATAATAAGAGAGACAAGGGGAAAAATAAAGAGAAAATAAAGAAATAATAAGAAAAATAATAATATTTTTATCAAATTAAATAATGAAACTAAAATCTATCGTCTTTTCACTTCTCACTCTGCCTTCTTCTCTCTTTCACTCCTCTCCTCTCATTTCCTCTTTTTTAGCTCATGGGCTAAGTTTATAAATTTACTCACTATAAATTTTAGATTGTGATCAAAGTGTAAAATAAGTATGAGTACCCTATTTCATCTCATTTTGTTTGACCAAGAGTACTGACTGATAAGATGACCATTATTAGAGTGTCGGTGGGAAAGTGGTCAAAGAAAATAATAAATACTTGCACACAAAAGTGCTGGAGATGTTCATTGTATTTAATGCCCACAAGACACGTCTTCAAAAGAACATTTTTCATCCTTGAACTTTTCTTTTGTTCTCCCATATTCTCATCGCTTGACGGTGACTGCAGGTGGTAATTAAATTTTGATCACATTTTTTTTTTAATGGAGTCATATTTTTTAGTACTATTTTAGTTGAAAAAAAAAGTAGTATTTTAGTTCGATATTTTGAAAATAATAATTATAATAATTTGTAAAATGAGTTAATTTAAAAAATGTCTAATTGTTTAATTGAGAGATCAAAGATCAAAAGGTTAATTTAAAATGTTATTCTTGAATCTTGTAATATTTTGAAGACCCATACAGAAAATTTCAATTTATTTTTTGAATAATACTATGATTGCAACTGAATCTCCTTTTCCAATAATGTGAGAGAGGCCAAACTCTAGTTGTTTTTTTTAGTAATAATATGATGTGGCAACCAAATCTTCTCCTAGTGAACAAAATTTAAACTTCTAACCTCTTAATCTTATTTGTTCAAGCAAGTGACGGTATCAGAAATTTAATCTAATAAAAATTAAGTTTAAATAATAATATCTTGTAATTAGTGTTGATGCTGTTTTTCGCGTACCTTTAAATAGTGTCAAGAACTCCTGCTCACGGTATGCTCAAGCTCGAGCAGGACTGCTTTTCAATTTCAATTTTTCTTATTCATCGAACAACAATCTCCTCGGACCTGTATTCACAGAAACAAGGTCAGGGATCACCGGGTGTTGTTCCGACGAAAACTTTCCGACGCTCAAGTCAGTAATCGGGTTATTCTTCTTGTATCCCTCTTTGTTAGAGAGACCGGAGGAATAAAGGGGTATTTTGGTCTTTTAATAATCGAAATAATCAGAGTGGAATCCCTAGGGAGACTGGAGAAGAAGAAGAAGAAGAAGAACCTGTGTAAGATTTTCCCACCCCCCACCTCTCTTTCCTTTTTTCTCTTATACTTCTGTTTTCCCGCCCTCTTTTCTTCAGGGCTGCCTTTCCCGCGTCTATAGTGTTTGGGCCCCTCTGACAGCCGGGATTACTGTGACATTTCCTGGGAATGCGGGATTGTCTGGTGAGCATGGTTCACATGGCCTGATCATAGTGTCGGGTGTGTGCGCATGGAATGATGACACTGTGGGGGCGTGTGCCGGCCATCGGTAACAGTGATGACACCATACCGCGTGGGGTATTGGTCAGGCATCGATCGTCGCGTTGAGTTACTGGGGAGACAGGTCGGACTGTCTCGAACTGACTGTATCTAGATCTTGCATTTCCCCCGTGCCATGACTGGTATGGTTAAGTCATGCCTGGGGGTTTGAAGACCTCGAGCAGGAGGATGAGCTCGGGTTTCGACCAGCCTAGACGCTTCTCGACCTTGACCAGCTTTGACGGGGCTATGAAGACCTCGAGCAGAAGAGTGAGCTCGGGCTCGACCAGTCTTGGGCTCCTCGACCTAGGCCAGCTTTGACACCTAATAAAGCTGTCTTCGTGCTAGTGGTTGGGTCTTCTACTCGAGATGGGTTGACCTCGAGGTCTTTTACTTACGCTGAATTGGCCTCGAGGAGACCTGCTCGATATTGCCCAAACACCAGTCCCCCAGTTTCTAGTCTTTGGAGTGAAGCGAGATAAGACTGAAAACTTCTTGTCTGGGCCGGCTCCCTGGCCTTTTTATCTTCCCGTGTTGAGCTGTCTTCTGCTTCCATGATTTCACATTTAATGCGGGACACGTGGGTCGATCCGGGCCGTGCGTTTGAATTTTGAAGAGACGTTACTTGAATAGTCGTGTCTCTTGAGATGCGTGCCGTCTGCCGAAGAGACGCACTTTCCCCCTTAAAACCCTTAATTTCTTCACTGTGCTTCCTATTGCTAATTTTTACTCAGACCAAAATTACTCTCTTGCAAGTGTTTCTCGTCTTTCTCTTTACCGTCGCTGCTATTTCCGACCGTCAGCTTTTGGTCAGGTATAAACCTCTTTCTTTTTTCTTGTTTCCGCTCTGTTCTTCATTCATTTAGGTTTTTGATTCCCACTGGGTAGATTCTGTCTATAGAAAACATGTCAAATACCCAACAACCCAGTAGGATGTCATCTGAGGAATCGTCCTCTGCAAGTGATGTAGAACCCCTTAGTATAATCCCAGTGAGAAATTCCAGTTTAGAAGGGGTGTTAACTGTGGCGGCGACCCAGCCGCATCAGGGGGGAAGAGTCCGCCAACGGTCAGAGGGTAGGGGGTATCCCATTGACTCCATGAGGTGTGAAACCACACACTAGGATCTGGATAGGCTTAGGGACATCTACCACATACCAGACAATGTGGACTTACAGGTGCCGGGTAAGGGTGACATACCCAGCCGTCCTCCTCAGGGCTATGCCACCTTCCATGTGGAGTGCTTCAGGTGGGGGGTCAGGCTGCCTCTTCAGCCTTATTTTGCCCGAGTTCTATCCAGATTCTGGCTAACCCCAGGGCAACTAAACCCGAATGGGTGGAGGGTCCTGTCTGGCCTCTATGTGCTATGAAGATGGTGTAATCTGGCTGAGCCATCGGTAGAGGAAATAAAGCATTTCTACCAGTTGAAATGCAGCCCGAAGGATGCTGGTTGGTACTACCTCACCTCCAACCTGAAGGGAAAAAAATCCATAACTGATCTCCCCACTTCTGGTGGCAATTGGAAGGGGAAATTCTTCTTTGCTGGGGGAGATTAGGGGCATGCTGCACCTCTCTCCGAGGGGATCTCTCCGGTTTTTCGTCATTTTTGCACTCCAGGTCGTTTACTTGTCCAACGAATTTTTATTTTAGTTCTTCTGCTCGCATTTTTTCTCACTATTTTGCTGTGGTTATTATTGTTGCAGTGTCTTGGGGTGCTTCTTATAGGATTGGGGAAGAGCTTCGAGCACGCATCAACACTACCCTTGACAACGCGAGCTCGTGCAGAGAGCTACTCACAGCACAGAATTTTGTGGAGTTTGGCCTAGTTTCAGAAGAAGAGATGAATGACGTGCTCAATGCAGCTCTTCTGCTTCAGCAAAAAGGCCTCGAACCGATACTTCTACTTCACTGGTTTGAGATCCCCCCCTGCTCAGGAGACAGAGCGAGCAGTAGAGGGTGATGCCCCCAGGCATCCGAGGATTACCACTTCAGCTCGGCCTCGACCAGGGCGTGAGCAGGAGCAGGAGCGGCCCGACCGCACCGATCCCTACGTCAAGGACTTTGTCAAACAGATGGAGGATAAGTTCCTGGATGGGATGGAATCCTATGATGCTGATGAGTTGGTCGGTGCTTTCTACTGCCTTTCTTCTTGTGCTGCTGCTGTTGCCACCAAGTTCAAGGCCAAGACTCAAGATTCCCAGAGGAAGCTCCGAACAGAAATTCAGAGCTTGAAACGGAGCCTTAAGCAGAAAGATGAGGAGGCGATGAAGGTTCGCGAGGAGAACTCCACCCTCGAGGAGAAAGCAGCAATGTCGGATTCCAAGGCAATCCAGCTCGAGAAGGAGCTGTCTTTTGTCTGGGAGGAGCTATTGAATGCTCGAAAGGACTTGGACGTGCAGAGGTTCTCCTTCGAGAAGACTATGGAGGAGGAGACTTCTCGTTTCCAGAAGAGGGTGGACTCTTTGGAAGACAGGCTCACGACAGAGTACAATGATGGGGGTGTATTTCAACTATAGCTGCCTCGTGTTTGCCTTGAGCAAGGAACATCCTGAAGTGAACCTATCTAAGCTCGGGGCAAACGTCGCAGAGTATATGCGCGAGCACGATGCCCCAATTCAAGGGCCAGGAGTCCCCCCTACCGAGGCCTTTGCCGAGTCTGGAGAGGCTGCTCCTCCTGCTGCTGCTGCTAATGCTTGTGCTGCTGCTGCTGCCAATGCTCCTCCCGCTGCTGCTGATACCACTGCTCGTGCTGCTGCTGCTGCTGCTGATGCCACGGAAGCTACTCTACCATTCGAGGACCCAACTCCCCCCGCTAGCCCTACTGCTCCTACCAGTTGATCTTTTTTTTTTTTTTTTTATATCCTTCTTGTACTTGTATTTTTATTTTTGCGAATGAATAAAGAATATATATTGGACAATTTGCCTCTGTGTTCGTATGTATATTTTTACCTTGCATTTTCTTGTAGGATGGACTTTGTGCACTTGCCAAGTAAATTTTAATAAGTGTTGGGCCTTTGTTTTTCTTCTCCGAGCCATTTATGCTCGTATCATCTCTTGGCTTATGCGTGGTAGTCTTGCCTTGAGTTGGGCTTAAAGGCCTTTGTTTCTTTTATGAGCTTGATCTGCCCGAGCCGATACTTGGCTTAAGCTTAGCCCTTGTGCTTTTTGCGAGCTCATTCTGTTCGAGCCTTCCGTTGTTTTATGCTTGGCACCGTCTCGCCTTAAGCTAGGTTTTGAGACTTCCGGCCTTTGCGTTGTCTTCACGAACTTTTCTTGCTCGAGCCTGCAATTGGCTCGCGCTTGGCACTGTCTCGCCTTAAGCTAGGATTTGAGACTTCCGGCCTTTGCGTTGTCTTCGCGAGCTTATCCTGCTCAAGCCTGCAATTGGCTCACGCTTGGCACCGTCTCGCCTTAAGCTAGGCTTTGAGACTTCCGGCCTTTGCGTTGTCTTTATGAGCTTTTCTTGCTCGAGCCTGCAATTGGCTCATGCTTGGCACCTTCTTGCCTTAAGCTAGGCTTTGAGACTTCTAGCCTTTGCGTTGTCTTTACGAGCTTATCTTGCTCGAGCCTGTAATTGGCTCACGCTCGGCATCGTCTCGCCTTAAGCTAGGCTTTGAATTAACATTGAAAGCATTTTTCTGGCTTTTACACATACTCAGGATTTTATACATCTCCATTTTGGAAAGAATTATATATTAATGCTTACATCACAAGAAAACTTACTGGAAATATTTAATCAAACGTTGTACAGTCCATGGCCTCTTGACTTCTCGTCCATCGGGGTGAGTCAACCGGTATGCTCCCGGTCCGGCTATTTGAGGGACCCTGTAGGGATCTTCCCAATTCGGCCCTAACACACCTTGCCTGGGGTCCTTCGTGTTCTGATTGACTCTTCTAAGTACCCAATCTCCCACCTGAAATCGGTGGATGTGCACGTTCCGGTTGTAATAACGAGTCACTCTCTGCTGGTATTCTGCGATCTTTGCAGCGGCCTTTTCCCTTTTCATCTCCAGCAAGTCCAAGCCTGCACACATCTGCTCATCATTTTGCTCTTCGTTGAAGTGCTCTGTTCGGTGTGTTCCCATCCCTATTTCAGTTGGAACAACTGCCTCATGTCTAAACACCAAGGAGAATGAGGTTTCCCCTGTGGCTATTTTGTGTGTGGTTCTGTAAGCCCACAAGACACCAGGAAGCTTGTCCACCCATGCTCCATTCTGCTCGCCGAGTCTAGTCTTCAAGAGACGTTTTATAGTCTTGTTCGCGGCTTCTACTTGCCCGTTGGCTTGCGGGTGTGATAGAGAACAAAACTTCAGCTCTATCCCCATGTTTTTGCAGAAGTTCTCTGAACTTGTTATTGTCAAATTGTCTCCCGTTGTCCGTAACCAACGCGTGGGGGATCCCATACCTGTAAATCACATTTTCCAAATGAAGTTAGTGGTCTTATTTTCTGTGAAACTGCTCAAGGCTCCCACTTCAACCCATTTGGTGAAATAATTAATTGCCACCACCGCATGTGTTGTAGATGCTCTCCCCTTTAGTAATGGCCTGATCAAGTCAATCCCCTATTGAGCAAATGACCATGGTGAATTCATCACCGTGAGGTTCTCAGGAGGCTAAGTCATATAGTTGGCAAGGCTTTGGCAATTCTTGCAGCTCCTGGTCTTCTCTTGTGCATCCTGGTGTATGCGGGGCCAAAAATATCCTGCCTCAAGGCCTTGAAAGCCAAAGACCTCGCGCCAGAGTAGTTCCCGCAGATCCCTTCATGTATTTCTTGGAGGACATAATCAGCTTTTTCTTGATCTAAACACCGTAACAGTGGGAGAGTGTATCCCCGTCTGTACAAGACCCCATCGATCAGAGTATACCTGGCCGCTTTACACTTCAGTTTCCTTGCCTGCTTCTTATCGGCAGGTAACGTCCCTTCTTGGAGGTAAGAATCAATTGGTTCCGTCCAGGTGCTACTCGACGCTAAACTCATCACCTTGTCTTCCTACTCGATTCTCGAGCAGGTCCTGATTTCTAGAGGAATAGACTTTGGTATTTTGGAATCGGAAGTAGCGGCCATTCGAGCTATCATGTCAGCTCGAAAATTCTTTCCCCTCGCGATTTGCTCCACCTCGACTGCTCAGAAATTCTTTATTAGCTGCTTTACCTTCCGAAGGTAAGCCTCTATCTTCTCGCCCTTTGTTTGGAAGCTTTCGTTGAGATGATTTGCTGCCAGCTGTGAGTCTGTTCGAAGATTTACGTCTTCTGCCTTCACTACCAAAGCAAGCTTCAATCCCGCAATTACAGCTTTATACTCAGCTTGGTTATTAGTGACTTTGAATTCCAGCTTCACCGTATATTGCACTTCTGCCCCTTCATAACTAAGGAGCACAACTACTGCTACTACTCCTGCTCCTGCTCCTGCTCCTTGATCTCCACAGGCCCCATCTACTATGACTGTCCATGCATTGGTCGAGGCCGAGGAGTCTGGTGGATGTTCGTCCTCTATTTCTTTATTCATTTTTGTGCACTCGACCACGAAGTCAGCTAAGGACTGAGCTTTTATAGCTGTTCGAGGTTGGTAGCTGATGTCGAATTCACTGAGCTCCACCGACCATTTCACCAACCTTCCGGAGGTCTCTGGCTTGTGTAGAGTCTGCCTGAGCGGTTGGTTCGTTAAAACTATCACCGAATGTGCTTAGAAGTAAGGCCTCAGCTTTCGGGCTGCTGTCACCAAGGCCAATGCCCATCTTTCTATAGGTGGATATCGAGTTTCAGCCTCCAACAAGGCTCTGCTCGTGTAATAGACTGGGTATTGCACCCCTGACTCTTCTCTTACCATAACCAAGCTCGTTGCCCATTGTGAGACAGCCAAATACAGATACAAGACCTCCCATACTCAAGGTGTTGACAGCAGCGGGGCTTTTAGCAGATATCCCTTCAACTGCTGGAATGCCGCTTCGCATTATGGTATCCATTTTGTCTTCCTGTCTTTTCTCATTTCTTGGAAGAAGACTCAGTATTTATCCGTGGCTCGGGATATGAACCTGTTGAGGGATGCCAATTTGCCTGTAAGGCTTTGTATCTCTTTGAGGGTACGTGGGGACTTCATCTCCACTACTGCTCTTATCTTTTTGGGATTGGCCTCGATCCCTCTATGGCTGACCATGAAACCCAAGAATTTTCCCGAACCAACTCCGAAGGCACACTTTTCCGGGTTTAGTTTCATCCGATATTTTCTTAGGAGTGCGAATGTTTCTTCCAAGTGCTTTACATGTTCCTCCGCCTCTTTTGACTTGGTGATCATGTCGTCCACATAAACCTCCATCGTTCGGCCGATCAGTGGCTTGAAAACCTTGTTCACCAGCCTCTGGTAGGTTGCCCCCGCATTCTTCAGACCGAAGGGCATGACCCTGTAGCAAAACAGGCCTTGGTTGATGATGAAGGCTGTGCATTCTTCGTCTGGCTGGTGCATGGGAATTTGGTTATAGCCTGAGAAGGCGTCCATGAAGCTAAGTAGCCCGTGTCCTACCGCGGAATCCACCAGCTGGTTTATCTTTGGCAATGGGAAGCTATCTTTTGAACAAGCTTTATTCACATCTGTGAAGTCCACACACATTCTCCACTTCCCACTTGCCTTCTTCACCAACACCATATTCGAGATCCATTCGGGATAAGAGACTTCCCTTATGAATCCTGTTTTCAGCAGCTTCTCCACCTCGCAGTTTATGGCCTCGTACCTTTCTTGGTTGACGCACCTCCTCTTCTGCCTCATCGGCTTAGTGTCCTTCCGTATTGCCAGCCTGTGACGCGCCACCTCTGGGTCATTCCCAGACATGTCCTCGTATGTCCAAGCGAACATATCGGAATGTGCTCGCAGGCACTTGACCAGACTTTTCTTCAGCTCCTCGCTAATGCCTGAGCCGATCCGAACCCTCTTCTCGGGGTTGTCTGAACGTATTCCAACTTCCTCTAATTCTTAGGTAGGCTCTTGTCTACCATTCTTCAACTCCCTCCTTGAGTCTAATGACGTCATTTGCATGGTTTCTTTTGCCGCCACAGCGTAACAGCTTCTCGCGGCCCTCTGGCTGCCTTTTACGACCCCTACAGCCCTATTTACTCGATATTTCAGGGCTAAGTAGTGGGTGGACAACATAGATTGGTTGATCCTCATGAACGGCCTCCCCAGTATTGCTTGGTAGGGGCTGACTTCATCCACAACCACAAAGTCTAGCATCATGTTCTTTTCAAAAGGCCTCGAACCCATAGTCACAGCCAATTTAATGATTCATAGAGGGATCAGCTTTCCTCCAAACCCTTTCATGGAAGCGCTCGTCTACTCGAGGCTCGCACCTGCTATTCCCAAATCCTCAAGTGTGGATTTGAAGAGAATGTCCACTGAGCTTCCCGAGTCCACCAATATCCGATCGACCTCCTTATTAGCAACATTTGCCTTCACGACTAAGGCATCGTCATGGGGGTACAGTACCCCTTCTTTGTCCTCCTCTGTTCACATGATGGGCACTTGTCGTACCTTAGTCTTTTTTACAGCAGGTGCGGCGAACAGAACTTCCCGGCCGGTAGTAGCGTATCTGCAATATTTTTTCCAAGCCCTGTTTGAATTTCCTACCATCGTGGGCCCTCCTGAGATTACTCTTGTAGCTTGCGGTTCTAAATCCATGCTATATGCTCGGTTATCCTCCTTTGGCTGTCGCTCTACCACCGGATAGCCCACTTCAACAAACTCATCTAAATATCAGTTTCGAACTAGGTCCTCCACCTGGTTTTTCAAATCCTGGCACTGTGACGTCGAGTGGCCATGGTCACCATAGAAGCGGCAGAACCGTCCTCTATCACGTTTCCCAGCTGGTTTAGCCATCGGTGTCAAGGGGCTTAACAGTCTTCGCTCTTCTGCCATTTGAAGTATCTCTTCGAGAGACACCTTCAATTTTGTATATTGCCCGTAGGCGGGGCTCTGCTCCACCACCTGTATCACCCGATCCCTTGGGAAGCTTCTCGGTGGGGGTGGCAATAGACGGTCATCTCTGTTGTGGTCCAGCATAGGTCAGCTTGGTGGTTGGTTGCGGGATGGGTGGTCGTCGTGCTGCCTGTACTCCTTACGGTCCCGGCCTGGAGACCTGCGAGGTGGCACGGGTATTATTCGTGGCTGGGGAGCTCTTTGGTAAGGATTGTAGGGAGCAATCCGATCCTTTATCACCTTGGAAGTCAACGTTCCTCGGGCAGGACCTCCTTTTTCCTTCCTCTTCGTTCCACTGCTCTGTTCACTTCTCAGTTTTGTAGCTTTTTCTTCTTCGATAACCATGTCCATCTTCACCTGTTCGTACGCATCCGAATATGAGTGGATTAAAGGGCTCTGCAAGTTATACCATGGCCTCCCCATCCTGACTCCATCATTTAATCCCCTCAATGCCTGGGGATGATTAAATGCCCCAAGATCCAGAACCGACCGGTGGTACCTCTTAACTAATTCTCAGAGGGGTTCTCTCTCCCTCTGTTTTATCTCCGATAACTCCATCATGTCATTTTCGGGAGTCACTACTCCCCGAAACTGCTCTGTAAATTCTCTGCACATCTGCTCAAAGCTCATGATGCTTCCTCGTGGCAGCCTGCGGTACCACTCTCTCGCTCTTCCTTCTAGGGTGAGTGGGAAGGCCCTGCACCACTGGGTTATCGTCAAGCCCTGCACTCCGGTCATGTCGTTGAACCGTTCTATGTGCACCAGCAGGTCACTCTTCCCTGAAAATCTTAAGTCTGGGAAACGGAAGTCTCGGGGAATTGTGACGCCCATAATCTCCGCCGAGAGTGGAGACTCGTTGTCTAGCATTATCCTCCAACTCGGGCCTTTCTCGTTTCCCCGGAAATCCTCCACGACCTGTGCCAACCTCCGTACTTCCCCTTCTAATTCTTCCCCGCGGGAGGTGGGTGCCGTGTCTTGCAAGTGCTGACGTGACCCTCTTTCCTCCATGTTCGTCTCCTCTCTCCCGGCAACATTTGGTGGTTTCGGTCTCTGGGCTTGCCACCTCCCTCAAAGTCACCGACTCCTCTGGACTTATTCCCCTCCTACTGTTTCCTCTCATTGTCGTATTGTGTCTCCTGAATGTGTTGGTAAATCAGGCTTTTTGAACTGATCCCCACAGATGGCGCCAAAATTGTTGATGTTATTTTTCGCGTGCCTTCAAATAGTGTCCAGAACTCCTGCTCGCGGTATGCTCGAGCTCGAGCAGGACTGCTTTCCAATTTCAATTCTTCTTTATTCATCGGAACGGCAATCTCCTCGGACCTTTACTCACAAAAACAAGGTCAGGGGTCGTCGGGTGTTGTTCCGGTGAAAACCCTCCGCCGCTCAAGTTAGTAATCAGGTTATTCTTCTTGTATCCCTCTTTGTTAGAGAGACTGGAGGAATAAAGAGGTATTTTGGTCTTTTAATAATCGAAATAATCAAAGTGGAATCCCCAGGGAGACTGGAGAAGAAGAAGAAAAAGAACCTGTGTAAGATTTTCCCACCCCCACCTCTCTTTCCGTTTTTCTCTTATACTTTCGTTTTCCGCCTCTTTCTTCGAGTCTTGCTGCTCCGCGTCTATAGTGTCTAGGCCCCTCTGACAGCTGGGATTACTGTGGCATTTCTTGGGAATGCGGGACTGTCTGGTGGGCATGGTTCACATGGCCTGATCATAGTATCGGGCGTGTGCACATGGAATGATGACACTGTGGGGGCGTGTGCCGGCCATCGGTAACAGTGACGACGCCATACCGCGTGGGGTATTGGTCAGACATCGATCGTCGTGTTGAGTTGCTGGGGAGACAGGTCGGACTGTCTCGAACCGGCTGTATCTGGATCTTGCATTTCGTCCGTGCCATGACTGGTATGGTTAAGTCATGCCTGGGGGTTCGAAGACCTCGAGCAGGAGGATGAGCTCGGGTTTCGACCAGCCTAGACGCTTCTCGACCTTGACCAGCTTTGACGGGGCTATGAAGATCTCGAGCAGAAGAGTGAGCTCGGGCTCGACCAGTCTTGGGCTCCTCGACCTAGGCCAGCTTTGATGCCTAATAAAGCTGTCTTCGTGCTAGCGGTCGGGTCTTCTGCTCGAGATGAGTTGACCTCAAAGTCTTTTACCCGAGCTGAATTGGCCTCGAGGAGACCTACTCGATATTGCCCAAACAATTAGAGAACTAGCTAAGAATTCAATTGAGTTGGGGCAATAATGTGAACACAACTTGGCATTAAATAATTTAAAAATATATATTAATAAGCCCAATTAAATTTCCCTCCTAATTATTTCAAAATTCTATCAAATTCCTTTGAATTAATACCATTGGGCAAGTACCCAAATGAGGAAAAGCCTAAAATTTTGATTGAAATGGCAATTAACTAAACAATAAAGAGAGCAGAAATTTAGCTGTGCGAAAGGCTTAAAGAAATTGAGTGGCAGGACTGGATGTGAAGAGGAGTGATTTGAACAAGATAGAAATTTGAAGATTTCTTTTAATATTCTTTTATCATTTAAATGTGAAAAGCCCAGAACACATAAAGTCATCACTCATAAATTTTTTTTTTTTGAAAGGACAAAAAGCATTCTTTTAATAGGTGATTTTTTTTTTTTTAATACTTCTAAAACTTAGAAGAGGTTTTTTTTGGTGGTTCAAATCAACACAACGTGGCGCTGCCTTTGGTTCAAGTCACTATAAACCGCTTAATTACTAGGGATTTATGCTATTTCTACTAGTTCCTTTAATCTCCACTAAGATATATGTCTCAAGCTAGCAACCAATTAAAAACAAAAGTGAAATTATTCCCTCAATAATCCATTATTTATCAGATTAGTTTCGTCTCATTCAATTTAAATTTTTATTAGCAAGTTGCAAACTTGTTTACCCCAAAAAAAAAAAAGGAAAAAAGGTTTTAAAACATTCAATAATTACAAAATGATCTGATTACGGGCCTACTCTCCAGTCATGTAGGTCTTTGATTATAATGGTCAACTAAGGTCTTCATCCACAAAGAAAAAAAAAAAAAAAAGTGAACTTCCATCACAATTTCCTCTGATATGAATGTTAAATTGTGCAACCAATTCTCAAAATTGAAGCAGCTATTGCCAAATTCTCAGCAGAAACAAAACGAAGGAAAAAATAAAAAAGATGTTTCTTCATCATCTTCCTTTTCTTTCAGCTGCTGCTTTAGCCTTGATAAGTACTGTTGCTTTTGGAGCCACTTTAGCAAACGATGAAGGTATATGCAAGCTAGAGAGTGGGAAAGGATGTTTGTATTATTATTATTATTATATAAGAATTAGTAGACATGACGAGTTTTACTCCTTAAAATGGTTCACAAGTGATTCATATACTTATTATTTTGCACATAAAAAATTTGTGGTCAGATGGGTATAGTGGTTATTTTGTATTTTTTTTGGCATAATCTTTACTTCTTTCATCTTTTCAACCTTTTGCAAAATCAAATCTTTTAGGCTGTTTCAAAAAAGTGTACACAAAATTTTCTTCATAATATTGGTCATGGATTCATGGTACTGTTTATTAGAATCTGCAAACTGTTGGTTTTCGAGTCAAGCAGTTAAACTTAACGGTGTTAACTTGTTACAATTTGGTCCATGCAGTGAAAGCTTTAAAAGACATAGCCAATACGCTAGGGAAGAGGAACTGGAACTTCAATGTAGATCCGTGCAGTAAAGAAGAGAGTTGGGTTCGTCCAATTCAAGTGGTCGGATTTGAAGATGCCGTCACCTGCGATTGCTCCTACTCCGGCGGCACCGTTTGCCACGTTGTTAGCATGTACATATATAAGCTCCTCTCTCTCTCTCTCTATCACACACACAAATGACTAAACTATATTAAAGCTTTTCGCTAGTAGTAATCCCGTCTACCGTAACTTCTAAAATTAATTTTTTTTTTTGGTTAAAATCAATCTAAATTTCTGTCTACCGAAATTATGAAAATTAATATCTTTTGTTAAAATTAATTTAAAATTAGATGATCGTCCATCACTTACTAAGTCTCTTTTGCGTGATAGGTTATCGCCCCAAAAAATAAAAGAATTTGGTAGATTCGGTTTAGCGGAATTTCGGTATACACACACGTATAATATATACATATATACACACCATCTTGTCGCCCCTCCGTCCATTTATCATATTTCTTAAATAAATATGTCAGCAAATAATAAATTGTGGGTTTGGCAATGAAAATGGCAGTAGTTTGAAACTTCTTTTTATACCACTTGTACGTGGAGGGTACCTTAGCTTGTCTCATACCTAGTCGATATGGGATCTAAACATTCCAGTCTCCTTCAGAACCCACGTCTTCCATCCTCCTTTAGAATCGACATCAATGGCGATTCACACACCCTCGACTAGGTGACACCCCAAGTTCACGAAGCTTTGGACCATTGTGGCGAGGGCCGACGTCCACGGCAGTTCACACACCCCTGACTAGGTGACACCCCAAGGCCACGAAACTTAAGACCACTATGGCAAGGGCCAACTTCGGGAGGCCGAACCTGGCTCTCATACCATTTGTTACAAACCCACAAAATCGAACTCAATCTTAAAAACCAACTTGTAAGAGGGGATGCCTCGAGGTTAATAAACTATCAACTAATCCTATATCTAATTGATCGTGGGATCCTAACATATAAATCTTAAAAATAGAGTCTAATAACATCTTGGATATCCTAAAACTTACTATTACTGTTATCATTACTGGTAACCCAACAATATATTGAGATACATTTTTTTTTCCCAACAATATATTGAGATTTTTTTTTTTTATAACCCTTATAAGGGCTCGAACCCTTACCCAACAATATATTGAGATACATTTTTTTTTTTTTTATAACCCTTATAAGGGCTCGAACCCTTACCCTCAACATTGTGAGTACAATAGTTCTCCCACTAGGGTATAAGCCTATTGGTATATTGAGATACATTTAGTATAGTGTATTATATTATATTATATTATGTTATTTTAATATTAATATATTATATTATATTATATTATATTAATATTGTATTATAATAATATTGTATAATATTTAGTGATACACTATATTGTATTAATTTTTTTGTGATTAATTTAAATTATATATTATATTATATTAATATATTTAAATTGTATTAATTTTTATATCATTATTAATTTTAAATTAATATTATTCAAATTATTCATATTTAAATATTTGTTATTAGTTATATTAAATTATAAATTTATTAATAAATTATAATGTAAAAATAAAAAAATATTATATTAAATTAAAAATTTATATATATTATTATTATAAAGCAAAAAAAGCAAGCTATTCATATTTAAATGATAATTTGTATTTATTATTATTATTATTATTATTATTATTATTTATATTAACTTATTAAATATTAATCAATTTTATATATTAATTATTATAAATAATACATTATTTAGTTATATTTTAATATAATAAAAAGTAAAATATAATATAATATTATTGAATAATCAATTATAAATTTGTATTAATAATTATAATATAAAAATAAAAAATAATATTATATTAAATTAAAAAATTATATTTATTATTATTATAAAACAAGAGAAAAAAAAGAAGGCTAATACGCCTATAGTCCTGACTATATGTCGGGTTTAGCCAAGTTTAGCACCCCAAACATGGGGTTGTCCCATATAATGAGGGGTATCAAACATACCATAAGGATAAGTAATTCTTTGTCTCTTATTTCGACTAGACAATCACGAACTCTTAAGTTTTTTAACTAAATTATTATTCAAATTTCTTTTGTTTAATTCATTAACTAATCGACAAATCGAGATTATAATGTATCTTTAACTTTTATCAAAACACATGTTATTGATTGTTATTGACAGTAAAATAAAAACAAAGAAAATATTTTCCAATATGTAAATACATAAATAAATTAAAAGAAAATATTTTCATTTATACATACTTAATTTGTTTTTTGTTTTTTATTTTAAATACATAAATAAAATCTCATACTTTCTCCTAAAGCACAGAATTCTCAAGTCCCAGAATCTCCAAGGACGTCTCCCACCGGAATTGTCTAGACTCCCTTTCCTCCAAGAAATGCAAGTACTTTTACATTCCGAGTTTGCCCCTCATTATCTCCAATGTTACCCATTTCAAATTTTCGTATTTGTGTTTATTTTATTTTAATTAACGAACTTAACTGTCTGATATGAACAGTGATCTCACTCGCAACTACCTTAATGGCACTATCCCTTCAGAATGGGCATCTCTGCCTCTGGTCAATGTGTATGCTATCATTTTTCTCTCTTTATTATGCACATGTACATGGTAATTAATGCTCTTTGCATCCCTAAATCTGGATGTTGATCTATTTTTATTTTTTTAACTTTTGGATGGAGATAAGAAACTTATCTGCTATTGTTATTGGAAATTGGATGCTCGCGAGCACAAGCCACGTTGATGACAAATCAAAGAACATAAGCTATTTTACTCTTTTTTTTTTTGAAAAACAACTAACTTACATATGATTCTTGTTTCAGCTCCCTTTATGGAAACAGGCTAACGGGTGCAATCCCAAAAGCATTTGCGAGCATTTCAACTCTTGCCAATTTGTGAGTCTTTTGTTTTTCCAATCTTTTCTTGCCCTTCAATTTTAGAATTCTGGTGCTTCTGATATATGTGTGGTAAATGTATATACAGAACCCTCGAATTCAATCAGTTTTCAGGAGATTTGCCTGCAGAGCTTGGAAATCTTGTCAACCTTGAAAAACTGTAAGACAATTTCCCTTTCATGATAAAGCAAAATTGAAATTACATTCATTCGATTGATAACTTGGCTCTTTATTGCCTTTTTGACAGACATCTTAACTCAAATAATTTTAGTGGGAAGTTGCCCGAATCATTTGCTAACCTGACCAAACTGAAGCACTTGTAAGCTACTGTTTTTTTCTTACTCTTTCATGGCCTTTATTCTTTGACACAGTACTCAAGTTTTATTTAATTTATTATTCTCATGTATATTGATGCAGTCGGATTAGCGATAACCACTTCACAGGACAGATACCCAATTATATTCAGAACTGGACAAAGCTTGAAAGACTGTGAGAGCTAGCTTTGTTCTTTATTATACTATTTATAACAAAAATTATGTGAATGGTGACTAATTATTAATGAAAGACAAATTCTATGTATCAACAGATTCATTCAGGGAAGTGGTTTGGTTGGTCCAATTCCGTCTGGAATTGCTTCTCTGGTAGAATTAACTGACCTGTATGTATGGTTTCTCATTTTTAGAAGGCTTTAAATTTTTGTTACATCATGTCTATAATGTATTTGATTCATACTTGGTTTGATTTTGGTTGAATTTCAAAATGCAGGAGAATTAGCGACCTGAATGGATGGGAAGGGCCTTTTCCACCACTTAGTAATCTGAAGAATATGAATTACTTGTAAATAGCCACTTGATATAAATTTTCTGCTTCTTTCGGCTATTTGAAAAATCTTACTGTTTAGTTGCGGCACTGCAGGATATTGAGGAGTTGCAATATCATAGGAGAGCTGCCCGAATATCTTGCACAAATGATGGGCTTGAGAGTCTTGTTAGTTAGAACTCGCTTTAATTCTTTCTCCCCAGGTATAAATAGGGGGGAACATCGGTTTATTTATGACTTTTTGTCATTAATTTTCTTGCAGGGATCTCAGCTTTAACAAACTAAGTGGAGTAATTCCAAGGAACTTTTCTGTTACTGGTGTAAAGAACATGTAAGCATTCTACTTTTTATCCAATTTTTCTCCAAGTGCAGGTTGTTTGACAAACTTCTATATCATTTTTTTCTATTATGTTCATTAAATTCATTCTCTTCATCAAGAGACAGACATAACATTATACAGAGTTACTGCAATTTGTTTAGGTACTTGACTGGAAACTTGCTAACTGGACCTGTTCCAGATTGGATGGTCAAGAAACAAAACAAGTACATGTAAGCTTATCTCTTTCGCATGCTTCCTGTAATTTACATTGCACTGGGAGAAATGATGAATCTCATAGAATATCTATTGCAGAGATCTTTCGTATAATAATTTCACTGCTGGAAGCTCAGATTCGAATTGTGAAAACCCAAGCCCGTAAGAACACTATCAACTTAAACTTATGAACACCCTCCAACAATACAATATCTTCAATATACCTAACTAGCTCTTTGTACCATCCTCTGTAGGAACTTGTTTGCAAGCTCTTCTGAGGGCAGTAACTCGTAAGTTTCAAATTCCCCTTTCAATAACAAGCATTACGAATTTCTTTGGTTATAATTTTTTTGTGCAGTGCCATGACTTAGTTTTCTTTCCTAATTTAATAAATTTTAGCCTATTTATTATGTTGTTATGATTCTGACCACAACTATGCATCCTTACAGAACTGGGATTGTCTCATGTTTGAAAAGTTTCACCTGCCCAACAAGTAAGTAAGAAAGTGAAATTTCTTTCTTAATTCGAGGAATATGGGAGCATTATGAACTAAATATGGGAGAGAAATTCCATTTTATAATTGACAAGACCATTTCCATACAGCTCTTACTAATGGTTTCAAAAAATGAAAAACCTCTGCTGATGCTGTTCACATTGTACAACAATGCTATGCCAAAATCAATGGCTTTAGCTGTCTTTTAAAAGATTTTATTCTACAATTTTTCTTGTGAAATGGATGCTTACTGTTGTTTTTCAACCCAGATCACAGTTCTCTTCATATAAACTGCGGTGGGAAACAAGTGATTGCTAATGGAAATACAATATTTGAAGATGATTCAGATGCAGCTGGGCCTTCCAAATTTTTCTTAAGTAGAACAAACTGGGCATCTAGCGCCACTGGTCACTTCATGGATAATAGAACCCATGAAGACTCTTATATTCAGACAAATACATCTAGATTGTTTATGAATGATTCCCAGTTATACACTGAAGCTCGCATTTCTCCCATTTCTCTAACTTACTATGGATATTGTATAGTAAATGGGAACTACACTGTCAATCTCCACTTTGCAGAAATATTCTTCACTGATGACAAAACTTACTCCAGTCTAGGAAGACGTATATTTGATGTTTACATTCAGGTAATTATGGCATAAGACATCGCCTCAGTGTCAACTATTGTTGATTTTAAATTTTTCTTGATTTTAATCTACAAATTGTTTCCAATCTTTACACATTTCAGTTTCTGTATGAGAATTCAAGTTGATTGGGTACGATTATTGCAGGGGAAGCTGGAGCTGAAGAACTTCAATATTGAGGATGAAGCTGGTGGTGTTGGTAAAGTAATTGTAAAACCATTTTCTGCAGTCGTGACCAACAATACCATGGAGATTCGTCTCTATTGGGCTGGGAAGGGGACAACTGATATGCCTTATAGAGGATTTTATGGTCCTCTTATATCAGCTATTTCTCTTTACACTCGTGGTAGGTTTAATACTAACATGAGACCTTTTACATTGCAACTTCCATAGATTTTACAAAAAGTTCCCTAAGGCTATATCTCTATGAATTCCCTGTATTAAGTGTTGTTGTTTTTTTTTTTTTTTTACAAAAGCAGACATCTCATCACCATTAGTAAATGGAAGCAGTAATGGTACAAAAGTAAATGGAAGCAGTAATAGAACAATAGTAGGCATAGTGCTCGGCATTGTGGCAGCAGCAGCATTTAGTCTAATCCTGATTGTTAGCATCCTTTGGTGGAAGGGCTGTTTTAATAGAAAACATACATTGGAACAAGGTATTTAAATAAGAATAAATTACAAACTTTTCGACCAATGTTCAGGTATTCAACTCTTTTACAGAATCTGCATGTGAAGAATTGTTGATTTTAAGGATTTTATTTCTTCCATAGAGCTGAAGGGCATAGACTTGCATACTGGTTCCTTTACCCTACGGCAAATTAAAGCTGCCACAAACAACTTTGCTCCTGATAACAAGATTGGTGAAGGCGGTTTTGGCCCTGTTTACAAGGTATACTATGCATGATAAATAATTCCTTTTGCTTCATAGCATAGGAGATGTATATGTAATTACTTTTTTTAAAAACAAAAATTTATATCTTCAATACAGTAATCTGACTACATGTCTGAAAAATTACAGGGCCTATTAGCAGATGGCAAATTCATTGCAGTCAAGCAGCTTTCTGCCAAATCAAAGCAAGGAAATCGAGAATTCGTTAATGAGATTGGCATGATTTCTGCTTTGCAACACCCTAATCTTGTAAAGCTTTATGGATGTTGCATTGAAGGAAATCAATTGTTATTGATATATGAATACATGGAAAACAACAGCCTTGCTCGAGCTTTGTTTGGTACAACTATGCATGATCAATTGCACATAAATATCAGATTCTCAATATTAATTTTTTCTTTTCTTGTTTCAAATGATTTGAAGGTCCTGAAGAGCATCGGTTGAAGTTGGATTGGCCAACAAGGCATAGTATTTGCATTGGTATAGCAAGAGGTTTAGCTTATCTCCACGAAGAATCAAGGTTAAAGATTGTGCACAGAGACATTAAGGCAACCAATGTGCTTCTTGATAAGGACTTAAACCCAAAAATTTCAGATTTCGGTTTAGCCAAGCTTGATGAAGAAGATAACACCCACATAAGCACCCGAATTGCGGGAACTTTGTGAGTTGCTGCATACTTATTTCTCATCAAAGTTTTCTATTTTTCTTCTCATGAAAATCAATGTAATATTCAAATTCATGATTTTGCAGTGGATATATGGCACCAGAATATGCAATGCGGGGCTATTTAACAGACAAAGCAGATGTCTATAGTTTCGGAATTGTTGCTTTGGAAATTGTCAGCGGAAGAAGCAACGTTATTTGCAGGACAAAGGAGGCTCAATTTTGTCTTCTAGATCGGGTATCTTTGGCTCTTACATGTTTTGTTTACCATTGTTCTTGAATTTATAACTAAACCAAATATAATGCTGTTTCTACTTCTTTTTAATTAGGCTCTTGCATTAAAAGAGCAAGGAAACTTGATTGAGCTAGTTGATCCAAACTTGGGTTCAAATTTCGTCGAAGAACAAGTGATGGTGATGATCAATGTAGCTCTGCTGTGCGCCGATGTTTCTCCCACAAATAGGCCTTTGATGTCTTTGGTAGTAAGCATGCTCGAAGGCAGGGTTGCTGTTCCAGATTTTATTCCAGATTCAAGTGTCTCAAACAATGATGAAACCAAGTCTGAAGCAATGAGGAAATATTACCAATTCAGCACAGAACAGACTGGAAGTCGTACACAAAGTAAGCCATTTACAGGTTCTTCTACATCTGCAGTTGATAAGCTATGTACGGGTTCTTCTACATCTGCAGTTGATCTATATCCCGTTAATTCTGATCGATTATTGGAGTAAGTCAGATTGCGAAAATATGCTAAAATGTTTTGGGTATATTTTCTTTTCAATTTTCTAAACATTATATTTTAGATTTGAAACATTGATGTTTTGTGGTGTCTGCTAAGTGTGAGCAATGAGTAAAAGCAGTTCATTGCAGTTGGTAATGAGTAAGGAAAGATAAAAATCTTGACCGCTAAAACTTAAAATGTTGCCACACATGATTAAAATGAGCATAATAATGAGTAAATATTATAAAATAAATGACGAATTAATATTATTTTTGTTTTATAGATAGAGTTGCGATTGACTGATCAATGTAAGATACTATTTAGGATGGAAAGATTTATCATGACAAAAGTGATTTTTAAAATAGTTATTACCGTTTCACTACTTTAAAACTTATAATATATCAAATGGATACATGAAGTATGGTAGTTTATCATTTTATTATTATACTTTTACAAAACCTTTCATTTTACCACATTTTCTTTATCGCCATTAGTTAATCAATTTTACTCTTTAATAAAATTTTTTACCACAAAAATCATTTTGATGGATAGTTGATATAAATTATAAATTTAGAATAAAAAATTAAATATATTTAAATTTTGTAGTATTTTTAATAATTTAATAAACTTAAAATATATAACTAATAATTTCATTTTCTTTATATATACAAAAAAGTAGCAACCCAACTCAATTTGAAATGGCCTCTTGCTAGGCACAACTCACGTGGAATTGCGAACGCAGGCATCTACTTTAATCATTTCAAAGCAGTTTATCAGATCAAATTTAGGTAGGCTTCTCGTTAAACAGTTGTGATTTAAAAATTATAGTTTAAAGTGAAAATAAAAAATTAATTATAAAATAAAAATTAATAATACATGATAAATATAATTTATAAATTATAATTTATAAATTATAATTTTGACAAAAGTAATAAAATTATTTTATATTTCTTATCATATAAATATAAAATAAAATCAACTAAATTTTTAACTTACAATAATAAATATTTATTAAAAATTTTATTATAACTTTTCAACCACAATATTACACTGGAAGGTGTTAGTAACTTCCAAATATCAGCTCACTTTGAACATTAACTTTGTTTGCCAAAATTTTTTTATTAAAAATAGATGAAAAATAAAGTGTCCTATTCAGGTTCAGACATTCGACTAAACATTAAATAATTACACACTTAATTTGTTAGGATATAAGGTACGTTTAGAAAAACTGTGCAGCCCATCACATCTAAATATATTATAGCTGTCCAAACGTATCTATAATATGTTTAGATGTGATGCATGATAGCATTAACATATTAGAAAACCTGATAGATTTGTTATAGGATCAATATGTTTTTAATTTGATGCATGATAGCATTATAATAGAAATGACAAAATTATTTTCTGTTAATTAAGAAAGAGATTAGGAAGCATTTTGCATGTTCCCTATAAATTTATGTCAGTTACCATCCAATTCATTGTTTCTGCAAATTAACGGTTGAATATGCTACATTTAAATTAAGAAAATTGCTAAAGATACAAGAGAAAAAACAGGAGGAAGACAAAATGAATATGATGTTATAGTGTTAATTGATTACTTTGTTTTTTTTTTTCCTCTTACAATTATGGTGTAATAGTTAATTTGTCTTCCTTCAGTTTAATTTTTCTGTTTAAATAACGTTGCTCTTAAAGACTTAAATTAATGTGTATTTTGTTTAATGAAAGCTCCCTTAAACATTTATTCACAAAGAGTTGGGCTTTTAAAAACCCTTCCAAGTTCTTATAACATCGGTTTTGAGTTTTATTTTCTAAAATACCTCAGTGTATATATATATATATATATATATATATATATATATATATATATATATATATAAATTAAAATTAATAGTTTTCCTATGAAATTTCCAAAATATATATATATATTTATTTTAAGTTTTATTTATAAAATACATCCAAATCTTAAAATCTTAAATTATTTTATTCTATCATATAGTTTTTATCCTCATAACTCTATACTCTTTTACTTTTCTCAAAAACTAAATTATTTTTTTCAATTAAATTTAAAATACAAATATAAATCATGAAATGAGGTTGGTCTAAACCCCTCTTAAATGGAAATTACCTAAATAGTCAACAGAGGTCTTATGAAGAACTTTGGCGGTTTCAAAAATCCTACTCAATGGTAAAAGTGGTGCCGTTCCAATGAGATTCAAATGGAGTTTCGAATAACAGATTTATCCTCCAGAATTGTCGCAACTGGCAATAGGAACAAAGCTAAAAACAAAAGCCATCATACAAAATTGCTCCTAATAAGCCCCACCTTTACCTTTCAAAGCATAATTATTTTAATTTTTGAGACTTTTCAGGGTAAAATTAAAACAAAATTTGATTACTAAATTCCTCAAGTACTTATTTTCTTGAATTTGCGAGAATAATTCTAAAACAGTTATTCGATTTGATTGATAAAAGTTGAGATGTGGATTAGATCTCTTATGTTCATTAAGACGCTTCTGTTTTGGTTTGACGATCAATTGCTGATTTCAAAGAGATTAATGAAAAAATTTGAGGTAGAGTAATTTCTGTATCTGTTAGACTGTATAGGATTGAGAGCAATTCTTTTTTTGACACAATAATATACACGAAATTTCAGCTTTTCAATTCAATCAAATCAATGGAACAAATTAAATACTAACTTTGACCTTTTTATTAATAACAAAACTAAAAATTAATAGTTAGGTTCCTCACCATATTATTAAATATTTATTTTTTCTTTCCTCTTATTTTCACTCCATGATTAATTTAGTTTTGATTCTCTCTATTTCTCACTCACACTTGACACTAACTCCTTTATTTATATTCACTTTATTTGGCACATGCTGTTTTTCATTTTCTTCTACAGCCACGTGTGTTTTCTTTTCTTTTTATTTTTGGAAAATGCTTTTCATACGGGGCAGAGAAATTGTTTACTGTTAGAAAATTTATGGGTAAATAGAGTTACAGCTAAAATAAAATTGGAAGAAAATAAAGAATAAGTATATATTAAGACACCAAGAATTACGTGGTTCGACTTTTAGCCTACATCTATGGGCGAAGACAAAAAGAAAATATTTTACTAGTGATATGAGGATTGCAAATATTGTAATATTTTGGCTCACTTCCCAGAACCCCAATATACCTAAATTCTTAAAACACTAGAACAGAAGTTTATTAAACTATCAATTCTCTCAACTTCTAATACTCTTTATTTTTTCTTTTTTCTCAAATTGGATACAAATAGCTCTAATACTTCTCTCTATTTATAGTAAAATATTAAGATTAAAATAATAATTTTTTTATTATTATTATCACATGGGCAGTAGCCCATTTTTTCCTCATTTGAATTCAAATCCTTTGAATTCAATTTTTTTTTTCATTTCATTTAAATCCTTTGAATTCAAAACACATGACCATCTAGAAGTTGGTTTGTTTGACATTCTCTCACTTGGAGATTTGATTAAGTACTAATCAATCTCCACACTATCATTTCTGCTTCGCCATTGACATATCGCTTATGTCTCTGCTAGGCCACAAGGGAATTTACTCCATATAAACTTGTCAGTAATAATTTGCTTGGTCATAACATTTGTTAGGTTCTTCTTGATATTGATTTTCTGTCAATTTACACTTCCATCTTCTACTACTTCTTGAATGAAGTGATATTGAACCCCTACATGTTTTGTCGTGGAATGAAAGGCCAGATTATTTGAAATGTGCAAAGCACTCTGACTGTTACAAAACACAAGAATTTTTTCTTGTATGTGCCCGAGCTCCTCTAGTAACCTTTGTATCCAAATAGCTTCATTGCAAGCTTGTGTAGCGGCCATGTGTTCTGGTTCTATTGTAGATAAAGCCACAACAGTTTCTAGTTTCAAAACCCAGCTTACAACTGCTCCTGCAAGTATAAACACATAGCTGTAGTGGATTTTCTTTTATTAACGTCTCCTGCATAATCTAAATTTACATAGCCACTGATAGTAAATTTTGATTCTCGATAATATAATGCAACATCTGAGGTCCCTTTGATATATCTCAGAGTCCTCTTTACTGTTTTCCAATGCTCTCCACCAAGATTCACAATATAACGACTAACTGCTCCCACTGCTTGTGTAATGTCTGGTCTTGTACAAATCATAGCGAACATCAAACATCCCACTGCTTATTCATACGGTACTCGAGACATCTTCATCCTTTCTGATTCATTGTTAGGACACATACTTGAGGATAACTTGAAATTAATAGGAAGTGGGTAGAAATCGACTTACAATCTTGCATGTTGAAGCGCCGCAAGATTTTCTTCAAGTAATTCTTCTGAGAAAGTCATATCTTTCTATTATTTTGTCTCGATAAATTTGCATCCCTAGAATCTTTTTGTTGGTCTCAAGTCCTTCATTTCAAACTCTCTAGTTAATTGTGCCTTCAATTTTTGGACTTGATCTTTGTTGGGGCCTACTACCAACATATCATTCACATATAACAACAAAATGATGAAATCATTATTTTCAAACTTCTTGTAGTATGCACAATGATTTGAGTTAAGTCTGTTGTATCCAAAGTTCATGATGAGAAAATCAAATCTCTTATACCAATACCTCAACATCTGTTTGAGACCGTATAGAAATTTGTTTAACCTGCAAACCAAGTTCTCCTTGCCTGTTTCTGCAAAACCTTCTGGTTGGAGTATATAAATTTCTTCTTCAAGTTGTTCATGACAAAATGCAGTTTTCACATCTGACTGCTCTAGATGTAAGTCAAATGTAGCACATATTACTAAGACTACTTTAACTGTCGTGAGTCGAACTATCGAAGAAAATATCTCATTGAAATCAATACCTTATTTTTGAGCATGTCCTTTTACCACCAATCTTGCACGATACCACTCCACTTAATTATTGCCATCACGTTTGATCTTGTAAACCCATTTGTTTCCAATGGCTTTTCTTCCATGTGGTAGTGGCACAAGTTCCCATGTCTTGTTCTTGTGTAGAGCTTCAATTTCTTCCTGCATTGCTGCCATCCACAAAGTAACATATGAGCTGTTTAAAGCTTCATAGAAAGTTGATGGCACTCCGTCCTCTGTTAGAAGACAATATGCAACATTGATCTCTGTAACGTACTCTGAGTGCCAAGTTGGTGGTTGTCTCTCACGAGTTGGCCGACGAATTTCTAGACCCTCAGACTCGACTAGTTCATGTTCCTCGTGCTCTAGTGCTGCTTCAGCTTCTGAATTATTTTCCATATATACTGGTAAATTCTCTGATAACATCTCTACTATTATTCTTTTACAGTTGTTCTTCCACAAAGATAACATCTCTGCTGATAACAATCTTGTGGGCAGTGAGATCCCACAAATGATACCCTTTCACTCCATCAGCATATCCCAAGAAAACACACCTTCTAGATTTTGGATCCAACTTTGTTTTTCTTGTGCATTGTACATCACGTACACAAGACATCCAAATGCATGTAGATGAGAGTAATCAGCTGGTTTTTCAGTCCACATCTTCATTGGTGTCTTCAATTCAATAGCTGTTGATGGAGACCGATTAATGATATAACATGTTGTTTTGGCTGCTTCCGCCCAGAATGAGTTAGGTAGACCAGCAGTCCTCAATATAGCTCTTATCCTCTCTATAAGAGTTCTGTTTATCCGCTTTGCTACTCCATTCTGTTGAGCAGTGTATGCCACCGTGAATTGCCTCTGAATACTTTCTTGCTTACAAAATGCAAGAAACTCACTATCCGTATACTCTCTACCATTATCTGTCCTCAAACACTTGATCCTCTTTTCGGATTCAAGTTCAACCCGTGCTTTAAATTCCTTGAACACTGAAAACATATATGACTTCTGTTTAATTGGGTACACCCAACATCTCCTGGAGTAATCATCAATGAAAGTAACGAAGTACTTTGCACATCATAAAGATAAATTTAGTGATTCCTAAACATCATAATGAACTAGGTCTAGGATGTTTTTACTTCTGGTATTAGATCTGCTAAATTTTAATCTATGCTGCTTACTTGTAACACAATGCTCGCAAAATGGTAAGCTTAGCAATTTAAGTCCTGGAAGCAGTTTTCGCTCAGAGAGAATCTTCATACCTTGTTCTGACATGTGACCTAATTTGAAATGCCACATTATCGCCAACTCTTCTTCATTTGATGCGACACATAGATTTTCACCGATCTTTTTTGCTTTTATCAATATAAGCGCGCCTATGACTATTTTTATAATCCCATTCTCGACTTAGGTTTTTCACCTAGGATAATCTATTTATCCCAAAGACAATAGATAATTCTTTAGGCCTTTTACATGTCGTATATCCTGAATTGTGCGTATCGTTCCATTAGATATTTTTATTTTAACAGTACCAATACCAGCAATCTCTAAAGAATGGTCATCACCTATATACATAGATTCTCCTGAGATAGATTCATATGTGTGAAACCACTCTCTCCGAGAAGTCATATGCCATGTTACTCCTGAGTCTATAAGCTAGACATTAGATAACTGTTTCCTATCTTCTGCAACAGTTGCTGCCTCACTGTAGAGAATCTCGCCATCATCAGAAGTACTTGCCACACAACCCTAAGTATTTGATGACTCATGTGCTTTACTATCTCTACTCTTCTGATTGCTCCAACAATCTTTTTTGACATGTCTTTTCTTGCCACAATTATAGCATTTGACATTTTTCTTACTTTTCGATTTTGATCTACCATGATTGTAACTCCCACTGGGGCCACGTTCTGTTGATCTCCCTCTCGTCACCAATAGCACTTTTGCTTGTTGTGAACTTGCATGTCTATCTTCCTTGTTTTTGGGTCTGCTTTCCTCATTTAATGCCGAGTTGTTGTTCGTCAGATTGATGATGAATTGATCATAAGAATCTGGTAGACATTGAAGTAGAAGCTCCACACGTTCATTTTCTTATATTTTGTGACCCAATATTGTGAGTTGTGAAAATAGAGTCTTCAAGGTGTTGATATGGTCAGTCACTGTCGTAGATTCTGCCATTCGAAGAGTATAGAGTCTTCTTTTCAAGAAGATCTTATTGTGTAGTGACTTGGCCTTGTACAATTTTGAGAGTATCCCATATTTCATTCGCTGTCTTTTTCTCCTCTACACTGAATAACACCTCATTTGCAAGTGCTAAGTGAAGATCAACAATTGCATTGCCGTTCATCTCGTTTCACTTGACATCATCAGTTATCTCCATGGGTCTTTTACCAATTGCTGTCAAGCAATTGTTTTTCCTCATAATAGCTTTCATCTTCATTTTCCACAACGAGAAATTATTCCTGTTGAACTTCTTAATCTCGTATTTTTCCGCCATTGCTTTCATCACGAAGTACCTTTACTAGGATCAATTCTCACTGTTTCATGTGAACAGTACCACGTATATGAACAATAACCTCACGTGAACAGTAACCTCGATTTCAAAAAATGCAACCAAGGCTCTGATACTACTTTTAGGAAATTTATGAGTGAAGTAAGGCTACAGCTAAAATGAAATTGGAAGAAAATAAAGAATAAACACAAATTAGGACACCAAGAATTACGTGGATCGGCTTGTAGCCTACGTTTACGAGCGAAAACAGAAGGAAAATATTTTACTAGTGATATGAGGATTACAAGTATTGTAATATTTTGGCTCACTTCCCAGAACCCCAATACACCCAAACTCTCAAAATACTAGAACAGGAGTTTATTAAACTCTCAATTCTCTCAACTTCTAATACTCTCTATTTTTTCTTCTTTCTCAAATAGGATCTAAATAGCTCCAATACTTCTATATATTTATAACAAAATATTAGGATTAAAATAATAATTTTTTTATTATTATTATCACATTGTCAGTAGTCCATTTTTTCCTCATTTGAATTCATTTTTTTTTTTTTCATTTCATTCAAATGCTTTGACTTCAAAACCCATGACAATTTAGAAGTTGGTTTGTTTGACATTACTTAATTCGAAACCATCTAGCCTTGGATGGAGCTCAAGTTTGAATCCAAAATTGTTTAAAATATACGCATTTTGTCATAAATCTTATTGGATGGCTTAATCAGCTAATTCAATATCTTCATTAACTACTATATTATATATCTCAATGAAGGAGACACACTTGCTAATGAATTTAATTTACATATGAATTACGAAATACGAATGTCAAAAAAGTGTATGGAATAACGAGGATTTTGCTAGTATTCGACGTGGCTTTGGCTTCTATGGACCTGACTGATCACACAGTACTGTCTACTTCTACTTCGCATGCAAGTTTTGTTGTTGTTCCCACTTAACACAACTTTATGCAAAACAGAAATATTTCAAAAGTATCCATCTCAAGCTATCACATCATTCCCCCTTCTTCAAGCAGCTAAGGTCCAATCTTCTTCCCTATCATGCCATTGGGGCATATATTTTCATTCTCACTTTTTTCCTTTTTGCTAGCATTAAAATATATGTTCCTTGTATGAAAATTAATTGCATGCACACTTTTTTCCCTTATTAAGTCATTAAAATATGGCCGGAATATTCTAGAACTTCGCTAGCTGATCAATAATCTTGTGCCACCGCCCAATATCTTGATGATGTGTATGTAAATGATTGATTGTTTACTGCATGAAACTATGTAGACTGTCACACTGGATCAATGCTTGTCAACCTTGAATGAATGATGACTTTAATTGAAGAATTTGACGAAGACACTATAGACACAACATACACTTTCAAACTCAGTGTGATCCAATGGTCTTACTACCTTACAGCCTTTGTAAGGTACAAGCATGCTAATATTAGTAAGTAGAGGTGGAATCAGGTGGGCCATCCACTACATTTAATTAGGGGCTGTACCTTACTGGTAGCAAAACCCATGTGTTGAATTAAAACTAACTATTTCATGGGACAAAACTCATGTCAGCCAATGAGATGTTGAACAGTGTCAGTTATATGGGAGTTTGGGTGCTAACTTAGGCAGATACACAATCAATGGGGCCCAATGGTCATAGCTTAGTCAGCTTATAGCCTTATACTACAAGTTTCCTTGCATTGAAAGCTGAAGACCAAGAACAGGGCATTAACGACCTCTTCTCTCAGTATAAACCTTCTTTGATCACCATTTGTTTCTCACAAAGTTAGTTAGTGTTTGTTGACATCTCTTGCTGCCAGCTTTTGTGAGTAATCACTCTTTTCTAGTAACTCATATTTGGTTTTGAATTTGCTTTCTGTCCTAATTATATATTTTTGTATGAGCTTGTGTTGCCTTTTATTGCTAATTGATTTCGTGAGTTGGTGTTGTATGGGTTGCTAACTTCAATAATGCACAATTGAAGCTGCAGTTGAAATTGTTTAGACGAAATGGCTAAGACGATCATGTTGTATGGATTTGCTTCACTTCTGTCTCCCAAAGCTGTGAAGAAATTTCTGGAGGGACATACCGGTGAAGGAACTGTTTCTGATGTAGAAGTTGGACAAAATAAAGGTTCAAGAGCACATGCTATAGTTGAGTTCACAACTGTGGAAGCTGCAGAACTCATCATGTGCTTGGCTGCTGAGCGTCTATACTACGGGAATTCTTATCTGAAAGCCTCCGATGCAAAGAGAAGGAGCCCGCAATTTGCAAAGAGAAGGGCCCGCATTACAAGTTGGGTGATGATCTGAAGTTGCATTTTGGATGCCAATTTTCCAAGGACAAGTTTTCTGTGCTCTGGTCACAGGAAAATGTTTCTGTGCAAATGTGTTCGGACCTCAGAAAATTTGAGTTCTTTCTGTCGTATGAGTCTGTGGATTATAAGCTTGAGCTCTCCTATGAAAGCATTTGGCAGATTGAGCTACACCGCCCCAGCGGTCACTTTGTGAAGTATCTTGTCATTCAGGTTTGTATTTTGCATTGCAACAAATTTATATGAAATCTTTTTTCAGAATCACTTATTGTCATGTATAAAGGAATATGTCTTTTTGCAAATTGATAACTTAAACTAAAGTTATAACTTCAATACCGTGATGTATGATTGGTCGGTTTACTTCTTTCAAATGTTATAAGCTAAAAGCTTGTTTTCTTTGTTTTCTGTTGCCAGTTATATGGTGCTCCTATGATTTATGAGAACGATATCCACCGGGTTCGTGAAATTGATTTTGCTCCATCATCAAGCGTTGAACAATCTTCTGCTATATGTTTGGAACTTCCATGCAGGGTTCATATTCCGAAAGCTCTGAAAGATTTCTTTTACTTCAAAGAAAGTCCAGTCCAGTTCACTCTAGTACGACGTTCTGTATATTCTTGCAACTCTGATCTTGTCCCCATGACTCATGGAAAGAAAAACGATAAGAAGGGGAAAGGAAATGGAAAGGCATCTCTTAATCAAGTCAATAAGGATGCAGTTAAGTGCTTTTTCTGTAAGAAGAAAGGACACATGAAGAAGGCTTGCCCATACAAGACTTGGGTTGAAAAGAAAGGTAACCCTATATCTTGAGTGTGTTACGAATCTGATATGGTTCAAAGTTTCTAAAAACACTCGGTGGATTAACTGTAGTTCTACAATCCATGTTGCCAATACCATGCAGGGCTTCTTAAATCAAAGGGAACTGATGAAGAGTGAACGTGCAATCTATTCAGGGAACAAGATGCCTTCACATGTGGAAAGTGTGGGGACCTACAGACTTGTTCTTAATTCTAGCCTTGTCTTAAACCTTGATTAAACCTTTTAAGTTCCATCAATTTCAGAAACCTTATCTATGTTTCAAGACTTTTATGTCTTGGTTTAGTATTAATTTTACTGAGATATCTTTTCATTTGTTTAAATACTCTATTGTTGTTGTTGGTGGAAGTTTAGATGATGATTTAATATTATTAGTCTACTATATAGATTCTGTTATTTATATTATATTTGTATTAATTAAAAAAATTTAAAGTCAATTTTTTAGTTACTATATTTAAAATATATTAATGTAAAAAAAAAAAAAATCTTGATGTACCTTTTTAAAAATTTGATAGTCTTTGTGATAATTTTTTCAAAATTTAGGAGTGTAAGTAATTTTTTTTCCTTTTATTAATAAGAAAACTAAAATTTAATAGGCGCCATAGCATGTCATTAAATATTTTTCCTTTTCTTTCCTTTTATTTTCTCTCTACGATTAATATAGTCTTGATTCTCTATTTTTCACTTACAATTGAAGCGATCTCCTTTATGTATATTCTCTTTATTTAGCACATCTCTTTATTGATTTTCTTCTACAGCCACAGGTTTTTTTTTTTTTTTTCCTTCTAGAAAATGCTTTCCTTGATGGGCACATAAATCGCCTCCTAGTTATTTAATTCGAAACCCATCTAGTCTTAGACGAAGTTCAAGTTTGAATCCAAAATCATTTCGTCGACCAAAACTTTGAGCTTTTTTTACTGTTTCAAAAGTCATTCCCAAGAACGGCGTTTTCAAATTACCAAACATTATTTTTCCAGCAACATGTTTCATCATTCATCTCTCAAATTTTTCAACGGCTTAGACAAAATCTCATATTATTAGAAGTGGACTTGTACCAACCAAAACTCATCTACGTGTTATTGAAACATTTATTTTTGTACTTTACAGTGGGGCTGTACTTCCTTTTTAGATCTTGGTCAAATATCTGATCATAAATATCGTAACGAAATTTATTTGCCAATCAATGTTTAATTAAAAGATTAAATGTACATATAGTGTTAATTATCCACATTAAAAATAAATTACTTAGATATTAAACGTTTTTTTTTTCAAAAGGTTAGGGTCAGGCAAAACCCAAATTATTTTTTATTTTCCCCTTACATTCCCAATGATGTAAGATGTTATTTTAGGTTTTTATATTTTAATTTGAGTTAATTTCTATTTAATTAAAGTCTATTTTGGTATATGTCTTAATCTTTCATTTCAATTATAATTATAATTTAGTTTCACTTTTTAAGTTAACTTACGGAAGTAGGTTAACTCTATTATAAATAGAGAAGTCTTTTTATTATTTTTATGACTTCAATTATTCAATAAAATCATCTTTTAAAATTTCCTCTATAATTATCTATCAAAATCTCCCTTGTAGAGTCTTTTAGATTAGAGCATAATCTAAACTTGCTTTACGCGTTATTAAAAATTTCATTAAGTCGTTTGGATTAAAACAAATCTAATTAATCATGCTTCAATTAAAGCATAATCTAATCGCATTAGCTTGGTCTAGTATTAGAATAATATCTAGTTTTCCTACCTTATCAATTCCGCTTCTGCTACGTCACTCCGTCATTTCAATTAGAGTCTATTTTGGTATGTGCCTAATCTTTTATTTCAATTATAATTATAATTTAATTTTCTTTTTTAAGTTAACTTAGGGAAATAAATTTACTCTATTATAAATGTAGAAGCCTTTTTATTATTTTCATAACTTCAATTATTCAATAAAATCTTCTTCTATAATTTTCTCTAGGATTATCTATCAAAATCTCTCTTGTGGAGTCGTTTGGATTAGAGTATCATCTAATCTTGCTTTACGTATTATTAAAAATTTCATTGAGTCATTTGGATTAGAGCAGATCTAATTATGTTTCGATTAGAGCGTAACCTTATTACGTTGGCTTGGTCCAGTACTAGAACGATTTCTAGTTTTCTTACTCTATCAATTTCACTTCTGCTACACGCTGTCGCCCAAGAATAATTTGATATTGAAAATTGAAATAAACATCTTTAATCAATTATCTTCTTTTAATCAAAGAGTTTTTTAACGCAAGTGGAAGATAGAGAGAATCAAAATCATTTTAATTATGGAGAGCAATTAGGAGAAAAAAAAGGAAAAAATATTTAATAATATATTATAGGGCCCATTAATTTTTTAATTTTGTTATTAACAAAATAAAAGTCAACATTTAATTTGATCTATTGATTTAGTTGGTGTTAAAATAAATATTAAAAAAATAAAATAATAATAATTTAAAATATACAAATTTTGTCATAAATCTTATTGGATAGGTTAATTAGCTTATTCAATTTCTTAATTAACTAATATATTATATCTCAATGAAGGAAGACAAATGGTATGTTAGGAATTGAGGTTGGATAGTTGTAATTTTTAAGGTACAGTACTAAAGTATTTAGTAAACACTAATTGCTGTAACTTAGAAACTATGTTAATATGATTTTTTATTTATACGATGAAAAATTTATTATATTTTTAATAATTTTATCAAAATTATTATTTAAAAATTATATTTATTACATATTATTAATTTTTATTTTATAATTATAATTTTTTTATCACAACCATAATTTTTAAGTTACAGTACCTCAATTCTATATATAGTTTAATTTACATATGAATTACGAATACAAATGTCAAAACGTGTATGGAATAATGAGAACTTTACTCCTATTGGATGCAGCTTTAGCTTATATGCGCTTGATTGATCACACAGTACTGTCTACTTCTACTTGGCACGCAAGTTTTGTTAGTGTTTACACTTTCCTCAACTTTATGCAAAGCAGTTAGCTATCACATCATTGTCCCTTCTTCAAGAAGGTCCAATCTCCTTCCCTATCATGCCATTGGGGACATATATTTCAATTATCATTTTTTTTACTTTTTGTTAGCATTAAAATATATGTTCCTTGTATGAAAATTAATTGCATGCACACTTTTTACCCTTATCAAGTCATTAAAATATAGCGGAAATATACGAGAGCTTCGTTAGCTGATCAATAATCTTGTGCCACCTCCCAACAGAGAAAGTATCTTGATGATGTGTAAGTAATTAATTGATTGTTTATTGCACAAAACTTTGGAGACTTTGACACTAGATCAATGCATGTCAACGTTAAACGAATTATGACTTTAATTGAAGAATCTTACAAAGACACCATAGACACAACATGACACATTCAAACTCGGCGTGACAGAATGTGTTTAATTAAAACTATTTCAGGGGCCAAAACTCATGTCAGCCAATGAGATATCTAAACGTGTCAGTCACATGGGAGTTTGGGGGCTAACTTAGGCAGATACACAATCAACGCGGCCCAAAGGTCATAGCCAAGTCAGCTTATACTAGAAGTTTCCTTGTATTGAAAGCTGAAGACCAAGAACAGGGCATTAACGACCTCTTCTCTCTATATAAATCTTCTTTGTTCACCATTTGTTTCTCACTAAGTTAGTTAGAGTCTATTGACATCTCTTGCTGCAAGCTTTTGTGAGTAATCACTCTTTTCTAGTAACTCATATTTGGTTTTGAATTTGCTATCTGTCCTAATTATATATTATTGTAAAAGCAAGTGTAACCTTTTATTGTTATTTGAATTCGTATGAGTTGCTAACTTCAATAATGTACAATTGAAACTGCAGTTGAAATTGTTTTGACGAAATGGCTAAGGTGATCCTGTTGTATGGATTTGCTTCACCTGTGTCTCCCAAAGCTTTGAAGGATTTTCTTTAGGAACATACCGGTGAAGGAACTGTTGCTGATGTAGAAGTTGGACAAAATATGTGTTCAAGAGCACATGCTACAGTTGAGTTCACAACTGTGGAAGCTGCAGAACACATCAAGTGCTTGGCTGGGAACTCTTATCTGAAAGTTTCTGATGCAAAGAGGACCCCGCATCACAAGTTCGGTGATGATCTGAAGTTGAATTTTGGATGCCAAATTTCCGAGGACAAGTTTTCTGTACTCTGGTCACAGAAAAATGTTTCTGCGAAACTGTGTTCGGACCTCAGAAAATTTGAGTTCTTTCTGTCCTATGAATCTGTGGATTATAAGCTTGAGCTCTCCTATGAAAGCATTTGGCAGATTGAGCTATACCGCCCCACTGGTCACTCCTTGAAGTATCTTGTCATTCAGGTTTGTATTTTGGATTACAAATAATTAATATGATATCTCTTTTAACAATCACCCTATGCAATTGATGAATTTCGTGTCATGTATCAGGAAATATAGCCTTTCGAAAATTGATCACTTACAATAAAGCTATAACTTCATTACCCTTATGTACGATCGATCAGTTTACTTCTTTCAAATGTCATAAGCTAAAACCTTATTTTCTTTGCTTTCTGTTGCCAGTTATATGGTGCTCCTATGATTTATGAGAACAATATCCACCGGGTTCGTGAAGTTGATTTTGCTCCATCATCGAACGTTGAACAATCTTCTTCTATATGTTTGGAACTACCAAGCTGGGCTTATATTCCGAAAGCTCTGAAAGATTTCTTCTGCTACAAAGAAAGTCCAGTCCAGTTCACTCTAATACCAGGTTCTGTATTCTCTTGCAACTCAGATCTTGTGCCCATGACTCTTGGAAAGAAAAACGATAAGAAGGGGAAAGGAAATGGAAAGGCATCTCTTAATCAAGTCAATAAGGATGCAGTTAAGTGCTTTTTCTGTAAGAAGAAAGGACACACGAAGAAGGCTTGCCCGTACAAGACTTGGGTTGAAAAGAAAGGTAATCCTTTATCTTTAGTGTGATACGAATCTGATATGGTTCAACGTTTCTAAAAACACTTAGTGGATTAACTGTAGTTCTACAATCCATGTTGCCAATACCATGCAGGGCTTCTTAAATCAAAGGTAACGGATGAAGAGTGAACGTGCAATCTACTCAGGGAACAAGATGCCTTCGCATGTGGAAATGTGGGGACCTACATACTTGTTCTTAGTTCTGGCTTTGTCTCAAACCTTGATTAAACCTTTTAATTCCATCATTTTCTAGAAACCTTTTCTCTGTTTCAAGACTTTTATGTCTTGGTTTTAGTTTTAATTTCACCGGGACATCTTTTCATTTGTTTAAAGACTTTGTTGTTATTGATGGTGAAATTTTAGATGACGGTTTGTTTAAACTTTATTAAATCCTATTTTTTGAAGTTATTTTTAGACAAGATTTGGACGCTGTTATCTCGAGAAAATCTCTTTGTCGTCTCAGACTTCAGCATCATCGTTGAAGGTATTTTTAGAGAAATGGCTTGCCAATTACTATAGATGTCTGCAAATGCTTGTAGATTGTCGCAAATTACTTGAGATCACAGAAGACGGTCAGAGTTGCCGGAAGTTTTTTCGGCGTGAACCCTCTAATACTCAAGTTAGTAATTGGATATGAGAAAAATTTATGTCACTTCTCATGTGGTTTCATTTATTGTTCATTCCAGTTCTAACCAGGAAAGAATTTCTTTTTTGGAGGAAGAAAGCCTCTCATCCCATCGAAGCGATCCCTCTCCCCTTCATCGTGGTTTTGATAATAATAATGATCATCTTCCCCTCGTCCTCATAAATTCCCCTCTTAAATATGCATATAAATGTAGTAGGTCTGTTATATAACTGTTAGTGGGCTAGGCTCGTGCTCAAATTTTTCAGAAAGAATAAATAAGGTTATCTGAATTTTGTTTTTTAGTGAATTGGTTAAATGTCTCCTCGAAACCTATATGGTCGAGGTGATATACTCGAAGTAGCCAGACTTATCTCTTGGCATAGGTTATCTGCTCAAGAATACCCAATAACCACCTGGTCAAAGTCACATATAAACTCTTAGTCGAGATGTGTGCTCGATTTAATCAGATAATTACTTAGTCAAAGTGTTCTGTTTGAGCTCACTCTATAACCATCTGGTCACAGTAGTCTCCTCGAGGTCACTTTGATTTCTTCCTCAAACATAACCTTATGACTTTCCAAGCTAATTTTGGTATTAAAAGAGGTGTTTTAAACGAGAAATACTCTATGTTACGGCACATGAAATTAGATCATATCTCCATTGAACAAATCATATGATTAGTAAGGATGGCATCCTTGAGACTCTTTACTTTACTGATTTTGGTGCTAGTGTTGACTGCATTAAGGGAAAGCATACCAATAAGAGCAAGAAAGGTGGTAGTACGAGTTCTAACATCATAGAAATCATACACACAGACATTTGTGAACCGTTTCCAAAAGTGTGCTTAAATGTTTAGAAATACTTTATCTCTTTCATTAAGGATTACTCACGATATATATACCTCTATTTTTTTTGTGATAAAGGTGAAGCACTAGAAGCTATTGAAGTTTATAAAGTAGAAATAGAGAAACAATTAGGAAAACAAATTAAAATCGTTAGATTAGATAGAAGTGGAGAATATTATTGTCAGTACATAAGGATCAGCACAAAGACTAGGTACATTTGCTAGGTTTTTAGAGGAAGAAGGCATTGTCGCTTAATATACAATGCCAAGCTCGTCATATAAAATTGGTGTAGTATAAAGATGAAACCGAGCATTAATGGACATGTATCAGAGTATATTAAGCAACTCTAGTTTCCCATTATCCTAGTGGAGTGAAGCTCTAAAAACTGTTGTATAAATGTTAAATAGAGTTCTAACAAATGTTGTTCTTAAAAAACCTTTTGAATTATAGAAAGGTTGGAGACCTAGATTAAGACATGTACATGAATAAGGTTGTGTCACTGAAGTTAGAATATACAATCCGCAAGAGAAAAAGCTAAATCCAAGAACAGTTAGTGATTTTTTCATTAGCTATGCAGAATAGTCTAAGGGATATAGATTCTATTGTCCATCACATAATTTTAAAATTGTAAAAGCAAAAAATGCATGTTTACTAAAGAATGATACAAACATGGGAGTAGTCAAGTTCAAAACTTAGTTTTTGAGCAAGATCCAAGTTTAGAACCTACTCCTAAATCTTTAGGAAAATTAGTAGTAATTCAAGATAATTGTTCAAGATCTTCTTCAAGAGGATATTGATATAACGTCAAGGAGATCTATAAGGACGAGAAAACCTGCAATTGCTTCTGATTATATTATATACTTACAACAATCTAACAATGATGTTGGTGCTAAAAATGACCCTACAACATTTTATAAGCCGTGAGTTGTAGTAAATCCATGTTGTGGCATAATTCCATCAATGGCTAATAACCAAGTTTGGAATCTTATAAAGTTGCCTAAAGGAGCAAAAGCCATTGGATGTAAGTAGGTTTTTAAAACCAAAAGAAAGTCAACAAGCAATATCGAAAGATATAAAGCTAGATTTGTAACTAAGGGATTCACTTAGTAAAAAGGAATTGATTATTATGAAACTTTCTCTCTAGCCTTTAAGAAGGATTCTTTTGGGATAATCATGGTATTGGTGGCTACAAATGGACATGAAAACCGCTTTCATCAATTTAGATCTCAATAAAGAGGTTTACATAAAACAACCACAAGTTCATTTCAAGTGAAAATAATCACTTGGATGGGCTGGAGTCTTATAATGCTGATGAGCTGTTCAGTGCTCTCCAGCGCCTCTCTTCCGTACCACGGTTGCATTGCAGATTCAAATCCACGATCCTAGATTCTCGGCGGCTTGACGGTCGGAGCTTGGGCGAGTCTTGGCGGTTGAAGGAGAAGAACATGAAGCTTGAGGAGAACTCCACCCTCACGGAGAAGGCAATGATGTCGGACTCGGGGCTACCCGGTTCAAGAGGGCTGTCCCTCGTCAGGAGGAGTTGCTCGAGGCTCGAAAGGACTTGGGCGTTCGAGAGAGTTGCTCGAGATTCAAATCCACGATCTAGATTCCGGCGACGGCGAGATTCGGAGCTTGGGCGAGTCTTGGCGGTTGAAGGAGAAGAACATGAAGCTTCAAGAGGAGAACTCCACCCTCACGGAGAAGGCAATGATGTCAGACTCCAGGGCTACCCAGTTCAAGAGGGAGCTGTCCCTCGTCCGGGAGGAGTTGCTCGAGGCTCGAAAGGACTTGGACGTTCAAGAGGAGTTGCTCGAGATTCAAACTCATCTCTAGGGGTAGGTGGATTCTTTGAAGGTCCAACTCGCGACCGAGTACAGCGATGGGGTGGCTTTCAGCTATAACTGCCTCGTATATGCCTTGGGCAAGGTACATCCCGAGGTCGACCTGTCTAAGGGTGTTGCTGAATATATGCGCATTCACAACGTCCCCATCCAAGGGTCTGGAGCTTCCCCTTCCGAGCCCCCGACTAAACCTAGGGAGGTTGTTCCTCTTCCTACTGCCGATGCTCCTGCTGCTGCTGCCGATGATGCTTCTACTGCTACTGCTGGTGATGCTCCTCCTGCTGCTGCTGGTGATGCCCTTCAGTTCTGTCTGCTTGAGGCCCTGCTAGCCATGATTCCCCAGCCGCTTGAACTCTTTTTTTTTTTTTTTTTTAACTTCTTGTACTTGTAATCATTTCAATGAATAAAAAGCATATATTGGACAACTTGTTTCTGTACCCATATGCATATTCTTGCGTTTTATGTGTGGGATTGACTTCATGTGCTCACTAAGTGGGAATTTTATAAGTGTTGGACTTTTATTTTATTTTTTACCCAAGTTTATTACTGCTTGTATCATCTTTTAACTTATGCATAGCAAAGCTTTGCCTTGAGTTAGGCTGAAAGCCTTCTGCCTGTCTCGTGAGCTCGGTCTACTTGAACCGATGTTTGGCTCGTGCTCTGTAGCTGTTTATTTTGCGAGCTCATTCGCTTCGAGCCCGATTTTGGTTCATGTTTAAATTCTGTGTTATCTCCTCGTGCTCTTCTGGCCTTCGCGTTCTTCTTTGCAAGCTTCTTCTTGCTCGGGCCTAAAATTGGCCACGCTCGGCACTGTCCCGCCTAAGGTTTAGGCTTTGGGACTTCTGGCCTTGGCGTTGTCTTCATGAGCTTCTTTTGCTCGGGCCTGTAATTGGCCACGCTTGGCACCGTCCCACATAAAGCTAGGCTTTGGGACTTCTGGCTTTGGCTTTGTCTTCATGAGCTTCTTCTGCTCGGGCCTGCAATTAGCCACGCTTGGCACCGTCCTGCCTAAAGCTAGGCTTTAGGACTTCTGGCCTTGGTGTTGTCTTCATGAGCTTTTTCTACTCGGGCCTGCAATTGGCCACGCTTGACACCGTTCCGCCTAAAGCTAGGCTTTGGGACTTCTGGCCTTTGCGTTGTCTTCATGAGCTTCTTCTGCTCGGGCCTGCAATTGGCCATGCTTGGCACCGTTCTACCTAAAGCTTAGGCTTTGGGACTTCTGGCCTTTACGTTCTTCTTTGCGAGCTTATGGGCTTCAACTTGCCTGCATTAACTTATACTGGAAGCATTTCTTTGCTTTTACATATACTCGAGATTTTATACATTTCCATTTCGGAAGAGATTCCATACTAATACTTACAATATAAGGAAACTTATTGGAAGTACTTTATTAGATGTTGTGCATTCCACGGCCTCTTGACTTCTCGTCCATCCGGATGGGTTAGTCGGTATGCTCCTGGTCCGGCTATTTGAGTGACTCGATAAGGACCTTCCTAATTCGGCCCTAGCACACCTTGCCTTGGGTCATTCGTGTTCTGATTGATTCTTCTGAGTACCCAATCCCCCACTTGGAACCGGCGGATGTGCACATTCTGGTTGTAATAACAAGCCACTTTCTGCTGGTATTCTGTAATCTTAGCAGCGATCCTTTCCCTCTTCTCTTCCAACAAGTCTAGGCCTGCACACATCTGCTCGTTGTTTTGTTCCTCATTGAAGTGCTCCGTTCGGTGCGTCCCCATTCTTATTTCAGCAGGAACAATTGCTTCATGCCCAAACGCCAAGGAGAATGGAGTCTCTCCTGTGGCCGTTTTGTGTGTGGTTCTATAAGCCCACAAGACGCTAGGCAGCTCGTCCACCCAGGCTCCCTTTTGCCCGCCAAGTCTGGTCTTCAGGAGATGTTTTATGGTCTTGTTCGCGGCTTCCACTTGCCTATTGGCTTGCGGGTGAGAGGGAGAGCAAAACTTCAGCTCTATCCCCAGGTTTTAGCAGAAGTATCCCTGCCTCAAGGCCTTGAAAGCCAAGGACCTCGCGCCAGAATGATTCCCGTAAATTCCTTCGTGTATCTCTCGGAGGACATAATCAGCCTCCTCCTGGTCTAAACACCGCAGCAAGGGGAGAGTGTATCCCCGTCTATACAAGACCCCGTCGATGAGAGTATACTTGGCCGCTTTACACTTCAACTTCCTTGTTTGCTTCTTATCGGCAGGCACCATCCTTTCCTTAAGGTAAGAAACAATTGGTTCTATTCAGCTGCTGCTCGACGATAAACCCAATACCTCGTCTTCCTGCTCGAGGTCGAACAGGTCTTAACTTCTAACGGGATGGACCTTGGTATTTTGGGGTCAGAGGTAGTGGCCATTCAAGCTATCATATTGGCTTAAAAATTCTTCCCCCTCGAGATCTGCTCCACCTCGACTGCTCGGAAGTTATCAATCAGCTGCTTTACCTTCCGAAGATAAGCCTCCATCTTCTCGCCTTTCGCTTGGAAGCTTTCATTGAGATGGTTTACCACCAGTTATGAGTCTGTCTGAAGCTTCACCTCTTTTGCCTTTACTACTAAGGCGAGCTTCAATCCAGCAATTATAGCCTCATACTCAGCCTGATTGTTGTTGACTTGAACTCGAACTTCGACAGTACTCGCATCTCTACCCCTTGGGATCGAGAAGCACAATTCACTGCTCTTGCTCCTTGGTCCCGCATGACCCATCGGTAGTGATTGTCCGGTGCTTGGTTGGAGCCTAGGAGTCCGGTGGATGCTCGCTCTCCATCTCTCCATTTCTTTACGTACATTCGACCACGAAGTCGACTAGGGCCGAGCTTTTATGGCTGTTCGGGTTGGTAGCTGATGTCGAATTCACTGAGTTCCACAGACCATTTCACTAACCTTTCGGAGGTCTGTGGCTTGTGCAGAGTTTGTCTGAGCGGCTGGTTTGTTAGAACAGATTACAGAATCGCGCTGAAATTAAGGCCTCGACTTTCGAGTCATTGTTACAAGGCCGGTGCCCATTTCTCCATCGGCGGATATCGAGTTTCGACTTCAGCAAAGCTCGCTTCGTGTAATAAATGGGATCTTGCACCTCGATTCCTCCCTTACGGAACCAAACTCGTTGCCCATTGGGACACAGTGAAATCTGAAACAATACCTCCCCTGCTTGAGGTGTAGACAGTAACGAAGTTTTCAGTAAGTATTTTTCAACTGTCGGAACGCCGCTTCGCATTCTGGCATCCACTTTGTTTTCCTGCCTTTCTTAATTTCCTGGAAGAAGACTCGGCATTTATCCGTGGCTCGAGATACGAACCTGTTGAGGGATGCCAATTTGCCAGTAAGACTTTGTATCTCTTTGAGGCTACGGGGGGACTTCATTTCCACCACTGCTCTTATCTTTTCTGGATAGGCCTCGATCCTTCTGTGACTGACCATGAAGCCTAAGAATTTTCCCGAACCAACTCCAAAGGCACACTTCTCTGGGTTTAGTTTCATCCGATACTTTCTTAAGAGTGCAAAGGTCTCCTCTAAATGCCTTACATGCTCCTCCGTGTCTTTCGACTTGGTGATCATGTCGTCCATGTACACCTCCATCGTTCGACCGATCAATGGCTTGAAGACTTTGTTCACCAGCCTCTGGTATATTGCCCCCGCATTCTTTAGGCCAAAGGGCATGACCTTATAGCAGTACAGTCCCTGATTGGTGATGAAGGCTGTGCACTCCTCGTCTGATTGGTGTATGGAATTTGGTTATAACCTGAAAATGCATCCATAAAACTAAGCAGCCCGTGCCCCGCCGTGGAGTCCACCAGTTGGTCTATCTTTGGTAATGGGAAGCTATCTTTAGGGCAAGCTTTGTTCACATCTATGAAGTCCACGCACATTCTCCATTTCCCACTTGCCTTCTTTACTAGCACCATGTTCGAGATCCATTCGGGGTAGGAGACGTCCCTTATGAATCCTGCTTTCAGCAGCTTCTCCACCTCGTAGTTGATGGCCTCATATCTCTCTTGGTTGACGCATCTCCTCTTCTGCCTCACTGGCTTAGCATCTTTCTATATTGCCAGCCTGTGACACGCCATCTCTAGGTCAATCCCAAGCATATCCTCATGCGTCCATACGAATACATCTGCGTGTGCTCGCAAACACTCCACCAGCTTTTCTTTTAACTGTTCGCTAATGCCCGAGCAGATCCGGATTTTCTTCTCAGTGTCGTCTGCTCTCACCTCAACCTCCTCCAGTTCCTCAGCCGGTTCCTGCCTTCCACTCCTTGACTCCCCCCTCGAGTCCAGTGAGGTTATCTGCATGGTTTCTTTGGCTGCCACAGCGTAGCAGCTCCTTGCTACCCTCTGGCTGCCTTTTACGACCCCCACATCCCCGTTCACTCGATAATTTAGGGCCAAGTAGTGGGTGGATAGCACGGACTGGCTGATCCTCATGAACGGCCTCCCAAGTATTGCTTGGTATGGGCTGGCTTCATCTACCACTACAAAGTCTAACATCATATTCTTTTCAAAAGGCCTCGAGCCTATGGTCACAGCCAGTTTGATGATTCCCAGAGGTATCAGCTTCCCTCCCCCGAATCCTTTCAAGGAAGTGCTCGTCTGCTCAAGGCTCGCACCTGCTATTCCCAAATCCTCGAGTGTGGACTTGAAGAGAATATCCACCGAGCTTCCCGAGTCTACCAATATTCGGTCAACTTCTTTATTAGCGATGTTCGCTTTCACAACCAAGGCATCCTCATGGGGGTACAGCAACCCCTCCTCGTCTTCCTCCGTCCACATAATAGGCACCTGCTGGACCTTGACCTTTTTGGCAACGGGGGCAGTGAACAGGATCTCTCGGCCGGTAGCGGCATATCTGTAATAGTTCTTTCGGGCCCTGTTTGAATTTCCTACCATCGTGGGCCCTCCTGAGATCACCCTTGTAGCCGGTGGTTCCAAGTCTATTTCATAAGCTCGAACATCTTCCACAGGTTGCTGCTCAACCACCGGATGTCCTACTATAATAAACTCATCCAAGTACCGATTCCTAACCAGGTCCTCCACCTGGTTCTTTAAATCACAGCACTGTGATGTGGAGTGGCCGTGGTCACCATGAAGCGACATAACGGTCCCTTGTCTCGTTTCCCAGCCGACTTAGCCATCGGCATTGGGGGGCTCAGCAGTCCTCGCTCCTCAGCACTTGAAGTATCTCTTCGAGAGATATCTTCAACCTTGTGTATTGCCCGTAAGCGAGGCTCTGCTCCACCATCTGTATCGCCCGATCTCTTGGGAAGCTTTTTAGTGGGGGTGGCAATAGACGATCTGCTCTGTTGTGGTTCATCGTAAGTCTGCTTGATGGTTGGTTGTGGGATGGGTGGTCGTCGTGACGCCTGTACTCCCTGTGATCCCGGCCTGGAGACCTGCGGGGTGGCATGGGAATCATACGTGGCGGGGGAGCTCTCTGGTAAGGGTTGTAGGGGCAACCCGGTCTCTTATTGCTTTTGAAGCTAGTGCTCCTCGGATAGGACCTCCTTTCTCCTTCCTCTTTATTCCACTGCCCTGTTCACTTCTCAGCTTGGCAGCCTTTTCCTCTTCGATGACCATATCCATTTTCACCTGTTCATACGCATCTGAATATGAACAGATCGAAGGGCTCCGTAGATTATACCATGGCCTCCCTATCCTGATCCCGTCCTTCAGTCCTCTCAACGCTTGGGGATGATTAAATGCACCAAGATCTAGGACCGATCTATGGTACCTTTTAACGAACTCCCGGAGGGGTTCTCCCTCCTTCTGTCTTATTTTCGACAGCTCCATCATATCATCTTTAGGGGTCACTGCGCCCCGAAACTGCTCTGTAAATTCCCTACACATCTGTTCGAAGCTCAGGATGCTTCCCTGCGGCAGCCTGCGGTACTATTCTCTTGCCCTTCCCCTCAAGAGTGAGCGGGAAGGCCCTGCACCTCAGGGCTGTTGACAGGCCCTGCACTCCTGTTATGTCGTTGAACCGCTCTATGTGCACCAACGGATCACTCTTTCCTGAAAATTTCAAATCCGGGAAACGGAAGTCACGTGGGATCGTGACACCCATGATCTCCGTCGAGAGTGGGGACTCGTTGTCCAGCTTTATCCTCCAACTCGGGCTTTTTCCGTTTCCCCGGAGGTCCTCCACAACTTGTGCCAACTTACGCATCTCCCCCTCCAGCTCTTCCGCACGGGAGGTTGGTGTTGTATCATGCAAATGCTGACGGGACCCCCTTTCATCCATGTTCGTATCCTCCCTCCCAGCAACATTTGGTATTCTCGGCCTCTAGGCTTCGTCCCCCGCATGCTCCCGGAAGGGAGCGTTCCCACGGCTAGACTCAGGGACGTAATTGTATGTTTTCTTCTGTCCCTCTCTAAGCTCTTGCAGCATGGATGTCAGTGTCTCCATTTGTTTCTCCATCTGATCCATCCTCTCCTGGATTTCTCTGTTTTCCCGCGTCCCTTCAAATAGTGTCAAAAACCTTCTGTTCGCAGTTAGCTCGAGCTCGAGCGGGACCGCCTTCAATTCCGGTTCTCTATCTTTGCGAGCGAATTCTCCGGACTGTACTCACGTAAAAGCAGTCGGGGGTCGCCGGGTGTTGTTTCGGCGAAAACCCTCCGACGCTCAAGTCAGTAATTGGGTTGTTCTTTTTGTATCCCTCTTAGTTATAGAGACCGAAAGAATGGAATGGGTATTTTTGCCTTCTTTTCTGAATAATGGAATTCTGGAAAATCAGAGTGGAGGGAAGCAAGAAGAAGAAGAACCTGTGTGAATTTTCGGAACCCCTGCAACTTACCCGTTCGTTTCCTTTTATTCTCCATTTTTCCCATCCTGTCTCTCCGAGATCATCCGTTCCGCGTCGATGAGTGTCCGGGTCCCTCCGACAGTAGGGATTAGGTGATATTCCACGGAATGCGTGATTGTCCGGTTGGCATGGCTCACACGGCTCGATCATAGTGTCGGGCATGCGTGCGTGAAATGATGACATCGTGGGGCGTGTGCTGGCCATCGATAGCGGGGCCATGCCATACTGGTATGGGCGTCGGCCAGACATTGACCGGCACGCTGAATCATCGGAAGGGGAATTTGACTATTCCAAGTCAGCAGTGCTCGGATCTTATCTTCTCTCCGCGCTGTCACTGGTGCTGCTAGGTCGTGGTTGGGAATTTTACAGACCCCGAGCAGGAGAGGGAGCTCGAGCTTTGACGACCTTTTACTCTTTGACCTTGACCAGCTTTGACGGGGTTATGAAGACCTCGAGCAGAAAACTTAGCCTGGCTCGAGATGGGTTGACCTCGAGGTCTTTTATTCACACCTGGCCGGACTCGAGGAGGGCTGCTCGATATTACCCAAACACCTAGTGTGAATGATTACAGTGATTTAGAGGAAGAGATAAAAAATTCATTTGTAATCAGTCTAATTAATAAAGCTTCAAGCCTGCTGCTGGGTTTTCAGCCGTGGATGCAGATACTTTGGTACTGATCCACGTGATCTGTACTTTGTTTGTTTGTTGATTCATCTCTTCTTTGTTAGTTCTTTTGATCGATCTTGTTCTAAACATTGTGGTTCTTGATCGATTTGAGTTGTGTGATTGATCTGATTTCAAGTCTAGTGCTCTGATTTCTCTAGAGTCTAAAACCTCTCTTAAATTGAAATTACCTGAATAATCAGTATGGTTTTGTGGAGAATTTTGAGGGGTCAAAAGTCCTACTCATCGGTAAAAGTGTGCCGTTTCAATGAGATTCAAATAGAGTTTCGAATGACAGATTTATCCTCCGTATTCTCGCAACTCGCAAATCAACAAAGCCCAAAACAAAAGCCACCATACAAAATTGCTCCTAATAATCCCACCTTTACATTTCAAAGCATAATTATTTTAATTTTAGAAAATTTTAAAAGTAAAATAAAAAAATTTTGATTATTTAATTCCTCAAGCACTCATTCTCTGGAGTTTGCGAGAATAATTCTAAAATAGTGATTCGATTTGATATGTAAAAGTTGAGGTGTAGATTACATTTCTTATGTTCATTAAGCTGCTTCTTCTTTTTTGTTTTGATGATTAATTGTTGATTTTCAAGCGATAAAAAAAAAAAAAGAGGGAGAGTAGTTTATATATATACGAAAAAATGTGCACACATTTAATTTGAATCATGTTGTAGAAGTGTTTTTACTGAAAACAAATATTAAAAAAATGAGAACAATAACAATCATTTAAAAATATACAAATATTGTTTTAAATCTTATTCGATAGGTTTATTAGCTCATTCAATATCTTAATGAAGAGAAACATGCTTAATGAATTTAATTTGCATATGAATTACGAAATGCAAATGTCATAAAGTGTATGGAATAATGAGGACTTTACTCCTATTGGATATAGGTTCAGCTTCTATGAACCTGACTGATCACGAAGTAGTACAGTCGACTTCTTCTTGGCATGCAAGTTTTGTTATTGTTTCCACTTTCCTCAACTTTACGTAAAACAGAAATATTTCAATGGTATCTTTCCCTATCTCTTCATCCACCCTTCAAGGAGCTAAGCTTCCACTCTCCTTCCCCATCATGCCGTTGGGGGCATATTTTTTCATTGTCAATTTTTCCCATTTGCAAGCATTAAAATATATGTTTCTTGTATGAAAATGAATTGCTTGCACACTTTTTTTCGCTTATCAAGTCATTAAAATATGGCGGGAACATTCGAGAACTTCGCCAGCTGATCAAGAATCTTGTGCCACCTCCCAACAGATAAAGTATCTTGATGATTGATGGTTTATTGCATGAAACTATGGAGACTTTCACACTGGATCAATGCATCACAACGTTGAACGAATGATGACTTTAATTGAAGAATCAGACGAAGGCACTATGGAACAACAAGGCCTTTTCGAACTCCGTGAGACCCAATGTGTTGAATTAAAGCTAACTATTTCATGGGAAATTACTACTTATCTCAGCCAATGAGATGTCGAAACGTGTCAGTCACATGGGAGTTTGGGTGCTAACTTAGGCAGCTGCACAATCAATGGGGCCCAAAGGTCATAGCCAAGTCAGCTTATACGACAAGTTTCCTAGTATTGAAAACTAAAGACCAAGAACAGGGAATTAATGAGATCTTCTGTCTATATATACCTTCCTTGATCACCATTTGTTTCTCACAAAGCTAGTTAGTGTTTATTGACATCTCTTGCTGCAAGCTTTTGTGAGTTATATCTCTTTCTACTAGCTCATTCACTTATTGTATTTGGTTTTGAATTTGCTTTTTGTCCTAACTATATACTGTGTTAAATGATTTCGTAAGTTGGTGTTGTATGAGTTGATAACTTCAATAATGCACAATTGAAATTGCAGTTGAAATTGTTTAGGCGAAATGGCTAAGACGATCATGTTGTATGGATTTGCTTCACTTGTGTCTCCCAAAACTGTGATGAAATTTCTGGAGGGACATACCCTTGAAGGAACTGTTTCTTATGTAGAAGTTGGACAAAATAAAGGCTCAAGAGCACATGCTATAGTTGAGTTCACAACTGTGGAAGCTGCAGAACTCATCAAGTGCTTGGCTGCTGAGCGTCTGTACTAGGGGAATTCTTATCCGAAAGCTTCCGATGCAAAGAGAAGGAGCCCGCATTATGCATAGAGAAGGGCCCCGCATTACAAGTTGGGTGATGATCTGAAGTTGAATTTTCGATGCCAAATTTCCGAGGACAAGTTTTCTGTGCTCTGGTCACAGGAAAATGTTTCTGTGAAATTGTGTTCGGACCTCAGAAAATTTGCGTTCTTTTTTTCATATGAATCTCTGCATTATAAGCTCGAGCTCTCCTATGAAAGCATTTGGCAGATTGAGCTACACCGCCCCAGTGGTCACTCTATGTAGTATCTTGTTATACAGGTTTGTATTTTGCTTTACAAATTGTTATAATGATTGTTTTTTTACAATCACCCAGTGCAATTAATGAACTTCATATCATGAATAAATAAATATAGCCTTTTGCAAATTGATCACGGAAAACAAAGCTATAACTTCAATACCGTATGTATGATTGATCAGTTTACTTCTTTCAAATGTTATACGCTGAAAGCTTGTCTTCTTTGTGTTCTGTTGCCAGTTATATGGTGCTCCTATGATTTATGAGAAACATATCCACTGGGTTCGCGAAGTTGATTTTACTCCATCATCGAGCATTGGGCAATCTTCTGCTATATGTTTGGAACTTCCGAGCAGGGCTCATATTTCGAAAGCTCTAAAAGATTTCTTTCACTACAAAGAAAGTCCAGTGCAGTTCACACTAATACCTGGTTCCGTATTCTCTGGCAACTCTGATCTTGTCCCCATGATCAGTCCACCTCATGGCATTCAATTGTCATTCAAAATCTTATTCAAAATCAATTCTCTACTTCAACATGGCTGCATTCCTGGGCCGCCACTCGATGCCAAATTCTTTTGCTTGGTCGATCCGAGTCGAATCAAGATGGAATACATAGAATATGCTTTGGAGACGTTGTTTCATCTAAGAGAATGCTGCTATGAGCCTGCAAGCTGGCTCAGAGAGCAATATAGGAAGTATGTATTATCTGGGCTGCTTCTTTCTTCCGCTGCTGTTGCCTTAGATGATGGATTGATTTATGTAAACAAGGTTCTGGTAACCCCATCTAGAGTTTATTTCTGTGGTCCAGAAACAGATAACTTTCTTCGTCTTTCTTTTGTTGATGAGGACTTGGATAAGTTATATTCAACAGTTTTGTCTCCTTTGATATCTTCTACAAATGAAGAAAGGCATACAAGAATTTATGAAAGAGTTCTCTCAACTCTAAGAAATGGGATAGTCATTGGAGATAAGAAGTTTGAAACTCTTGCATTTTCAAATAGTCAAGTGAGAGAAAATTCTTTGTGGACGTTTGCATCCTGGCCGGAGCTTACTGCAGCAGATATCAGAGAGAGAATGGGTGATTTTCGCGAGATAAAGAATGTTGCAAAGTATGCAGCTAGACTTGGTCAGTCTTTCTGCTCATCTAGAGAGGCATTGCATGTTGATAGCAATGATATCGAAATCATTCCTGATGTAGAGGTTGAGAAGGATGGGATTGCATATTGTTTCTCGGATGGTATAGGGAAAATGTCAGCCGAATTAGCTGAAACTGTGGCTAAAAAATGTGGTTACACGATTTATACTCCATCTGCATTTCATATTCGATATGGCGGGTACAAAGGTGTTGTAGCGGTTTATCCAACTTCATCAACAAAATTATCATTGAGAAATAGTATGTTCAGGTACAAATCAGAAAGCACAAGTCTAGACATTTTGGCAAATAGCAAGTATCAGCCTTGTTTCCTTAATCGCCAGTTGATAACCCTTTTGTCTACTCTTGGCACTGGAGATCACGTTTTTGAAAAGAAGCAGAGAGAGGGCGTAGCGCGATTAGATGCCATTTTAACAGACTCCTTGAAGGCACAGGAGGCACTGGAACTGATGGAACTGATGTCTTCAGGGGAGAACACAAATGTTCTCAAAGAACTGCTTATATGCGGTTATAAGCCTGATGCCGAACCGTTTCTTTCAATGATGCTACGGACATTTTCTGCATCAAATCTGCCGGAGCTGAGAACCAGAACAAGGATATTTATTCAGAATGGACGAGCAATGATGGGATGTCTCGATGAAACAGGCACATTAGAATATGGTCAGGTATTTGTTCAATGTTCTGGCTCCAGAAGAGAGTTTTTGGACAATTCCTGCAACAAACGATCGGAGGAACTTAGTATTGTGGAGGGAATGGTGGTTGTTGCTAAAAATCCATGTGTACACCCAGGAGACATGCGTGTGCTAAGAGCTGTGGATGTGCCAGCTTTGCACCACATGGTGGATTGTGTTGTTTTCCAAGCAAAAGAAGAAAGGTAAGCTTTTTTTTTTTTTTTTTTCTCCAAGGAAGACGATTATTAACGAATTTCATTAGAGTCCACTGGATTGTTGTTTTATGACTTGTTCTGTTTTGATGAATGCTCAGATATATACCTGTGTAAACTAACAATGGTTACATTGTCTGTTAGACCCCATACAAATGAATGCTCGGGAAGCGATCTGGACGGTGACATTTACTTTGTCTGCTGGGACCGTGATCTTATTCCTCCGCTTCAGTTTCAGCCCATGGCTTATACTCCGGCTCCAGAAAAGGTTTTGGCTCGTGATGTGACAATCAAGGTATTGCTCAATCTTCTGGTAATGTTTTAAGATTTATTCGATTCATATGCACGAATAAACTCTTCAATTTGCTTAGTTTCGTTTGTCATTGAACTCTGTCATTTCTAATTTCTTCTAGCAAAAGGCATTGCAGCATATCATCTTATCCTGAAAAATTTCTCATCATTAGTTTGTCACTCTTTAATCTGCTGTGATCTTTTTGTTTGTCCCTTAGCACATTTGCTTCTAAGCTGCAGGATGTAGAGGAATACTTTGCTGACTACATAGTCAATGACAGCTTGGGCATAATTTGCAATGCCCACGTCGTGCATGCAGATTCAGAACCTGAAAAGGCGATGAACAGCCAATGTCTAGATCTTGCGAAGTTATCCTCCATTGCAGTGGACTTCTGCATAACTGGAGTAGCAGCCACAATACCCAGTCAACTACGTGTCAAGAAATATCCAGACTTTTTGGAGAAGCAAGACAAACCCTGCTATGAATCACAGCGTGTCATCGGGAAGCTTTATCGAGAGGTAAAAGGCATTACACCATCAACCGCCACTGTAAAACCCTTCATTAAGAAAGTGGCAATGCAGTCTTATGATACTGATATGGAAGTTGATGGCTTTGAGGACTACATCATTTGTTGATGCAGCTTTTCCCGCGTGCCTCAACAGTGCTTCGAACCTTCCAACAGTACCTCCAAACAGCTCGCTAAGGAACGTCTGAACCTTCTGCTCGCGGTTTTAAACAGTACCCGATCCTTCTGCTCGCGATAAGCTCGAGCAGGATTGCCTCCTTTGTCCGGTTCCGCTGTCTTCTTGAGCGGTGATTTCCGGACTGCACTCCTGAAACCGGGTCGGGGTCGCGGGCGTTTCCGTGAAACCCTCCGACGCTCAAGTCAGTAATCGGGTTTCTCTTTTTTGGTATCTCCCTTAGTGAGGGAGACCGGAAAGATGAAAGGGGTATTATTTCGCCCCCCCTTTTTGGATGTAAATGGTGTTTTTTAGAGAAAGTCAGATGAGAGAAATTTGGAAAGGAAGAACCTGTGTCAAGTTACAGAGAATCCAACTTCTCTTTCTGTATCAAAAAATCCAACCCTTGTGCCGTTCTCCTTCGTTTCCTTTTATATTCTTCTTTTCCCGCTCTTTTCCTTTCCAGGCGTCCACTCCACGCTAATGGTATCCGGGTCCCTCGGCGGTCGAGGTTTGGCGGAATATTCCCTAGGGATGAGCGGCTGTTCCCTTAATCCGATTCACGTGGCCAGATCACCATGTCGGGCAAGCGTGCAGGGAATGATGACACCTTGGAGGCACGTGCCGGCCACCGGCAACAGTATCACCACTCCACCATGTGGGACCCTGGTCAGACATCAAAAGGTGTGCCAGGATTCTGAGAAAAACGGGCCGGGTTGCCCTGGGTCGGGTCTTGTCCAGCTGTGCTCGGGAATCTGTGCGAGCAGGAGACACGCGCTCGGTTCTCGACCTTGACCAGCTTTGACCTGAGGGACGACCTCGGCGAGGAAAGAGCTCTCGACCTTGACCGGCTTTGACACGAGGGACGACCTCGGCGGGAAATGAGCTCTCGATCTTGACCGGCTTTGACACGAGGGACGACCTCGAGCAGGGAATGAGCTCTCGACCTTGACCAGCTTTGACCAGAAGGACTGCTCGGGCTAGGTTCCCCTCGGGGCGTCTTGCTTGAGCCGGAAGGGCTTCGAGGGGTTTGTCTGATATTTACCCCATACACCTGGAAGGGCTTTTAGGGGCCTGTCTGATATTTTACCCAAACACCAGTCCCCGAGTTTCTAGTCTTTTGAGTGAAGCGAGATAAGGCTGAAACTTCGATAATGATAGGTCGATTGCGGCCTTTTACTCTTCCCATGCTTCCGGTATGTCGCCACTTGAATCATTTCTCATTTAAGGCGGGACACGTGGGTTGATCCGACCAGCGTATTTGAAATTCGAAAGGACGCGACCTAAAAGGTCGTGTCCTCAAACGCACGCCGCCATTCGAAAGGACGCGCTTCCCTTTTAAAATCCCAACTTCTTCATCTGTTCCTCTATTTGCTTACTTTTCATTCGAATTCAAAATTCATCCGCTCTCCTCGCTTACTCGGTCTTCTTCTTTCTGTCAAGGCGGCTTCCGGCTACCCACACTTCCCTTTGTGTCCAGGTACCACTCAATTTTCCATTTCACCACTCTGTTTCTTCCTCTGCATCTTGTTAGTCCATTCCCTTTGAAAAATGTCAGACCCAGCAACCCCGTAGGATGTCACCGGAGGACTCTTCCTCTTCTAGTGAGGCACAGCCTCTGAGTATAATCCCCGTGAGGGATTCTAGTCTCGAGAGGAATTACCCATGGTGAGACCCAGCCAGCATCGGAGAGTGAGGGCCGGCCGGAGGTCCGGCGTGGGGAATACCCGTTGACTATTTAGAATGTCAACCCACTCAATCGGAGTTGAGCGGACTTAGGAAACCTACCACATTCCGATAGTGTAATTACGAGGTTGCCGAGCGGTGAAATCCCGGCAGTCCCCATGGGTTTACAACCTTATTTGGAGTGCTCGGATGGGGGTTAGGCTGCCTCTCAGACCTTATTTTGGACGGGTTTTGTCCGGGTTTCGATCCGGCCCTGAGCAGCCGAACCCGAATGGGTGGAGAGTCCTTCCAGGCTCTTCGTTTTGTGGAAACAGCTGCGATCTGGATGAGCCCTTGGTAGGGGAAATCAAACACCTCTACCAGCTTAAGTGTAGCCCAAAGGATGCTGGTTGGTATTATCTTACCTCCAGCCTGAAGGGTAAGAAGCCCATCACTGATCTCCCTACCTCTGGTGGCAACTGGAAGAGCAAATTCTTCTTCGTTGGGGGAGAGTGGGGGCACGCTGCACTTCGTAGCGAGGGAGTTCCTCCAGTCCCGCGGCATTTCTGCATTCCAGGTCATTTATCTGCCTTGTGAATTTCATTTTTAGTTCCTCTATTTGCGTCTGTTTTCATTGTCTTGTTCTGGTTGTTTTTTGCAGTCTCCTGGGGTGCTTCTTATTCAATTAACAGTCAGCTTCGAGCACGTGTGCAGACTGCTCTTGCAAACGCAAGCTCGTGCAGGGAGCTGTTGACACCTCAGAGCTTTTTAGAGTCCAATCTAGTTCCAAGTGAAGAAATGACTGGCAGGATGCGCGAGCTGTTGCACAGGCGCGTGGGGACAACTGAAGCTGCGAGTACCTCAAAAAGACCACGAGCCGAAGGAGGTGCCCCACCTCCACCAGCTCGAGCTTCTGCTCCTTCTTCGGCTCGGCAGGTCGAGCGTGCAGAGCAGGGTCCTCCTCGTAGGAGACAGAGGACTGTTCCCCAAACCAGCAGTGTGCAGGAGCAGAGTCAGCCCGGCCGCTCCGAGCCTTACCAGAAGGCTTTTAATGAAGAGCTGACCGACAGGTTTCTGGATGAGATAGAATCCTGTTCTCCTCGGGCGCTGTGCGGTATCTTCCAGCGGCTCTCCTCTCGAGCATTGGTATCTGCGACCAGGCTCAATGAGATTACTCTGAGTTCCCAGGAAGAACTCCGAGCAAAGGTTCAGAGCTTGGAGCAGGCTTTGAATGAGCAGAAGGAGGAGAATCAGAAGCTGCTGGATGAAAATATAAACTTTGCAGAGAAAACAGCAGTGGCCGACTCGAAGGTCTCTGGGCTTGAAAGGGAGTTGGCTGAGGTCAAGAACGAGCTGAAGCACGCTCGGAAAGACCTGGATACTCAGAAGTCTTGTTACGAGCAGCTCATGGAGGGAGAAGCTGCTCGTCTTCAGGAGCAAATAGACAATCTGAAGTTCCGACTTGCACCGAGTACAATCATTGAGGCGGACTCCAGCTCTGATCGCCTTATGTATGCTTTTGGCAAGGCATACCCTGAAGCCGACATGTCCAAGGTTGAAGGGTATGTAGCTGAGTACATGAGCAACCCTGTAGCTACTTCATCCGAGCCCCAAGGTGTGGTCAGTGAGCCGGCTCCCTCTTCTTCCAGTGCCCCTCCTGCTGGTGACTTTCCTCCTGCTGAAGCTCCTGCTGAAGCTCCCGCTGGTGTCCTTCCTCCTGCTCCTCCTGCTGTTGGTCCTGCTGCTGCTGCTGATGTTCCTGCTGCTGATGCTGCTCTTCCCTCTTGCTGTTGCCGAATAACTTGGACACTTTTTTTTTTTTTTTTTTTTTTTTACATATGTAATCTTTTCACTTGAAATAAAGAGATACATGTTTTCAACAATTCTATTGACTGCTAGTGTACATACATTCCTGTCTTCTACGTTGAGTTAACTTTGAATGTGCTTGCTGAGTAAAAATTTTCTAAGTATTGGACATCCTATTTTCATTCATGAATGCATGGTAGAGTTTTGCTCTGACTTAGGCTAAAAAGGCCTTATGTCAATTTTGCGAGCTCATTTGACTTGCTCGAGCCTGCATTTGGCTCTTCCTAGACAACGTCTTGCCTCGAACTTAGGCCTAGGGACTTTTGGACAAGGGGTTCCTTTGAACTCCGGCTCGGGCCTGTAATTGACTCGAGCTTCTTACCGTATTACTCCCGCTCCGGTCCTCGAATGACCTGAAGCTTGGCACCGATCCGCTCTAATGAGTTAGGCTTTGGGACTTCATGCATAGGAGCTCTTCTTCTCCTCGAGCCTTTTAATCGACCGGAGCTTCGAATACACTCCGCTCTCGGTTTTCAAATAACTTGGAGCTTGGCACGATCCGCCTAATGAGTTAGGCTTTGGGACTTCATGCTGAGGAGCTCTTCTTCCGCTCGAGCCTTTTAATTGACTCGAAGTCTTCGATAACACTCCTGCTCCGGTTTTCAAATAACCTGGAGCTCGGCACCGATCCCGCCTAATGAGTTAGGCTCTGGGACTTCATGCCGTGGAGTTCTTCTTCTTCTCGAGCTTTTTAATCGACCCGAGCTTCTGATAACACTCCTGGTCTGGTTTTCAAATAACCCGAGCATGGCACCGTCCCGCCTAATGAGTTAGGCTTTGGGACTTCATGCCGAGGAGGTCTTCTTCTGCTCGAGCCTTTTAATTGACTCGAGGTCTTCTGATGACACTCCTGCTCTGGTTTTCAAATAACCCGAGCATGGCACCGTCCCGCCTAATGAGTTAGGCTTTGGGACTTCATGCCGAGGAGGTCTTCTTCTGCTCGAGCCTTTTAATTGACTCGAGGTCTTCTGATGACACTCCCGCTCCGGTTTTCAAATAACTTGGAGCATGGCACCGTCCCGCCTAATGAGTTAGGCTTTGGGACTTCATGCTGAGGAGGTCTTCCTCGCTCGAGCCTTTTAATTGACTCGAGGTCTTCGATGACACTCCTGCTCTGGTTTTCAAATAACTCGAGCATGGCACCGATCCGCTTAATGAGTTAGGCTCTCGGGACTTCATGCTTGTGGAGCTCTTCTTCTTCCATTCTTTATTTTGAACTTGCATTATAAATGCTTTGTTCTTATTTTACATACATTTGTACTTTTACATATCCCGTCTTGGGATGAAATATTTACATTAGCATTTCGATACAAGAAAACCTATTGAAAATACTTCCCTCGGGAGTTCTAGCGTTCCATGGCCTCTTGACCTCTCGTCCATCTGGATGAGCCAGTACGGTATGCTCCGGGTCCTGCTAGTTGAGTGACTCGATATGGACCTTCCAGTTTGGTCCAAGTACACCTTGTCTTGGGTCTTTTGTGCTCCGGTTGACTTTCCTCGATACCCAATCACCCACTCGGAATCGGCGAATGTGTACCTTCGATTGTAATAACGAGCCACTCTTTGTTGATATTACGAAATCTTGGCGGCTATCCTTTCTCTTTTTCTTCCAGTAAGTCCGAGCTGCACACATCTGCTTCGTTGTTTTGCTCCTCGTTGAAGTGCTACGTCCGGTGTATCCCGATTCCTATCTCGGTGGGAACCATCTGCTCGTGTCCAAATGCCAAGGAGAATGGGGTCTCTCCGAGTGGCGTTTGTGTGTGGTTACGTAGGCCCACAAGACACAGGCAGCTCATCCACCCAAGCCCCTTTTGCTCGCCTGACCTTGTCTTCAGAGGCGTTTTATAGTTTTATTCGCGGCCTCTGCTTGCCCATTGGCCTGTGGGTGTGAGGAGAGCAAAACTTCAACTCTATCCCGAGTTACGGCGAAGTCTACGAACTTGCCATTATCAAGCTGCCTCCCATTATCGGTGACCAATGCATGGGAATCCCATACCGCAAATCACATTCTTCCAAATGAAATCGGTGGTTTTACCTTACGTGATCTTGCTTCAAGGCTCCCACTTCGACCCGTTTGGTGAAATAATCAATCGCGACTATAGCATGGGTGGCGGATGCTCTCCCTTTCGGCGATGGCCCAATCAAATCTATTCCCATCGAGCAAATGGCCATGGCGAGTTCATCGCAGTAAGGTTCTCCGGAGGTGAGTCGGTGGTTAGCAAAGCTCTGGCGACTCTTGCAACTTCTCGTCTTCTCCTGAGCATCTTGGTGCATGCGGGGCCAAAAATACCCTTGCCTCAAGGCCTTGAAAGCCAAGGACCTCGAACCGGAGTGATTTCCACAGATTCCCTCGTGTATCTCTCGGAGGACGTAATCGGCCTCCTCTTGGTCTAAACACTGCAGCGAGGGAGAGTGTACCCCGTCTATATAAGACCCCATCGATGAGAGTGTACCTGGCTGCTTTGCACCTCAATTTCCTTGCCTGTTTCTTATCAGTTGGCACTGTCCCTTCCTTGAGGTAGGAGATGATCGGCTGCATCCAAGTGTTGCTCGTTGTTAGGTTCATCACCTCGTCCTCCTGCTCGATACTCGAGCAGGTTTTGACTTCGAGAGGGATAGATTTTGGAAACTTGGAGTCCGAGGTGGCTGCCATGCGAGCTATCATATCTGCTCGAAAATTCTTCCCCTCGGGATCTGTTCCACCTCGGCGATTCGAGAAATTTTTCATTAGTCGCCTTACCTTCGAAGGTAGGCATCCATCTTCTCCCTTTGCACTAAAGCTCTCGTCGAGGTGATTAGTTATCAGCTGGGAGTCCGTTCTAAGCTTTATTTCCTCTGCTTTTACTACCGAGGCGAGCTTGAGCCCGCTATTACTGACTTCGTATTCGGCTGATTGTTGGTGACTTGAACTCTAATCTCACGCGTATTGCATCTCCGCCCCCTCCGGACCTTGAGCACCACCCTGCTCCTGCTCCACGACTTCCACGGGATCCATCTCTCGTGACTACCCATGTTTTGGTTGAAGCACAGGAGCTTGACGAGGGTTCGCTCTCCGTCTCTTTTCCCCTCGCCGTGCACTCGACCACGAAGTCGGCTAAAGATTGTGCTTTTATGGCTGCTCGGGGTTGGTAATTAAGGTCAAACTCGCTTAACTCCACTGACCATTTAACCAACCTTCCAGAGGTCTCAGGCTTGTGTAGAGTTTGCACGAGGGTTGGTTAGTCGAGTCACCACCTGAATGTGCTTGAAAATAAGGCCTCGACTTTCGGGCGCTAGTGACCGAGGCTAGAGCCCACTTCTCCATAGTTGGATCACAGAGTTTACGCTTCCGAGCACGCTTCTGCTCGTGTAATACTGCGAGTCTTGTACTCCGATTCCTCCCTTATCGAGGCCGAGCTCGTTGCCCATTGGGATACTGACCAAGTCTGAAGCGATGACCTCTCACTGCTCGAGGTGTTGGCGATGTAGAGCTTTTAGCAAATACTCTTTCAGCTCTGGAACGCCTCCTCGCATTCGGGCGTCCATTTCGTCTTCCTGCCCTTCTTCATTTCCTGGAAGAAGACTCGGCATTTATCAGTGGCTCGAGATACGAACCTGTTGAGGGACGCTAGCTTGCCGGTCAGACTCTGTATCTCCTTGAGGTTACGAGGGGACCTCATTTCTATCACTGCTCTGATCTTCTCCGGATTGGCCTCGATCCCCCTGTGACTCACCATAAAGCCTAGGAATTTTCCCGAACTCACTCCAAAAGCACATTTTTCGGGGTTTAACTTCATTCGGTACTTCCTTAGGAGGGCGAAGGTCTCCTCTAGATGCTTTACATGCTCCTCCGCGTCTCTAGACTTGGTGATCATGTCATCTACATATACCTCCATAGTCCGACCGATCAATGGCTTGAAAATCTTATTCACTAGCCTTTGATACGTTGCCCCTGCATTCTTTAGGCCGAAAGGCATGACCTTGTAGCAATACAGCCCCTGATTGGTGATGAAAGCTGTACACTCCTCGTCTGATTGGTGCATGGGAATTTGGTTATATCCTGAGAATGCATCCATGAAGCTAAGCAACCCGTGCCCTGCCGTAGAGTCCACCAGTTGGTCTATATTTGGTAGTGGGAAGCTATCTTTCGGGCAGGCCTTGTTCAAATCTGTGAAATCAACACACATTCTCCATTTCCCATTTGCTTTCTTCACTGACACTACATTCGAGATCCATTCGGGTAGGACACCTCCGTATGAATCCAGCTTTCAGCGACTTTTCAACCTCGCGGTTGATGGCTTCGTATCTCTCACGGTTCACGCACCTCCTCTTACGCTTTCACGGCTTAGCATCTCTCGTCTTGCCACGCTGTGACACGCCACCTCTGGGTTGATCCCGGGCATATCATCATGCGTCCATGCGAACACATCTGCGTGTGCTCGCGAGCATTCCACTAACTTTTCCTTCAACGGCTCGCTAAGGCTCGAGCCGATTCGGACCTTCTTCTCGGGGTCATCTGTTCTCACCTCGTGCTCCTCCGAGCTTCTCTGCGGCTCTTGCCTTGGTTCCTCGATTACGCCCTCGCGTCTAGCGAGGTAATCTGCATAGTTTCTTTGGCGGCTCTTGCATAGCGACTCCTCGCCACCCTTTGGCTGCCTTTCACGACCCCTATAGCCCCGTTTACTCGATACTTTAGGGCTAGGTAATGGGTGGACACCACGCATTGGCTGATCCTCATAAATGGCCTCCCAGAATCGCCTTGATATGGACTGGTTTCATCTACCACCACGAAATCCAGCATCATGTTCTTCTAGAAAGGTTTTGAGCCCATGGTTACCGCGAACTTGATGATTCCTAGAGGTATTAGCTTTCCTCCCCCGAACCCCTTCAAGGAAATGCTCAGTATGCTCGAGGCTCGCTTGCTTATTCCTAAATCCTCGAGTGTGGATTTAAAAGAATATCTACCGAGCTCCCGAATCAACCAATATTCGGTCAACTTCCTTATTCGCTACATTGGCTTTAACCACTGGGGCATCTTCGGTGGAGTACAGGCACCCCTCTTCATCTTCATCCATCCACATGATTGGCACTGCCGAACCTTGGCCTTCTTGGCAGCGGGAGCGATGAACAGGACTTCTCGTGCAGCGAGCATATCTGCAATAATTTTTCCGGCCCTGTTAGAACTTCAGGCCATCGTTGGACCACTTGAAATTACTCTCGTGGATGGCGGTTACATGATCTATTTCATAGGCCCGGTCACCTTCCTCGACTGTTGTTCAACTACTGGGTGCCCTCGCTTCTACAAACTCATCCGGTATCGATTTCGACTAAATCTTCTACTGGTTTTTCAAATCACGACACCGTGATGTGGTGTGACCATGGTCTCCATGGAAGCAGCGAAGCGCCCTTGCTCACTTCTTGGTGGGCGTAATCATCGGCGTTGGAGGGCTCGGCGAGTCCACGCTCCTCGACCACTTAAGTATCTCTTCAGAGATACCTTCAACTTCAGTATCTTGTCCGTAGCGGGGCTCTGTTCCACTACTTGGGCTGCCCTATCCTCGGGAAGCTTCTTGGTGGGGTGGCGATAGCGATCACCCTGTTATGGCCCACTTGAGTCTACTCGGTGGCTGGTTGCGGGATGTATGGTCATCATGGCCGGATATTCTCTGTGATCCCGGCCTGGAGACTGCGGGGTGGTTGGGGAACCATCCGCGGTGGGGGAACTCTCTGATACGGGTTGTACAGGGCTGCCCGGTCCCTTGCTGCCTTTAGAGCCTGTGTCCCTCGGGCAGGACTCCCTTTCTCCTTCCGTCTTGCTCCAGTGACTTGTTCACTCCTCGGTTTAGCGACCTTTTCTTCTTCGATTACCATGTCCGGTTTTATTTGTTACGTGCAGCGTCCGAATATGAGCGGATCGAAGGACTCCGCGAGTTATACCATGGTCTCCCATCAGAACACCCTCTTTTAATCCCCTTAGAGCTTGGGGATGGTTGAGCGCACCAAGATCTAGGACCGATCTATGGTATCTTTTGATAAACTCCCGGAGGGACTCCCCTTCTTCTCGCCTCACCTCGACGACTCCATCATGTCATCCTCAGGGGTCACCGCGCCCCGAAATTGTTCCGCGAACTCCCTGCACATCTGTTCAAAACTCAAGATACTTCCCCGTGGGAGCCTGCGGTACCATTCTCTCGCCCTTCCCTCAGAGTGAGCGGGAAGGCCACTGCACCTCTGTCTGTCGGCGAGACCTTGCACCCTGTCAGGTCATTGAACCGCTCTATGTGTACTAATGGGTCACTCTTTCCCGAATATTGCGGATCCAGGAAGCGAAAGTCACGTGGGATCGTGACACCCGTAATCTCAGGAGAGAGGTGATTCGTTGTCCGGCATTATTCGCCGACTTGGACTCTTTCGGTTCCCAGAAGATCTTCCACCACTTGCGCCAACCTGCGTACCTCTCCCTCCAACTCCTCCACTACGAGAGGTTGGGGCATCTCCTGCAAATGTTGGCGAGACCCCTTTCCTCCATGTTTGTTTCTTCTCTCACTGCAACATTCGGTTGCCCTAGGTCTTTGGGCTTCATCTCCGCATTTTCCGAACATGAGCATTCCCTCGATTGGACTCGGGACATCGTTGCAGGCTTTTCTCCGTCCTTCCACGAATTCTTGTATGAGGAGGTCATAATTCGATCTGTTTTCCATCCAGATCCATCCTTTCCTGGATCTCCCTGTTACAGGCCTCGTTGGCCATTTCTCTCGAGTCATCGATTCTTGGGACTTACTCCTCTTGATTGTTTCCCTCATCGTTGTGTTTTGTGTGTCTTCGATGTATTAGGAAATCGGGCTTTTGTGCCGATCCCACGGACGGCGCCAAAGATGTTGATGCGACTTTTCCGCGTGCCTCAGCGAGTGCTTGAACCTTCCAGCGAGTACCTCCCAAGCAGCTCGCTGAGAGCGTCCGAACCTACGCTCGCGGTTTTAAGCGATGCCGATCCTTACGCTCGCGATAAGCTCGAGCGGGATTGCCTCCTTTGTCCGGTTCCGCTGTCTTCTTGAGCGGTGATTTCCGGACTGCACTCACTGACACGGGTCGGGGGTCGTGGGCGTTTCCGTGAAACCCTCCGACGCTCAAGTCGATGTCGGGTTTCTCTTTTTTGGTATCTCCTTAGTGAGGGAGACCAGGAAGATGAAAGGGTATTATTTCGCCCCCTTTTGGATGTAAATGGTGTTTTTGAGAAAGTCGGATGAGAGAAATTTGGAAAGGAAGAACACATGTCAAGTTCTGGAGAATCCAACTTCTCTTTCTGTATCAAAAATCCAACCCTTGTGCCCGTTCTCCTTCGTTTCCTTTTATATTCTTCTTTTCCCGCTCTTTTCCTTTCCAGGCTGTCCACTCCCACGCTAATGGTATCTGGGTCCCTCTGACAGTCAGGTTTGGCGGAATATTCCCTAGGGATGAGCGGCTGTTCCCTTAATCCGATTCACGTGGCGGATCACCATGTCGGGCAAGCGTGCGAGGAATGATGACACCTGGAGGCGCGTGTCGACCACCGACAGCAGTATCACCACTCCACCATGTGGGACCCTGGTCAGACATCAAAAGGTGTGCCAGGATTCTGAGAAAAACGGGCCGGGTTGCCCTGGGTCGGGTCTTGTCCAGCTGTGCTCGGGAATCTGTGCGAGCAGGAGACACGCGCTCGGTTCTCGACCTTGACCAGCTTTGACCTGAGGGACGACCTCGAGCAGGGAAAGAGCTCTCGACCTTGACCAGCTTTGACCTGAGGGACGACCTCGAGCAGGAAATGAGCTCTCGACCTTGACCAGCTTTGACCTGAGGGACGACCTCGAGCAAGGAATGAGCTCTCGACCTTGACCAGCTTTGACCAGAAGGACTGCTCGGGCTAGGTTCCCCTCGGGGCGTCTTGCTTGAGCCGGAAGGGCTTCGAGGGGTTTGTTTGATATTTTACCCAAACATCATTGATGCTTTGAAGTGAAAATTCATTGCAGTCAAGCAGCTTTCTGCCAAATCAAAGCAAGGAAATCGAGAATTCGTTAATGAGATTGGCATGATTTCTGCTTTGCAATACCCTAATCTTGTAAAGCTTTATGGATATTGCATTGAAGGAAATCAATTGTTATTAATATATGAATACATGGAAAAAAACAGCCTTGCTCGAGCTTTGTTTGGTACAACTATGCATGATCAATTGCACATAAATATCAGATTCTCAATATTAATTTTTTCTTTTCTTGTTTCAAATGATTTGAAGGTCCTGAAGAGCATCGGTTGAAGTTGGATTGGCCAACAAGGCATAGTATTTGCATTGGTATAGCAAGAGGTTTAGCTTCAAGGTTAAAGATTGTGCACAGAGACATTAAAGCAACCAATGTGCTTCTTGATAAGGACTTAAACCCAAAAATTTCAGATTTCGGTTTAGCCAAGCTTGATGAAGAAGATAACACCCACATAAGCACCCGAATTGCGGGAACTTTGTGAGTTGCTGCATACTTATTTCTCATCAACGCTTTCTATTTTTCTTCTCATGAAAATCAATGTAATATTCAAATTCATGATTTTGCGGTGGATATATGGCACCGTAATATGCAATGCGGGGCTATTTAATGGACAAAGCGGATGTCTATAGTTTCGAATTGTTGCTTTGGAAATTGTCAGTGGAAGAAGCAACGTTATTTGCAGGACAAAGGAGGCTCAATTTTGTCTTCTAGATCGGGTATCTTTGGCTCTTACATGTTTTGTTTTCCATTGTTCTTGAATTTATAACTAAACCAAATATAATGCTGTTTCTACTTCTTTTTAATTAGGCACTTGCATTAAAAGAGCAAGGAAACTTGATTGAGCTAGTTGATCCAAACTTGGGTTCAAATTTCGTCGAAGAACAAGTGATGGTGATGATCAATGTAGCTCTGCTGTGCTGCCGATGTTTCTCCCACAAATAGGCCTTTGATGTCTTTGGTAGTAAGCATGCTCGAAGGCGTGGTTGCTGTTCCATATTTTATTCCAGATTCAAGTGTCTCAAACAATGATGAAACCAAGTCTCAAGCAATGAGGAAATATTACCAATTCAGCACGTAAGCAGTCGAAGTCGTACACAAAGTAAGCCATTTACGGGTTCTTCTACATCTGCGAGTTGATAAGCTATTTACGGGTTCTTCTACATCTGCAGTTGATCTATATCCCGTTAATTCTGATCGATTATTGGAGTAACTCAGATTGCGAAAATATGCTAAAATGTTTTGGGTATATTTTCTTTTCAATTTTCTAAACATTATATTTTAGATTTGAAACCTTGATGTTTTGTGGTGTCTGCTAAGTGTGAGCAATGAGTAAAAGCAGTTCATTGCCGTTGGTAATGAGTAAGGAAAGATAAAAATCTTGACCGTTGAAACTTAAAATGTTGCCACACATGATTAAAATGAGCATAATAATGAGTAAATATTATAAAATAAATGACGAATTAATATTATTTTTTTTTTATAGATAGAGTTGCGATTGAATAATCAATGTAAGATAGTATTTAGGATGGAAAGATTTACCATGACAAAAGTGATTTTTAAAATAGTTATTAACGTTTCACTACTTTAAAGCTTATAATATATCAAATGGATACATGAAGTATGGTAGTTTATCATTTTAATATTATACTTTTACAAAACCTTTCATTTTACTACATTTTCTTTATCGTCATTAGTTAATCAATTTTACTCTTTAATAAAATTTTTTGCCACAAAAATTATTTTAATGGATAGTTGATATAAATTATAAATTTAAAATAAAAAATTAAATATATTTAAATTCTTTTAGTATTTTAATAATATAATAAACTTAAGAAATATAACTAATAGTTTCATTTTCTCTATATATACAAAAAAGTAGCAACCCAACTCAATTTGAAATAGCCTCTTCCTAGGCACGACTCACGTGGAATTGCGAACGTCGGCATCTACTTTAATCATTTCAAAGCAGTTTATGAGATCAAATTTAGGGTAGGCTTGTTATCGAAGAGTTGTGATTTAAAAATTATAGTTTGAAGTGAAAATAAAAAATTAGTTATAAAATAAAAATTAATAATGCATAGTAAATATAACTTATAAATTATAATTTTCACAAAAATAGTAAAATTATTCTATGTTTCTTATCATATAAATATAAAATAAAATCAACTAAATTTTTAACTTACAATAGTAAATATTTATTAAAGATTTTATTACAACTTTTTAACCACAATATTACACTGTAAGGTGTTAGTAACTTCCAAATATAAGCTAACTTTGAACATTAACTTTGTTTGCCGAAATTTTTTTACTACAAATAGATTAAAAATAAAGTGTCCTATTCATGTTTGGACATTCGACTAAATATTAAATAATTACCCACTTAATTTGTTAGGATATCGAGTACGTTTAGGGAAGCTGCGCGGCCCATCACATCTAAATATATTATAGCAGTGCAGCTGCTCCAAACGTATCTATAATATATTTAGATGTGATGCATGATAGCATTAACATATTAGAAAACCTGATAGATTTGTTATAGGATCAATATGTTTTTAATTTGATGCATGATAACATTATAATAGAAATGACAAAATTATTTTATGTTAATTAAGAAAGAGATTAGGAAGCATTTTGCATCTTCCCTGTAAATTTATGTCAGTTACCATCCAATTCATTGTTTCTGCAAATTAACGGTTGAATATGCTACATTTAAATTAAGAAAATTGCTAAAGATACAAGAGAAAAGACAGGAGGAAGACAAAATGAATATGATGTTATAGTGTTAATTGATTACTTTGTTTTTTTTTTCCTCTTACACTTATGGTGTAATAGTTAATTTGTCCTCCTTCAGTTTAATTTTTCTGTTTAAATAACGTTGCTCTTAAAGACTTAAATTAATGTGTATTTTATTTAATGAAAGCTCCCTTAAACATTTATTCACAAAGAGTTGGGCTTTTAAAAACCTTTCTAAGTTCTTATAACACTGGTTTTGAGTTTTATTTTCTAAAATACCTCAGTTTACTAACCTTGTTTTTGTGAGTGGTAGGCCTAGAATGTTGTAGTGAGGCTGACGTTTGAGCTTGGATTCGTGCTGTTGTCCCCAAAAGATAAATTCAGCTGTTGGAGTCATTTTTTGGCATCAACATCTTGGCGCCGTCTGTGGGAAACGGTGCGAAAAGTCATAATTTTGAAAATCTAGTGAAAGGAGATCACGGGAATGGTGGTAGACGGTGACGAGGGAGATAGACAGACCTTGTGCCAAATGGCAGAGGAGGTAAGTGTCGCAGCGGATAAGAGATGCAAAGATGGAGTTGAAAGGCAAATGGCAAGGTTTGAGGAGACTATCAAAGGGTTAGCTAATGCCTAGGGTAGGAGAGTTCGATCCCAGGATGGTAATGCAGAGAGTAGTAGAGCATGAGAGGGAGATGAGCTAGATGACAAACGACGAGGCGGAATGGAACTACCTTAAACGAGGGCACAACAAAACAGAAGCACAAGAGAATATGTGAGTGAGTTGCAGGGCGGATTGACAACTTGGGTCACGAAAGGGAAAGAGAAGAATCAAGAAAACCCCAGCGAACAAATGAGCTAGAGCAGCGGATGCTCCAATTTCAAAAAACTCTAGAAGCATTAGAAGCAAAGGCAGAGGGTAAGAAAGTGGTAGGAAGATTACTACTCGATGATGAATCTCCCTTGATACCTGAGGTGATGGCAGTGACTTTGCCACTTAGGTATGTGGTTCCAGCCATAGTGTATGAAGGGAAAAATGACCCAAATCATCATGTAGAGAGGTGTAATGAGATTACGGGAATCCAAGGTTTGAATGATCTGAAAAGGTGCCGTGTTTTTCCCTTAACCTTAGAAGGATAAGCACGAGAATGGTACCGGAGATTGAAGAGGGGAAGCATTAGAAATTTCAAATAGTTGTGTGAACTTTTTGCTGTGCATTTTAGAGGTTCATGCATACCAGAACAGGACACAAGCAGGTTGAAAAAGTTGGTCCAAGGAGAGTTTGAATGTCTGAGAAGCTTTGTGACAAGGTATCATAAATAAGTTACTGATTTGCGGGCTTTTGATCACCCAAACGCTTTGGAGGGGTTAAAGAAAGGGTTAGGAATAAAACGATTGTGGAATAGTCTATATAATAAAGGGATTGCGACATATACAGAGGCATATGATCAGGCAAAATTAGATATGAAAACTGAAGATGCAGAGGAAGACAAAAGGAGATGGAAGAACAAAGAGTTGGCCTAATTCGAAGGAGAGAATTAATAAGTGGAAGAGATAACCTTAGGTATAACCCTAGGGGGAACTCAGATAACAAGCTTCATTTTGATAGAGGCTTTATCAATTATAGACAACCAGAAAGGACACCTCGAGATTGGGAAAGAAATCTTGAAAAGAGGGAAGTTTCTCTAATGGGTTGGGGTCAAGAAGGAGATAGCTATGAAAAAGTTGATGGGAGAGCCGAGGAAGGCATTATGACCGGTTGCCACCTCCGGTAGATCAGAGAGGATCGGGGTCGGATCATAAGGTGAACCTAGTATAGCAGAATAGGAGGTTTACACCTCTGAATGTGAGTAGAGCAAAAATATTTACCGCAATAAAAGATAAAGGGTTGTTAAGCCCGCTAAAGCCAATTATAGGAGGTCAAGGCAGGAATGCTCACCACAAGTATTGCGAGTTTAATAAGGTGTCCGGACATGGAACCGCAGATTACATAGATTTGAAGTAGCAGATTGAATGGCTTGTGCAAAATCAATATTTAAAAGAGTATGTGGGTAACCAAAGAAGAGATAGAAGAGGTGGAGGCATCAGAGGTAATATGACAATGATGATCATGGGAGGGCCGACTATAGCAGCAATTTCAAATCGTCGAGGAAGAATTATAGTAGATGCTCTTTAAAGAGTTATGAGGTGAATTTTAATGTTTCAATATCAAAGAAACAACGAGTCCAAAGAATGCCAATCATGTTCACAGATGAAGACGAGGAAGCAGTCGCACATCCATATGAAGATGCACTTGTAGTGAAAGTTACTTTAGTAGGGCAGGAGTTGAATCATGCTCTCGTAGATAGAGGTAGCTCGGTCGACAAAGTTTAAGCAAACTTTGGATGGTCTACAAATAGACGACCTCAGGATTGATCCTATCCGAATATTGTTAAAGGTTTGGAGGAGCAGAGCTGATTCCCCTTGGGGTTGTTGATCTGCCATTAACTATAAGGTCCAGCCCACTTTAAAAAATAGTGATGGTGACATGGGTGGTAGTTGATGAGCCTAGCTCTTATCAGGTTATTTTGGGCAGACCATTCAATAGAATAGCTGGAGCAGTGAGCTCAACCCACATGCAATGCGTGAAATTTAGAGTCCAGGGTGGAGTTGTAGTAATGAGGGGCCAGCAACAAGTACCCCGGAGTTATTATGCCATAGCTGCAAGAGAGTCTATGCAGATCACGAGCCTTGAACCTCGAGCTGAGAATAGGTTGTGTCAGCAACGACCTAATGAAGAGGTGAAAGAAGTGCCAGTGAATGAGAATAGCCCTGGTAAAGTGGTAAGAGTGGGAACAAAAATGACAAGCGAGATTTCAATTGAGCTACATAATTTGCTAATTGAGTACAATGATATATTTGCATGGAGTCATGAAGATATGCCAGGGATTGATCCTCAGATTATGTGCCATCGGTTGGCCGTGGATAAAAAATACAAGCCTGTGAAGCAAAAGAGGAGGGTGTTCAACCAGGAAAGGTATAAAGCCATCCACGAGGAAGTAGAGTAGCTACTAAAAGCAAGATTTATAAGGGAAGTGAATTATCCAGAGTGGGTTTCAAATGTGGTAATGGTTAAAAAGCCCGGGAAATGGAGAATGTGCGTGGAGTTTACCAACCTCAACAAAGCTTGCCCCAAAGATAGTTTTCTCCTCCCAAAGATTGACCAGTTGATAGATTCAATAGCGGACAACGGCTTAATGAGTTTTATGGATGCATTCTCAGGTTACAACCAAATCCGTATATCAACCACTGATGAAGAAAAAACAGCTTTCGTGACTGATCAGGGGTTGTATTGTTACTGAGTGATGCCATTTAGATTAAAAAATGCTGGTGCTACATATCAGAGGTTGGTAAATAACTTTTCGAGCCCTTAATTGGTAAAACAATGGAGGTGTATATGGATGACATGATAACTAAATCTATTGACCCAGTTGACCATGTAGCGCATTTGTATGAGACATTCGAGGTGTTACAAGAAAATAAGATGAAGTTGAACCCAGAAAAGTTTGCTTTTGGGGTAGGGTTAGGAAAGTTTCTAGGCTTCTTGGTTAGCCAAAGGGGAATAGAAGCCAATCCAGAAAAGATTAAGGTCATCCTTAAGATGAGATTGCCAAAGGATCTTAAGGACGTTCAAAGCTTAGCTAGAAAGGTAGTCGCGCTGAGTAGGTTCATCTCTAAGGCGTCAGACAAATGCCATCCATTCTTTGAGTTAATGAAGAAGGGAAAAAGATTGAAGTGGACAGAGGAATGTGAGGCAGCATTTCAATAATTGAAAGCATATCTGGCTGATGTGCTGACTCTTGCCAAGCCCTTAGTGGGTGATGTACTCTTGCTCTACTTAGCAGTGTTAAGGTACTCAACCGGTTCAGTCCTGGTAAAAGAAGAGGGTGGAGTTGAACGTTCGGTGTATTACACAGGTAGATCTCTTGCAGGGGTAGAAGTAAGATATCCTACTGCAGAAAAATGGGCGCTAGCCCTAGTTATCGCAGCGAGAAAGTTGAGGCCATACTTTCAAGCTCATGAGATCATGGTTATCACCAATTAGCCTTTGAGACAAATTTTGCACAAACCAGATGTTTCATAGAGGCTAGTTAAATGGTCAGTAGAGCTGAGCGAGTTCGACATTAGTTACAAACCAAGATAGGCAATTAAAGCGCAGGCTCTAGTCGACTTTATTAATGAATATAAAGAAGGGAGTGGAGAGACGGATGCTGAACAAGAGATAAAGAGGACGGAAAATAAAAATGATGTATGGGAGCTTAATGTAGATGAGGTTGCAAACCCAAAAGGATTGGGGGGGAATTGTTCTGGTTTCACCTGACCAAGAAGAAGTGTGTTATGCTCTAAAGTATAAATTTCAACCAACAAACAACGAAGCAGAATATGAAGCTCTCATTGCGAGACTAAAATTAGTAAGGGCGTTAGGGGTTCGGCATTTGAAGGTAAGGAGTGACTCACAGCTGGTAGTGAACCACTTGAATGGGATGTTTCAAGCCAAGGGTGAAAACATGTCCAGATATTTGAGTAAGGTACAACAGTTATGGGGTAGCTTTGATCAGGCCGCCATATAACAAGTGCCGAGGGGAGAAAACTATCGAGCATACTATATTGCCAGACTGGCAGCAACCGAATGCCCAAGGTTCCCACAAGGAATCCCTCTGGAGTTTGAGTAGTAAGAGAGGAGAAGAGCTGGATGGTGCCTATCATAAAGTATATTGAGTTAAGGGAGCAACCTCAAGATAAAGCAGGGGCAAGAAAGTTACAATGCCAAGCGACTCGCTACACAGTTATTGAGGGTGTACTTTAGAAGAAAGGATACACTTGGAAACTTACTAAGTGATAACTTTCAAATTCAAAGAATCCTAGGAATTAAAAATGGGTAATCCTGAGCCAAATCCTCTTTTCTAAGAACAAACAAGGGTTCAGAAAACAAAAAAGAGGTCTAGGTTCAGTTGATGTTGGCTATGTAGTGAGAGAAGTTCACGAAGAAATTTGTGGAGATCACGGCGGAGGTAGATCTTTAGCTCATAAAATAATAAGGTAAGGTTATTTTTGGCCGACTATGCATAGGGATGCTCGAGAGTTCGTTCGGAGATGTGATAAATGTCAGAAATTTGCTGTTATCACAAGATAACCACCAGAAATATATGGTTGCTATGTCAAGCACATGGCCATTTGCACAATGGGAGGTGGATCTCATTGGACTGATGCCAATCGGGAATGGCCAAATGAGGTATGCTATAGTAGCCATTGATTACTTTACTAAGTGGGTTGAAGTGGAACCCCTTCAAAAAAATAACTGAGAAATGAACAACGAATTTCATATGGAGAAGTGTGATTTGTTGATATGGTCTACCCTAAGCAATTGTTACTGATAACGGGGCCCAGTTCAACTATGAAAGCTTCAAGAAGTTTTGCACTTAGCTTGGCATAAAGCTTCGATTCAGTTCACCCGCTCATCTTAAAACAAACAGACAGGTAGAAGCGGCAAACAAAACCATAAAGTCGTTGTTAAAGAAAAAGTTAGGTGAAAAGAAAGGAGCCTGGGTGGATGATCTCCCAAGAGTGCTGTGGGCTTATAGGATGACCCTAAAGACTTCCACGGGAAAGACTCCATTCTCACTCGCCTTTGGTCACGAGACAGTAATTCCAGTTGAAATTGGCGTGGAATCACACCGAACAAAGTACTATGATGAGATAACAAACAAGGAGTAGATGCTGCTGGATTTGGACTTACTTGATGAGAAGAGGGAGGTAGTAAGAGGTCGGTCAGCAATTTACAAGAAAAAAGTGACTAATTTTTACAATAAAAATGTTCGGCTACGACAATTTAAAAAAGGGGATCTTGTACTACGCAAAGTAAATCAGCCAACTAGAAAGCCAAGCGATGGAGTTCTAGGACCAAACTGGGAAGGGCCATATAAAGTGCTTCACTCATTTGGTAATAGTGCATATAAGTTGGGCTACTCGAATGGCAGGGTCGTTGGCAAAGCATGGAATGCAGAGCATTTGAGAAAATACTACCAGTAGGTAGACTTCAGCACTAATGTCTTTAGTTATGTGTTCTTTTCAATTATGTCTTCTCCTGCTTGCATGCTCACTATAATTTAGTTCATTTTCAATTCATGTAAGTTTTAATTATTTTTAATATTGATGAGGTTATTCAGAAATATAAATCAAATTTTAATTCTCTAGTCTTATATGAGATCGAGATCGACGTTTAGGCATTGTTGAGGTCCTACGTGAGCAATTCTCTCTGGTCTTATATGAGATCGAGATCGACGTTTAGGCCTTGCTGAGGTCCTACGTGAACAATTCTCTCTGGTCTTATGTAAGATCGAGATCGACGTTTAGGCCTTGTTAAAGTCTTACGTGAACAATTCTCTCTGGTCTTATGTGAGATTGAGATCGACGTTTAGGCCTTACTCAGGTCCTACGTGAACAATTCTCTCTGGTCTTATATGAGATCGAGATCGACGTTTAGGCCTTGTTGAGGTCCTACGTGAACAATTCTCTCTAGTCTTATGTGAGATTGAGATCGACGTTTAGGCCTTACTGAGGTCTTACGTGAACAATTCTCTCTATTCTTATGTGAGATTGAGATCGAAGTTTAGGCCTTACTGAGGTCCTATGTGAACAATTCTCTCTAGTCTTATATGAAATCGAGATCGACGTTTAGGCCTTGTTGAGGTCTTACGTGAACAATTCTCTCTGGTTTGTTGTGACATCGAGATTGATTTTTAGACCTTGTTGGGGTACTACATGAACAAATTTTTCTGATGGAAACCGAGATCGACATTTATCTTGTTATGTCCTACCAAGGTCAGCATTAATCTATTGAAATCGACGTAGCCTTATTGCCATGCAGTTATTGGAAGTTTTTTAGCCTCATTGACGTCGACATTGTTTTGGGTTGTAATCTTATTGAGGATAGTATTCTTAGCCTTATATCAGCATTTCACACTCAAAACTTTAATCTTAATTTAAGGCTAGAATTCACAATTATTGGGCTTGTTAGTTAACCTAATTGCGGTCAAAGTTGTAGCCTTGTTGAGGTCGACAATTTAACTTAATTATCCACGGGCAATATTTTAACCTTGATGAGCTCTATGGTTGAGGCCAACAAATTAGTTTAATTCGGTCTGCAGTGGGTCTAGATGATATTTTAGATTGGTCGGCATTTGAGCTGAGTTTAACAAAATTAACCAAGTGCAAAAACAGGTTCAATAACGGCTACATGAGTTCATAGCAAAAGGCAAGCATTATAATTTCTCAAGTTCATTTAGGCGGCACCTTCTTGAGCATCAACGACCCTGTTGGTTAAGGAGGTTCCACCCTCAATCCTAACTTCATCACTCTGTGACATTTGCTTTTCTTGGCCCGTACCCAGAGATTTTTTTCTAGCTTTCTCTTTACTTAAGTAGGCTGTCAACATCCATTGAAAATCCATGTCTGGGTATTTCTCTTAGAACAACTCGATGCATGTCTGAATGACCTCGGCTTTCATGTGTTTTTTCCCCAACTAAACACGTTGATCAACACCACACTTGAGTTTTTCTAGCTCATGGTTAAGCTCATGAATCTTAGAGTCTTTGCTCGCATTGGATCGCTTCTCTATTACTAAGTCATCTGCTAGGCGAACATTTGCTTCATTACGAGCATTTAGGTCATACTTGAGTCGATCCCGCTCACTTGTTAATTTCCCATTGTCAAGCTTCGCATTAGACAAATTGCGCTCAAGCTCCTCAATTTTCCCATGGCCTTTAAATGATTTTGTGAACGTTTTAACATGCGCCGCCATAAGCAAAGATTGCTAAAAAGGAAGATATTTGAGTGAAAGGAAGCTATTTAGGCAATACACGTCAGGGAACAAATAATTTAAAATTTGGCCACTACCTCGATTTAGGTTCGAGTAAGCACTTCAAGGGCTTGAGCAGTTGACAAGTTGGAAAAATCGTCAAGGACGTTTTGACTCATAGATCGAGCAGCTAGGTTGATCATGGGTAGCAAGCTCTCCACCCGCCTTCGTTTAGACTCAATGACCTCGTTAACTTCAAGCAAGTTCCCGCTCGAGCATAATAAAGGAGAAGAAGGCGATAAAATGCGCAGAGGACACTACTCAACGGCTCGATCATCCTTATTCTGTGGTAGCACTTTGCGAACCGAAGCCATGACTTGCTTTTCTTTTTTCTCATCAGCTTTATTTTTTCGTGTTGCATATCACGTTTTCTTGTTATGTGGTTCGCCCTCCCCATCTGAAATCACCTCTGTCAAGGCTTTCGCAATTTCAGCAGGGGTGCGTTTGGTCGTGGACATCCTTCCTGAGACAGTGGGAAAAGGAAAGTTAGAACTGGTAAACCTTTTCATAAAATGATGGGGAAAACATTTAGAACGACTTTACCTTTTCCTTTTTGTTTCCTTTTGTTTTGCGGCAAACTGGAAATGAGGCCGGAGCTTAACAATCTCTTAGGTGCTAGCAACGATTTCCAATCCTCGGCATTTAGCACTCCTCTCTCAACTCTAGCGTTCAGCTTCTCACCTATAACGAAGTTCTTCTTCCAAGTCACTGCAACAAAACACGTGTTAGTTTTTACTTCGTTCCGGCCTCAACCTGGAAAACACTCTCCTTAACTGGTCTACTAAAACGAGAAGGAACTTTAAACCAACCCTTTGTCAACACTACATCTCTACCCCAATTTCCACTGACCACGAAATAGTTATTTTTCCAACCTCTGCATGAGCCTGGGAAGTCGAGTACTATTCTTCTTTGTTTGGACTTTGACATAAAGTAGTACCATCCCTTGTGGTTGACCCCATGTTCATTACATAAGTATAAATGTGTGAACTTCTTGAAACAAGGCTCTTTTCGGTTCCGCTCGACCCAAACAATATACATACCACCTAAAACTCTCCAACCATTCGGGTCAAGCTGACTAGGACTTAAACCTATCCTCACCAACATTCGAGCAAAATAGGTTTGTATTGGAAACCTGAAACCAGGTTTAAACATCTCCGCGTAAACCAAAGTTTCTCCATCCCCCAGCTTGCTAGCTATCTCATCCTCCCTCAATAATCTTAATGTAATGTCATCAAGAATACGGTATTCCTTCCTTAATTCTGCAATCACTTTCTCTGTTATATCAAAGCTTAGTCCATTCACACCATACTCTTCATGTTCATCTCCGTCATTGCTAAGCTGTGTGCTGGATTCCTCACCCACCTGCTCATGTGCTTCACTTTCTGTTTTCTCAAAGTTATTTTCTGCTATGTCATAACTTAAATCTAGCTCATCGCCTCCTCCATTTTTCCCATTATCATTTGTACCTGATTGAACAACACTCAACCCATCTGACGAATATTTACCCTCTTTGTGTGAATTACAGTCATCCTTAGACTCCATTGTTGCCTATTACACAATTAAAAATCTATATTTATGTATAGTGCATAATGTATGTGCAACACATCGGTATTTTCATTGTCAGTGCAGCAACAAAAAAATAATCCCTCATTTGTCAATGGTCGCTTACAAAACCAAGCCACAACCTAAGGGTCCAGCAAAATCTATGGTCACAAATACAAAAACCCAACAGGTAAGCAGGTTTTGAGGCAACTCACCAGTATTCAAAGTAAGTTCGAACAACTGTCGATCCTACAGTGTGAGAAGCGGCAAAAACGAAATAGGAAAGGGAAAACCACGTAATGTTGGATATGCGTCACCAACATAATATAATAGAAAAATAAAATAAATAAATAAATAAATAAAATATTGGTAATTTGCCTAGCGAAAAAAAAGGGCTCACCACGAATTTAGGGAGGGCCGGCCAGCTCTGGCTACGAAAGATGGTCTAGCAAGATACTGTAATGTCCATGGTGAAACTAAACAGTCCACCGACACTAATTAGAGGTGAAAAAACCTAGAAGACAAATGAGGGGAATGAGCACAGGTTAAAAAAAAAATAAATAAATAGTGAGCAAAGATCAATCAGGGCTATTGAAAACGGGCGGCTCGATATTATTCATGTTACATTCTGCTTCGACTCTGTTTAGTTCGGGATTATATTCTCTCTCTTATTCAAGTTTCCAATACTAATCATTACTTAGTATTGAAAACTAAGGGACTGGTGCTAGGTTTGCAAAAATTATTCTTTTAATTAGTTTCCAACACCGGCAATGACTTTTTGGTATTGAAAACTGAGGGACTGATGTTCATGTTGGATTTTCCTAGTGGCACCAAGAAATACGGTCGGTCATAATGAGCTCAAAATTTATTATTGCCGAGCCGACCTCATGAGTGCAGCTCAAAACTTATGTTGGCTACCTGATTTATGAATACGACCTGGGCAAGATAATCGATCTGGAGCCTATGTTGGCTACCTGATTTACTTGAGCAAGATAACGTGTTCTAATTTTTAGGACGGTTATAAGTCATTACATTCTCAACCGTACAAAAGTACTTCAGGTAACTACCTTTGAGTGTGCTTGAATCGTGGTAACTGTATCAAGTAACTACTAGTGAGTGTGCTAAAACCGTGATAACTGCCCACAACCGAGGGCCTATTTAAACAAAAGAGCGCATCGGGTGAAGGGGTTAGAAAAATGAACCAAAAAATTACAAAGGGAGAAAAGCTTCTTCTACCTTCTTGGGTTTTAGTTGATTACTAATTATTGTTCCCTGTTACTTTCCTCTCACACCGTATCTCTAACTTAAGCATCGGAGGGTTTACGCCGGAACTCCCACCGGCGTGTCCTAACTTTGTTTTTTTGATTGGTAGGCCTAGAAAGTTGCAGTCAGGCTGATGTTGATGACGTTTCGGCATCAACATAAATTAAAATTAATAGCTTTCTTATGAAATTTTCAAAAAATATATATATTTATTTTAAGTTTTATTTATAAAATACATCCAAAATCTTAAGATCTTAAATTATTTTATTCTATCATATAGTTTTTATTCTCATAACTCTATACTCTTTTACTTTTCTCAAAAACTAAATTATTTTTTCAATTAAATTTAAAATACAAATATAAATCATGGAATGAGGTTAGTCTAAACCCCTCTTAAATGGAAATGACCTAAATAGTCAACAGAGGTCTTACGAAGAACTTTGGGGGGTTTAAAAAATCCTACTCAATGGTAAAAGTGGTGCCGTCCAATGAGATTCAAATGGAGTTTCGAATAACAGATTTATCCTCTAGAATTGTCGCAACTGGCAATAGGAACAAAAGCTAAAAACAAAAGCCATCATACAAAATTGCTCCTAATAAGCCCCACCTTCACCTTTCAAAGCATAATTATTTTAATTTTTGAGACTTTTTAGGGTAAAATTAAAACAAAATTTGATTACTAAATTCCTTAAGTACTTATTTTCTTGAATTTGCGAGAATAATTCTAAAACAGTTATTCGATTTGATTGATAAAAGTTGAGATGTGGATTAGATCTCTTATGTTCATTAAGACTCTTCTATTTTGGTTTGCGATTAATTGTTGATTTCAAAGAGATTAATGAAAAAATTTGAGGAAGAGTAATTTCTATATCTGTTAGACTGTATAGGATTGAGAGTAATTCTTTTTTAACATAATAATATACACGAAATTTCAGCCTTTCAATTCAATCAAATCAATAGATCAAATTAAATACTAACTTTGACCTTTTTATTAATAACAAAACTAAAAATTAATAGTTATGCTCCTCAGCATATTATTAAATGTTTTTCTTTTCTTTCCTCTTATTTTCACTCCATGATTACTATAGTTTTAATTCTCCCTATTTCTCACTCACACTTGACACTACCTCCTTTATTTATATTCACTTTATTTGGCACATCCTGTTTTTCATTTTCTTCTGCAGCCACGTGTGTTTTCTTTTCTTTTTATTTTTGGAAAATGCTTTCCATAAGAGGCAGAGAAATTGCCTACTAGTTACTGTTAGAAAATTTATGGATAAATAGGACCACAGCTAAAATAAAATTGGAAGAAAATAAGACACTAAGAATTACGTGGTTCGACTTTTAACCTACGTCTACAGGCCAAGACAGAAAAAAAATATTTTACTAGTGACACGAGGATTGCAAATATTGTAATATTTTGTCTCATTTCCCAAAACCCCAATACACCCAAACTCTTAAAGCACTAGAACAGAAGTTTATTAAACTCTCAATTCTCTCAACTTCTTATACTCTTTATTTTTTCTTCTTTCACAAATTGGATGCAAATAGCTCTAATACTTCTCTCTATTTATAGTAAAATATTAAGATTAAAATAATAATTTTTTTATTATTATTATCACATGGGCAGTAGCCCATTTTTTCCTCATTTGAATTCAAATCCTTTGAATTCAATTTTTTTTTTTCATTTCATTCAAATCCTTTGAAATCAAAACACATGACCATCTAGAAGTTGCTTTGTTTGACATTCTCCTACTTGGAGATTTGATTAAGTACTAATCAATCTCCACACCATCCTTTCTCCTTCGCCATTGACATGTCGCTTATGTCTCTGCTAGGCCACAAGAGGATCTACTCCATATAAACCTGTCAGTAATAATTTGCTTGGTCATAACATATGCTAGGTTCTTCTTGGTATGGATTTTCTGTCAATCTACACTTCCATCTTCTACTACTTCTCAAATGAAGTGATATTGAACCCCTCTATGTTTTGTTATGGAATGAAAGGCCGGATTCTTTGCAATGTGAAAGCAATCTGACTATTACAAAACATATGAATTTTTTCTTGTTTGTGCCTGAGCTTTTTCAGTAACCTTTGTATCCAAATAACTTCCTTGCAAGCTTGTTTAGCTGCTATGTATTCTGCTTCTGTTGTAGATAAAGCCACAACGGTTTGTAATTTCGAAACCCAGCTTACAACTGCTCTTGCAAGTGTAAACACATAGCCTGTAGTGGATTTTCTTTTATCAACGTCTCCTGCATAAGCTAAATTTACAAAGCCACTGACACTAAATTCTGATCCTCAATAACATAATGCAACATCTGAGGTCCCTCTGATATACCTTAGAATCCTCTTTATTGTTTTCCAATGCTCTCCACCAAGATTTACAATATAACGACTAACTGCTTCCACTGCTTGTGTAATGTCTGGTCTAGTACAAATCATAGCAAACATCAAACTTCCTATTGCTAATTCATACGGTACTCGAGACACTAGGACACAGACTTGAGGATAACTTGAAATTAACAGGAAGTGGGTAGAAATTGACTTACGATCTTGCATGTTGAAGCGCTACAAGATTTTCTTCAAGTAATTCTTCTGAGAAAGTCATATCTTCGTATTATTTCTGTCTCGATAAATTTGCATCCATAGAATCTTGTTTGTTGATCTCAAATCCTTCATTTCAAACTCCCTAGTCAATTGTGCCTTCAATTCCTATACTCGATCTTTGTTGGGGCCTGCTACCAACATATCATTCAGATATAACAACAAAATGATGAAATCATTATCTTCAAACCTCTTGTAGTATGCACAATGATCTGAGTTAAGTCTGTTGTATCCAAGGTTCATGATGAGAAAATCAAATCTCTTATACCAATACCTCGACGTCTGTTTGAGACCGTATAAAAATTTGTTTAACCTGTAAACCAAGTTCTCCTTGCCTGTTTCTGCAAAACCTTCTAGTTGGAGTATATAAATTTCTTCTTCAAGTTCTCCATGAAGAAATGCAGTTTTCACATCTAACTGCTCTAGATGTAAGTCAAATGTAGCACACATTACCAAGACTACTCTAATTGTCGTGAGTAGAACTATCGAAGAAAATATCTCATTGAAATCAATACCTTCATTCTGAGCATATTCTTTTACCACCAATCTTGCACGATACTGCTCCACTTAATTATTGCCATCACATTTGATCTTGTAAGCCCATTTGTTTCTAATGGCTTTTCTTCTATGTGGTAATGGCACAAGTTTCCATGTCTTGTTCTTGTGTAGAGCCTCAATTTTTTCTTGTATTGTTGCCATCCACAAAGTAACATATGAGCTGTTTAAAGCTTCATAGAAAGTTGATGGCACTCTATCCTCTGTTAAAAGACAATATGCAACATTAATCTCTGTAACGTACTATGAGTGTTAAGTTGTTCCTCGTGCTCTAGTGCTGCTTTAGCTTCTAAATTATTTTCCACATAAAGCGGCAAATTCTCTGATAACATCTCTACTGTTGTTCTTTTGCAGTTGTTCTTCTATAAAGATAACATCTCTACTGATGACAATCTTGTGGGCAGTGCCATCCCACAAACGATACCCTTTCACTCCATCAGCATATCCCAAGAAAACACACATTCTAGATTTTGGATCCAACTTTTTTTTTTCTTGGGCATTGTACATCACATACATAGGACATCCAAATGAATGTAGATGAGAGTAATCAGCTAGTTTTCCAGTCCACATCTTCATCAGTGTCTTCAACTTAATAGCTATTGATGGAGACCGATTAATGATATAGCAAGTTATTTTGGCTGCTTCCGCCTAGAATGAGTTAGGTAGACCAGCAGTCCTCAACATAGCTCTTATCCTCTCTATAATAGTTTTGTTTATCTGCTTTGCTACTATATTTTGTTAAGGAGTGTATGCCATCGCGAATTGCCTCTGGATACCTTATTGCTTACAAAATGAAAGAAACTCACTATCCGTATACTCTCTACTATTATCTGCCCTTAAACACTTGATCCTCTTTCTGGATTTAAGTTCAATCCGCGCTTTAAATTCCTTGAACACTGAAAACATATATGACTTCTTTTTAATTGGGTACACCTAACATCTCCTGGAGTAATCATCAATGAAAGTCACGGAGTACTTTGCACATCATAGAGATAAATTTAGTGATTCCCAAACATCAGAATGAACTAGGTCTAGGATATTTTTACTTCTGGTATTAGATCTGCTAAATTTTAATCTATGCTGCTTACTTGTAATACAATACTCGCAAAATGGTAAGCTTATCAATTTAAGTCCTGGAAGCAATTTTTGCTCAGAGAGAATCTTCATACCTTGTTCAGACATGTGGCCTAATTTGAGATGCCACAGCATCGCCAACTCTTCTCTATTTGACGCGACACATGTATTAGCTTCCTGTATTATTTCTCCTTGAAGTATGAATATATTAGCACCAATCCTTTCTGCTTTCATCAATACAAGCGTGCTTATGACTATTTTTATGATCCCATTCTCGACATAAGTTTTGCACCCAAGACAATCAATTTGTCCCAAAGACAATAGATACTTCTTTAGGCCTTTTACATGTCGTATATCTTGAATTGTGCGTATCATTCCATCAGACATTTTTATTTTAATAGTACAAATACCAGCAATCTCTAAGGCATGGTCATCACTCATATACATAGATCCTCCCCAGATAGACTCATATGTGTGAAACGACTCTCTCCAAGAAGTCATGTGTCATATTGCTCCTGAGTCTATAAGCAAAACATTAGATAACTATTTCTTATCTTCTGCAACAATTGTTGCCTCGCTGTAGAGAATCTCGCCATCATCAGAAGTACTTGCCACACAACCCTAAGCATTTGATGACTCATGTGCTTTACTATCTCTTCTCATCTGATTGCTCCAACAGTATTTTTTGACATGTCCTTTCTTGCCACAATTATAGCATTTGACATTTTTCTTACTTCTTGATTTTGATTTACCATGACTGTAACTCCCATTGGGGCCACGTTCTGCTGATCTCCCTCTCGTCACCAATAGCGCTTTTGCTTACTGCGAACTTATATGTCTATCTTCCTTGTTTTTGGGTCTGCTTTCCTCAATTAATACAGAGACTGCAACATCATCAAAAACTAGATTATTTTCCGAGTTGTTGTTCGTCAGATTGATGATGAATTGATCATACGAATATGGTAGACATTGAAGTAGAAGCTCAACACGTTCATTTTCTTCTATTTTGTGATCCAATATTTTGAGTTGTGAAAATAGAGTCTTCAAGGTGTTGATATGGTCAGTCATTGTCGTAGATTCTGCCATTCGAAGAGTATAGAGTCTTCTTTTCAAGAAGATCTTATTGTGCAGTGACTTGGTCTGGTACAATTTTGACAGAGTATCTCATATTTCCTTTGCTGTCTTTTTCTCCTCTACACTGAATAGCACCTTATTTGTAAGTGCTAAGTGAAGATCAGCAATTGCATTGCCGTTCATCTCGTTTCACTTGGCATCATCAGTTATCTCCATGGGTCTTTTACCAATTGTTGCCAAGCAATTGTTTTTCCTTAGAATAGCTTTCATCTTTATTTTCCACAACGAGAAATTATTCCCGTTGAACTTCTCAATCTCGTATTTTTTCGCCATTGCTTTCACCACGAACTACCTTTGTTAGGATCGGCTCTCACTGTTTCACGTGAACAGTACCATGTATGGGGACAGTAACCTCACGTGAACAGTACCCCGATTCCAAAAAATACAATCAAGGCTCTGATACCACTGTTAGGAAATTTATGAGCGAAGTAGGGACACAATTAAAATGAAATTGAAAGAAATTAAAGAATAAGCACAAAGTAAGACACCAAGAATTACGTGGATCGGCTTGTAGCCTACGTCTACGGGCGAAAACAGAAGAAAAATATTTTATTAGTGATACGAGAATTACAAGCATTGTAATATTTTAGCTCATTTCCCAAAACCCCAATACACCCAATCTCCAAGGCAGTGGTACAAGCGATTTGATCGGTTTATGAAAGGGCAAAGGTACACAAGAAATAAATTTGATCATTGTGTGTATTTTCGCAAGTTACAAGAAGGATCTTTCATATATTTGCTCATGTATGTCGATGATATGCTAATAGCATCTAAGAACAAAGATGAGATTGAGAAGTTGAAAACTCAACTAAATCAAGAATTTGAGATGAAAGATCGAGGTGAAGCTAAGAAGATTCTTGGCATGGAGATATGCGAGAGATAGAGCTCGTGGTAAAGTCGACTTGTCTCGGAAGCAATATTTGAAGAAGGTATTACAACAGTTTGGCATGAATGATCGGACAAAACACATAAGTACCCATTGGCTTCTCATTTCAAGCTTCTGCACAACTATCTCCTTCAACGGATGAGGAACAAGAATACATGTTGCAAGTTCAGTATTCAAATACGAGTTGGTAGCTTGATGTATGCAATGGTGTGTACAAGGCCGACATTTCACAAGCGAGTTAGTATGGTGAGCGGATATATGCATAATCTCGGTAAAGGACATTGGCAAGTCGTGAAATGGATTCTACGGTACATTCGGAAAATCGTTGATGTTGGTTTCATTGTTTGAGCGAAATGACACACTTGGTCAAGGTGTGATTGGAGTACGTTGATTCCGATTATGCTGGTGATATGGACAAACGAAGATCAACTACCGGATATGTATTTACTCTTGCTAGAGGGCCAATTAGTTGGAAGTCTACACTACGATCTACGATTGCACTCATCAACCACGAGGCCGAGTATATGGCAATTACGGAGGCTATTAAAGAGGTCATTTGGTTAAAAGGCTTGCTTGGAAACTTGGGATTGATCCAAGAGCATGTTAACTTGTATTGTGACAGTCAAAGTGCTATTCACTTAGCAAAGAATCAAGTTTATCATGCGCGTCTGAAGCATATTGACGTACTGATTTCACTTTGTGCAGGAAATTATTGATGAGGGAAGATTCTTCTTCGAGAAAATCAAGGCTGCAGAGAATCCATGCAGATATGTTGGCCAAAGTGGTGACAACGATCAAGTTTGAGCATTGTCTAAACTTGATCAATATCCCGAAAGTTTAAAGCAAGTGAGAAAGGTAGAGATTGGAGGATCATTTTATACAAAGAAGTTCGAGTAATATTTTGAACTACGATTGGCGATCACAAAGATGCAGACCACTTTGGGAATGATGGTTTGTTGGTAGTCGACTCAGATTTGGGTAAATCTTCACCGAGGTGGAGAATTGTTGAAAAATTCAAATTCAAAGCCAAATTGTTCAAAGTTTGGCAAAGCACATGTTCAAAGTTTGGCCAAAATTATTCAAAGGTAAATTGTTCAAAGTTTGGCTAAAAATTAGGTAATCACCAACCAAACTTTGACAATTTTAAAGGTTTGGTGAAATAGTGCTACCACGCATTCCTATAAATAGCTATTGTTCTTCATTTGTTAAGGCATCCCAAAATTGAGAGCAATTGCAAGTGAAGCAATTGAGAGAGTTGAGAAAAGCTTCCACTTGAGTGCTAGGAGAATTTATTTGGGTGTATTGGGGTATTGGGTTTTTGTGAGTTTTTCCCAATTTGTAAATTCTAATTTGTTAGTAAAATTATCTTCCAGTCTTTGCCCGTGGATGTAGGCTTTACGTCGAACCACGCAAATTATTGTGTCAATTTTCTTTGAAATTATTTACATCACATTTACGTTTCTCCAGAAGTCACAGTTACCATCAATTGGTAATCTACTCAACCTGCGCTTCCGCACAACAGTATGGGTTGCTAACTTCAATAATGCACAAATGAAGCTGCTGTTGAAATTGTTTAGACGAAATGGCTAAGACGATCATGTTGTATGGATTTGCTTCACTACGTCTCCCAAAGTCGTGAAGAAATTTCCGGAGGGACATACCGGTGAAGGAACTGCTTTCGATGTAGAAGTTGGACAAAATAAAGGTTCAAGAGCACATGCTATGGTTGAGTTCACAACCGTGGAAGCTGCAGAACTCATCATGTGCTTGGTCGCTGAGCGTCCGTACTACGGGAATTCTTATCCGAAATCCTCCGATGCAAAGAGAAGGAGCCCGCGATTATGCAAAGAGAAGGGCGCCCAGTACTATAAGTTGGGTGATGATCCGAAGTTGCATTTTGGATGCCAATTTTCCAAGGACAAGTTTTACGTGCTCCGGTCACGGGAAAATGTTTACATGCAAATGTGTTCGAACCTCGGAAAATTTGAGTTCATTACTGTGGTATGAGTCCATGGATTATAAGCTTGAGCTCTCCCATGAAAGCATTTGGCAGATTGAGCTACACCGCCCCAGCGGTCACTCTGTGAAGTATCTTGTCATTCAGGTTTGTATTTTGCATTGCAACAAATTTATATGAAATCTTTTTTCAGAATCACTTCTTGCCATGTATAAAGAAATATGTCTTTTTGCAAATTGATAACCTAAAATAAAGCTATAACTTCAATACCGTGATGTATGATTGGTCAGTTTAGTTCTTTCAAATGTTATAAGCTAAAAGCTTGTTTTCTTTGTTTTCTTTTGCCAGTTATATGGTGCTCCTATGATTTATGAGAACGATATCCACCGGGTTCGTGAAATTGATTTTGCTCCATCATCAAGTGTTGAACAATCTTCTGCTATTTGTTTGGAACTTCCATGCAGGGCTCATATTCCGAAAGCTCTGAAAGATTTCTTTTACTTCAAAGAAAGTCCAGTCCAGTTCACTCTAGTACGAGGTTCCGTGATATTCTTGCAACGATGATCTTGTCCCCATGACTCATGGAAAGAAAAAGCGATAAGAAGGGGAAAGGAAATGGAAAGGCATCTCTTAATCAAGTCAATAAGGATGCAGTTAAGTGCTTTTTCTGTAAGAAGAAAGGACACATGAAGAAGGCTTGCCCATACAAGACTTGGGTTGAAAAGAAAGGTAATCCTATATCTTTAGTGTGTTACGAATCTGATATGGTACAAAGTTTCTAAAAACACTCGGTGGATTAACTGTAGTTCTACAATCCATGTTGCCAATACCATTCAGGGCTTCTTAAATCAAAGGGAACTGATGAAGAGTGAACGTGCAATATATTCAGGGAACAAGATGCCTTCACATGTGGAAAGTGAGGCGACCTACAGACTTGTTCTTAATTCTAGAATTGTCTTAAACCTTGGCTAAACCTTTTAAGTTCCATCCATTTCAGAAACCTTATCGATGTTTCAAGACTTTTATGTCTTGGTTTAGTATTAATTTTACTGAGATATCTTTTCATTTATTTAAATACTCTATTGTTGTTGTTGGTGGAAGTTTAGATGATGATTTAATATTATTAGTCTACTATATAGATTATGTTATTTATATTATATTTGTATTAATTAAAAAAATTTAAAGTCAATTTTTTAGTTACTATATTCAAAATATATTAATGTAAAAAAAAAAAATCTTGATGTACCTTTTTAAAAATTTGATAGTCTTTGTGACAATTTTTCCAAACTTTAGGAGTCTATGTAATTTTTTTTTTCTTTTATTAATAACAAAACTAAAATTTAATAGGCGCCATAGCATATCATTAAATATTTTTCCTTTTCTTTCCTTTTATTTTCTCTCTATGATTAATATAGTTTTGATTCTCTATTTTTCACTTACAATTGATGCGATCTCCTTTATGTATATTCTCTTTATTTAGCACATCTCTTTATTGATTTTCTTCTACAGCCACAGGTTTTTTTTTTTTTTCCCCTTCTAGAAAATGCTTTGCTTGATGGGCACATAAATTGCCTCCTAGTTATTTAATTCGAAACCCATCTAGTCTTAGACGAAGTTCAAGTTTGAATCCAAAATCATTTCGTCGACCAAAACTTTGAGCTTCTTTTACTGTTTCAAAAGTCATTCCCAAGAACGGCGTTTTAAAATTACCAAACATTATTTTTCGAGCAACATGTTTCATCATTCATCTCTCAAATTTTTCAACGACTTAGACAAAATCTCATATTATTAGAAGTGGACTTGTTCCAACCAAAACTCATCTGCGTATTATTGTAACATTTATTTTTGTACTTTACAGTGGGGCTGTACTTCCTTTTTAGATCTTGGTCAAATATCTGATCATAAATATCGTAACGAAATTTATTTGCCAATCAATGTTTAATTAAAAGATTAAATGTACATATAGTGTTAATTATCCACATTAAAAATAAATTACTTAGATATTAAACTTTTTTTTTTTCAAAAGGTAAGGGTTAGGCAAAACCCAAATTATTTTTTATTTTCCCCTTACATTCCCAATGATGTAAGATGTTATTTTAGGTCTTTATATTTTAATTTGAGTTAATTTCTATTTAATTAAAGTCTATTTTGGTATGTTTCTTAGTCTTTCATTTCAATTATAATTATAATTTAGTTTCACTTTTTAAATTAACTTACAGAAGTAGGTTAACTCTATTATAAATAGAGAGGTCTTGTTATTATTTTCATTACTTCAATTATTCAATAAAATCATCTTTTATAATTTCCTATAGGATTATCTATAAAAATCTCTCTTGTAGAGTCTTTTAGATTAGAGCATCATCTAATCTTGTTTTATGCGTTATTAAAAATTTTATTGAGTCGTTTGGATTAAAACAAATCTAATTAATCATGTTTCAATTAAAGCATAATCTAATCGCATTAGCTTGGTCTAGTATTAGAATGATATCTAGTTTTCCTACCTTATCAATTCCGCTTCTGCTACGTCGCTCCGTCATTTCAAATAGAGTCTATTTTGGTATGTGCCTAGTCTTTTATTTCAATTATAATTATAATTCAGATTTCTTATTTAAGTTAAATTAAGGAAGTAAGTTTACTCTATTATAAATGTAGAAGCCTTTTTATTGTTTTCATAACTTCAATTATTCAATAAAATCCTCTTTTATAATTTTCTCTAGGAATATCTATTAAAATCTCTCTTGTGGAGTGGTTTGGATTAGAGCATCATCTAATCTCGCTTTACGTATTATTAGAAATCTCATTGAGTCATTTGGATTAGAACAGATCTTATCATGTTTCGATTAGAACGTAACCTAATTACGTTGGTTTAGTCTAGTACTAGAACGATTTCTAGTTTTTTTACTGTATCAATTTGATATTGAAAATTGAAATAAACATCTCTAATCAATTATCTTTTTTTAATCAAAGAGTTATTTAACGCAAGTGGAAGATAGAGAGAATCAAAATCATTTAAATTATTGAGAGCAATTAGGAGAAAAAAAGGAAAAAATATTTAATAATATATTATAGGGCCCATTGATTTTTTAATTTTGTTAGTAACAAATAAAAGTCAACATTTAATTTGATCTATTGATTTAGTTGGTGTTAAAAAACTAAAATTTTGTGTAGATTATGTAAAAAAAAAGAGGGCTTCAAATCCTATCCCTCACTAGAAAAATGCACATATTTAATTTGAATCATGTTATGGATGTCTTTTTACTAAAACAAATATTAAAAAAATACAAATTTTGTCATAAATCTTATTGGATAGGTTAATTAACTTATTCAATTTCTTAATTAACTAATATATTATGGGTATGTTTGAGGTGTTATAACTTTTAAGCTATAGCTGCTGTGAAAAAAAAGACTGTAATTTTAAAATGAAAGTTAATAATATGTAATAAATATAATTTTTAAATAATAATTTTAATAAAATTATTAAAAACATGATAGATTTTATATCATACAAGTGAAAAATTATATTAACATGGCTAATATAGCTTAAAAGATAAAGCAGCTAGTGTTTACCAAACACTTTAGTGCTGCAGCTTAAAAGCTACAATTGTCCAACCTCAATCCCAAACATATCCTATATCTCAATGAAGGAAGACAAATGGTATGTTTGGAATTGAGGTTGGGTAGCTGTACTTTTTAAGTTACAGCCCTAAAATATTTGGTAAACACTAATTGCTGTAGCTTAGAAGCTATGTTAATATGATTTTTCATTTATATGATGAAAAATCTGTCATATTTTTAATAATTTTATCAAAATTGTTATTAAAAATTATATTTATTATATATTATTAATTTTTATTTTATAATTATAATTTTTTACCGTAACTATAATTTTTAAGGTACAGTACCTCAATTCCATATATACTTTAATTTACATATGAATTACGAATGCAAATGTCAAAACGTGTATGGAATAATGAGAACTTTACTCCTATTGGATGCAGCTTTAGCTTATATGAACCTGATTGATCACACAGTACTGTCTACTTCTACTTGGCACGCAAGTTTTGTTAGTGTTTCACTGTCCTCAACTTTATGCAAAACAGATAGCTATCACGTCATTCTCCCTTCCCTTCTTCAAGAAGGTCCAATCTTCTTCCCTATCATGCCATTGGGGATATATATTTCAATTATCACTTTTTTTTTACTTTTTGTTAGCATTAAAATATATGTTCCTTGTATGAAAATTAATGGCATGCACACTTTTTACCCTTATCAAGTCATTAAAATATAGCGAAAATATTCGAGAGCTTCGCTAGCTGATCAATAATCTTGTGCCACCACACAACAGAGAAAGTGTCTTGATGATGTGTAAGTAATTAATTGATTGTTTATTGACTAAAACTTTGGAGACTTTGACACTAGATCAATGCATGTCAACGTTAAACGAATTATGACTTTAATTGAAGAATCTTACAAAGACACTATAGACACAACATGACACATTCAAACTCGATGTGACAGAATGTGTTTAATTAAAACTATTTCAGGGGCCAAAACTAATGTCAGCCAATGAGATATCTAAACGTGTCAGTCACATGGGAGTTTGGGGGCTAACTTAGGCGGATACACAATCAACGCGGCCCAAAGGTCACAGCCAAGTCAGCTTATATTAGAAGTTTCCTTGTATTGAAAGCTGAAGGCCAAGAACAGGGCATTAACGACCTCTTCTCTCTATATAAATCTTCTTTGTTCACCATTTGTTTCTCACTAAGTTAGTTAGAGTCTATTGACATCTCTTGCTGCAAGCTTTTGTGAGTAATCACTCTTTTCTAGTAACTCATATTTGGTTTTGAATTTGCTATCTATCCTAATTATATATTATTGTAAAAGCAAGTGTAACCTTTTATTGTTATTTGACTTCGTATGAGTTGCTAACTTCAATAATGTACAATTGAAACTGCAGTTGAAATTGTTTTGACGAAATGGCTAAGGTGATCCTGTTGTATGGATTTGCTTCACCTGTGTCTCCCAAAGCTTTGAAGGATTTTCTGGAGGAACATACCGGTGAAGGAACTGTTGCTGATGTAGAAGTTGGACAAAATATGTGTTCAAGAGCACATGCTACAGTTGAGCTCAAAACTGTGGAAGCTGCAGAACACATCAAGTGCTTGGCTGGGAACTCTTATCTGAAAGTTTCTGATGCAAAGAGAAGGACCCCGCATCACAAGTTCGGTGATGATCTGAAGTTGAATTTTGGATGCCAAATTTCCGAGGACAAGTTTTCTGTACTCTGGTCACAGAAAAATGTTTCTGTGAAACTGTGTTCGGACCTCAGAAAATTTGAGTTCTTTCTGTCCTATGAATCTGTGGATTATAAGCTTGAGCTCTCCTATGAAAGCATTTGGCAGATTGAGCTATACCGCCCCACTGGTCACTCCTTGAAGTATCTTGTCATTCAGGTTTGTATTTTGGATTACAAATAATTAATATGATATCTCTTTTAACAATCACCCTATGCAATTGATGAATTTCGTGTCATGTATCAGGAAATATAGCCTTTCGCAAATTGATCACATACAATAAAGCTATAACTTCATTACCCTTATGTACGATCGATCAGTTTACTTCTTTCAAATGTCATAAGCTAAAACCTTATTTTCTTTGCTTTCTGTTGCCAGTTATATGGTGCTCCTATGATTTATGAGAATAATATCCACCGTTGATTTTGCTCCATCATCAAGCGTTGAACAATCTTCTGCTATATGTTTGGAACTACCAATCTGGGCTCATATTCCGAAAGCTCTGAAAGATTTCTTTTGCTACAAAGAAAGTGCAGTCCAGTTCACTCTAATACCAGGTTCTGTATTCTCTTGCAACTCAGATCTTGTGCCCATGACTCTTGGAAAGAAAAACGATAAGAAGGGGAAAGGAAATGGAAAGGTATCTCTTAATCAAGTCAATAAGGATGCAGTTAAGTGCTTTTTCTGCAAGAAGAAAGGACACACGAAGAAGGCTTGCCCATACAAGACTTGGGTTGAAAAGAAAGGTAATCCTATATCTTTAGTGTGATACGAATCTGATATGGTTCAACGCTTCTAAAAACACTTAGTGGATTTACTGTAGTTCTACAATCCATGTTGCCAATACCATGCAGGGCTTCTTAAATCAAAGGTAACTGATAAGAGTGAACGTGCAATCTACTCACGGAACAAGATGCCTTCACATGTGGAAAGTGTGGGGACCTAAAGAGTTGTTCTTAGTTCTGGCTTTGTCTTAAACCTTGATTAAACCTTTTGATTCCATCATTTTCTAGAAACCTTTTCTCTCTTTCAAGGCTTTTATGTCTTGGTTTTAGTTTTAATTTCACCGGGACATCTTTTCATTTGTTTAAAGACTTTGTTGTTATTGATGGTGAAATTTTAGATGACAGTTTGTTTAAATTTTATTAAATCCTATTTTTTGAAGTTATTTTTAGACAAGATTTGGACGCTGTTATCTCGAGAAAATCTCTTTGCCATCTCAGACTTCAGCATTATCATTGAAGATATTTTTGGAGAAGTGGCTTGCCAATTACCATAGACGTCTGCAAATGCTTGCAGATTGTCGCAAATTACTTGAGATCATAGAAGATGGTCAGAGTTGCCGGAAGTTTTTCCGGCGTGAACCCTCCAATACTCAAGTCAGTAATTGGATATGGGAAAAATTTATGCCACTTTTCATGTGGCTTCATTTATTGTTCCTTCTAGTTCTAACCAGGAAAGAATTTCTTTTTTGGAGGAAGAAAGCCTCTCATCCCATCGAAGCGATCCCTCTCCCCTTCATCGTAGTTTTGATCATAATAATGATCATCCCCCCCTCGTTCTCATAAATTCTCCTCTCAAATATACATATAAATGTAGTGGGTCTGTTACATAACTGTTAGTGGGCTAGGCTCGTGCTCGAATTTTTCGGAGGGAATAAATGAGGTTATCTGAATCTTGTTTTTTGGTGAATTGGTTAAATGTCTCCTCGAAACCTATATGGTCGAGGTGATATACTCGAAGTAGCCAGACTTACCTCTTGGCATAGGTTATCTGCTAAAGAATACCGAATAACCACCTGGTCAAAGTCACATATAAACTCTTAGTCGAGATGTGTGCTCGATCTAATCAGATAATTACTTAGTCACAGTGTTCTGTTTGAGTTCACTCTATAACCATCTGGTCACAGTAGTCTCCTCGAGGTCACTTTGATTTCTTCCTCAAACATAACCTTATGACTTTGCAAGCTAATTTTTGTATTAAAAGAGGTGTTTTAAACGAGAAATACTCTATGTTACAGCACATGAAATTAGATCACATCTCCATTGAACAAATCATATGATTAGTAAAGGATGGCATCCTTGAGACTCTTTACTTTACTGATTTTGGTGCTACTGTGGACTGCATCAAGGGAAAGCATACCAATAAGAGCAAGAAAAGTGGTAGGACGAGTTCTAACATCATAGAAATCATACACACAGACATTTGTGAACCGTTTCCAAAAGTGTTATTAAATGTTCAGAAATACTTTATCTCTTTCATTAACGATTATTCACGATATATATACCTCTATTTTCTTTATGATAAAGGTGAAGCACTAGAAGCTTTTGAAGTTTATAAAGTAGAAATAGAGAAACAATTAGGAAAACAAATTAAAATCGTTAGATTAGATAGAAGTGGAGAATATTATTGTCAGTAAATAAGGATCAGCACAAAGACTAGGTACATTTGCTAAGTTTTAGAGGAAGAAGGAATTGTTGCCTAATATACAATGCCAAGCTCGTCATATAAAATTGTAGTAGTAGAAAGATGAAACCGAACATTAATGGACATGTACCAGAGTATAATAACCAACTCTAGTTTCCCATTATCCTAGTGCAGTGAAGCTCTAAAAATTGTTGTATAAATGTTAAATAGAGTTCCAACAAAGGTTGTTCTTAAAAAACCTTTTGAATTAAAGAAAGGTTGGAGACCTAGATTAAGACATGTACATGAATGGGGTTGTGTCGCTGAAGTTAAAATATACAATCCGCAAGAGAAAAAGCTAAAACCAAGAACAGTTAGTGATTTTTTCATTAGCTATGCAGAAAGGTCTAACGGATATAGATTCTATTGTCCATCCCATAATTTTAAAATTGTAAAAGCAAAAAATGCATGTTTACTAAAGAATGATACAAACATGGGAGTAGTCAAGTTCAAAACTTAGTTTTTGAGCAAGATCCAAGTTTAGAACCTACTCCTGAATCTTTATAGTAATTCAAGATAATTGTTCAAGATCTTCTTCAAGAGGATATTGATATAACGTCAAGGAGATCTATAAGGATGAGAAAACCTGCAATTGCTTCTGATTATATTATATACTTACAACAATCTGACAATAATGTTGGTGCTGAAAATGACCCTACAACATTTTATAAGCCGTGACTTGTAGTAAATCCATGTTGTGGCATAATTCCATCAATGGCTAATAACCAAGTTTGGGATCTCATAAAGTTGCCGGAAGGAGCAAAAGCCATTGGATGTAAGTAGGTTTTTAAAACCAAAAGAAAGTCAACAAGCAATATCGAAAGATATAAAGCTAGATTTGTAACTAAGGGATTCACTTAGTAAAAAGGAATTGATTATTATGAAACTTTCTCTCTAGCCTTTAAGAAGGATTCTTTTGGGATAATCATGGTATTGGTGGCTACAAATGGACATGAAAACCGCTTTCATCAATTTAGATCTCAATAAAGAGGTTTACATAAAACAACCACAAGTTCATTTCAAGTGAAAATAATCACTTGGTTCGTAAGCTTAAGAACCCATATATGAATTAAAACAAAGCTTCCCGTTAGTGGTATTTAATTTAACTTCTTTATGTTTAATTTTTCCATTTAAATAGCATTGCTCTTAAATTAATGTGTGTTTTATTTAATGAAAGTATCTTAAACAGTTATTCGTAAAGTGCTTGGCTTTTAAAACCCTTCTAAGTCCTTATAGTTGTAACCCCCTTTTTTAGTTTTATTTTCTAAAATACTACTTGTTTAATATGTAAAACACAAATTTAAATTAATCATCTTTCCATCAAATTTCACAAAAAAAAAAATCTTTTAATTTCTATTTATAAAACACATCTAAATCTTAAAATCTTAAATTATTTTATTCTATTATATAGTTTATATCTCCATAACTCTAAGCTCCTTTACTTTTCTCAAAAAATAAATGATTTTTTTAATTAAATTTTAAATATAAAAATATATCATGAAATGATGCTAGTCTATGTGAAGCAGTTAGTTATATTCTGTCATTTTGTTATTGAGATGGCTAAGCTGAGTCAGCATGTGTGGGGCCCGAGTTCGTTAAGGCTGTTACAACAGGCTACTAGTTTCTGGAACTAAGGATAAAATGAACACATGCTGATTTGTGCAGCACCTAGTGTGAATGATTACAGTGATTAAGAGGTAGAGATAAAAAATTCTCTATGGGAGAGATTTATATCAGTCTAATTAATAAAGCTTCAAGCCTGCTGCTGGGTTTTCAGCCGTGGATGCAGATACTTTGGTACTGATCCACGTAATCTGTACTTTGTTTGTTTGTTGATTCATCTCTTCTTTGTTAGTTCTTTTGATCGATCTTGTTCTAAACATTGTGGTTCTTGATCGATTTGAGTTGTGTGATTGATCTGATTTCAAGTCAAGTGCTCTGATTTCTCTAGAGTCTAAAACCTCTCTTAAATTGAAATTACCTAAATAATCAGTACGGCTTTGTGGAGAATTTTGAGGGGTCAAAAGTCCTACTCATCGGTAAAAGTGGTGCCATTTCAATGAGATTCAAATAGAGTTTCGAATGACAGATTTATCCTCCGTATTCTCGCAACTCGCAAAGCAACAAAGCCCAAAACAAAAGCCACCATACAAAATTGCTCCTAATAATCCCACCTTTACATTTCAAAGCATAATTATTTTAATTTTAGAAAATTTTAAAAGTAAAATAAAAAAATTTTGATTATTTGATTCCTCAAGCATTCATTCTCTGGAGTTTCCGAGAATAATTCTAAAATAGTGATTCGATTTGATATATAAAAGTTGAGGTGTAGATTACATTTCTTATGTTCATTAAGCTGCTTCTTCTTTTTTGTTTTGATGGTTAATTGTTGATTTTCAAGCGATAAATGAAAAAAAATAAGAGGGAGAGTAGTTTATATATATACTAAAAATGTGCACACATTTAATTTGAATCATGTTGTAGAAGTGTTTTTACTGAAAACAAATATTAAAAAAAATGAGAACAATAACAATCATTTAAAAATATACAAATATTGTTTTAAATCTTATTCGATAGGTTAATTAGCTCATTCAATATCTTAATGAAGAGAAACATGCTTAATGAATTTAATTTGCATATGAATTACGAAATGCAAATGTCATAAAGTGTATGGAATAATGAGGACATTACTCCTATTGGATATAGGTTCAGCTTCTATGAACCTGACTGATCACGAAGTAGTACAGTCGACTTCTTCTTGGATATAGTTTTGTTATTGTTTCCACTTTCCTCAACTTTACGTGAAACAGAAATATTTCAATGGTATCTTTCCCTATCTCTTCATCCACCCTTCAGGGTGCTAAGCTTCCACTCTCCTTCCCCATCATGCCGTTGGGAGCATATTTTTTCATTGTTACTTTTTCCCATTTGCAAGCATTAAAATATATGTTTCTTGTATGAAAATCAATTGCTTGCACACGTTTTTTCCCTTATCAAGTCATTAAAATATGGCGGGAACATTCGAGAACTTCGCTAGCTGATCAAGAATCTTGTGCCACCTCCCAACAGATACAGTATCTTGATGATTGATGGTTTATTGCATGAAACTATGGAGACTTTCACTCTGGATCAATGCATCTCAACGTTGAACGAATGATGACTTTAATTGAAGAATCATACGAAGGTACTATGGAACAACATGGCCTTTTCGAACTCCGTGTGACCCAATATGTTGAATTAAAGCTAACTATTTCATGGGAAATTACTACTTATCTCAGCCAATGAGATGTCGAAACGTGTCAGTCACATGGGAGTTTGGGTGCTAACTTAGGCAGCTGCACAATCAATGGGGCCCAAAGGTCATAGCCAAGTCAGCTTATACGACAAGTTTCCTAGTATTGAAAACTAAAGACCAAGAACAGGGAATTAATGAGATCTTCTGTCTATATATACCTTCCTTGATCACCATTTGTTTCTCACAAAGCTAGTTAGTGTTTATTGACATCTCTTGCTGCAAGCTTTTGTGAGTTATATCTCTTTCTAGTAGCTCATTCACTTATTGTATCTGGTTTTGAATTTGCTTTTTGTCCTAACTATATACTGTGTTAATTGATTTCGTAAGTTGGTGTTGTATGAGTTGATAACTTCAATAATGCACAATAGAAACTGCAGTTGAAATTGTTTAGGCGAAATGGCTAAGACGATCATGTTGTATGGATTTGCTTCACTTGTGTCTCCCAAAACTGTGAAGAAATTTCTGGAGGGACATACCCGTGAAGGAACTGTTTCTTATGTAGAAGTTGGACAAAATAAAGGCTCAAGAGCACATGCTATAGTTGAGTTCACAACTGTGGAAGCTGCAGAACTCATCATGTGCTTGGCTGCTGAGCGTCTGTACTAGGGGAATTCTTATCTGAAAGCTTCCGATGAAAAGAGAAGGAGCCCGCATTATGCATAGAGAAGGGCCCCGCTTTACAAGTTGGGTGATGATCTGAAGTTGAATTTTGGATGCCAAATTTCCGAGGACAAGTTTTCTGTGCTCTGGTCACAGGAAAATGTTTCTGTGAAATTGTGTTCGGACCTCAGAAAATTTGCGTTCTTTCTTTCATATGAATCTGTGCATTATAAGCTCGAGCTCTCCTATGAAAGTATTTGGCAGATTGAGCTACACCGCCCCAGTGGTCACTCTACGAAGTATCTTGTTATACAGGTTTCTATTTTGCTCTACAAATTGTTATAATGATTGTTTTTTAGAATCACCCAGAGCAATTAATGAACTTCATATCATGAATAAATAAATATAGCCGTTTGCAAATTGATCACTGAAAACAAAGCTATAACTTCAATACCGTATGTATGATTGATCAGTTTACTTCTTTCAAATGTTATACGCTAAAAGCTTGTCTTCTTTGTGTTATGTTGCCCGTTATATGGTGCTCCTATTGTTTGGGTAATATCGGGCAGGTCTCCTCGAGGCCCTTCCATCTCGAATAAAATATCCCGGGGTCAATTCAGCTCGAGCAGAAGCCCCGACCGCCGGCACGAAGACGGCCTCACTAGACGTCAAAGCTGGTCAAGGTCGAGGAATTCAGAACCGTCCGAGCTCCGAGCTCTCTTGCTTGTTCGAGGTCATCAGGTCCTGTCAAGGCTGGACAAGGATGAGGAGCTCGAATGCTGATCGAGACCCGAGCTCACCTTTCTGCTCGCTATAGTCAAGTCCTCGAGCACAACTGGGCCACGCCGATCATAGAACAAATGGAACGTGAGATCCAGCTCAGGACAGTCCGACCTGTTTTCTCATAATTAGGGCCCCACATGATATGGTGGCGGTACTGTTGCCGATGGCCGGCACATGCCTCCACGGTGTCATCATTTCTTGTGCGCATGCTCGACATTATGATCTGGCCATGTGAACCATGTTAACAAGACAGCTGCGCATCCCCAGGGAATATTATGCTAATCCTCGCTGTCAGAGGGACCCAGACATCACTGACGCGGGAACGGATGATCTCGGAGAGAAAGGACGGGAAAAATGGGAATAAAAGGAAACTGACAAGTAAATTGCGGGGGTTCCGAAAATGGACACAGGTTCTTCCGATCCTTACTTCCCTCTACACTGATTCTCCCAAAATTCTATTATTCAGAGAGGAAGGTAAAAAAATCCCCTTCCCATTCTTCCGGTCTCTTTAACTAAGAGGGATATAAAAAGAACAACCCGATTACTGACTTGAGCGTCGGAGGGTTTTCGCCGGAACAACATCTGGCGACCCCTGACCCTATTTTCTGTGAATACAGGTCCGGGAGTCTTCCGTTCTGGTAAAGATAGAGGAACTGGAATTGGAAGGCAGTCTTGCTCGAGCTCGAACTAGCCGCGAGCAAAAGGTTCTTGACACTATTTGAAGGGACGCAGGAAAACAGCATCAACATTTTTGGCGCCGTTTGTGGGGATCAGTTCAAAACGCCTGATTCCCCAACACGTTCAGGACACACAACGTAGCAATGAGAGGAAACAGCCGAAGAGGAGTGAGTCCAGAGGAATCGGTGACTTTAAGGGAAGTGGCCAATGAGGCTCGGAATAGGAGATCCAGAAAGAATGGATCGGATGGAGAAACAAATGGAGACTCGACCTCCATATTACAAGAACTCGGGGATGGACGGAGAAAAGCATGTAATGGCGTCCACGAATCCAGTAGTGGGAGCGCTCCCATTCGGGAAAATGTGGGAGATGAAGCCCAAGACCTAGGGCACCAAATGTTGTCGTGAGGGAGGAGACAAACATGGAGGAAAGAGGGTCTCTCGGCACTTGCAGGATCATGACTAACCTCCCATGCGGAAGAGGCTGGAGGGAGGTGCGTGGGTTGGCACAAGTTATGGAGGACCTCGGGAAGCGAAAGGGCCCAAGTTGGAGGATAATCTTTGGATAACGAGTCTCCACTCTCAGCGGAGATCATGGGTGTCACGATCCACGTGACTTCAGCTTCCGGATTAGAAATTCTCGGGAAAAGCGATCAGTTAGTGCACATAGAGCGGTTCAGCGACATCACGAGTGCAGGGTCTGTCGGCAGCCCAGAGGTGCAGGGCCTTCCCGCTCACACTTGAGGGAAGAGCAAGAGAATGGTACCGCAGGTTTCCGCGGGGAAGCATCCTGAGCTTCGAACAGATGTGTAGGGAATTTGCAGAGCAGTTTCGGGGCGCAGTGACCCTCGAAGATGATATGATGGAGCTGTCGGAAGTAAGACAGAGAGAAGGAGAACCCCTCCGGGAGTTCGTCAAGAGGTACCACAGATCGGTCCTAGACCTTGGCGCGTTTAATCATCCCCAAGCGTTGAGAGGACTGAAGGACGGGATCAGGATGGGAAGGCCATGGTATAATCTACGGAGCCCTTTGATCCGTTCATATTCAGATGCATATGAACAGGTGAAAATGGATATGGTGATCGAAGAGGAAAAAGCTGCAAAGCTGAGAAATGAACAAGGCAACGGAGCAAAGAGGAAGGAGAAAGGAGGTCCTGCCCGAGGAGCGTAGGCTTCAAAAGCAACAAGGGACCGGGTTGTCCCATACAACCCTTACCAAAGAGCTCCCCCACCACAGATAATTCCCTTGCCACCCCGCAGGTCTCCAGACCGGGATCACAGGGAGTACAGGCGTCACGGCGACCACCCATCCCGCGACCAACCACCAGCGGACTGCGGTGAACCGCAACAGAGCGGATCGTCCATTGCCACCCCACAGAAGTTTTCAAGGGATCGGGCGATCTGGATGGTGGAAGCGAGCCCAGCTACAGGCAATACACAAGGCTGAAGATATCTCTCGAAGAGATACTTCAAGTGGCAGAGGAGCGAGGACTGCTGAGCCCCAGCGCCTGATGGCCAAGTCGGTCGGCAAAGCAGAGACAAGAGGCGGTTCTGCCGTTTCCATGGTGACCACGGCCACTCCACATCACGGTCTTGTGATTTGAAGAAGCAGGTGGAGGATCTTGTTCGGAATCGGTATTTGGACGAGTTTATTGAAGGAGGACATTCGGTGGTTGAGTAGCAACCTGAGGAAGATGATCGAGCTTATGAAATAGACTTAGAACCACCGGCTACAAGAGTGATCTCAGGAGGGCCCACGATGGCAGGAAATTCAAACAGGGCCCGGAAGAACTATTGCGGTATCTGCTGCTGCCGTAGGAAGTCCTGTTCACTTGCCCATTGCCAAAAGGCCAAGGTCCGTGAGTGCCATTATGTGGACAGAGGAAGATGAGGAGGGGGTGTTGTACCCCCATGAGGATGCCCTGGTTGTGAAAGCAAACATCGCTAATAAGGATGTTGACCGGATACTGGTAGACTCGGGAAGCTTGGTGGACATTCTCTTCAAGTTCACTCTCGAGGTGTTGGGAATAACAGGCGCGAGCCTCGAGTAGACGAGCACTTCCTTGAAAGGATTCGGGAGAGGGAAATTGATACCTTTGGGAATCATCAAACTGGCTGTAACCATAGGCTCGAGGCCTTTTGAAAAGAATATGATGTTAGACTTTGTGGTGGTGGATGAAGCCAGCCCATACCAAGCGATACTAGGGAGGCCGTTCATGAGGGTCAGCCAGTCCGTGCTATCTACCCACTACATGGCCCTAAAGTATCGAGTGAATGGGGCTGTAGGGGTCGTAAAAGGCAGCCAGAGGGTGGCAAGGAGATGCTACGCTGTGGCAGCCAAAGAAACCCTGCAGATAACCTCGTTGGACTCGAGGGGGGAGTCCAGGAATGGAAGGCAAGAGCCGGCTGAGGAACTGGAGGAGGTCAAAGTAAGAGCAGACAACCCCGAGAAGAAAATCCGGATCGGCTCGAGCATTAGCGAGCAGTTGAAAGAAAAGCTGGTGGAGTGTCTGCGAGCACACGCGGATGTGTTCGCATGGACGCATGAGGATATGCCGGGGATTGACCCAAAAGTGGCTTGTCGCAGGCTGGCAATACGGAAAGATGCTAAGCCAGTGAGGCAGAAGAGGAGATGCGTCAACCAAGAGAGATATGAGGCCATCAACTGCGAGGTGGAGAAGCTATTGAAAGCAGGATTCATAAGGGAGGTCTCCTACCCTGAATGGATCTCGAATGTGGTGCTGGTAAAGAAGGCAAGTGGGAAATGGAGAATGTGCGTGGACTTCACAGATGTAAACAAAGCTTGCCCTAAAGATAGCTTCCCATTGCCAAAGATAGACCAATTGGTGGACTCCACGACTTGGCACGAGCTGCTTAGTTTTATGGATGCACTCTCAGGTTATAACCAGATTCCGATGCACCGATCAGACGAGGAATGCACAGCCTTCATCACCAATTAGGGTCTATACTGCTACAAGGTCATGCCCTTCGGTCTGAAGAATGGAGGGGCAACATACCAGAGGCTGGTGAACAAGGTCTTCAAGCCATTAATCGGTCGAACGATGGAGGTGTATGTGGATGACATGATCACCAAGTCGAAAGACGCGGAGGAGCATGTTAGGCATTTAGAGGAGACCTTTGCACTTTTAAGAAAGTACCGGATGAAACTAAACCTAGAGAAGTGTGCCTTTGGGGTTGGTTCGGGAAAATTCATAGGCTTCATGGTCAGTCACAGAGGGATCGAGGCCAATCCGGAGAAGATAAGAGCAGTGGTGAAAATGAAGTGCCCCCGTAGCCTCAAGGAGATACAAAGCCTTACCGGTAAATTGGCATCCCTCAACAGGTTCGTATCTCGAGCCACGGACAAATCTCGGAGTCTTCTTCCGGAAATAAAGAAAGGCGGGAAGACAAAGTGGAAGCCAAAATGCTGACGGCGTTCCAACGAGTTGAAAGAATACTTGTTGAAAGCTCCATTACTGTCTACACCTCGAGCATGGGAGGTATTGTTTTTGTACTTAGCTGTGTCCCAATGGGCAACGAGTTTGGTTCTGGTAAGGGAGGAATCAGGGGTGCAATACCCCATTTATTACATTAGCAGAGCTTTGCTGGAAGCCGAAACTCGATATCCACTGATAGAGAAATGGGCACTGGCTCTGGTAATAGCAGCTCGAAAGCTGAGGCCTTATTTTCAGGCACATTCGGTAACGGTTCTAACAAACCAGCCACTCAGGCAAACTCTGCACAAGCCAGAGACCTCCGGAAGGTTGGTGCAATGGTTGTTAGAGCTCAGTGAATTCGACATCAGCTACCAACCTCGAACAGCTATAAAAGCTCAGTCCTTAGCTGATTTCGTGGTCGAATGTACAGAAAGAAATGGATAGATGGAGAGCGAGCATCCACTGGACTCCTCGGCCCCAACCAATGCACGGACGATCACCGTCGATGGGTCGTCGCGGGGACCAAGGAGCGAGGAGCGAGGTGTGCTTCTCGATCTCGAAGGGGTAGAAATGCGATATCTTTGTGAAGCTAGAGTTTGAAGTCACCAACAATCAGACCAAATATGAGGCTGTAATTGCTGGATTGAAGCTCTCCTTAGTAGTAAAAGCAAAAGAGGTGAAGCTTCAGTCAGACTCACAGCTGATTGATAACTTCCAAGCAGTCGAGGTGGAGCAGATATCGAGGGGGAAGAATTTTCGAGCTGATATGATAGCTCGCATGGCCGCTACCTCCGACCCCAAAATACCAAGGTTCATCCCGTTGGAAGTTAAGACCTGCTCGAGTCTCCAGCAGGAAAATGAGGTATTGGGTTTATCGTCGAGCAGCAGCTAGATGGAACACCGGGCGATAAGAAGCAAGCAAGGAAATTGAAGTGTAAAGTGGCCAGGTACACTCTCATTGACTGCATCTTGTATAGACGGGGATACACCCTCCTCTTGCTGCGGTGCTTAGACCAGGAGGAGTCTGATTATGTCTTCCGAGAGATACACGAAGGAATTTGCGGGAATCATTCTGGTGCGAGGTCCTTGGCTTTCAAGGCCTTGAGGCAAGGATACTTTTGGCTCCGCATGCATCAAGATGCTCAAGAGAAGACCAGAAGCTGCAAGAGCTGCAAGAGTTTCGCCAATTACTTGACTCAGCCTCCAGAGAACCTTACAGTGATGAGCTCACCATGGCTGTTTGCTCAATTGGGAATTGACTTGATCGAGCCACTGCCGAAGGGGAAAGCATCTGCAACCCACGCCATAGTCGCAATCGATTATTTCACCAAATGGGTCAAAGTGGGAGCCCTGAGCAGTATCACAGAAGGTAAAACCACTGACTTCATTTGGAAAAATGTGATTTGAAGGTATGGGATTCCTCATGCATTGGTCACAGACAATGGGAGACAGTTTGACAACGGCAACTTCAGAGACTTCTGCCAAAATCTGGGGATAGAGATGAAATTTTGCTCTCCCTCACACCCACAAGCCAATGGACAAGTGGAAGCCGCGAACAAGACCATAAAATGTCTCCTGAAGACCAGACTTGGCGAGTAAAAGGGAGCCTGGATAGACGAGCTGCCTGGCGTCTTGTGGGCTTATAGAACCACACACAAAACGGCCACAGGTGAGACCCCATTCTCCTTGGCGTTTGGACACGAAGCAGTTGTTCCTGCTGAAATAGGAATGGGGACGCAGCGAACGGAACACTTCAATGAGGAGCAAAACTACGAGCAGATGTGTGCAGGTCTGGACTTGCTAGAAGAGAAGAGAGAAAGAGTCGCTGCTAAGATCGTAGAATACCAACAGAAAGTGGCTCGTTATTACAACTGAAATGTGCACATTCGCAGGTTCCAAGTGGGTGATTGGGTACTCAGAAGAGTCAATCAGAACACGAAGGACTCGAGGCAAGGTGTATTAGGGCCAAATTGGGAAGGTCCTGTCGAGTCACTCAAATAGCCGGACCGAGAGCATCTAGGCTAACCCATCCAGGATGGACGAGGAGGTCAAGAGGTCGTGGAGCGCACTGACTCTTGCTGAAATACTTCCAGTAAGTTTCCTTGTGTTGTAAGTGTTAATGTAAAATTCCTTCCCAAAATGGGGATGTGTAAAAACTCAAATGTATGTAAGAGTAAGAAAAACATTTGTAAAATTAAATCAAGGTGAAGCCAAGCGGCTAATGAAGAAGACTAAGGCCAGAAGTCCCAAAACCTAAGTCTTGGGCGGGATGGTGCCTAGCGAGGCCAATTGCAGAGCCCTAGCAGGAAGAAGCTCATGAAGAACGCTAAGGTCGGAAGTCCCAAGCCTAAGTCTTAGGCGGGACGATCGTGTAGCGAAGCCAATGCAGTCGAGCAGAAGAAGCTCATGAAGAACGCTAAGGCCAGAAGTCCTAAAGCCTAAGTCTTAGGCGGGACGATGCCTAGCGAGGCCAATTGCAAGCCCGAGCAGAAGAAGCTCATTAAGAACGCTAAGGCCAGAAGTCCCAAAGCCTAAGTCTTAGGCGGGACGGTGCCTCGCGAGTCCAATTGCAGGCCGAGCAGATGAAGCTCATCAAGAACACTAAGGCCAGAAGTCCCAAAGCCTAAGTTTTAGGCGGGACGATGCCTAGCGAGGCTAATTGCAGGACCGAGCAGAAGAAGGTCATGAAGAACGCTAAGGCCAGAAGTCCCAAAGGCTAAGTGTTAGGCGGGACGGTGCCTAGCGAGGCCAATTGCAGGCCCGAGCAGAAGAAGCTCATGAAGAGCATGAGGCCGGAAGTCCCAAGCCAGAGTCTTAGGCGAGAAGGTGCCTATCGAGGCCAATTGCAGGCCGAGCAGAAAAAGCTCATGAAGTACGCTAACGCCAGAAGTCCCAAAGGCTAAGTCTTAGGCGGGACGGTGCCTAGCGAGGCCAATTGCAGGCCCGACCAGAAGAAGCTCATGAAGAACGCTAAGGCCAGAAGTCCTAAAGCCTTAGTCTTTGGCGGGACGGTGCCTAGCGAGGCCAATTGCAGGCCCGACCAGAAGAAGCTCATGAAGAACGCTAAGGCCAGAAGTCCCAAAGGCTAAGTCTTAGGCGGTACGGTGCCTAGCGAGGCCAATTGCAGGCCCGACCAGAAGAAGCTCACGAAGAACGCTAAGGCCAGAAGTACTAAAGCTTATGTCTTAGGCGGGACGGTGCCTGGCGAGGCCAATTTCAGGCCGGAGCAGAAGAAGCTCATGAAGAACGCTAAGGCCAGAAGTCCCAAAGCTTATGTCTTAGGCGGGACGGTGCCTAGCGTGGCCAATTGTAAGCCGAGCAGAAGAAGCTCATGAAGAGCATGAGGCCGAAGTCCTAAAGCCTAAGTCTTTGGCGGGACGGTGCCTAGCGAGGCCAGTGCGAGCCCGGCGGAAGAAGCTCATGAAGAACGATAAGGCCAGAAGTCCCAAAGCCTAAGTCTTAGGCGGGATGGTGCCTAGCGAGGCTAATTGCATGCCGAGCAGAAGAAGCTCATGAAGAACGCTAAGGCCAGAAGTTCCAAAGCCAATGTCTTAGGCGGGACGGTGCCTAGCGAGGCCAATTGCAGGCCGAGCAGAAGAAGCTCATGAAGAACGCTAAGGCCAGAAGTCCTAAAGCTTAAGTCTTAGGCGGGACGGTGCCTAGCGTGGCCAATTGCAAGCCGAGCAGAAGAAGCTCATGAAGAACGCCAAGGCCAGAAGTCCTAAAGCCTAAGTCTTAGGCGGGACGGTGCCTAGCGAGACCAGTCTGAGGCCGAGCGGAAGAAGCTCATGAAGAGCAGCTAAGGCCGGAAGTCCCAGAGGCTAAGTGTTAGGTGGGACGGTGACTAGCCTGACCAGATTGCAGGCCTGAGAGAAGAAGCTCATGAAGAACGCTAAGGCCGGAAGTTCCAAAGCCGATGTCTTAGGCGGGACGATTGCCTCAGCGAGGCCAATTGCGGGCCCGAGCAGAAGAAGCTCATGAAGAACGCTAAGGCCAGAAGTCTTAAAGCTTAAGTCTTAGACGGGACAGTGCCTAGCGTGGCCAATTGCAAACCGAGTAGAAGAAGCTCATGAAGAACGCCAAGGCCAGAAGTCCTAAAGCCTAAGTCTTAGGCGGGACAGTGCCTAGCGAGGCCAATTGCAGGCCCGAGCAGAAGAGGCTCATGAAGAACGATAAGGCCAGAAGTCCCAAAGCCTAAGTCTTAGGCGGGACGGTGCCTAGCGAGGCTAATTGCAGGCCGAGCAGAAGAAGCTCATGAAGAACGCTAAGGCCAGAAGTCCCAAAGCCTAAGTCTTAGACGGGACGGTGCCTAGCGAGACCAATTGCAGTTCCCTAGCAGAAAAAGCTCATGAAGAACGCTAAGGCTAGAAGTCCCAAAGCCTAAGTCTTAGGCGGGACGGTGCCTATCGAGGCCAATTACAGGCCGAGCAGAAGAAGCTCATGAAGTACGCTATGGCCAGAAGTCCCAAAGCCTAAGTCTTAGGCGGGACGGTGCCTGGCGAGGCCAATTTAAGGCCGGAGCAGAAGAAGCTCATGTAGAACGCTAAGGCCAGAAGTCCTAAAGCTTATGTCTTAGGCGGGACGGTGCCTAGCGAGGCCAATTGCAGGCCCGAGCAGAAGAGGCTCATGAAGAACGATAAGGGCAGAAGTCCCAAAGCCTAAGTCTTAGGCGAGACGGTGCCTAGCGAGGCTAATTGCAGGCCGAGCAGAAGAAGCTCATGAAGAATGCTAAGGCCAGAAGTCCCAAAGCCTAAGTCTTAGACGGGACGGTGCCTAGCGAGACCAACTGCAGTTCCCTAGCAGAAAAAGCTCATGAAGAACGCTAAGGCTAGAAGTCCCAAAGCCTAAGTCTTAGAGCGGACTGTGCTCGGCGAGGCCAATTTCAGTGCCGTAATGTAAGAAGCTCATGAGGAACGCTAAGGCCGAAGTCCTAAAGCTTATGTCTTAAGGCGGACTTGCGCTTAGCGAGGCCAATCGCAGCCCGACCGTAAGAAGCTCCGTGAAGAACGCTAAGGCCGAAGTCCCAAAGGCTAAGTCTTAGGCGATGACGTGCTTAGCGAGGCCAATCGCAGTCCGACCGTAAGAAGCTCACGAAGAACGCTAAGGCCGAAGTACTAAAGCTTATGTCTTAGGCGTGACTGTGCTCGGCGAGGCCAATTTCAGCCTGAGCGTAAAAGCTCATGAAGAACGCTAAGGCTGAAGTCCCAAAGCCTAAGTCTTAAAGCGGATTTGCGCTTATCGAGGCCAATTACAGCCCGAGCGTAAGAGGCTCATGAAGAACGATAAGGCCGAAGTCCCAAAGCCTAAGTCTTAGAGCGGATTGCGCCTAGCGAGGCCAATTGCAGCCTCGAGCGTAAGAGGCTCACGAAGAACGATAAGGCCGAAGTCCCAAAGCCTAAGTCTTAGGCGGATTGCGCCTATCGAGGCCAATTACAGTGCCGAGCGTAAAAGCTCATGAAGCACGCTAAGGCCGTAAGTCCCAAAGCCTAAGTGTTAGCGTGATCTGCACCGGCGAGGCCAATTTCGTGCCGTAATGTAAGAAGCTCACGAGGAACGCTAAGGCCGTAAGTCCTAAAGCTTATGTCTTAGAGCGGATCGCGCTTAGCGAGACCAATCGCAGCCCGAGCGTAAGAAGCTCACGAAGAACGCTAAGGCCGAAGTCCCAAAGCTTAAGTCTTAGGCGGACTGCGCCTAGCGTGGCTAATCAGTAGTCGAAGCGTAAGAAGCTTCACGAAGAACGCCAAGGCCGTAAGTCCCAAAGCCTAAGTCTTAGAGCGGACTGCGCCTAGCGAGGCCAATCGCAGTCCCGAGCGTAAGAAGCTCGCGAAGAACGCTAAGGCCGTAAGTCCCAAAGCGATAAGTGTTAGAGCGGATGAGTGCTCAGCCCGTCCAATCGCAGCCCGAGCGTAAGAAGCTCACGAAGAACGCTAAGGCCGAAGTCCCAAAGCCTAAGTCTTAGACGGACTGCGCCTAGCGAGACCAATTGCAGCTCCTCAGCAGTAAAAGCTCATGAAGAACGCTAAGGCTGAAGTCCCAAAGCCTAAGTCTTAGGCGTGATCTGCGCTTATCGAGGCCAATTACAGTGCCGAGCGTAAGAAGCTCATGAAGTAAGCTTATGGCCTGAAGTCCCAAAGCCTAAGTCTTAGGCGTGATCGGCATCCGGCGAGGCCAATTTCGTGCCGAGCGTAAGAAGCTTCACGAAGAACGCTAAGGCCGTAAGTCCTATAGCTTATGTCTTAGAGCGGATTCGCGCCTAGCGAGACCAATTTCGAGCCCGAGCGTAAGAAGCTCACGAAGAACGCTAAGGCCGTAAGTCACAAAGCTTAAGTCATAGAGCGGACGTGTCTAGCGTGGCCAATCGAAGTCGAGCGTAAGAAGCTCATGAAGAACGCCAAGGCCGAAGTCCTAAAGCCTAAGTCTTAGAGCGGATTTGCCTAGCGAGGCCAATTACAGCCCGAGCGTAAGAGGCTCACGAAGAACGATAAGGCCGTAAGTCCCAAAGCCTAAGTCTTAGGCGGACTGTGCCTAGCGAGGCTAATCGCAGCCGAGCGTAAGAAGCTTCACGAAGAACGCTAAGGCCGAAGTCCCAAAGCCTAAGTCTTAGACGGACTGCGCCTAGCGAGACCAATTGCAGCTCCCAGCGTAAAAGCTCACGAAGAACGCTAAGGCTGAAGTCCCAAAGCCTAAGTCTTAGGCGGATTCGCGCTCATCGAGGCCAATTACAGCCGAAGCGTAAGAAGCTCATGAAGAACGCTATGGCCGAAGTCCCAAAGCCTAAGTCTTAGAGCGGATTGCGCTCAGCGAGGCCAATTGCAGTGCCGAGCGTAAGAAGCTCACGAAGAACGCTAAGGCCGTAAGTCCCAAAGCTTATGTCTTAAGCGGACTGCGTCTAGCGAGGCCAATCGCAGCCCGAAAGCGTAAGAGGCTCACGAAGAACGCTATGGCCGTAAGTCCCAAAGCCTAAGTCTTAGGCGGACGATGCTTAGCGAGGCTAATTGCAGTCCGAGCGTAAGAAGCTCACGAAGAACGCTAAGGCCGTAAGTCCCAAAGCCTAAGTCTTAGACGGACTGCGCTCAGCGAGACCAATTGCAGCCTCGAGCGTAAAAGCTCATGAAGAACGCTAAGGCTGAAGTCCCAAAGCCTAAGTCTTAGAGCGGACTGTGATTATCGAGGCCAATTACAGTGCCGAGCGTAAGAAGCTCATCAAGAACGCTAAGGCCGAAGTCCCAAAGCCTAAGTCTTAGGCGGACGTGCTCAGCGAGGCCAATTTCAGCCGAACGTAAGAAGCTCACGAAGAACGCTAAGGCCGTAAGTCCTAAAGCTTATGTCTTAGAGCGGACTGCGCCTAGCGAGACCAATCGCAGCCCGAGCGTAAGAAGCTCACGAAGAACGCTAAGGCCGTAAGTCCCAAAGCTTAAGTCTTAGAGCGGACGCGCTCAGCGAGGCCAATTGCAGTCGAGCGTAAGAAGCTCACGAAGAACGCCAAGGCCGTAAGTCCCAAAGCCTAAGTCTTAGAGCGGACTGCGCCTAAGCGAGGCCAATCGCAGTCCCGAGCGTAAGAAGCTTCGCGAAGAACGCTAAGGCCGTAAGTCCCAAAGCATAAGTCTTAGGCGGATGATGCCTCAGCGCGGCTAATCGCAGCCCGAAGCGTAAGAAGCTTCACGAAGAACGCTAAGGCCGTAAGTCCCAAAGCCTAAGTCTTAGAGCGGACTGCGCTTAGCGAGGCCAATTGCAGCCCGAAGCGTAAGAGGCTCACGAAGAACGATAAGGCCGAAGTCCCAAAGCCTAAGTCTTAAGGCGGACTGCGTCTAGCGAGGCTAATTGCAGCCGAAAGCGTAAGAAGCTCATGAAGAACGCTAAGGCCGAAGTCCCAAAGCCTAAGTCTTAGAGCGGACTGCGTCTCAGCGAGACCAATTGCAGTCCCGAGCAGTAAAAGCTCACGAAGAACGCTAAGGCTGAAGTCCCAAAGCCTAAGTCTTAGAGCGGATTCGCGCCTATCGAGGCCAATTACAGCCGAGCGTAAGAAGCTTCACGAAGAACGCTAAGGCCGAAGTCCCAAAGCCTAAGTCTTAGGCGGACTGGTGCCTGGCGAGGCCAATTAGCAGTCCGAGCGTAAGAAGCTCACGAAGAACGCTAAGGCCGTAAGTCCCAAAGCTTATGTCTTAGAGCGGACTGCGCTTCAGCGAGGCCAATTGCAGCCCGAGCGTAAGAGGCTCACGAAGAACGATAAGGCCGAAGTCCCAAAGCCTAAGTCTTAGGCGAGACGCGTGCTTAGCGAGGCTAATCGCAGCCGAGCGTAAGAAGCTCATGAAGAACGCTAAGGCCGAAGTCCCAAAGCCTAAGTCTTAGACGGATTCGCGCTTATCGAGGCCAATTGCAGTGCCGAGCGTAAGAAGCTCATGAAGAACGCTATGGCCTGAAGTCCCAAAGCCTAAGTCTTAGGCGGACTGGCGCTCAGCGAGGCCAATTTCGTGCCGAACGTAAGAAGCTCACGAAGAACGCTAAGGCCGTAAGTCCCAAAGCTTATGTCTTAGAGTGACTCGCGCTCAGCGAGACCAATCTCAGCCCGAGCGTAAGAAGCTTCACGAAGAACGCTAAGGCCGTAAGTCCCAAAGCTTAAGTCATAGAGCGGACTGCGCTCAGCGTGGCCAATCGTAGCCGAGCGTAAGAAGCTCATGAAGAACGCCAAGGCCGTAAGTCCCAAAGCCTAAGTCTTAGAGCGGATCTGCGTCTAGCGAGGCCAATTACAGCCCGAGCGTAAGAGGCTCATGAAGAACGATAAGGCCGAAGTCCCAAAGCCTAAGTCTTAGGCGGACGGTGCCTAGCGAGGCTAATTGCAGTCCGAAGCGTAAGAAGCTCACGAAGAACGCTAAGGCCGAAGTCCCAAAGCCTAAGTCTTAGACGGACTGCGCTCTAGCGAGACCAATCGCAGCTCCCAAGCGTAAAAGCTCATGAAGAACGCTAAGGCTGAAGTCCCAAAGCCTAAGTCTTAGCGTGATTCGCGCCTATCGAGGCCAATTACAGTGCCGAGCGTAAGAAGCTCATGAAGCACGCTATGGCCGTAAGTCCCAAAGCCTAAGTCTTAGAGCGGACTGCGTCTAGCGAGACCAATTGCACTCCGAGCGTAAGAGCTCATGAAGAACGCTAAGGCCGTAAGTCCCAAAGCCTAAGTCTTAGAGCGGACTGCGCCTAGCGAGGCCAATTAGTAGCCGAGCGTAAGAGCTCATCGAAGAACGCCATGGCCGAAGTCCCAAAGCCTAAGTCTTAGAGCGGATCAGCGCTTGAGCGAGGCCAATTGCAGCCCGAGCGTAAGAAGCTTCACGAAGAACGCTAAGGCCGTAAGTCCCAAAGCTTAAGTCTTAGGCGGACTGCGCCTAGCGAGACCAATTGCAGCCCGAGCGTAAGAAGCTCACGAAGAACGCATAAGGCCGTAAGTCCCAAAGCTTAAGTCTTAGAGTCGGACTGCGCTTAGCGAGGCTAATCGTAGTCCGAGCGTAAGAAGCTCACGAAGAACGCCAAGGCCGAAGTCCCAAAGCCTAAGTCTTAGAGTGGACTGCGTGCTTAGCGAGGCCAATTGCAGCTCCCGAGCGTAAGAAGCTCACGAAGAACGCCAAGGCCGAAGTCCCAAAGCCTAAGTCTTAGAGTGATTTGCGCTTAGCGAGGCTAATTGCAGCCCGAAGCGTAAGAAGCTCATTAAGAACGCTAAGGCCGAAGTCCCAAAGCCTAAGTCTTAGACGGACTGCACTCTAGCGAGACCAATCGCAGCTCCCAGCAGTAAAAGCTCACGAAGAACGCTAAGGCTGAAGTCCCAAAGCCTAAGTCTTAGAGCGGATCGCGCCTATCGAGGCCAATTACAGTGCCGAAAGCGTAATAAGCTCACGAAGAACGCTAAGGCATGAAGTCCCAAAGCCTAAGTCTTACGCGGACTGCGCTTCAGCGATGCCAATTGCAGTCCGAGCGTAAGAAGCTCACGAAGAACGCTAACGCCGTAAGTCCCAAAGGCTAAGTCTTAGAGCGGATCTGCGCCTATCGAGGCCAATTACAGCCGAAGCGTAATAAGCTCACGAAGAACGCTAAGGCACGAAGTCCCAAAGGCTAAGTCTTACGCGGACTGCGCTCAGCGATGCCAATCGCAGCCGAGCGTAAGAAGCTCACGAAGAACGCTAACGCCGTAAGTCCCAAAGCCTAAGTCTTAAGCGGATCTGCGCCTATCGAGGCCAATTACAGGCCGAGCAGAAGAAGCTCATGAAGAACGCTAAGGCATGAAATCCCAAAGGCTAAGTCTTACGCGGACTGCGCTTAGCGATGCCAATCGCAGTCGAGCGTAAGAAGCTTCACGAAGAACGCTAAGGCCGTAAGTCCTAAAGCTTATGTCTTAGCGTGGACTGCGCTTAGCGAGACCAATCGCAGCCCGAGCGTAAGAAGCTCACGAAGAACGCTAAGGCCGTAAGTCCCAAAGCTTAAGTCTTAGGCGAGACTGCGTCTAGCGTGGCTAATTGTAAGTCGAAAGCGTAAGAAGCTCGCGAAGAACGCCATGGCCGAAGTCCCAAAGCCTAAGTCTTAAAGTGGACTGCGCTTAGCGAGGCCAATCGCAGCTCGAGCGTAAGAAGCTCACGAAGAACGATAAGGCCGAAGTCCCAAAGCCTAAGTCTTAAGCGGATACAGGCTTAGCGAGGCCAATCGCAGCCGAAAGCGTAAGAAGCTCACGAAGAACGCTAAGGCCGAAGTCCCAAAGGCTAAGTCTAGGAGGATACAGGCTTAGCCGAGGCCAATCGCATGCCCGAGAGTAAGAAGCTCATGAAGAACGCTAAGGCCGAAGTCCCAAAGCCTAAGTCTTAGACGGACGGCGCTTAGCGAGACCAATTGCAGCTCCCTAGCGTAAAAGCTCACGAAGAACGCTAAGGCTGAAGTCACAAAGCCAAAGTCATTAGAGCGGACTGCGCTCATCGAGGCCAATTACAGTCGAGCGCATAAGCTCACGAAGAACGCTAAGGCATGAAATCCCAAAGGCTAAGTCTTACGCGGACTCGCGCTTAGCGATGCCAATCGCAGTGCCGAGCGTAAGAAGCTCACGAAGAACGCTAACGCCGTAAGTCCCAAAGGCTAAGTCTTAAGGCGGACGGTGCCTATCGAGGCCAATTGCAGCCGAAAGCGTAAGAAGCTCACGAAGAACGCTAAGGCCGTAAGTCCCAAAGCTTATGTCTTAGAGTGACTGCACTTAGCGAGACCAATTGCAGCTCCTCAGCGTAAGAAGCTCACGAAGAACGCCAAGGCCGAAGTCCTAAAGCCTAAGTCTTAGAGCGGATCTGCGCTTAGCGAGGCCAATTACAGCCCGAGCGTAAGAGGCTCATGAAGAACGATAAGGCCGAAGTCCCAAAGCCTAAGTCTTAGGGCGGATTCGCGCTTAGCGAGGCTATTTGCAGGCCGAGCAGAAGAAGCTCATTAAGAACGCTAAGGCCAGAAGTCCCAAAACCTAAGTCTTAGACGGACTGCACTCTAGCGAGACCAATCGCAGCTCCCAGCGTAAAAGCTCATGAAGAACGCTTAGGCTGAAGTCCCAAAGCCTAAGTCTTAAGCGGATTCGCGTCTAGCGAGGCCAATTACAGTCCCGAGCGTAAGAGGCTCACGAAGAACGATAAGGCCGAAGTCCCAAAGCCTAAGTCTTAGAGCGGACTTGCGCTCAGCGAGGCTATTTCGCAGCCGAGCGTAAGAAGCTTCATTAACAACGCTTAAGGCCGAAGTCCCAAAGCCTAAGTCTTAGACGGACTGACGTCAGCGAGACCAATCAGCTCCCTAGCGTAAAAGCTCACGAAGAACGCTAAGGCTAGAAGTCCCAAAGCCTAAGTCTTAGCGTGACTGCGCCTATCGAGGCCAATTACAGCCGAAAGCGTAATAAGCTCACGAAGAACGCTAAGGCATGAAATCCCAAAGGCTAAGTCTTACGCGGATCGCGCTTCAGCGATGCCAATCGCAGTCGAGCGGTAAGAGCTCACGAAGAACGCCAAGGCCGTAAGTCCCAAAGCTTATGTCTTAGGCTGGACTGCGCTCTAGCGAGACCAATTGCAGTGCCCGAGCGTAAGAAGCTTCACGAAGAACGCTAAGGCCGTAAGTCCCAAAGCTTAAGTCTTAGGCGAGACGGCGCCTAGCGTGGCTAATCGAAGTCGAGCGTAAGAAGCTCACGAAGAACGCCATGGCCGAAGTCCTAAAGCCTAAGTCTTAGGCGGACGGTGCCTAGCGAGGCCAATCGCAGTGCTCGAGCGTAAGAAGCTCACGAAGAACGATAAGGCCGAAGTCCCAAAGCCTAAGTCTTAAAGCGATGAAGGCTTAGCGAGGCCAATCGCAGTCGAGCGGTAAGGCTCATGAAGAACGCTAAGGCCGTAAGTCCCAAAGGCTAAGTGTTAGGAGGATACGGCTCAGCCGAGGCCAATCGCATGCCCGAGTGAAGAAGTCTACGAAGAACGCTAAGGCCGTAAGTCCCAAAGCCTAAGTCTTAGACGGACGGCGCTTAGCGAGACCAATCGCAGCTCCCTAGCGTAAAAGCTCACGAAGAACGCTAAGGCTGAAGTCACAAAGCCTAAGTATTAAGCGGATCTGCGCCTATCGAGGCCAATTGTGCCGAGCGTAATAAGCTCGCGAAGAACGCTAAGGCATGAAATCCCAAAGGCTAAGTCTTACGCGGACTGCGCTTCAGCGATGCCAATCGCAGCCGAGCGTAAGAAGCTCACGAAGAACGCTAACGCCGTAAGTCCCAAAGGCTAAGTCTTAGGCGGATTCGCGCTCATCGAGGCCAATTACGTGCCGAAGCGTAAGAAGCTTCACGAAGAACGCTAAGGCCGTAAGTCCTAAAGCTTATGTCTTAGAGCGGACTGCATCTAGCGAGACCAATCGCAGCCCTCAGCGTAAGGCTTCACGAAGAACGCCAAGGCCGAAGTCCTAAAGCCTAAGTCTTAGAGTGGACTGCGCTTAGCGAGGCCAATTACATGCCCGAGCGTAAGAGGCTCACGAAGAACGATAAGGCCGAAGTCCCAAAGCCTAAGTCTTAGAGCGGATCGCGCTTAGCGAGGCTATTCGCAGCCGAGCGTAAGAAGCTCATTAAGAACGCTAAGGCCGTAAGTCCCAAAACCTAAGTCTTAGACGGACTGCACCTAGCGAGACCAATTGCAGCTCCCAGCGTAAAAGCTCACGAAGAACGCTAAGGCTGAAGTCCCAAAGCCTAAGTCTTAAAGCGGATTCGCGTTTCAGCGAGGCCAATTACAGCCCGAGCGTAAGAGGCTCACGAAGAACGATAAGGCCGAAGTCCCAAAGCCTAAGTCTTAGGCGTGACGCGCTTAGCGAGGCTATTCGCAGTGCCGAGCGTAAGAAGCTTCATTAACAACGCTAAGGCCGAAGTCCCAAAACCTAAGTCTTAGACGGACTGCACTTCAGCGAGACCAATTGCAGCTCCCAGCGTAAAAGCTCGCGAAGAACGCTAAGGCTGAAGTCCCAAAGCCTAAGTCTTAGAGCGGACTTGCGCTCATCGAGGCCAATTACAGCCGAAAGCGTAATAAGCTCACGAAGAACGCTAAGGCATGAAATCCCAAAGGCTAAGTCTTACGCGGATCGCGGCTTCAGCGATGCCAATCGCAGTCGAAGCGTAAGAGCTTCACGAAGAACGCTAAGGCCGTAAGTCCCAAAGCTTATGTCTTAGGCGTGACGCGCTTAGCGAGACCAATCGCAGCCCGAAGCGTAAGAAGCTCACGAAGAACGCTAAGGCCGTAAGTCCCAAAGCTTAAGTCTTAGGCGAGACTGCGCCTAGCGTGGCTAATCGTAAGCCGAGCGTAAGAAGCTCACGAAGAACGCCATGGCCGAAGTCCTAAAGCCTAAGTCTTAGGCGGACGTGCGTCTAGCGAGGCCAATCGCAGCTCGAAGCGTAAGAAGCTCACGAAGAACGATAAGGCCGAAGTCCCAAAGCCTAAGTCTTAGAGCGGATAAGGCTTAGCGAGGCCAATCGCAGCCGAGCGGTAAGAAGTCTCACGAAGAACGCTAAGGCCGTAAGTCCCAAAGGCTAGTTGTTAGAGGGATAAAGGCTCAGCCGAGCCAATCGCATGCCCGAGTAGAAGAAGCTCACGAAGAACGCTAAGGCCGTAAGTCCCAAAGCCTAAGTCTTAGACGGACTTCGCTCAGCGAGACCGAAGTGCAGCTCCCAGCAGTAAAAGCTCACGAAGAACGCTAAGGCTAGAAGCCACAAAGCCTAAGTATTAGACGTGACGGTGCCTATCGAGGCCAATTACAGCCGAAGCGTAATAAGCTCACGAAGAACGCTAAGGCATGAAATCCCAAAGGCTAAGTCTTACGCGGACTGCGCTCAGCGATGCCAATCGCAGCCGAGCGTAAGAAGCTCACGAAGAACGCTAACGCCGTAAGTCCCAAAGGCTAAGTCTTAAGCGGATCGGTGCCTATCGAGGCCAATTACAGTGCCGAAAGCGTAAGAAGCTTCACGAAGAACGCTTAAGGCCGTAAGTCCCAAAGCTTATGTCTTAGAGCGGACGGCACTCTAGCGAGACCAATTGCAGCTCCCGAGCGTAAGAAGCTCACGAAGAACGCCAAGGCCGAAGTCCTAAAGCCTAAGTCTTAAAGCGGACTTGCGCTTAGCGAGGCCAATTACAGGCCCGAGCAGAAGAGGCTCATGAAGAACGATAAGGCCAGAAGTCCCAAAGCCTAAGTCTTAGGCGGGACGGTGCCTAGCGAGGCTATTCGCAGCCGAAGCGTAAGAAGCTCATTAAGAACGCTAAGGCCGTAAGTCCCAAAGCCTAAGTCTTAGACGGACGGCACTCTAGCGAGACCAATCGCAGCTCCCAGCAGTAAAAGCTCACGAAGAACGCTAAGGCTGAAGTCCCAAAGCCTAAGTCTTAGGCGGATTTGCGCTTAGCGAGGCCAATTACGTGCCCGAGCGTAAGAGGCTCACGAAGAACGATAAGGCCGAAGTCCCAAAGCCTAAGTCTTAGAGCGGATCTGCGCTTAGCGAGGCTAATTCGCAGCCGAAGCGTAAGAAGCTCATTAACAACGCTAAGGCCGTAAGTCCCAAAACCTAAGTCTTAGACGGACGTGCATCTAGCGAGACCAATTGCAGCTCCCAGCGTAAAAGCTCACGAAGAACGCTAAGGCTGAAGTCCCAAAGCCTAAGTCTTAGAGTGACTGCGCCTATCGAGGCCAATTACAGGCCGAGCAGAATAAGCTCATGAAGAACGCTAAGGCATGAAATCCCAAAGGCTAAGTCTTACGCGGATCGCGCTCAGCGATGCCAATCGCAGTCGAGCGTAAGAAGCTCACGAAGAACGCTAAGGCCGTAAGTCCCAAAGCTTATGTCTTAGAGTGACTCGCGCCTAGCGAGACCAATTGCAGCCCGAGCGTAAGAAGCTCACGAAGAACGCTAAGGCCGTAAGTCCCAAAGCTTAAGTCTTAGGCGAGACTGCGCCTAGCGTGGCCAATTGTAAGCCGAGCAGAAGAAGCTCATGAAGAACGCCATGGCCAGAAGTCCTAAAGCCTAAGTCTTAGGCGGATTGCGCCTAGCGAGGCCAATCGCAGTGCTCGAGCGTAAGAAGCTCATGAAGAACGCTAAGGCCGAAGTCCCAAAGCCTAAGTCTTAGAGCGGACGGTACTCAGCGAGACCAATCGCAGCCTCAGCAGTAAAAGCTCACGAAGAACGCTAAGGCTGAAGTCCCAAAGCCTAAGTCTTAGGCGGATTCGCGCTTATCGAGGCCAATTACAGTGCCGAAGCGTAATAAGCTCACGAAGAACGCTAAGGCATGAAGTCCCAAAGCCTAAGTCTTACGCGGATCTGCGCTTAGCGAGGCCAATTGCAGTCCGAAGCGTAAGAAGCTCACGAAGAACGCTAACGCCGTAAGTCCCAAAGCCTAAGTCTTAGAGCGGATCTGCGCTTATCGAGGCCAATTACAGTGCCGAAAGCGTAATAAGCTCACGAAGAACGCTAAGGCATGAAATCCCAAAGGCTAAGTCTTACGCGGACTCGCGCTCAGCGATGCCAATCGCAGCCGAGCGTAAGAAGCTCACGAAGAACGCTAACGCCGTAAGTCCCAAAGGCTAAGTCTTAAAGTGGATCGGCGCCTATCGAGGCCAATTACAGTGCCGAGCGTAAGAAGCTCACGAAGAACGCTAAGGCATGAAATCCCAAAGGCTAAGTCTTACGCGGACTGCGCTCAGCGATGCCAATCGCAGTCCGAGCGTAAGAAGCTCACGAAGAACGCCAAGGCCGTAAGTCCCAAAGCTTATGTCTTAGGCGGACTGCGCCTAGCGAGACCAATCGCAGCCCGAGCGTAAGAAGCTTCACGAAGAACGCTAAGGCCGTAAGTCCCAAAGCTTAAGTCTTAGGCGAGACTGCGTCTAGCGTGGCTAATCGTAAGCCGAAGCGTAAGAAGCTCATGAAGAACGCCATGGCCGAAGTCCCAAAGCCTAAGTCTTAGAGCGGACGGCGCTTAGCGAGGCCAATTGCAGTGCTCGAGCGTAAGAGCTCACGAAGAACGATAAGGCCGAAGTCCCAAAGCCTAAGTCTTAAAGTGATGACGGTCTAGCGAGGCCAATCGCAGCCGAGCGTAAGAAGCTCAGCGAAGAACGCTAAGGCCGAAGTCCCAAAGGCTAAGTCGTTAGGAGGATAGCGGCTCAGCCGAGCCAATCGCATGCCCGAGTAAGAAGCTCATGAAGAACGCTAAGGCCGTAAGTCCCAAAGCCTAAGTCTTAGACGGACTGGCATCTAGCGAGACCAATTGCGCTCCTCAGCAGTAAAAGCTCATGAAGAACGCTAAGGCTGAAGTCACAAAGCCTAAGTATTAAAGCGGATTTGCGCTATCGAGGCCAATTACAGTCGAAAGCGTAATAAGCTCTGCGAAGAACGCTAAGGCATGAAATCCCAAAGGCTAAGTCTTACGCGGACTCGGCTCAGCGATGCCAATCGCAGCCGAAAGCGTAAGAAGCTCATGAAGAACGCTAACGCCGTAAGTCCCAAAGGCTAAGTCTTAGAGCGGATTCGCCTATCGAGGCCAATTACAGTGCCGAAAGCGTAAGAAGCTCACGAAGAACGCTAGGCCGTAAGTCCCAAAGCTTATGTCTTAGGCTGGACTCGCACTTAGCGAGACCAATTGCAGCCTCAGCAGGTAAGCTCACGAAGAACGCCAAGGCCGAAGTCCTAAAGCCTAAGTCTTAAAGTGATTGCGCTTAGCGAGGCCAATTACAGCCCGAGCGTAAGAGGCTCATGAAGAACGATAAGGCCGAAGTCCCAAAGCCTAAGTCTTAGGGCGGACGGTGCTTAGCGAGGCTATTCGCAGCCGAGCGTAAGAAGCTCATTAAGAACGCTAAGGCCGTAAGTACCAAAACCTAAGTCTTAGACGGACTGCACTCTAGCGAGACCAATCGCAGCTCCTCAGCGTAAAAGCTCATGAAGAACGCTTAAGGCTGAAGTCCCAAAGCCTAAGTCTTAAAGCGGATTTGCTTCAGCGAGGCCAATTACAGCCCGAGCGTAAGAGGCTCACGAAGAACGATAAGGCCGAAGTCCCAAAGCCTAAGTCTTAGGCGGATCTGCTTCAGCGAGGCTATTCGCAGTGCCGAGCGTAAGAAGCTCATTAACAACGCTAAGCCGTAAGTCCCAAAACCTAAGTCTTAGGACGGACTGCACTCAGCGAGACCAATCTGCAGCCCCAGCAGTAAAAGCTCACGAAGAACGCTAAGGCTGAAGTCCCAAAGCCTAAGTCTTAGAGCGGATCTGCGCTTATCGAGGCCAATTACAGTGCCGAGCAGTAATAAGCTCACGAAGAACGCTAAGGCATGAAATCCCAAAGCCTAAGTCTTACGCGGATTCGCGCTCAGCGATGCCAATCGCAGCCGAGCGTAAGAAGCTCACGAAGAACGCTAACGCCGTAAGTCCCAAAGGCTAAGTCTTAGAGCGGACTGCGCTTATCGAGGCCAATTACAGTCGAGCGTAATAAGCTCACGAAGAACGCTAAGGCATGAAGTCCCAAAGGCTAAGTCTTACGCGGACGCGCTGCCTACGATGCCAATCGCAGTCCGAGCGTAAGAAGCTCACGAAGAACGCTAAGGCCGAAGTCCCAAAGCCTAAGTCTTAGAGCGGACTGCGCTCATCGAGGCCAATTACATGCCGAGCGTAAGAAGCTCACGAAGAACGCTAAGGCATGAAATCCCAAAGGCTAAGTCTTACGCGGATCGCGTCTAGCGATGCCAATCGCAGCCGAGCGTAAGAAGCTCACGAAGAACGCTAAGGCCGTAAGTCCCAAAGCTTATGTCTTAGAGTGGACGCGCCTCAGCGAGACCAATCGCAGCCCGAGCGTAGAAGCTTCACGAAGAACGCTAAGGCCGAAGTCCCAAAGCTTAAGTCTTAGAGCAGACTGCGTTTAGCGCGGCCAATTGTAGCCGAAGCGTAAGAAGCTCATGAAGAACGCCATGGCCGAAGTCCCAAAGCCTAAGTCTTAGAGCGGATTGCGCCTAGCGAGGCCAATCGCAGTGCTCGAGCGTAAGAAGCTCACGAAGAACGATAAGGCCAGAAGTCCCAAAGCCTAAGTCTTAGGCGGGACAGTGCCTAGCGAGGCCAATTGCAGGCCGAGCAGAAGAAGCTCATGAAGAACGCTAAGGCCAGAAGTCCCAAAGGCTAAGTGTTAGGAGGGACAGTGCCTAGCCAGGCCAATTGCATGCCTGAGTAGAAGAAGCTCATGAAGAACGCTAAGGCCAGAAGTCCCAAAGCCTAAGTCTTAGACGGGACGGTGCCTAGCGAGACCAATTGCAGTTCCCTAGCAGAAAAAGCTCATGAAGAACGCTAAGGCTAGAAGCCACAAAGCCTAAGTATTAGGCGGGACGGTGCCTATCGAGGCCAATTACAGGCCGAGCAGAATAAGCTCATGAAGAACGCTAAGGCATGAAATCCCAAAGGCTAAGTCTTACGCGGGACGGTGCCTAGCGATGCCAATTGCAGGCCGAGCAGAAGAAGCTCATGAAGAACGCTAACGCCAGAAGTCCCAAAGGCTAAGTCTTAGGCGGGACGGTGCCTATCGAGGCCAATTACAGCCGAGCAGAAGAAGCTCATGAAGAACGCTAAGGCCAGAAGTCCTAAAGCTTATGTCTTAGAGCGGACTCGCATCTAGCGAGACCAATTGCAGCTCCCAGCGTAAGGCTCACGAAGAACGCCAAGGCCGAAGTCCCAAAGCCTAAGTCTTAGAGCGGATCGGCGCTTAGCGAGGCCAATTACGTGCCCGAGCGTAAGAGGCTCATGAAGAACGATAAGGCCAGAAGTCCCAAAGCCTAAGTCTTAGGCGGGACGGTGCCTAGCGAGGCTATTTGCAGGCCGAGCAGAAGAAGCTCATTAAGAACGCTAAGGCCAGAAGTCCCAAAACCTAAGTCTTAGACGGGACGGTACCTAGCGAGACCAATTGCAGTTCCCTAGCAGAAAAAGCTCATGAAGAACGCTAAGGCTAGAAGTCCCAAAGCCTAAGTCTTAGGCGGATTCGCGCTTAGCGAGGCCAATTACAGTCCGAGCGTAAGAAGCTCATGAAGAACGCTAAGGCCGAAGTCCCAAAGCCTAAGTCTTAGAGCGGACTGCGCTCATCGAGGCCAATTACAGCCGAGCGGTAATAAGCTCATGAAGAACGCTAAGGCATGAAATCCCAAAGCGCTAAGTCTTACGCGGACTGCGCTTAGCCGATGCCAATCGCAGCTCGAGCGTAAGAAGCTCACGAAGAACGCTAACGCCGAAGTCCCAAAGGCTAAGTCTTAGCGTGACTGCGCTTATCGAGGCCAATTACGTGCCGAAAGCGTAAGAAGCTCACGAAGAACGCTAAGGCATGAAATCCCAAAGGCTAAGTCTTACGCGGACGCGTGCTCAGCGATGCCAATCGCAGTCGAAAGCGTAGAAGCTCACGAAGAACGCTAAGGCCGTAAGTCCCAAAGCTTATGTCTTAGGCGTGACTGGCGTCTAGCGAGACCAATCGCAGTGCCCGAGCGTAAGAAGCTCGCGAAGAACGCTAAGGCCGTAAGTCCCAAAGCTTAAGTCTTAGGCGAGATCGGCGCTTAGCGTGGCTAATCAGAAGTCGAGCGTAAGAAGCTCACGAAGAACGCCATGGCCGAAGTCCTAAAGCCTAAGTCTTAGAGCGGATTGTCGCAGCGAGGCCAATTGCAGTGCTCGAGCGTAAGAAGCTCACGAAGAACGATAAGGCCGTAAGTCCCAAAGCCTAAGTCTTAGAGCGGACAATGGTTTAGCGAGGCCAATCGCAGCCGAGCGTAAGAAGCTCACGAAGAACGCTAAGGCCGTAAGTCCCAAAGGCTAAGTCGTTAGGAGGATGACGGCTCAGCCGAGCCAATCGCATGCCCGAGTAAGAAGCTCTGCGAAGAACGCTAAGGCCGTAAGTCCCAAAGCCTAAGTCTTAGACGGATCGCGCCTAGCGAGACCAATTGCAGCTCCCAGCGTAAAAAGCTCATGAAGAACGCCATAGGCTGAAGCCACAAAGCCTAAGTATTAGAGTGATCGCGCCTATCGAGGCCAATTAGCAGTCGAAGCGTATAAGCTCACGAAGAACGCTAAGGCATGAAATCCCAAAGGCTAAGTCTTACGCGGATCGCGCCTAGCGATGCCAATCGCAGCCGAGCGTAAGAAGCTCACGAAGAACGCTAACGCCGTAAGTCCCAAAGGCTAAGTCTTAGAGTGGACTGCGCCTATCGAGGCCAATTACAGCCGAAGCGTAAGAAGCTCACGAAGAACGCTAGGCATGGCAAGTCCCAAAGCTTATGTCTTAGCGCGGATCGGCGCTCAGCGAGACCAATCGCAGCCCGAGCGTAAGAAGCTTCACGAAGAACGCTAAGGCCGTAAGTCCCAAAGCTTAAGTCTTAGGCGGACGGTGCCTAGCGAGGCCAATTGTAGCTCGAGCGTAAGAAGCTTCATGAAGAACGCCATGGCTGAAGTCCCAAAGCCTAAGTCTTAGGCGTGACTGGCGTTTAGCGAGGCCAATTGCGCATCCGAGCGTAAGAAGCTCATGAAGAACGATCAGGCCGAAGTCCCAAAGCCTAAGTCTTAGGCGTGATTAGCCTAGCGAGGCCAATCGCAGTCGAGCGTAAGAAGCTCATGAAGAACGCTAAGGCATGAAATCCCAAAGGCTAAGTCTTACGCGGGACGGTGCCTAGCGATGCCAATCGCAGTCGAGCGTAAGGTTAACGAAGAACGCTAGGCCGAAGTCCCAAAGCTTATGTCTTAGGCGGATCGCGCTTAGCGAGACCAATCAGCAGCCGAGCGTAAGAAGCTTCACGAAGAACGCTAAGGCCGAAGTCCCAAAGCTTAAGTCTTAGGCGGATTCGCGTCAGCGAGGCCAATTGCAAGCCGAAGCGTAATAAGCTCATGAAGAACGCCAAGGCCGAAGTTCCAAAGCCTAAGTCTTAGGCGGATACGGTTCTAGCGAGGCCAATTGCAGTCCGAAGCGAAGAGGTTCATGAAGAACGATAAGGCCGAAGTCCCAAAGCCTAAGTCTTAGGCGGACGGCGCTTCAGCGAGGCTAATCGCAGTCGAAAGCGTAAGGCTTCACGAAGAACGCTAAGGCCGAAGTCCCAAAGCCTAAGTCTTAGACGGATCGCGCTCAGCGAGACCAATTGCAGCTCCCAGCGTAAAAGCTCATGAAGAACGCTAAGGCTAGAAGTCCCAAAGCCTAAGTATTAGGCGGATCGCGCCTATCGAGGCCAATTACGTGCCGAAGCGTAAGAAGCTCACGAAGAACGCTAAGGCATGAAATCCCAAAGGCTAAGTCTTACGCTGGACGCGCTCAGCGATGCCAATTGCAGTCGAGCGTAAGCTCACGAAGAACGCTAAGCGCCGTAAGTCCCAAAGGCTAAGTCTTAAGCGGACTGCGCCTATCGAGGCCAATTACAGCCGAAAGCGTAAGAAGCTCGCGAAGAACGCTAAGGCATGAAATCCCAAAGGCTAAGTCATACGCGGATTCGCCTAGCGATGCCAATCGCAGTCGAGCGTAAGAAGCTCATGAAGAACGCTAAGGCCGTAAGTCCCAAAGCCTAAGTGTTAGAGAGGATAGCGTTCAGCCAGGCCAATTGCATGCCCGAGCGTAAGAAGCTCATGAAGAACGCTAAGGCCGTAAGTTCCAAAGCCTATGTCTTAGAGCGGACTGCGCTTGAGCGAGGCCAATTGCAGCCCGAGCGTAAGAAGCTCATGAAGAACGCTAAGGCCGTAAGTCCCAAAGCTTAAGTCTTAGGCGTGATTCGCGCTCAGCGAGGCCAATTGCAGTCGAGCGTAAGAAGCTACATGAAGAACGCCAAGGCCGAAGTTTTAAAGCCTAAGTCTTAGGCGGATAGGTTTGAAGCGAGGCCAATCGCAGTGCCGAAGCGTAAGAGGTTCACGAAGAACGATAAGGCCGTAAGTCCCAAAGCCTAAGTCTTAGGCGGACTGCGCTCAGCGAGGCTAATCGCAGCCGAGCGTAAGAAGCTTCAGCGAAGAACGCTAAGGCCGAAGTCCCAAAGCCTAAGTCTTAGACGGACGGTGCTCAGCGAGGCCAATTGCAGCCGAGCGTAAGAAGCTCACGAAGAACGCCAAGGCCGAAGTTCTAAAGCCTAAGTCTTAGGCTGGATCGCGCTAGCGAGGCCAATTGCAGTCCGAGCGTAAGAGGTTCATGAAGAACGATAAGGCTGAAGTCCCAAAGCCTAAGTCTTAAGCGTGACTGCGCTCAGCGAGGCTAATTGCGAGCGGTAAGAAGCTCATGAAGAACGCTATGCCGTAAGTCCCAAAGCCTAAGTCTTAGACGGACGGCGCTCAGCGAGACCAATTGCAGCTCCTCAGCGTAAAAGCTCACGAAGAACGCTAAGGCTGAAGTCCACAAAGCCTAAGTATTAGGCGGACGCGCCTATCGAGACCAATCGCAGTGCCGAGCGTAAGAAGCTCATGAAGAACGCTAACGCCGAAGTCCCAAAGCCTAAGTCTTAGGCGGACGGTGCTTCAAGAGCCTATTACAGTCCGAAGCGTAAGAAGCTCACGAAGAACGCCAAGGCATGAAATCCCAAAGGCTAAGTCTTACGCGGACTGCGCTTAGCGATGCCAATCGGCAGTCGAGCGTAAGAAGCTCACGAAGAACGCCAAGGCCGTAAGTCCCAAAGCTTATGTCTTAGGCGTGATTCGCGCTTAGCGAGACCAATCGCAAGCTCGAGCGTAAGAAGCTCACGAAGAACGCTAAGGCCAAAAGTCCCAAAGCTTAAGTCTTAAGTGACGGCGCTGCAGCGTGGCCAATCGTAAGTCGAGTAGTAAGAAGCTCATGAAGAACGCCAAGGCCGTAAGTCCCAAAGCCTAAGTATTAGGCGGACGTGCCTAGCGAGGCCAATCGCAGCCCGAGCGTAAGAAGCTCACGAAGAACGATAAGGCCGAAGTCCCAAAGCCTAAGTCTTAGAGTGGGACTGCGTTTCAGCGAGGCTAATCGCAGCCGAGCGTAAGAAGCTCACGAAGAACACTAAGGCCGAAGTCCCAAAGCCTAAGTCTTAGGTCGGACGGTGCTCTATCGAGGCCAATCGCAGTCCGAGCGTAAAAGCTCATGAAGCACGCTAAGGCCGAAGTCCCCAAGCCTAAGTCTTAGGCGGACGGCAGTTCGGCGAGGCCAATTTCAAAGCCGAGCGTAATAAGCTCACGAAGAACGCTAAGGCCGTAAGTCTTAGGCGGATTTGCGCCTAGCGAGGCCTATTACGAGCTCGAGCGTAAGAAGCTCATGAAGAACGCTAAGGCCAAAAGACCCAAAGCTTAAGTCTTAGGGCGGATCGGTGCCTAGCGTGGCCAATTGTAAGCCGAGTAGAAGAAGCTCATGAAGAACGCCAAGGCCAGAAGTCCCAAAGCCTAAGTCTTAGGCGGATCGCTTAGCGAGGCCAATTGCAGTCCGAGCGTAAGAGGTTCACGAAGAACGATAAGGCCGAAGTCCCAAAGCCTAAGTCTTAGGCGGACTGCGTTTAGCGAGGCTAATGCAGCGTCGAGCGTAAGAAGCTTCACGAAGAACGCTAAGGCCGAAGTCCCAAAGCCTAAGTCTTAGACGGACGTGCTTCAGCGAGACCAATCGCAGCTCCCAGCGTAAAAGCTCATGAAGAACGCTAAGGCTAGAAGTCCCAAAGCCTAAGTCTTAGGCGGGACGGTGCCTATCGAGGCCAATTACAGGCCGAGCAGAAGAAGCTCATGAAGAACGCTAAGGCATGAAATCCCAAAGGCTAAGTCTTACGCGGGACGGTGCCTAGCGATGCAAATTGCAGTCGAGCAGTAAGAAGCTCACGAAGAACGCTAAGGCATGAAATCCCAAAGGCTAAGTCTTACGCGGATCGCGCTTAGCGATGCAAATTGCAGTCGAGCAGGTAAGCTCGCATGAAGAACGCTAAGGCCGTAAGTCCCAAAGGCTAAGTCTTAGGCGGACTGCGCTCATCGAGGCCAATTACGTGCCGAAAGCGTAAGAAGCTCACGAAGAACGCTAAGGCATGAAATCCCAAAGGCTAAGTCATACGCGGACTCGCGCTTCAGCGATGCCAATCGCAGTGCGAGCGTAGTAGCTCACGAAGAACGCTAAGGCCGTAAGTCCCAAAGGCTAAGTCGTTAGGGGGACGGTGCCTAGCCGAGCCAATCGCATGCCCGAGCGTAAGAAGCTCGCGAAGAACGCTAAGGCCGAAGTTCCAAAGCCTAAGTCTTAAGGCGGATCTGCGCTTAGCGAGGCCAATCGCAGTCCGAGCGTAAAAGCTCACGAAGAACGCTAAGGCCGTAAGTCCCAAAGCTTAAGTCTTAGGCGGATCGTGCCTAGCGAGGCCAATTGCAGTGCCCGAAAGCGTAAGAGGTTCACGAAGAACGATAAGGCCGAAGTCCCAAAGCCTAAGTCTTAGGCGGATTCGCGTTTAGCGAGGCTAATCGCAAGCCGAGCGTAAGAAGCTCACGAAGAACGCTAAGGCCGAAGTCCCAAAGCCTAAGTCTTAGACGGACGGCGCTTAGCGAGGCCAATTGCAGTCGAGCGTAAGAAGTTACATGAAGAACGCCAAGGCCGAAGTTCTAAAGCCTAAGTCTTAGGCGGATGACGGCTTAAGCGAGGCCAATCGCAGTCCGAGCGTAAGAGGTTCACGAAGAACGATAAGGCCGAAGTCCCAAAGCCTAAGTCTTAGAGCGGACGGTGCTCAGCGAGGCTAATCGCAAGTCGAGCGTAAGAAGCTTCACGAAGAACGCTAAGGCCGTAAGTCCCAAAGCCTAAGTCTTAGACGGATCGCGTCTAGCGAGACCAATCGCAGCTCCCAGCGTAAAAGCTCACGAAGAACGCTAAGGCTGAAGTCACAAAGCCTAAGTATTAGGCGGACTGCGCCTATCGAGACCAATCGCAGCCGAGCGTAAGAAGCTCACGAAGAACGCTAACGCCGAAGTCCCAAAGCCTAAGTCTTAGAGCGGACTGCGTCAGCAAGGCCTATTACAGCCCGAGCGTAAGAAGCTCACGAAGAACGCTAAGGCATGAAATCCCAAAGGCTAAGTCTTACGCGGATCGCGCTTAGCGATGCCAATTACAGAGCCGAAAGTAAGCTCGCTGAAGAGCCAGGCCGAAGTCCCAAGCCTAAGTCCTAAAGTGATCGTGCCTAGCGAGGCTAATTGCAGCCCGAGCAGTAAGAATCTCATGAAGAACGCTAAGGCCGAAGTCCCAAAGCTTAAGTCTTAGGCGGACTGCGCTTAGCGTAGGCCAATTGCAGTCGAGCGTAAGAAGCTCATGAAGAACGCTAAGGCCGAAGTCCCAAAGCCTAAGTCTTAGAGCGGATACGGCTTAGCGAGGCCAATCGCAGCCCGAGCGTAATAGGCTCATGAAGAACGACAAGGCCGAAGTCCCAAAGCCTAAGTCTTAGGCGGGACGCTTGCAGCGAGGCTAATCGCAGTGACCAGCGTAAGAAGCTCACGAAGAACGCTAAGGCCGAAGTCCCAAAGCCTAAGTCTTAGACGGACTGCGTGCCTAGCGACACCAATCGCAGTCCGACCGTAAGAAGCTCATGAAGGACGCCAAGGCCGAAGTCCCAAAGCCTAAGTCTTAGAGCGGACTGCGCCTAGCGAGGCTAATCGCAGCCCGAGCGTAAGAAGCTCTACGAAGAACGCTAAGGCCGAAGTCCCAAAGCTTAAGTCTTAGAGCGGACGGTGCCTAGCGTGGCTAATCGCAGCCGAGCGTAAGAAGCTCACGAAGAACGCCAAGGCCGAAGTCCCAAAGCCTAAGTCTTAGGCGGACAGAGCCTAGCGAGGCCAATTGCAGTCCGAGCGTAAGAGGCTCATGAAGAACGATAAGGCCGAAGTCCCAAAGCCTAAGTCATAGGCGGATGCGCTCAGCGAGGCTAATCGCATGCCCAGCAGTAAGAAGCTCATGAAGAACGCTAAGGCCGAAGTCCCAAAGCCTAAGTCTTAGACGGACTGCGCCTAGCGAGACCAATTGCAGCTCCGCAGCAGACAAAGCTCGCGAAGAACGCTAAGGCCGAAGTCCCAAAGCCTAAGTCTTAGGGCGGACGGTGCCTATCGAGGCCAATCGCAGTGCCGAGCGTAAGAAGCTCATGAAGAACGCTAAGGCCGAAGTCCCAAAGCCTATGTCTTAGAGTGATCGGCGCTTAGCGAGGCCAATTGCAGTCCGAGCGTAAGAAGCTCACGAAGAACGCCAAGGCCGAAGTCCCAAAGCCTAAGTCTTAGGCGGAAGGTGCCGATCGAGGCCAATGCGTGACCGAGCGTAAGAAGCTCACGAAGAACGCTAAGGCCGTAAGTCCCAAAGCCTAAGTGTTAGGAGGATAATGCGCTTAGCGAGGCCAATCGCATGCCCGAGCGAAGAAGCTCATGAAGAACGCTAAGGCCGTAAGTTCCAAAGCCTAAGTCTTAGGGCGATCGGTGCCTAGCGAGGCCAATCGCAGTCCGAACGTAAAAGCTCATGAAGAACGCTAAGGCCGAAGTCCCAAAGCCTAAGTCTTAGGCGGACGGTGCCTAGCGAGGCCAATTGCAGTCGAAGCGTAATAAGCTCATGAAGAACGCCAGGCCGAAGTCCCAAAGCCTAAGTCTTAGAGCGGATAGCGTCTAGCGAGGCCAATCGCAGCCCGAGCGTAAGAGGCTCATGAAGAACGATAAGGCCGAAGTCCCAAAGCCTAAGTCATAGGCGGATCGCGCTTAGCGAGGCTAATCGCAGTGCCGAGCGTAAGAAGCTCATGAAGAACGCTAAGGCCGTAAGTCCCAAAGCCTAAGTCTTAGACGGACTGCGCCTAGCGAGACCAATCGCAGCTCCGCAGCAGACAAAGCTCATGAAGAACGCTAAGGCCGAAGTCCCAAAGCCTAAGTCTTAGAGCGGACTGCGCCTATCGAGGCCAATTGCAGCCGAAAGCGTAAGAAGCTCATGAAGAACGCTAAGGCCGAAGTCCCAAAGCCTTAGTCTTAGGCGGACGCGTTTGAGCGAGGCCAATCGCAGCCCGAGCGTAAGAAGCTCATGAAGAACGCCAAGGCCGAAGTCCCAAAGCCTAAGTGTTAGGCGTGAAGGTGCCGATCGAGGCCAATTGCAGCCGAGCGTAAGAAGCTCTGCGAAGAACGCTAAGGCCGAAGTCCCAAAGCCTAAGTCTTAGGTAGAACGGCGCCTAGCCAGGCCATTGCAGCCCGAGCGTAAGAAGCTCATGAAGAACGCTATGGCCGAAGTTCCAAAGCCTACGTCTTAGGAGGAACGGCGCTTGAAGCGAGGCCAATTGCAGTCCGAGCGTAAGAAGCTCACGAAGAACGCTAAGGCCGAAGTTCCAAAGCCTATGTCTTAGGCGGAATCTGCGCTCACCGAGGCCAATCGCAGTCCGAGCGTAAGAAGCTCACGAAGAACGCTAAGGCCGTAAGTCCCAAAGCCTAAGTCTTAGAGCGGACGGTGCTCAGCGAGGCCAATCGCAGTGCCGACCGTAAGAAGCTCATGAAGAACGCTAAGACCGTAAGTCCCAAAGCCTAAGTCTTAGGCCGGACGGCGCTTAGCGAGACCAATCAGAAGTGGATTCGGCGCTTAAGCGAGGCCAATTGCAGCCCGAGCGTAAGAAGCTCATGAAGAACGCTAAGGCCGAAGTCCCAAAGCTTAAGTCTTAGGCGGACGGTGCCTAGCGAGGCCAATCGAAGCCGAGCAGTACAGGTTAACGAAGAACGCCAAGGCCGAAGTCCCAAAGCCTAAGTCTTAAAGTGATCGGCGCTTAAGCGAGGCCAATTGCAGCCCGAAAGCGTAAGAAGCTCATGAAGAACGATAAGGCCGTAAGTCCCAAAGCCTAAGTCTTAGGCGGACTGCGTCTACGCGAGGCTATTTGCAGCCGAGCGTAAGAAGCTCACGAAGAACGCTAATGCCGTAAGTCCCAAAGGCTAAGTGTTAGAGTGGACGGCGCCAGCGCGGCCAATCGCAGTCCGAAGGTAAGAAGCTCATGAAGAACGCTATGGCCGAAGTTCCAAAGCCTATGTCTTAGGAGGAACGCGTGTCTAGCGAGGCCAATCGCGTGCCCGAGCGTAAGAAGCTCATGAAGAACGCTAAGGCCGAAGTTCCAAAGCCTATGTCTTAGAGTGAACTGCGCTCACCGAGGCCAATCGCAGTCCGAGCGTAAGAAGCTCATGAAGAACGCTATGGCCGAAGTCCCAAAGCCTAAGTCTTAGAGCGGATTCGCGCTAGCGAGGCCAATCGCAGTCCGACCGTAAGAAGCTCTATGAAGAACGCTAAGACCAGAAGTCCTAAAGCCTAAGTCTTAGGCCGGACGGTGCCTATCGAGGCCAATCGCAGTGCCGAGCGTAAGAAGCTCACGAAGAACGCTAAGGCCGTAAGTCCCAAAGCTTAAGTCTTAGAGTGGATCGGCGCTTAGCGAGGCCAATCGCAGTCCGACCAAGAAGCTCATGAAGAACGCTAAGACCGAAGTCCCAAAGCCTTAGTCTTAGGCGGACGGCGTCATCGAGGCCAATTGCAGCCGAGAGCGTAAGAAGCTCATGAAGAACGCTAAGGCCGTAAGTCCCAAAGCTTAGTCTCAGGCTGACGGCGGCCTATCGAGGCCAATCGCAGTCGAAGCGTAAGAAGCTCATGAAGAACGATAGGCCGAAGTCCCAAAGCCTAAGTCTTAGGCGGACGGTGCCTAGCGAGGCTAATTGCAGTCGAGCGTAAGAAGCTCACGAAGAACGCTAAGGCCGAAGTCCCAAAGCCTAAGTGTTAGGTGGAATCGGCGCTAGCGACGCCAATCGCAGTCCGAGCGAAGAAGCTCATGAAGAACGCTATGGCCAGAAGTTCCAAAGCCTATGTCTTAGGAGGAACTGCGCTTAGCGAGGCCAATTGCAGTCCGAAGCGTAGAAGCTCACGAAGAACGCTAAGGCCGAAGTTCCAAAGCCTAAGTCTTAGGCGAATCGGCGCTCACCGAGGCCAATTGCAGTCCGAGCGTAAGAAGCTCACGAAGAACGCTAAGGCCGAAGTCCCAAAGCCTAAGTCTTAGAGCGATCGTGCTCTAGCGAGGCCAATCGCAGTCCGACCGTAAGAAGCTCATGAAGAACGCTAAGACCGAAGTCCCAAAGCCTTAGTCTTAGGCCGGACGGTGCCTAGCGAGACCAATCAGAAGTGGATTTGCGCTCAGCGAGGCCAATTGCAGTGCCCGAGCGTAAGAAGCTCACGAAGAACGCCAAGGCCGAAGTCCCAAAGCCTAAGTCTTAGGCGGACGCGCCTAGCGAGGCCAATTGCAAGCCGAAAGCAAGGCTAACGAAGAACGCCAAGGCCGAAGTCCCAAAGCCTAAGTCTTAGAGCGGATCTGCGCTTAGCGAGGCCAATTGCAGTGCCCGAGCGTAAGAAGCTCATGAAGAACGATGAGCCGAAGCCCAAAGTCTTAAGTGCGGATCTGCGTCTAGCGAGGCTAATTCGCAGCCGAGCGTAAGAAGCTCGCGAAGAACGCTAGGCCGAAGTCCCAAAGCCTAAGTGTTAGGCGGGACGGCGCCTAGCCAGGCCAATTGCAGTGCCCGAAAGCGTAAGGCTCACGAAGAACGCTAGGCCGTAAGTTCCAAAGCCTATGTCTTAGGAGGAACGGTGCTCAGCGAGGCCAATCGCAGCCCGAGCGTAAGAAGCTCACGAAGAACGCTAAGGCCGAAGTTCCAAAGCCTATGTCTTAGGCGAACTGCGCTTACCGAGGCCAACTGCAGTCCGAGCGTAAGAAGCTCACGAAGAACGCTATGGCCGTAAGTCCCAAAGCCTATGTCTTAGAGCGGATCTGCGTCTAGCGAGGCCAATCGCAGCCCGACCGTAAGAAGCTCATGAAGAACGCTAAGACCGTAAGTCCCAAAGCCTTAGTCTTAGGCTGGACGGCTCTATCGAGGCCAATCGCAGCCGAAGCGTAAAAGCTCATGAAGAACGCCAAGGCCGTAAGTCCCAAAGCCTAAGTCCTAGGCGGATCTGCGCTTAGCGAGGCCAATTGCAGTCCGACCGTAAGAAGCTTCATGAAGAACGCTAAGACCGTAAGTCCCAAAGCCTAAGTCTTAGGCCGGACGGCGCCTATCGAGGCCAATCAGCAGCCGAAAGCGTAAGAAGCTCACGAAGAACGCTAAGGCCGTAAGTCCCAAAGCCTTAGTCTTAGGCGGACGGCGCTCATCGAGGCCAATCGCAGCCCGAGCGTAAGAAGCTCATGAAGAACGATAAGGCCGTAAGCCCAAATCCTAAGTCTTAGGGGATCGTGCCTAGCGAGGCTATTTGCAGGCCGAGCAGAAGAAGCTCATGAAGAACGCTAAGGCCAGAAGTCCCAAAGGCTAAGTGTTAGGTGGAACGGCGCCTAGCCCGGCCAATTGCAGGCCTGAGCAGAAGAAGCTCATGAAGAACGCTATGGCCAGAAGTTCCAAAGCCTATGTCTTAGGAGGAACTGCGCTCACCGAGGCCAATCGCAGTGCCGAGCGTAAGAAGCTCATGAAGAACGCTAAGGCCGTAAGTTCCAAAGCCTATGTCTTAGGCGAATCGTGCCTACCGAGGCCAATCGCAGTCCGAGCGTAAGAAGCTCATGAAGAACGCTAAGGCCGTAAGTCCCAAAGCCTATGTCTTAGGCGGATCGCGCTCAGCGAGGCCAATCGGAGTCCGACCGTAAGAAGCTTCACGAAGAACGCTAAGACCGTAAGTCCCAAAGCTTATGTCTTAAGCGGACTGCGTCTAGCGAGACCAATCAGAGGCTGGACGCTCAGCGAGGCCAATCGCAGCCCGAGCGTAAGAAGCTCACGAAGAACGCTAAGGCCGAAGTCCCAAAGCTTAAGTCTTAAGCGGACTGCGCCTAGCGTGGCTAATCAGAAGTCGAGCAGCAGGTTAACTGAAGAACGCCAGGCCGTAAGTCCCAAAGCCTAAGTCTTAGGCCGGACGGCGCTTAGCGAGGCCAATCGCAGCCCGAGCGTAAGAAGCTCGCGAAGAACGATCAGGCCGTAAGCCCAAATCCTAAGCTCATGGCGGACGTGCTCAGCGAGGCTATTCGCAGTCGAGCGTAAGAAGCTCAGCGAAGAACGCTAAGGCCGAAGTCCCAAAGGCTAAGTCGTTAGGTGGACGCGCCAGTGCCTAATCGCAGCTCCGAGCGTAAGAAGCTTCACGATGAACGCTATGGCCGTAAGTTCCAAAGCCTATGTCTTAAGAGGAACGGCGCTTAGCGAGGCCAATCGCAGTCCGAGCGTAAGAAGCTCACGAAGAACGCTAAGGCCGAAGTTCCAAAGCCTATGTCTTAGAGCGAACGGTGCTTACCGAGGCCAATCGCAGCCCGAGCGTAAGAAGCTTCACGAAGAACGCTAAGGCCGTAAGTCCCAAAGCCTAGCGTCTTAGGCGATTTGGCACGAGCGAGGCCAATCGCAGTCCGGAGCGTAAGAAGCTCACGAAGAACGACAAGGCCGAAGTCCCAAAGGCTACGTGTTAGTGGGATTGCGCTCAGCCCGCTAATCGCAGCCCGAGCGTAAGAAGCTCGCGAAGAACGCTATGGCCGTAAGTTCCAAAGCCTATGTCTTAGGAGGAACGGTGCTCAGCGAGGCCAATCGCAGTCCGAGCGTAAGAAGCTCACGAAGAACGCTAAGGCCGAAGTTCCAAAGCCTATGTCTTAGAGCGAATCGGCGCTCACCGAGGCCAATTGCAGCCCGAGCAGTAAGGCTCACGAAGAACGCTATGGCCGTAAGTCCCAAAGCCTATGTCTTAGAGCGGATTCGGCGTTCAGCGAGGCCAATCAGCAGTCCGACCGTAAGAAGCTCATGAAGAACGCCTAAGACCGTAAGTCCTAAAGCCTTAGTCTTAGGCCTGACGGCGCCTAGCGAGACCAATCAGAAGTGGATTCGCGTTTCAGCGAGGCCAATCGCAGCCCGAGCGTAAGAAGCTTCACGAAGAACGCTCATGCCGAAGTCCCAAAGCTTAAGTCTTAGGGCTGACGCGCTTAGCGAGGCCAATCGAAGTCGCAGCGTAGTAGGTTAACGAAGAACGCCAAGGCCGAAGTCCCAAAGCCTAAGTCTTAGCGTGATCTGCGCTTAGCGAGGCTAATCGCAGCCCGAGCGTAAGAAGCTCATGAAGAACGACATAGGCCGTAAGCCCAAATCCTAAGTCTCAAGTGACTGGCGCTTAGCGAGGCTATTTGCAGTCGAGCGTAAGAAGCTCACGAAGAACGCTAACGCCGTAAGTCCCAAAGGCTAAGTGTTAGGTGGATTGCGCCAGCCCTGCCTAATCGCAGCCTCGAGCAGGTAAGCTCACGAAGAACGCTATGGCCGTAAGTTCCAAAGCCTATGTCTTGAGAGGAACTGCGTTCAGCGAGGCCAATCGCATGCCCGAGCGTAAGAAGCTCACGAAGAACGCTTAAGGCCGAAGTTCCAAAGCCTATGTCTTAGGCGAATCTGCGCTCACCGAGGCCAATCGCAGCCCGAAGCGTAAGAAGCTCACGAAGAACGCTATGGCCGTAAGTCCCAAAGCCTACGTCTTAAAGCGGACTGCGTTCAGCGAGGCCAATCGCAGTCCGACCGTAAGAAGCTTCATGAAGAACGCTAAGACCGTAAGTCCTAAAGCCTTAGTCTTAGGCCGGACGGCTCTATCGAGGCCAATCGCAGTGCCGAGCGTAAAAGCTCACGAAGAACGCTAAGGCCGTAAGTCCCAAAGCTTATGTCTTAAGCGGACTCGCTTAGCGAGGCCAATCGCAGTCCGACCGTAAGAAGCTTCATGAAGAACGCTAAGACCAGAAGTCCTAAAGCCTTAGTCTTAGGCCGGACGGTGCCTATCGAGGCCAATTGCAGGCCGAGCAGAAAAAGCTCATGAAGAACGCTAAGGCCAGAAGTCCTAAAGCCTTAGTCTTAGGCCGGACGGTGCCTATCGAGGCCAATCGCAGTCGAGAGCGTAAGAGCTTCGCGAAGAACGATAGGCCGTAAGCCCAAATCCTAAGTCTTAGCGGATTCGCGCTTAGCGAGGCTATTCTGCAGTCGAGCAAGTAAGCTCACGAAGAACGCTAAGGCCGAAGTCCCAAAGGCTAAGTGTTAGGTGGAACTGCGCTCAGCCCGCCAATCGCAGCCCGAGGAGTAAGAGCTCATGAAGAACGCTATGGCCGTAAGTTCCAAAGCCTATGTCTTAGAGGAACGGCGCTTAGCGAGGCCAATCGCAGCCCGAGCGTAAGAAGCTCACGAAGAACGCTTAAGGCCGTAAGTTCCAAAGCCTATGTCTTAGAGCGAATCTGCGCTCACCGAGGCCAATCGCAGTCCGAGCGTAAGAAGCTCATGAAGAACGCTAAGGCCGTAAGTCCCAAAGCCTATGTCTTAAAGCGGATTTGCGCTCAGCGAGGCCAATCGCAGTCCGACCGTAAGAAGCTCATGAAGAACGCTAAGACCGTAAGTCCCAAAGCCTTAGTCTTAGGCTGACGCGCTTAGCGAGACCAATCAGAAGTGGATTCGCGTCTAGCGAGGCCAATCGCAGTCCGAGCGTAAGAGTTCACGAAGAACGCTAAGGCCGTAAGTCCCAAAGCTTAAGTCTTAGGCGGACTGCGCTTAGCGAGGCCAATTGTAAGCCGAGCGTACAGGTTAATGAAGAACGCCAAGGCCGAAGTCCCAAAGCCTAAGTCTTAGAGTGGATCTGCGTCTAGCGAGGCCAATCGCAGTCCGAGCGTAAGAAGCTCACGAAGAACGAGCAGGCCGTAAGCCCAAATCCTAAGTCTTGGCGGACTGCGTCTAGCGAGGCTATTTGCAGTGCCGAGCGTAAGAAGCTTCACGAAGAACGCTAGCGCCGAAGTCCCAAAGGCTAAGTGTTAGCGGGATTGCGCCAGCCCTGCCAATCGCAGCCCGAGCAGTAAGGCTCACGAAGAACGCTATGGCCGTAAGTTCCAAAGCCTATGTCTTAGGAGGAACGGCGTTCAGCGAGGCCAATCGCAGCCCGAGCGTAAGAAGCTCACGAAGAACGCTAAGGCCGAAGTTCCAAAGCCTATGTCTTAGGCGGAATCGGCGCCTACCGAGGCCAATCGCAGTCCGAAGCGTAAGAAGTCATCGAAGAACGCTATGGCCGTAAGTCCCAAAGCCTACGTCTTAGAGTGGATCTGCGTCTAGCGAGGCCAATCGCAGTCCGACCGTAAGAAGCTCACGAAGAACGCTAAGACCGTAAGTCCCAAAGCCTTAGTCTTAGGCCGGACGGCGGCCTATCGAGGCCAATCGCAGCCGAGCGTAAAAGCTCACGAAGAACGCCAAGGCCGAAGTCCCAAAGCTTAAGTCCTAGTGGATCTGCGTCTAGCGAGGCCAATCGCAGTCCGACCGTAAGAAGCTCATGAAGAACGCTAAGACCAGAAGTCCTAAAGCCTTAGTCTTAGGCCGGACGGTGCCTATCGAGGCCAATCGCAGTCGAGCGTAAAAGCTCATGAAGAACGCTAAGGCCGAAGTCCCAAAGCCTTAGTCTTAGGTCGGACGGCGGCCTATCGAGGCCAATCAGCAGCCCAGCAGTAAGAAGCTCACGAAGAACGATAGCGCCGTAAGCCCAAATCCTAAGTCTTAGGTGATCGGCGCTTAGCGAGGCTATTCGGCAGTCGAGCGTAAGAAGCTCACGAAGAACGCTAAGGCCGTAAGTCCCAAAGCGCTAAGTGTTAGGTGGAACTGCGCCAGCCCGGCTAATTGCAGTGCCCGAAAGCAAGAAGCTCATGAAGAACGCTATGGCCGTAAGTTCCAAAGCCTATGTCTTAGAGGAACGGTGCTCACCGAGGCCAATCGCAGTCCGAGCGTAAGAAGCTCACGAAGAACGCTAAGGCCGAAGTTCCAAAGCCTATGTCTTAGGCTGAATCTGCGCTCACCGAGGCCAATCGCAGTCCCGAGCGTAAGAAGCTCACGAAGAACGCTAAGGCCGTAAGTCCCAAAGCCTATGTCTTAGCGCGGATTCGCGTCTAGCGAGGCCAATCGGAGGTCCGACCGTAAGAAGCTCACGAAGAACGCTAAGACCGTAAGTCCCTAAAGCTTATGTCTTAGCTGGATTCGCGCCTAGCGAGACCAATCGTAGGCGGATTGCGTCTAGCGAGGCCAATTGCAGCCCGAGCGTAAGAAGCTTCACGAAGAACGCTAAGGCCGAAGTCCCAAAGCTTAAGTCTTAGGCGATCGTGCCTAGCGAGGCCAATCAGTAGCCGAGCAGTACAGGTTAACGAAGAACGCTAAGGCCGTAAGTCCCAAAGCCTAAGTCTTAGGTCGGACGGCGTCTAGCGAGGCTAATCGCAGTCCGAAGCGTAAGAAGCTCACGAAGAACGATAAGGCCGTAAGCCCAAATCCTAAGTCTTAGGCGGATCGCGTCTAGCGAGGCTATTTGCAGCCGAAGCGTAAGAGCTCACGAAGAACGCTAAGGCCGAAGTCCCAAAGGCTAAGTGTTAGTGTGACGGCGCCAGCCATACTAATCGCATGCCCGAAGCAGAAGCTCACGATGAACGCTATGGCCGTAAGTTCCAAAGCCTATGTCTTAAGAGGAACTATGCGCTCAGCGAGGCCAATCGCAGCCCGAGCGTAAGAAGCTTCACGAAGAACGCTAAGGCCGTAAGTTCCAAAGCCTATGTCTTAGGCGGAATCTGCGCTCACCGAGGCCAATCTGCAGCCCGAGCGTAAGAAGCTCACGAAGAACGCTTAAGGCCGTAAGTCCCAAAGCTTGCGTCTTAAAGTGACTTGCGCTTAGCGAGGCCAATCGGCAGCCCGAGCGGTAAGAAGCTCACGAAGAACGATAAGGCCGTAAGTCCCAAAGGCTACGTGTTAGGTGGACGGCGCTTCAGCCCGGCCAATCGCAGTGCTCGAAGCGTAAGAAGCTCACGAAGAACGCTATGGCCGTAAGTTCCAAAGCCTATGTCTTAGAGGAACTGCGGCTCAGCGAGGCCAATCGCAGTCCGAGCGTAAGAAGCTCACGAAGAACGCTAAGGCCGTAAGTTCCAAAGCCTATGTCTTAGAGCGAACGGTGCCTACCGAGGCCAATCGCAGTCCGAGCGTAAGAAGCTTCACGAAGAACGCCATGGCCGTAAGTCCCAAAGCCTATGTCTTAGGCGGACTGCGCTTAGCGAGGCCAATTGCAGGTCCGACCGTAAGAAGCTCACGAAGAACGCTAAGACCGTAAGTCCCAAAGCCTTAGTCTTAGGCCTGACGGCGCCTATCGAGGCCAATCAGCAGTCGAGCGTAAAAGCTCACGAAGAACGCTAAGGCCGTAAGTCCCAAAGCTTACGTCCTAGGCGGACTGCGCCTAGCGAGGCCAATCGCAGTCCGACCGTAAGAAGCCTACGAAGAACGCGTCAGACCGTAAGTCCCAAAGCCTTAGTCTTAGGTCTGACGGCGCTCATCGAGGCCAATCGCAGTCCGAGCGTAAAAGCTCACGAAGAACGCTAAGGCCGTAAGTCCCAAAGCCTAAGTCTTAGGCCGGACGGCGCCTATCGAGGCCAATCGCAGCCCGAGTAAGTAAGCTCATGAAGAACGATAAGGCCGTAAGTCCCAAATCCTAAGTCTCAGTGGACGGTGCTTAGCGAGGCTATTCGCAGTGCCGAGCGTAAGAAGCTCACGAAGAACGCTAAGGCCGTAAGTCCCAAAGGCTAAGTGTTAGTGGAACGCTGCCAGCCGGCCAATCGCAGCCCGAGCGTAAGAAGCTCAGCAGAAGTTCCAAAGCCTATGTCTTAGGCGAACTGTGCCTACCGAGGCCAATCGCAGTCCGAGCGTAAGAAGCTCATGAAGAACGCTAAGGCCGAAGTCCCAAAGCCTATGTCTTAGAGCGGACGGTGCTTAGCGAGGCCAATTGCAGTCCGAGCGTAAGAAGCTCACGAAGAACGATAAGGCCGAAGTCCCAAAGGCTACGTGTTAGGTGGATCGCGCTTAGCCCGGCCAATCGCAGTGCCCGAGCGTAAGAAGCTCACGAAGAACGCTATGGCCGAAGTTCCAAAGCCTAAGTCTTAGAGGAACGGCGTTCAGCGAGGCCAATCAGCAGCCCGAGCGTAAGAAGCTCACGAAGAACGCTAAGGCCGAAGTTCCAAAGCCTATGTCTTAGAGCGGAACTGCGCTTAGCGAGGCCAATCGCAGTCCGAGCGTAAGAGGCTTACGAAGAACGATAAGGCCGAAGTCCCAAAGCCTAAGTCTTAGGCGGACTGCGCTTAGCGAGGCTAATCGCAGGCCGAGCGTAGAAGCTCACGATGAACGCTAAGGCCGTAAGTCCCAAAGCCTAAGTCTTAGACGGACTGGCACTCAGCGAGACCAATCGCAGCTCCTAGCAGAAAAGCTCACGAAGAACGCTAAGCCTGAAGTCCCAAAGCCTAAGTCTTACGCGGACTGGCGCTCAGCGAGGCCAATCGCAGCCGAGCGTAAAAGCTCACGAAGCACGCTAACGCTAAGTCCCAAAGGCTATGTCTCAAAGCGGACTGGCGCTCAGCGAGGCCAATCGCAGTCCGACCGTAAGAAGCTTCACGAAGAACGCTTAGGCCGTAAGTCCCAAAGCCTAAGTCTTAGGCCGGACGGCGTCTATCGAGGCCAATCGCAGTCGAAGCGTAAAAGCTCATGAAGCACGCTTAAGGCCGAAGTCCCAAAGCCTAAGTCTTAGGCGGATTGCGTTCAGCGAGGCCAATTTCAGCCGGAGCGTAATAAGCTCACGAAGAACGCTAACGCCGTAAGTCCCAAAGGCCAAGTCTTAAGCGTGATCTGCGCTTAGCGAGGCCTATTACAGCCCGAGCGTAAGAAGCTCATTAAGAACCTTAAGGCCGAAGTCCCAAAGCCTAAGTCTTAGGCGTGAAGCGTGCCTATCGTGGCCAATCGCAGTCGAGCAGAGAAAGCTCACGAAGCACGCTTAACGCCGTAAGTCCAAAAGCCTTAGTCTTAGGCCGGACGGCGCCTATCGAGGCCAATCAGCAGCCGAGCGTAAGAAGCTTCACGAAGAACGCTATCGCCGAAGTCCCAAGGCCTAAGTCTTAAAGCGGATTCGCGCTCAGCGAGGCCAATCGCAGTCGAAAGCGTAAGGCTTCACGAAGAACGCTAAGGCCGTAAGTCCCAAAGCGCTAAGTGTTAGCGGATCGGCGCTCAGCCCGGCCAATCGCAGCCCGAGCGTAAGAGGCTCACGAAGAACGCTAAGGCCGAAGTTCCAAAGCCTATGTCTTAGGCGGATTTGCGTCAGCGAGGCCAATTGGCAGCCCGAGCGTGAAGCTCATGAAGAACGCCAGGCCGTAAGTCCCAAAGCCTATGTCTTAGAGCGGATTGCGCTCAGCGAGGCCAATTGCAGTGCCGAGCGTAGAAGCTCATGAAGAACACTAAGGCCGAAGTCCCAAAGCCTAAGTCTTAGAGCGGACTCGCGTTCAGCGAGGCTAATCGCAGCCGAGCGTAAGAAGCTCATGAAGAACGCCAAGGCCGAAGTCCTAAAGCCTAAGTCTTAGGCGTGACAAAGGTTTCAGCGAGGCCAATGCAAGTCCGAGCGTAAGAGGCTCATGAAGAACGATAGGCCGTAAGTCCCAAAGCCTAAGTCTTAGGCGGATCGTGCCTAGCGAGGCTAATCGCAGCCGAGCGTAAGAAGCTCACGATGAACGCTAAGGCCGTAAGTCCCAAAGCCTAAGTCTTAGACGGACGGTGATTCAGCGAGACCAATCAGCTCCCTCAGCAGTAAAAGCTCACGAAGAACGCTAAGCCTGAAGTCCCAAAGCCTAAGTCTTAGTCGGACTGCGCTCAGCGAGGCCAATCGCAGCCGAGCGGTAAAAGCTCACGAGCACGCTAACGCCGAAGTCCCAAAGCGCTAAGTCTTAGAGCGGATTCGCGCTCAGCGAGGCCAATCGCAGTCCGACCGTAAGAAGCTCACGAAGAACGCTAAGGCCGAAGTCCCAAAGCCTAAGTCTTAGGCCGGACGGCGCCTATCGAGGCCAATCGCAGCCGAGCGTAAGAAGCTCACGAAGAACGCTAAGGCCGAAGTCCCAAAGCCTACGTCTTAGAGTGACTGCGCTTAGCGAGGCCAATTGCAGTGCCGAGCGTAAGAAGCTCATGAAGAACGCTAAGGCCGAAGTCCCAAAGCCTAAGTCGTTAGGCGGAAGGTGCCGACGAGGCCAATCTGCAGCCGAGCGTAAAAGCTCACGAAGAACGCTAACGCCGTAAGTCCCAAAGGCTAAGTCTTAGGCGGATCGCGCTTAGCGAGGCCAATCGCAGTCCGACCGTAAGAAGCTCATGAAGAACGCTAAGACCGTAAGTCCCAAAGCCTTAGTCTTAGGCCGGACGGCGCCTATCGAGGCCAATCGCAGCCGAAGCGTAAAAGCTCACGAAGAACGCTAAGGCCGTAAGTCCCAAAGCTTATGTCTTAGAGCGGACTGCGCCTACGAGACCAATCAGAAGTGGATCGCGCTTAGCGAGGCCAATTGCAGCCCGAGCGTAAGAAGCTCATGAAGAACGCTAAGGCCGCAAGTCCCAAAGCTTAAGTCTTAGAGCGGATCGGCGCTTAGCGAGGCCAATTGCAAGCCGAAAGCGTATAAGCTCACGAATAACACCAAGGCCGAAGTCCCAAAGCCTAAGTCTTAGAGCGGACTGCGCTTAGCGAGGCCAATTTCGTGCCCGAGCGTAAGAAGCTCATGAAGAACGATAAGGCCGAAGGCCCAAAGCCTAAGTCTTAGGCGGATCGCGTCTAGCGAGGCTATTTGCAGCCGAGCGTAAGAAGCTCAGCGAAGAACGCTAGGCCGTAAGTCCCAAAGGCTAAGTGTTAGTGGACGCGCTGTCACGCGCTAATCGCAGCCCGAGCAGGTAAGGTTTCACGAAGAACGCTATGGCCGTAAGTTCCAAAGCCTAAGTCTTAGGAGGAACGGTGCTCAGCGAGGCCAATCGCAGCCCGAGCGTAAGAAGCTCACGAAGAACGCTTAAGGCCGTAAGTTCCAAAGCCTATGTCTTAGGAGGAACTGCGTCTAGCGAGGCCAATTGCAGTCGAGCGGTAAGAGGCTTATGAAGAACGATAAGGCCGAAGTCCCAATGCCTAAGTCTTAGGCGTGACTGTGCCTAGCGAGGCTAATCGCAGTCGAGCGTAAGAAGCTTCACGATGAACGCTAAGGCCGAAGTTCCAAAGCCTAAGTCTTAGACGGACTTGCACTTAGCGAGACCAATCGCAGCTCCGCAGCGTAAAAGCTCATGAAGAACGCTAAGCCTGAAGTCCCAAAGCCTAAGTCTTAGAGTGATCTGCGCTCAGCGAGGCCAATCGCAGCCGAAGCGTAAAAGCTCACGAAGCACGCTAACGCCGAAGTCCCAAAGGCTATGTCTTAAAGCGGATCGCGTCTCAGCGAGGCCAATCGCAGTCCGACCGTAAGAAGCTCATGAAGAACGCTTAGGCCGAAGTCCCAAAGCCTAAGTCTTAGGCCGGACGGCGTCTATCGAGGCCAATCGCAGCCGAGCGTAAAAGCTCACGAAGCACGCTAAGGCCGTAAGTCCCAAAGCCTAAGTCTTAGCGGATTGGCACTCGGCGAGGCCAATTTCGAGCCGGAGCGAATAAGCTCACGAAGAACGCTAACGCCAAGTCCCAAAGCGCCAAGTCTTAAGCGTGATTTGCGTCTAGCGAGGCCTATTACAGGCCCGAGCAGAAGAAGCTCATTAAGAACCTTAAGGCCAGAAGTCCCAAAGCCTAAGTCTTAGGCAGGAAGGTGCCTATCGTGGCCAATTGCAGGCCGAGCAGAGAAAGCTCATGAAGTACGCTAACGCCAGAAGTCCAAAAGCCTTAGTCTTAGGCCGGACGGTGCCTATCGAGGCCAATTGCAGGCCGAGCAGAAGAAGCTCATGAAGAATGCTATCGCCAGAAGTCCCAAGGCCTAAGTCTTAGGCGGACTGCGCCTAGCGAGGCTAATCGCAGTCGAGCGTAAGAAGCTCATGAAGAACGCTAAGGCCGTAAGTCCCAAAGGCTAAGTGTTAGTGGGACGGCGTCTAGCCCGGCCAATCGCAGCTCCGAGCGTAAGAGGCTCACGAAGAACCCTAAGGCCGCAAGTCCCAAAGCTTAAGTCTTAGAGTGACTGCGCTTAGCGAGGCCAATCGCAGTCGAAAGCGTAATAAGCTCATGAATAACGCCAAGGCCGAAGTCCCAAAGCCTAAGTCTTAGGCGGGATTTGCCTAGCGAGGCCAATCGCAGCCCGAGCGTAAGAAGCTCACGAAGAACGATAAGGCCGAAGTGCCCAAAGCCTAAGTCTCAGTGATGACTGCGCTTAGCGAGGCTATTCGCAGCCGAAGCGTAAGAAGCTCATGAAGAACGCTAAGGCCGAAGTCCCAAAGGCTAAGTCTTAGGTAGGACTGGCGCCTAGCCACCAATCGCAGTGCCCGAGCGTAAGAGCTCATGAAGAACGCTATGGCCGAAGTTCCAAAGCCTATGTCTTAGGAGGAACTGCTTCAGCGAGGCCAATCGCAGCCCGAGCGTAAGAAGCTCATGAAGAACGCTAAGGCCGTAAGTTCCAAAGCCTAAGTCTTAGAGGAACTGCGTTTAACGAGGCCAATCGCAGTCGAAGCGTAAGAGGCTTATGAAGAACGATAAGGCCGAAGTCCCAATGCCTAAGTCTTAAGCGGACGGTGCCTAGCGAGGCTAATCGCAGTGCCGAGCGTAAGAAGCTCACGATGAACGCTAAGGCCGTAAGTTCCAAAGCCTAAGTCTTAGACGGATCGGTACCTAGCGAGACCAATCAGCAGCCTCAGCAGAAAAGCTCACGAAGAACGCTAAGCCTGAAGTCCCAAAGCCTAAGTCTTAGAGCGGACTCGCGTCTAGCGAGGCCAATCGCAGTCGAGCGTAAAAGCTCATGAAGCACGCTAACGCTAAGTCCCAAAGGCTATGTCTTAGAGCGGATTCGCGCTCAGCGAGGCCAATCGCAGTCCGACCGTAAGAAGCTCATGAAGAACGCTTAGGCCGAAGTCCCAAAGCCTAAGTCTTAGGCCGGACGTGCCTATCGAGGCCAATCGCAGCCGAGCGTAAAAGCTCATGAAGCACGCTAAGGCCGTAAGTCCCAAAGCCTAAGTCTTAGGCGGATTCGTGCTCGAGCGAGGCCAATTTCAGCCGGAGCGTAATAAGCTCACGAAGAACGCTAACGCCGAAGTCCCAAAGCCTAAGTCTTAGGCGGATCTGCGTCTAGCGAGGCCTACTTACAGCCCGAGCGTAAGAAGCTCATTAAGAACCTTAAGGCCGAAGTCCCAAAGCCTAAGTCTTAGTGCGGACGCGTGCCTATCGAGGCCAATCAGCAGGCCGAGCGCAGAAAGCTCATGAAGCACGCTAACGCCGTAAGTCCAAAAGCCTTAGTCTTAGGCCGGACGGCGCCTATCGAGGCCAATCGCAGTCCGAGCGTAAGAAGCTTCACGAAGAATGCTATCGCCGAAGTCCCAAGGCCTAAGTCTTAGCGTGACTTGCGCTCAGCGAGGCCAATCGCAGTCGAGCAGGTAAGCTCACGAAGAACGCTAAGGCCGTAAGTCCCAAAGCGCTAGTTGTGGGACGGTGCTCAGCGAGGCCAATCGCAGTCCGAGCGTAAGAGGCTCATGAAGAACGCTAAGGCCGAAGTTCCAAAGCCTAAGTCTTAGGCGTGACTGCGCTCAGCGAGGCCAATTGCAGTCCGAGCGTAAGAAGCTCACGAAGAACGCTAAGGCCGTAAGTCCCAAAGCCTATGTCTTAGAGCGGATCTGCGCTTAGCGAGGCCAATTGCAGTCCGAGCGTAAGAAGCTCATGAAGAACACTAAGGCCGAAGTCCTAAAGCCTAAGTCTGAAGCGGACTGCGCCTAGCGTGGCTAATCGCAAGCCGAGCAAGAAGCTTCACGAAGAACGCCAAGGCCGAAGTCCCAAAGCCTAAGTCTTAGGCGGACAGTGCTTAGCGAGGCCAATTGCAAGCCCGAGCGTAAGAGGCTCATGAAGAACGATAAGGCCGGAAGTCCCAAAGCCTAAGTCTTAGGCGTGATCGCGTTTCAGCGAGGCTAATTGCAGCCGAGCGTAAGAAGCTCATGAAGAACGCTAAGGCCGAAGTCCCAAAGGCTAAGTCTTAGAGCGGATCTGCGTTCAGCGAGGCCAATCGCAGTCCGACCGTAAGAAGCTCATGAAGAACGCTTAGGCCGTAAGTCCCAAAGCCTAAGTCTTAGGCCGGACGGCGCTTATCGAGGCCAATTACAGCCGAAGCGTAAAGCTCATGAAGCACGCTAAGGCCGAAGTCCCAAAGCCTAAGTCTCAGGCGGATCTGCGCCGAGCGAGGCCAATTTCAGCCGGAGCGTAATAAGCTCACGAAGAACGCTAACGCCGAAGTCCCAAAGCGCTAAGTCTTAGGCGGATCGCGTCTAGCGAGGCCTATTACAGTCGAAAGCGTAAGAAGCTCAGCGAAGAACGCTAAGGCCGTAAGTCCCAAAGCGCTAAGTCGTTAGGCGGATTGCGCTCAGCCCGGCCAATCGCAGCCCGAGCGTAAGAGGCTCACGAAGAACGCTAAGGCCGAAGTTCCAAAGCCTACGTCTTAGAGCGGATCGCGTCTAGCGAGGCCAATCGCAGTCCGAGCGTAAGAAGCTCACGAAGAACGCTAGGCTGAAGTCCCAAAGCCTATGTCTTAGAGCGGATCGCGCTTAGCGAGGCCAATCGCAGCCCGAGCGTAAGAAGCTCACGAAGAACACTAAGGCCGAAGTCCCAAAGCCTAAGTCTTAAGCGGATCGGCGTCTAGCGAGGCCAATCGCAGCCGAAGCGTAAGAAGCTCATGAAGAACGCCAAGGCCGAAGTCCCAAAGCCTAAGTCTTAGGCGGATACGGTCTCAGCGAGGCCAATCGCAGCCCGAAGCGTAAGAGGCTCATGAAGAACGATAAGGCCGAAGTCCCAAAGCCTAAGTCTTAGAGTGGATTCGCGCTTAGCGAGGCTAATCGCGCGCCGAGCGTAAGAAGCTTCACGATGAACGCTAAGGCCGTAAGTCCCAAAGCCTAAGTCTTAGACGGATCGGCACTCAGCGAGACCAATTGCAGCCTCGAGCGTAAAAGCTCACGAAGAACGCTAAGCCTGAAGTCCCAAAGCCTAAGTCTTAGTCGGACTGCGCTTCAGCGAGGCCAATCGGCAGTCGAGCGTAAAAGCTTCATGAAGAACGCTAACGCTGAAGTCCCAAAGCCTAAGTCTTAGGCGGATTCGCGCTTAGCGAGGCCAATCGCAGTCCGACCGTAAGAAGCTCATGAAGAACGCTAAGGCCGTAAGTCCCAAAGCCTAAGTCTTAGGCCGGACGGCGGCTTATCGAGGCCAATCGCAGCCGATCGTAAAAGCTCATGAAGCACGCTAAGGCCGAAGTCCCAAAGCCTAAGTCTTAGAGTGGACTGCGCTCGGCGAGGCCAATTTCGTGCCGAGCGTAATAAGCTCACGAAGAACGCTAACGCCGAAGTCCCAAAGCCTAAGTCTTAGAGTGGATCTGCGTTTAGCGAGGCCTATTACAGCCCGAGCGTAAGAAGCTCATTAAGAACGCTAAGGCCGAAGTCCCAAAGCCTAAGTCTTAGGCGGAAGCGTGCCTATCGAGGCCAATCGCAGCCGAGCAGTAGAAAGCTCATGAAGCACGCTAACGCCGAAGTCCCAAAGCCTAAGTCTTAGGTCGGACGGCGCCTATCGAGGCCAATCGCAGCCGAGCGTAAGAAGCTCATGAAGAATGCTATCGCCGAAGTCCCAAGGCCTAAGTCTTAGAGCGGACTGCGCTTAGCGAGGCCAATCGCAGCCGAAAGCGTAAGAAGCTTCACGAAGAACGCTAAGGCCGTAAGTCCCAAAGGCTAAGTCTTAGGCGGATTCGCGTTTAGCCAGGCCAATCGCAGTCCGAGCGTAAGAAGCTTCATGAAGAACGATAAGGCCGAAGTCCCAAAGCCTAAGTCTTAGAGCGGACTGGCGTTTAGCGAGGCCAATCGCAGCCGAAAGCGTAAGAAGCTCATGAAGAACGCTAAGGCCGTAAGTCCCAAAGCGCTAAGTCTTAGAGGGATCGGCGTCTAGCCCGGCCAATCGCAGTGCCGAGCGTAAGAGCTCACGAAGAACGATAAGGCCGAAGTCCCAAAGCCTAAGTCTTAGAGTGGATCGCGCTTAGCGAGGCCAATTTCGTGCCGAAAGCGTAAGAAGCTTCACGAAGAACGACAAGGCCGTAAGTCCCAAGGCCTAAGTCTTAAGCGGATTCGCGCTTAGCGAGGCCAATCGCAGTCGAGCGTAAGAAGCTTCACGAAGAACGCTAAGGCCGAAGTCCCAAAGCCTAAGTCTTAGAGGGACGGTGCTTAGCGAGGCCAATTGCAGCCGAAAGCGTAAGAAGCTCGCGAAGAACGCTAAGGCCGTAAGTCCCAAAGCCTAAGTCTTAGGAGGATGCGTGCCTAGCCAGGCTAATCGCAGCCCGAGCGTAAGAAGCTCATGAAGAACGCTAAGGCCGAAGTCCCAAAGCCTAAGTCTTAGAGCGGATCGGCGCTCAGCGAGGCCAATTCGCAGCCGAGCGTAAGAAGCTCATGAAGAACGCTAAGGCCGTAAGTCTCAAAGCTTAAGTCTTAGGCGGATCGGCGCTTATCGAGGCCAATCGCAAGCCGAAAGCGTAAGAAGCTCACGAAGAACGCCAAGGCCGAAGTTCCAAAGCCTAAGTCTTAGAGCGGATAGCGCTTAGCGAGGCCAATTGCAGCCCGAGCGTAAGAGGCTCATGAAGAACGATAAGGCCGAAGTCCCAAAGCCTAAGTCTTAGAGCGGACTGGTGCTTAGCGAGGCTAATCGCAGCCGAAGCGTAAGAAGCTCACGAAGAACGCTATGACGTAAGTCCCAAAGCCTAAGTCTTAGACGGACGATGCGTCTAGCGAGACCAATTGCAGCTCCAGCGTAAAAGCTCACGAAGAACGCTAAGGCTGAAGTCCCAAAGCCTAAGTCTTAGACGGACTTGCACTCATCGAGGCCAATTACAGTGCCGAGCGTAAGAAGCTCATGAAGAACGCTAAGGCACGAAATCCCAAAGCCTAAGTCTTACGCGGACTGGCGCTTCAGCGAGGCCTATCGCAGTCGAGCAAGTAAGCTCACGAAGAACGCTAAGGCCGAAGTCCCAAAGCGCTAAGTCTTAGAGCGGACTGCGTTCAGCGAGGCCAATCGCAGCCGAGCGTAAAAGCTCACGAAGCACGCTAACGCTGAAGTCCCAAAGGCTAAGTCTTAGAGCGATCGGCATAGCGAGGCCTATTACAGTCCGACCGTAAGAAGCTCACGAAGAACGCTAAGGCCGAAGTCCCAAAGCCTAAGTCTTAGGCGGATCGGCGCTTAGCGAGGCCAATCGCAGCCCGAAAGCGTAAGAAGCTTCACGAAGAACGCTAAGGCCGCAAGTCCCAAAGCCTAAGTCTTAGAGCGGATTCGCGTCTAGCGAGGCCAATCGCAGGCCGAAAGCGTAAGGCTCATGAAGAACGCTAAGGCCGAAGTCCCAAAGCCTAAGTCTTAGGCGGACGAGACTCAGCCGAGGCCAATTGCAGTCCGAACGTAAGAAGCTTCATGAAGAACGCTAAGGCCGAAGTCCCAAAGCCTAAGTCTTAGAGCGGATCGCGTCTAGCGAGGCTAATCGCAGTCGAGCGTAAGAAGCTCATGAAGAACGCCAAGGCCGAAGTCGTAATGCCTAAGTCTTAGGCGGATGACGGCTTAGCGAGGCCAATTGCAGTCCGAGCGTAAGAGGCTCACGAAGAACGATAAGGCCGAAGTCCCAAAGCCTAAGTCTTAGAGCGGACGTGCGCTTAGCGAGGCTAATTAGTAGCCGAGCGTAAGAAGCTCACGAAGAACGCTAAGGCCGTAAGTCCCAAAGCCTAAGTCTTAGACGGACGGTGCCTAGCGAGACCAATTGCAGCTCCTGAGCAGACAAAGCTCACGAAGAACGCTAAGGCTGAAGTCCCAAAGCCTAAGTCTTAGGTGGACGGCGTCTATCGAGGCCAATTACAGTCGAGCGGTAAGAAGCTTCACGAAGAACGCTAAGGCATGAAATCCCAAAGCCTAAGTCTTACGCGGATCGGCGCTTAGCAAGGCCAATTGCAGCCGAAAGCGTAAGAAGCTTCATGAAGAACGCTAAGGCCGAAAGTCCCAAAGCCTAAGTCTTAGGCGGATACAGCGTCTAGCGAGGCCAATTGCAGTCCGAAGCGTAAGAAGCTCATGACGAACGCTAACGCCGAAGTCCCAAAGCCTAAGTCTTAGCGTGATTTGCGCTCAGCGAGGCCTATTACAGCCCGAGCGTAAGAGGCTCACGAAGAACGACTAAGGCCGAAGTCCCAAAGCCTAAGTCTTAGGCGTGACTGCGTCTAGCGAGACCAATCGCAGCCGACCGTAAGAAGCTTCATGAAGAACGCTAAGGCCGAAGTCCCAAAGCTTAAGTCTTAGGCGTGACTGCGCTTAGCGAGGCCAATCGCAGTGCCGAAGCGTAAGGCTTCACGAAGAACGCCAACGCCGTAAGTCCCAAAGCTTAAGTCTTAGGCGGATAGCGTCTAGCCGAGGCCAATCGCAGTCCGAGCGTAAGAGGCTCACGAAGAACGATAAGGCCGGAAGTCCCAAAGCCTAAGTCTTAGAGCGGATCTGCATTCGAGCGAGGCCAATTTCGTGCCCGAAGCGTAAGAGCTCACGAAGAACGCTAACGCCGTAAGTCCCAAAGCTTATGTCTTAGAGCGGACTGCGCTCAGCGAGACCAATCGCAGTCGAGCGTAAGAAGCTCATGAAGAACGCTAACGCCGAAGTCCCAAAGCCTAAGTCTTAGAGTGGACTTGCGCTCAGCAAGGCCTATTACAGTCCGAGCGTAAGAAGCTCATAAAGAACGCCAAGGCCGAAGTCCAAAAGCCTAAGTCTTAGGCGGATAAGGCTTGAGCGAGGCCAATTGCAGTCCGAGCGTAAGAGGCTCATGAAGAACGATAAGGCCGAAGTCCCAAAGCCTAAGTCTTAGGCGGATCGGCGCTCAGCGAGGCTAATCAGAGGCCGAGCGTAAGAAGCTTCATGAAGAACGCTAGGCCGTAAGTACCAAAGCCTAAGTCTTAGACGGATGGTGCTTAGCGAGACCAATCGCAGCTCCGTAGCAGATAAAGCTCACGAAGAACGCTAAGGCTGAAGTCCGAAAGCCTAAGTCTTACACGGACTTGCGCTCAGCGAGGCCAATTGCAGTGCCGAAGCGTAAGAGCTTCATGAAGAACGCCAGCCGAAAGTCCCAAAGCCTAAGTCTTAGGCGGATAGTGCTTCAGCGAGGCCAATCGCAGTGTCGAGCGTAAGAAGCTCATGAAGCGACGCTAACGCTCAAGTCCCAAAGCCTAAGTCTTAGGCGTGACTGCGCTCAGCGAGGCCTATTACAGCCCGAGCGTAAGAGGCTCACGAAGAACACTAAGGCCGAAGTCCCAAAGCTTATGTCTTAGGCGGACTGCGCCTAGCGAGACCAATCGCAGTCCGAAGCGTAAGAAGCTCATGAAGAACGCTAACGCCGAAGTCCCAAAGCCTAAGTCTTAGAGTGATTTGCGCTCAGCAAGGCCTATTACAGTCCGAGCGTAAGAAGCTTCATGAAGAACGCCAAGGCCGAAGTCCCAAAGCCTAAGTCTTAGGCGGATAAGCGTCTAGCGAGGCCAATCGCAGTCCGAGCGTAAGAAGCTCATGAAGAACGATAAGGCCGAAGTCCCAAAGCCTAAGTCTTAGAGTGGATCTGCGCTCAGCGAGGCTAATCAGCAGTCGCAGCGTAAGAAGTCTGCCGAAGAACGCTAAGGCCGTAAGTCCCAAAGCCTAAGTCTTAGACGGATGGTGCCTCAGCGAGACCAATCAGCTGCCGCAGCGATAAAGCTCACGAAGAACGCCAAGGCTGAAGTCCCAAAGCCTAAGTCTTAGAGCGGATACGGCTTATCGAGGCCAATTGCAGCCCGAGCGTAAGAGGCTCATGAAGAACGATAAGGCCGTAAGTCCCAAAGCCTAACTCTTAGGCGGATACAGTGCTTAGCGAGGCCAATTGCAAGCCCGAGCAGAAGAGGCTCATGAAGAACGACAAGGCCGAAGTCCCAAAGCCTAAGTCTTAGGTGGACTGCGCTCAGCGAGGCTAATCGCAGTGTCGAAGCGTAAGAAGCTTCGCGAAGAACGCTAAGGCCGAAGTTCCAAAGCCTAAGTCTTAGAGCGGATCTGCGCTCAGCGAGGCCAATCGCAGTCCGAGCGTAAGAAGCTCACGAAGAACGCTAAGCTAGAAGTCCCAAAGCTAAAGTCTTAAGCGGACTGCGCTCTAGCGAGGCCAATTGCAGTCGAAAGCGTAAGCATCATGAAGAACGCCAAAGCCATAACTCCCAAAGCCTAAGTCTTAAAGCGGACAGTGCCTATCGAGGCCAATTGCAGTCCGAGCGTAAGAGGCTCATGAAGAACGATAAGGCCGAAGTCCCAAAGCCTAAGTCTTAGAGCGGATCGTGCCTAGCGAGGCCAATTTCAGCCCGAGCGTAAGAAGCTCATGAAGAACGCAACGCCGAAGTCCCAAAGCCTAAGTCTTAAAGTGGACTGCGCTTAGCGAGGCCAATCAGCAGTCGAGCAGAAGAAGCTCATGAACAACGCTAAGGCCGTAAGTCCCAAAGCCTAAGTCTTAGAGTGGACAGCGCTTAGCGAGGCCAATTGCAAACCCGAGCGTAAGAGGCTCACGAAGAACGATAAGGCCGTAAGTCCCAAAGCCTAAGTCTTAGGTGGGACTGCATTTCAGCGAGGCTAATTGCAGTCCGAGCGTAAGAAGCTTCACGAAGAACGCCAAGGCCGTAAGTCCCAAAGCTTAAGTCTTAGAGCGGACGGTGCCTAGCGAGGCCAATTGCAAGCCGAGCGTAAGAAGCTCACGAAGAACGCCATGACGTAAGTCCCAAAGCCTAAGTCTTAGGCGGGATTCGCGCTTAGCGAGGCTAATCGCAGTCGAAGCGTAAGAAGCTTCATGAAGAACGCTAAGGCCGAAGTTCCAAAGCCTATGTCTTAGAGCGGATCTGCGTCTAGCGAGGCCAATCGCAGTCCGAAGCGTAAGAAGCTCACGAAGAACGCTAAGGCCGAAGTCCCAAAGCTTAAGTCTTAGAGCGGACGATTCCTAGCGAGGCCAATCGCAGTCGAAGCGTAAGAAGCATCATGAAGAACGCCAAGGCCGAAGTCCCAAAGCCTAAGTCTTAGGCGTGACGAGGCTTATCGAGGCCAATTGCAGTCCGAGCGTAAGAGGCTCATGAAGAACGATAAGGCCGAAGTCCCAAAGCCTAAGTCTTAAGCGGATCGGTGCTTAGCGAGGCCAATTGCAGCCCGAGCGTAAGAAGCTCATGAAGAACGCAAACGCCGAAGTCCCAAAGCCTAAGTCTTAGGCGGATCTGCGTCTAGCAAGGCCTATTACAGCCCGAGCGTAAGAAGCTCATGAAGAACGCCAAGGCCGAAGTCCCAAAGCCTAAGTCTTAGGGGATGACGGCTTAGCGAGGCCAATTGCAGTCCGAGCGTAAGAGGCTCATGAAGAACGATAAGGCCGAAGTCCCAAAGCCTAAGTCTTAGAGCGGATCGCGTCTAGCGAGGCTAATTGCAGGCCGAGCGTAAGAAGCTCACGAAGAACGCTAGGCCGTAAGTCCCAAAGCCTAAGTCTTAGACGGATGGTACCTAGCGAGACCAATTGCAGTTCCCTAGCAGATAAAGCTCACGAAGAACGCTAAGGCTGAAGTCCCAAAGCCTAAGTCTTAGAGCGGATTGCGCCTATCGAGGCCAATTCCGTGCCGAGCGTAAGAAGCTTCATGAAGAACGCTAAGGCATGAAATCCCAAAGCATAAGTCTTACGCGGATCTGCGCTTAGCGAGGCCAAATCGCAGCCGAGCGTAAGAAGCTCATGAATAACGCTAAGGCCGTAAGTCCCAAAGCCTAAGTCTTAGGCGGACGGTGCCTAGCGATACCAATCGCAGCTCCTAGCAGACAAAGCTCACGAAGAACGATAAGGCCGAAGTCCCAAAGCCTAAGTCTTAGAGCGGATTCGTGCCTATCGAGGCCAATTACGTAGCCGAAAGCGTAAGAAGCTCATGAAGAACGCTAAGGCATGAAGTCCCAAAGCCTAAGTCTTAGGCGGGACGGTGCCTGGCGAGGCTTATTGCAGGCCGAGAAAAAGAAGCTCATGAAGAACCCTAAGGCCAGAAGTACCAAAGCCAAAGTCTTAGGAGGAATGATGCCTAGCTAGGCCAATTGCAGACCCGAGCAAAAGAAGCTCATGAAGAACGCTAAGGCATGAAATCCCAAAGCCTAAGTCTTAGGCGGATCTGCACTTCAGCGAGGCCAATCGCAGTCGAAGCGTAAGAAGCTTACGAAGAACGCTAAGGCCAGAAGTCCCAAAGCCTAAGTCTTAGACGGGATGGTACCTAGCGATACCAATTGCAGTTCCCTAGCAGACAAAGCTCATGAAGAACGCTAAGGCTAGAAGTCCCAAAGCCTAAGTCTTAGGCGGGACGGTGCCTATCGAGGCCAATTACAGGCCGAGCAGAAGAAGCTTCATGAAGAACGCTAAGGCATGAAATCCCAAAGCCTAAGTCTTACACGGGACGGTGCCTAGCGAGGCCAAATGCAGGCCGAGCAGAAGAAGCTCATGAAGAACGCTAAGGCCAGAAGTCCCAAAGCCTAAGTCTTAGACGGGATGGTGCCTAGCGATACCAATTGCAGTTCCCTAGCAGACAAAGCTCATGAAGAACGATAAGGCCAGAAGTCCCAAAGCCTAAGTCTTAGGCGGGACGGTGCCTATCGAGGCCAATTACAGGCCGAGCAGAAGAAGCTCACGAAGAACGCTAAGGCACGAAGTCCCAAAGCCTAAGTCTTAGGCGGGACTGCGGCTCAGCGAGGCTTATCGCAGCCGAGAAAGAAGCTCACGAAGAACCCTAAGGCCGAAGTACCAAAGCCAAAGTCTTAGGAGGAATGATGCCTAGCGAGGCCAATCGCAGATCCGAGCGTAAGAAGCTCATGAAGAACGCTAAGGTCGAAGTCCCAAAGCCTAAGTCTTAGGCGGACTTGCGCTTAGCGAGACCAATCGCAGCCCGAGCGTAAGAAGCTTCATGAAGAACGATAAGGCCGAAGTCCCAAAGCCTAAGTCTTAGGCGGATCTGCGCTTAGCGAGGCCAATTTCGTGCCCGAGCGTAAGAAGCTCATGAAGAACGCTAACGCCGTAAGTCCCAAAGCCTAAGTCTTAGCGGACGTGCGTCTAGCGAGGCCAATCGCAGCCCGACCGAAGAAGCTCATAAAGAACGCTAAGGCCGAAGTCCCAAAGCCTAAGTCTTAGGTCGGTTTGCGCCTATCGAGGCCAATCGCAGTCCGAAGCGTAAGAAGCTCATGAAGCACGCTAACGCCGAAGTCCCAAAGCCTAAGTCTTAGAGCGGATTCGCGTCTAGCGAGGCCAATTGCAGCCCGAGCGTAAGAAGCTTCATGAAGAACGATAAGGCCGAAGTCCCAAAGCCTAAGTCTTAGGCAAGACGGCGTTTAGCGAGGCCAATTTCAGTCCGAGCGTAAGAAGTCTCATGAAGAACGCTAAGGCCGTAAGTCCCAAAGCTTATGTCTTAGAGCGGATCGGTGCCTAGCGAGACCAATCGCAGTGCCGAGCAAGTAAGCTTCACGAAGAACGCTAACGCCGAAGTCCCAAAGCATAAGTCTTAGAGCGGATTGTGCCTAGCAAGGCCTATTACAGTCCGAGCGTAAGAAGCTTCATTAAGAACCTAAGGCCGAAGTCCCAAAGCCTAAGTCTTAAGGCGGATCGGCGCTTAGCGAGGCCAATTTCATGCCGAGCGTAAGAAGCTTCACGAAGAACGCTAAGGCCGAAGTCCCAAAGCTTAAGTCTTAGAGTGACTGCGCTTAGCAAGACCAATCGCAGTCGAAGCGTAAGAAGCTTCACGTAGAACGCTAAGGCCGAAGTCCCAAAGCGCTAAGTCGTTAGGTGGTACGTGCCCAGCCTGGCCAATCAGTAGCCCGAGCGTAAGAAGCTCGCGAAGAACGCTAAGGCCGAAGTTCCAAAGCCTATGTCTTAGGCGGACTGTGCCTAGCGAGGCCAATATCGTGCCCGAGCAAAAGAAGCTCATTAAGAACGATAAGGCCGGAAGTCCCAAAGCCTAAGTCTTAGAGTGAACTGCGTCTAGCGAGGCTAATCGCAGTCCGAGCGTAAGAAGCTCACGAAGAACGCTAAGACCGTAACTCCCAAAGCTTAAGTCTTAGGCGGATCGGTGCCTAGCGAGGCTAATCGCAGCCGAGCGTAAGAAGCTTCACGAAGAACGCCAGTGACGAAGTCCCAAAGCCTAAGTCTTAGAGCGGACGGCGTCTAGCGAGGCTAATCGCAGTCGAAAGCGTAAGAAGCTCACGAAGAACGCTAAGGCCGAAGTTCCAAAGCCTATGTCTTAGAGCGGACTGGCGCTTAGCGAGGCCAATCGCAGCCCGAGCGTAAGAAGCTCGCGAAGAACGCTAAGGCCGTAAGTCCCAAAGGCTAAGTCTTAGGCGTGACGGCGCCTAGCGAGACCAATCGCAGCCCGAGCGTAAGAAGCTCATGAAGAACGATAAGGCCGAAGTCCCAAAGCCTAAGTCTTAGGCGTGATTGCGCTCAGCGAGGCCAATTTCGTGCCCGAGCGTAAGAAGCTCACGAAGAACGCTAACGCCGAAGTCCCAAAGCCTAAGTTTTAGGCGGATCTGCGTCTAGCGAGGCCAATCGCAGTCCGACCAGTAGAAGCTCATAAAGAACGCTAAGGCCGAAGTCCCAAAGCCTAAGTCTTAGGTCGGTTTGCGCCTATCGAGGCCAATCGCAGCCGAGCGTAAAAGCTCATGAAGCACGCTAACGCCGTAAGTCCCAAAGGCTAAGTCTTAAGCGGATCTGCGCTTAGCGAGGCCAATCGCAGCCCGAGCGTAAGAAGCTCACGAAGAACGATAAGGCCGAAGTCCCAAAGCCTAAGTCTTAGGCGGACTGCGCTTAGCGAGGCCAATTTCAAGCCCGAGCGTAAGAAGCTCACGAAGAACGCTAAGGCCGTAAGTCCTAAAGCTTATGTCTTAGAGCGGACGGTGCCTAGCGAGACCAATCGCAGTCGAGCGTAAGAAGCTCACGAAGAACGCTAACGCCGAAGTCCCAAAGCATAAGTCTTAAAGTGATGCGCTTAGCGAGGCCTATTACAGCCCGAGCGTAAGGCTCATTAAGAACCTTAAGGCCGAAGTCCCAAAGCCTAAGTCTTAGGCGGATTGCGCCTAGCGAGGCCAATTTCAGCCCCAAGCGTAAGAAGCTCACGAAGAACGCTAAGGCGTAAGTCCCAAAGCTTAAGTCTTAGACGTGATCGGCGCCTAGCAAGACCAATCGCAGTCGAAAGCGTAAGAAGCTCACGAAGAATGCTATCGCCGAAGTCCAAAAGCCTAAGTCTTAGGGCGGACTGCGCTTAGCGAGGCTATATGCAGTCGAGCGGTAAGAAGCTCACGAAGAACGCTAAGGCCGAAGTCCCAAAGGCTAAGTGTTAGGTGGTACGTGCCTCAGCCCGACTAATCAGTAGCCCGAGCGTAAGAAGCTCACGAAGAACGCTAAGGCCGAAGTTTCAAGCCTATGTCTTAAAGTGGATTCGGCGCTCAGCGAGGCCAATCGCAGCCCGAGCAAAAGAAGCTCATTAAGAACGATAAGGCCGAAGTCCCAAAGCCTAATTCTTAGGCGGATCGCGGCTCAGCGAGGCCAATTTCGTGCCGCAGCGTAAGTAAGCTCATGAAGAACGCTAAGGCCGTAAGTCCTAAAGCTTATGTCTTAGGCGGACTGCGCCTAGCGAGACCAATTGCAGTCGAAAGCGTAAGAAGCTCATGAAGAACGCTAACGCCGAAGTCCCAAAGCATAAGTCTTAGAGCGGATGGTGCCTAGCAAGGCCTATTACAGCCCGAGCGTAAGAAGCTCATTAAGAACCTTAAGGCCGAAGTCCCAAAGCCTACGTCTTAGGCGGATCGGCGCTTAGCGAGGCCATATCGCAGTCCGAGCGTAAGAAGCTCACGAAGAACGCTAAGGCCGTAAGTCCCAAAGGCTAAGTGTTAGGTGGTACGGCGCTCAGCCCGGCTAATCAGTAGGCCCGAGCAGGTAAGCTTCACGAAGAACGCTAAGGCCGAAGTTTCAAGCCTATGTCTTAGAGTGGATTCGCGCTTCAGCGAGGCTAATCGCAGTCCGAGCAAAAGAAGCTCATTAAGAACGATAAGGCCGAAGTCCCAAAGCCTAATTCTTAGGCGGATCGGTGCCTGAGCCGAGGCTAATCGCAGTCCGAGCGTAAGAAGCTCACGAAGAACGCTAAGACCGTAACTCCCAAAGCTTAAGTCTTAGAGCGGACTGCGCTTAGCGTGGCTAATTGCAAGCCGAGCGTAAGAAGCTCATGAAGAACGCTAAGGACATAAGTCCCAAAGCCTAAGTCTTAGGGGGACTGCGTTTAGCGAGGCTAATCGCAGTCGAGCGTAAGAAGCTCATGAAGAACGCTAAGGCCGAAGTTCCAAGCCTATGTCTTAAGGCGGATCGGCGCTTAGCGAGGCTAATTGCAGTCCGAGCAAAAGAAGCTCATTAAGAACGATAAGGCCGGAAGTCCCAAAGCCTAAGTCTTAGAGCGGATCGGTGCCTAGCGAGGCCAATTACGGGCCGAGCGTAGAAGCTACATGAAGAACGCTAAGGCCGAAGTCCCAAAGCCTAAGTCTTAGACGGATGGTACCTAGCGATACCAATCGCAGCCTCCAGCAGACAAAGCTCACGAAGAACGCTAAGGCTGAAGTCCCAAAGCCTAAGTCTTAAGCGGATCTGCGCCTATCGAGGCCAATTACAGTCGAAAGCGTAAGAAGCTCACGAAGAACGCTAAGGCATGAAATCCCAAAGCCTAAGTCTTACGCGGACTCGTGCTTAGCGAGGCCAAATGCAGTCGAGCGTAAGAAGCTCACGAAGAACGCTAAGGCCGAAGTCCCAAAGCCTAAGTCTTAGACAGGATGGTGCCTAGCGATACCAATTGCAGTTCCCTAGCAGACAAAGCTCATGAAGAACGATAAGGCCAGAAGTCCCAAAGCCTAAGTCTTAGGCGGATTCGCGCCTATCGAGGCCAATTACAGTCGAAAGCGTAAGAAGCTCACGAAGAACGCTAAGGCACGAAGTCCCAAAGCCTAAGTCTTAGAGCGGACTTGCGCTCGGCGAGGCTTATCGCAGCCGAGAAAAGAAGCTCATGAAGAACCCTAAGGCCAGAAGTACCAAAGCCAAAGTCTTAGGAGGAATGATGCCTAGCTAGGCCAATTGCAGACCCGAGCAAAAGAAGCTCATGAAGAACGCTAGGGCATGAGATCCCAAAGCCTAAGTCTTAAAGTGGATCTGCATTTCAGCGAGGCCAATTGCAGCCGAGCGTAAGAAGTTTACGAAGAACGCTAAGGTCGAAGTCCCAAAGGCTAAGTCTTAGAGCGGATCGCTCCTAGCGAGACCAATCGCAGCCCGAGCGTAAGAAGCTCATGAAGAACGATAAGGCCGAAGTCCCAAAGCCTAACTCTTAAGCGTGATCTGCGCTTAGCGAGGCCAATTTCGTGCCCGAGCGTAAGAAGCTTCACGAAGAACGCTAACGCCGAAGTCCCAAAGCCTAAGTCTTAGCGGACAAGGTTTCAGCGAGGCCAATCGCAGTCCGACCGTAGAAGCTCATAAAGAACGCTAAGGCCGAAGTCCTAAAGCCTATGTCTTAGGGTCGGTTTGCGCTTATCGAGGCCAATTGCAGGCCGAGCGTAAAAGCTCATGAAGCACGCTAACGCCGTAAGTCCCAAAGGCTAAGTCTTAAAGTGGATCTGCGCTTAGCGAGGCCAATTGCAGCCCGAGCGTAAGAAGCTCATGAAGAACGATAAGACCGAGAGTCCCAAAGCCTAATCTTAGAGCGGATCGGCGCTTAGCGAGGCCAATTTCAGCCCGAGCGTAAGAAGCTTCACGAAGAATGCTATCGCCGAAGTCCAAAAGCCTAAGTCTTAGAGTGGACTCGCGCTTAGCGAGGCCATACGCAGTCGAGCGTAAGAAGCTCGCGAAGAACGCTAAGGCCGTAAGTCCAAAAGGCTAAGTGTTAGGTGGTACGTGCTCAGCCCTGCCAATCAGTAGCCCGAGCGTAAGAAGCTCACGAAGAACGCTAAGGCCGAAGTTTCAAGCCTATGTCTTAGGGCGGATTTGCGCTTAGCGAGGCCAATCGCAGCCCGAGCAAAAGAAGCTCATTAAGAACGATAAGGCCGAAGTCCCAAAGCCTAATCTTAGAGTGGACTGCGTCTAGCGAGACCAATCGCAGCCGAGCGTAAGAAGCTTCATGAAGAACGCTAACGCTGAAGTCCCAAAGCATAAGTCTTAAAGTGGATGGTGCCTAGCAAGGCCTATTACAGCCCGAGCGTAAGGCTCATTAAGAACCTTAAGGCCGAAGTCCCAAAGCCTAAGTCTTAGGCGGCACGGCGTTTAGCGAGGCCAATTTCAGCCTCAAGCGTAAGAAGCTCATGAAGAACGCTAGGGCGTAAGTCCCAAAGCTTAAGTCTTAGAGCGGACTCGCGCCTAGCAAGACCAATCGCAGTCGAGCGTAAGAAGCTCACGAAGAATGCTATCGCCGAAGTGCAAAAGCCTAAGTCTTAGGCGTGACTGCGCTTAGCGAGGCCATACGCAGCTTAAGCAGGAAGCTTACGAAGAACGCCATGGCCGTAAGTCCCAAAGGCTAAGTGTTAGAGCGGATTGCGCTCAGCCCGACTAACGGTAGCCCGAGCGTAAGAAGCTCACGAAGAACGCTAAGGCCGTAAGTTCAAGCCTATGTCTTAGAGCGGATCTGCGTCTAGCGAGGCCAATTGCAGCCCGAGCAAAAGAAGCTCATTAAGAACGATAAGGCCGAAGTCCCAAAGCCTAAGTCTTAGGCGTGACTGGCGCTTAGCGAGGCCAATTACGGGCCGAAGCGTAAGAAGCTCATGAAGAACGCTAAGGCACGAAGTCCCAAAGCCTAAGTCTTAGGCGGGACGGTGCCTGGCGAGGCCTATTGCAGGCAGTGAAAAAGAAGCTCATGAAGAACCCTAAGGCCAGAAGTACCAAAGCTAAAGTCTTAGGAGGAATGATGCCTAGCTAGGCCAATTGCATGCCCGAGCTAAAGCAGCTCATGAAGAACGCTAAGGCATGAGATCCCAAAGCCTAAGTCTTAGGCGGGATCTGCACTCAGCGAGGCCAATCGCAGTCGAAGCGTAAGAAGTTTATGAAGAACGCTAAGGCCAGAAGTCTCAAAGGCTAAGTCTTAGGCGGGACGGTGCCTAGCGAGACCAATTGCATGCCCAGCAGAAGAAGCTCATGAAGAACGCTAACGCCAGAAGTCCCAAAGCCTAAGTCTTAGCCGGGACGGTGCTTAGCGAGGCCAATCGCAGTCCGACCGTAAGAAGCTCATAAAGAACGCTAAGGCCGAAGTCCTAAAGCCTAAGTCTTAGGCCGGCGGCTGCCTATCGAGGCCAATCGCAGTCGAGCGTAAAAGCTCATGAAGCACGCTAATGCCGAAGTCCCAAAGGCTCAGCCTTAGGTGGATCTGCGTCTAGCGAGGCCAATCGCAGTCCCGAGCGTAAGAAGCTCATGAAGAACGATAAGGCCGAAGTCCCAAAGCCTAATTCTAAAGTGGATCTGCGCTCAGCGAGGCCAATTTCGAGCCCGAGCGTAAGAAGCTCACGAAGAACGCTAAGGCCGAAGTCCTAAAGCTTAAGTCTTAAGCGGATCGCGCCTAGCAAGACCAACCGCAGTCGAGTAGAAGAAGCTCGCGAAGAACTCTAAGGCCGTAAATCCCAAAGGCTAAGTTGTTAGACGTGATTTGCGCTTAGCCCGACCAATCGCATGCTCGAGCGTAAGAAGCTCACGAAGAACGCTAAGGCCGAAGTTCCAAAGCCTATGTCTTAGAGCGGATCTGCGCTCAGCGAGGCCAATCGCAGTCCGACCGTAAGAAGCTCACGAAGAACGCTAAGGCATGAAGTCCCAAAGCCTAAGTGTAACGACTGTAAGCAAGAAGCTCAGCGAAGAATCTGTGAACGACGTAAGTCCCAAAGCCTAAGTGTTAGGCCGGACGGCTGCCTAGCGAGGCCAATCGCAGCCGCCAGGTAAGCTCACGAAGAACCCTAAGGCCGAAGTCCCAAATCCTTAGTCTTAAAGCGGACGATGCCTAGCTATGCCAATTGGAGGCTTGAGCAAAAGAAGCTCATGATGAACGCTAAGGCATGACATCCCAAAGCCTAAGTCTTAGACAGTGATCTGCGCTTAGCGAGGCCAATCGCAGTGCCCAGCGTAAGAAGCTCATAAAGAACGCTAAGGCCGAAGTCCCAAAGCCTAAGTCATAAAGTGGACGATGCCTATCGAGGCCAATCACCGCCCGGTAGAAGAAGCTCATGATGAACGCAAGGCACGAAGTCCCAAAGCCTAAGCCTTAGAGTGACTTGGCACCGGCGAGGCCAATCGCAGTCGAGTAGAGAAGCTTCACGAAGAACGCTAAGACCGAAGTCCCAAAGCCTAAGTCTTAGAGCGGATTTGCGTCTAGCGAGGCCAATTGTCGGTCCGACCGTAAGAAGCTCGCGAAGAACGCTAAAGCCGAAGTCCCAAAGCCTAAGTCTTAAAGTGGACGGTGCCTAGCGAGGCCAATTACAGCCGAGCGTAAGAGCTCGTGAAGAACGCTAAGGCACGAAGTCCCAAAGCCTAAGTCTTAGAGCGGATTCGCACCGGCGAGGCCAATCGCAGTCGAGTAGAAGAAGCTCACGAAGAACGCTACTGCCGAAGTCCCAAAGCCTAAGTCTTAAAGCGGACGATGCCTAACTAGGCCAATCGTAGGCCCGAGCAAAGAAGCTCACGAAGAACGCTAAGGCACGAGATCCCAAAGACTAAGTCTTAGAGTGGACTCGCGCTCAGCGAGGCTAATCGCAGTCGAAAGCGTAAGAGCTCACGAAGAATGCTAAGGCCAAAGTCCCAAAGCCTAAGTCTTAGGCGTGACAGCGCTTCAGCGAGGCCAATCGCGCACCCTAGCAGGTAAGTTCACGAAGAACGCTAGGCACGAGTCCCAAAGCCTAAGTCTTAAAGTGGATCTGCGCTTAGCGAGGCCAATCAGTACTCGAGCGTAAGAAGCTCACGAAGAACGCTAAGGCATGAGATACGAAATCCTATCTCTAAAGTGGACTTGCGCTCAACCGTGGTAATTATCGGCCGAGCGTAAGAAGCTTCACGAAGAACGCTAAGGCCATAAGTCCCAAAGCCTAAGTCTTAGGCGGGGGGACGCTTAGCTAGGCTAATCGCAGCCCGAGCAAAAGAAGCTCATGAAGAACGCTAAGGCACGAAGTCCCAAAGCCTAAGTCTTAGGCGGACTGGCGCTTAGCGAGGCCAATTACAGCCGAAAGCGTAAGAAGCTTCATGAAGAATGCTAGGCTAAAAGTCCCAAAGCCTAAGTCTTAGAGTGATGACTGCTTAGCGAGGCCAATCGCAGTCCCCAGCAGGTAAGCTCACGAAGAACGCTAGGCCGTAGTAGCAAAGCCTAAGTCATAGAGCGGACTTGCGCTCATCGAGGCCAATCGCAGTCCGACTGTAAGAAGCTCACGAAGAACGCTAAGGCCGGAAGTCCTAAAGCCTAAGTCTTAGAGCGGACTTGCGTCTAGCGAGGCCAATTACAGTGCCGAAGCGTAAGAAGCTCACGAAGAACGCTAAGGCACGAAGTCCCAAAGCCTAAGTCTTAGGCGAGATTCGCACCGGCTAGGCCAATTGCAGTCCGAAGCGTAAGAAGCTCACGAAGAACGCTAAGGCATGAAGTCCCAAAGCTCAAGTCTTAGAGCGGATCGCGCTTAGCGACGCCAATCGCAAGTCGAAGCGTAAGAGCTCACGTAGAACGCTAAGGCCGAAGTCCCAAAGCCTAAGTCTTAGGCGGGCGATGCCTAGCTAGGCCAACCGCAGTTCGAAAAAGAAGCTCATGAAGAATGCTAAGGCACGAGATCCCAAAGCCTAAGTCTTAAGCTGGATCTGCGCTTAGCGAGTCCAATCGCAGCCCGAGCGTAAGAAGCTCATTAAGAACGCTAAGGCCGAAGTCCCAAAGCCTAAGTCTTAAGGCGGACGGTTCCTAGCGAGGCCAATCGCAGCCCAAATGTAAGAAGCTCATTAAGAACGCTAAGGCCGAAGTCCCAAAGCCTAAGTCTTAGAGCGGACTGTGTTCAACTGTGGTAATTACAGTCGAGCAGTAAGAAGCTCATGAAGAACGCTAAGGCCATAAGTCCCAAAGCCTAAGTCTTAGAGCGGGATGGTTAACTAGGCCAATTGCAGCCCGAGCAAAAGAAGCTTCACGAAGAACGCTAAGGCACGAGATCCCAAAGCCTAAGTCTTAGAGTGGATTCGCGTCTAGCGAGGCCAATCAGAGCCAAGCGTAAGGCTCATGAAGAATGCTAAGGCCAAAGTACCAAAGCCTAAGTCTTAGAGCGGATAAAGGTCTAGCGAGGCCAATCGCAACCCTAAGCAGGTTAAGCTCACGAAGAACGCTAAGGCCGAGTAGCAAAGCCTAAGTCTTAAAGTGGATCTGCGCTTAGCGAGGCCAATTACAGCCGAAGCGTAAGAAGCTCACGAAGAACGCTAAGGCACGAGTCCCAAAGCATAAGTCTTAGAGCGGACTTGCACTCGCTAAGTCAATCGCAGTGCAAGCGTAAGAAGCTCACGAAGAACGCTAAGGCACGAGATCCCAAAGCCTAAGTCTTAGCGTAGATCGGTGCTCAGCGATGCCAATTACAGTGCCCAGCGTAAGAAGCTCGCGAAGAACGCTAAGGCACGAAGTCCCAAAGCCTAAGTCTTAGAGCGGATCTGCGTCTAGCGAGGCCAATCGCAGTCGAGCAGGTAAGCTCACGAAGAACGCTAAGGCCGAAAGTCCCAAAGCCTAAGTCTTAGGCGGATAGCGTTTCAGCGAGGCCAATTGCAACCCCAGCAGGTAAGCTCATGCAGAACGCTAACGCCGTAAGTAGCAAAGCCTAAGTCTTAAGCGTGATCTGCGCTTCAGCGAGGCCAATTACAGCCGAAGCGTAATAAGCTCACGAAGAACGCTAAGGCATGAAGTCCCAAAGCATAAGTCTTAGAGTGGATCTGCACTGGCTAGGCCAATCGCAGCAGAGCGTAAGAAGCTCACGAAGAACGCTAAGGCATGACATCCCAATGCCTAAGTCTTAGAGCGAGATCGCGCTTGAGCGATGCCAATTACAGTGCCCAGCGAAGTAAGCTCGTGAAGAACGCTAAGGCACGAAGTCCCAAAGCCTAAGTCTTAGAGCGGAAGTTGCCTAGCGAGGCCAATTACAGCCGAAGCGTAAGGCTCATGAAGAACGCTAAGGCACGAAGTCCCAAAGCCTAAGTATTAGAGCGGACTTGCCTTAGCGAGACCAATTGCAGCCCAAATGTAAGGAGCTCATTAAGAACGCTAAGGCCGAAGTCCCAAAGCCTAAGTCTTAAAGTGGACTGCGCTCAACTGTGGTAATTACAGTCGAGCAGGTAAGCTTCACGAAGAACGCTAAGGCCATAAGTCCCAAAGCCTAAGTCTTAAAGTGGGATGCTTAACTAGGCCAATCGCAGTCCGAGCAAAAGAAGCTCACGAAGAACGCTATGTACGAGATCCCAAAGCCTAAGTCTTAAAGTGGATCGGTGCCTAGCGAGGCCAATCGCAGCCGAGCGTAAGAAGCTTCACGAAGAATGCTAAGGCCAAAAGTCCCAAAGCCTAAGTCTTAGTGAGGACAGGTGTCAGCGAGGCCAATCGCAACCCTAGCAGGTAAGCTCAGCGAAGAACGCTAAGGCCGAAGTAGCAAAGCCTAAGTCTTAGAGTGGATCGGTGCTCAGCGAGGCCAATTACAGTCGAAGCGTAGAAGCTTCACGAAGAACGCTAAGGCACGAGTCCCAAAGCATAAGTCTTAGAGCGGACTTGCACTCGGCTAAGTCAATCGCAGTGCAGCGTAAGTAAGCTTCATGAAGAACGCTAAGGCACGAGATCCCAAAGCCTAAGTCTTAAGCGAGATCGCGCCTAGCGATGCCAATTACAGTGCCTAGCAGGTAAGTCGTGAAGAACGCTATGGCATGAAGTCCCAAAGCCTAAGTCTTAGAGTGATCTGCGTCTAGCGAGGCCAATCGCAGCCGAGCGTAAGGCTTCATGAAGAATGCTAAGGCCAAAGTCCCAAAGCCTAAGTCTTAAGGTGATAAGTGCTTCAGCGAGGCCAATCGCAACCCTAGCGTAAGAAGCTTCACGAAGAACGCTAACGCCGAAGTAGCAAAGCCTAAGTCTTAAAGTGGACTCGCGCTTAGCGAGGCCAATTACAGTGCCGAAGCAGAGAAGCTCATGAAGAACGCTAAGGCATGAAGTCCCAAAGCATAAGTCTTAAAGTGGACTGGCACTGGCTAGGCCAATCGCAGTGCAGAGCGTAAGAAGCTCATGAAGAACGCTAAGGCATGACATCCCAAAGCCTAAGTCTTAGGCGAGATCGCGCTTAGCGATGCCAATTACGAGCCCAGCGAAGAAGCTCGTGAAGAACGCTAAGGCACGAAGTCCCAAAGCCTAAGTCTTAAGGCGGAAGTTGCTCAGCGAGGCCAATTACAGTGCCGAGCAGGTAAGCTCACGAAGAACGCTAAGGCACGAAGTCCCAAAGCCTAAGTATTAGAGTGGACTGCTCCTAGCGAGACCAATTGCAGGCCCAAACAGAAGGAGCTCATTAAGAACGTTAAGGCCAGAAGTCCCAAAGCCTAAGTCTTAAGCGTGACTGCGCTCAACTGTGGTAATTACAGGCCGAAGCGTAAGAAGCTCATGAAGAACGCTAAGGCCATAAGTCCCAAAGCCTAAGTCTTAAGCGGGGGGATGCTTAACTAGGCCAATTGCAGGCCCGAGCAAAAGAAGCTCACGAAGAACGCTAAAGTACGAGATCCCAAAGCCTAAGTCTTAGAGTGATCTGCGTCTAGCGAGGCCAATCGCAGCCGAGCGGTAAGAGCTTCATGAAGAATGCTAAGGCCAAAGTCCCAAAGCCTAAGTCTTAGAGCGGACAGCGTTTCAGCGAGGCCAATTGCAACCCTAGCAGGTAAGCTCATGAAAACGCTAAGCCCGTAGAAGCAAAGCCTAAGTCTTAAAGTGGACTGCGTCTAGCGAGGCCAATTACAGTCGAAAGCGTAAGAAGCTCACGAAGAACGCTAAGGCACGAGTCCCAAAGCATAAGTCTTAGGCGTGACTCGCACCGGCTAAGTCAATCGCAGTGCAGCAGGTAAGCTTCATGAAGAACGCTAAGGCATGAGATCCCAAAGCCTAAGTCTTAGGCGAGATCGCGCTCAGCGATGCCAATTACGTGCCTAGCAGAAGAAGCTCGTGAAGAACGCTAAGGCACGAAGTCCCAAAGCCTAAGTCTTAAGCGGATTCGCGCTTAGCGAGGCCAATCAGCAGTCGAGCGTAAGAGCTTCATGAAGAATGCTAAGGCCAAAGTCCCAAAGCCTAAGTCTTAGAGCGATAGCTGCTTAGCGAGGCCAATCGCAACCCCAGCAGGTAAGCTCACGAAGAACGCTAACGCCGTAAGTAGCAAAGCCTAAGTCTTAGGCGGGACGGTGCCTAGTGAGGCCAATTACAGGCCGAGCAGAAGAAGCTCATGAAGAACGCTAAGGCATGAAGTCCCAAAGCATAAGTCTTAGGCGGGACGGTACCTGGCTAGGCCAATTGCAGGCAGAGCAGAAGAAGCTCATGAAGAACGCTAAGGCATGACATCCCAAAGCCTAAGTCTTAGGCGAGACTGTGCCTAGCGATGCCAATTACAGGCCTAGCAGAAGAAGCTCGTGAAGAACGCTAAGGCATGAAGTCCCAAAGCCTAAGTCTTAGGCGGGAAGTTGCCTAGCGAGGCCAATTACAGGCCGAGCAGAAGAAGCTCATGAAGAACGCTAAGGCATGAAGTCCCAAAGCCTAAGTATTAGGCGGGACGGTTCCTAGCGAGACCAATTGCAGGCCCAAACAGAAGGAGCTCATTAAGAACGTTAAGGCCAGAAGTCCCAAAGCCTAAGTCTTAGGCGGGACGATGCCTAGCTAGGCCAATTGCAGGCCCGAGCAAAAGAAGCTCATGAAGAACGCTTAGGCATGATATCCCAAAGCCTAAGTTAAGACGGGACGGTGCCTAGCGAGGCCAATTACAGGCCGAGCAGAAGAAGCTCATGAAGTCCCAAAGCCTAAGTCTTAGGCGGACTTGCGCTTAGCGAGGCCAATTACAGCCGAAGCGTAAAAGCTCATGAAGAACTCAAAGGCTAGAAGTCCCATAGCCTAAGTCTTAGGCAGGACAGTGCCTAGCGAGGCCAATTGCAAGCCAAGCAGAAGAAGCTCATGAAGAAAGCTAAGGCCACAAGTACCAAAGCCAAAGTCTTAGGCGGGACGGTGCCTAGCGAGCTCAATTACAGGTAGAGCAGAAGAAGCTCACGAAGAACTCCAAGGCCAGAAGTCCCAAAGCCTAAGTCTTAGAGTGGATTTGCGCTTAGCGAGGCCAATTGCAGCCCGAGCAAAAGAAGCTTCATGAAGAACGCTAAGGCATGAGATCAAAAGCCTAAGTCTAGGCGTGATCTGCGCTTGAGCGAGGCCAATTACAGTGCCGAAGCGTAAGAAGCTTCATGAAGAACTCTAATTCCAGAACTCCCAAAGCCTAAGTCTTAGGCGAGACTGTGCCTAGCGAGGCCAATTACAGGCCGAGCAGAAGAAGCTCGTGAAGAACGCTAAGGCATGAAGTCCCAAAGCCTAAGTCTTAGGCGGGAAGTTGCCTAGCGAGGCCAATTACAGGCCGAGTAGAAGAAGCTCAAGAAGAACGCTAAGGCATGAAGTCCCAAAGCCTAAGTCTTAGGCGGATTTGCTCTAGCGAGGCCAATCGCAGCCCAAATGTAAGAAGCTCATTAAGAACGCTAAGGCCGAAGTCCCAAAGCCTAAGTCTTAGGGTGGACGATGCCTAGCTAGGCCAATCGCAGCCCGAGCAAAAGAAGCTCATGAAGAACGCTTAGGCACGAGATCCCAAAGCCTAAGTTTAAGCGTGACTGCGTCTAGCGAGGCCAATCACGGCCGAAGCGTAAGAAGCTCATGAAGTCCCAAAGCCTAAGTCTTAGGCGTAATCAGTGCCTAGTGAGGCCAATTGCAAGCCAAGCTGAATAAGCTTCATGAAGAACGCTAAGGCCAGAAGTCCCAAAGCCTAAGTCTTAGGCGGGACGATGCCTAGCTAGGCTAATTGCAGGCTCGAGCAAAATAAGCTCATGAAGAACGCTAAGGCCATTAGTCCCAAAGCCTAAGTCTTTGGCGGGACGATGCCTAGCTAGGCTAATTGCAAGCTCGAGCAAAAGAAGCTCATGAAGAACGCTAAGGCATGAGATCCCAAAGCCTAAGTCTTAGGCGGGACGGTGCCTAGCGAGGCCAATTGCAGGTCGAGCAGAAGAAGCTCGTGAAGAACGCTAAGGCCTGAAGTCCCAAAGCCTAAGTCATAGGCGGGACGGTGCCTATCGAGGCCAGTTGCAGGCCCGACCATAAGAAGCTCATAAAGAACGCTAGGGCCATAAGTCCCAAAGCCTAAGTCTTAGGCGAGACTGCGCTTCAGCTAGGCCAATCAAGGCCCGAGCGTAAGAAGCTCATGAAGAACGCTAAGGCCGTAGTACCAAAGCCTAAGTTTTAGGACGGATTGCGCTTCAGCGAGGCCAATCGCAGTCGAGCGGTAAGAACCTCATTAAGAACGCTAAGGCGAAGTTCCAAAGCCTAAGTCTTAGCGTGATCGGGCCTAGCGAAGCCAATTACAAGCCGAGCAGAAGAAGCTCATTAAGAACGCTAAGGCCAGAAGTCGCAAAGCCTAAGTCTTAAGCGGGACGATGCCTAGCTAGGCCAATTGCAGGCCCGAGCAAAAGAAGCTCATGAAGAACGCTAAGGCATGAGATCCCAAAGCCTAAGTCTAAGGCCGGACGGTGCCTAGCGAGGCTAATTACAGGCCGAGCAGAAGACGCTCATGAAGAACTCAAAGGCCAAAAGTCCCAAAGCCTAAGACTTAGGCAGGACGGTGCCTAGCGAGGCCAATTGCAAGCCAACCAGAAGAAGCTCATGAAGAATGCTAAGGCCACAAGTCCCAAAGCCAAAGTCTTTGGTGGTACGGTGCCTAGCGAGGCCAATTCCAGGCTAAGCAGAATAAGCTCATGAAGAACGCTAAGGCCGCAAGTCCCAAAGCCTAGGTCTTAAGCGGACAGATGCTTAGCGAGGCCAATTGCAGGCTAAGCAGAAGAAGCTCATGAAGAACGCTAAGGCCAGAAGTCCCAAAGCCTAAGTCTTTGGCGTGACGATGCCTAGCTAGGCTACTTGCAAGCTCGAGCAGAAGAGGCTCATTAAGAACGCTAAGGCATAAAGTCCCAAAGCCTAAGTCTTAAAGCGGACTCGTGCCTATCGAGGCCAATCGCAGTCGAAGCGGTAAGGCTTCACGATGAACGCTAAGGCCGTAAGTCCCAAAGCCTAAGTTTTAGACGGACGATGCTTAGCGAGGCCAATCGCAGCCCAGCAGTAAGATGCTCATGAAGAACGCTAAGGCTCGAAGTTCCAAAGCCTAAGTCTTAAGCGTGATCGGTGCCTAGCGAGGCCAATTGCAGGCCGAGCAGAAGAACCTCATTAAGAACGCTAAGGCGAGAAGTTCCAAAGCCTAAGTCTTAGGCGCGACGGTGCCTAGCGAAGCCAATTACAAGCCGAGCAAAAGAAGCTCATTAAGAACGCTAAGGCCAGAAGTCCCAAAGCCTAAGTCTTAGGCGAGACTGTGCTCTAGCGAGGCCAATTGCAAGCCAACCGTAAGAAGCTCATGAAGAACGTTAAGGCCACAAGTCCCAAAGCCAAAGTCTTAGGCAGACGGCGTCTAGCGAGGCCAATTGCAGGCTAAGCGTAATAAGCTCATGAAGAACGCTAAGGCCACAAGTCCCAAAGCCTAAGTCTTAGGCGGGACGATGCCTAGCTAGGCTAATTGCAGGCTCGAGCAAAAGAAGCTCATAAAGAACGCTAAGGCACGAGATCCCAAAGCCAAAGTCTAGGCGCGGATTGCGCTCGCGAGGCCAATTACAGTGCCGAAGCGTAAGAAGCTCATGAATAACGCTAACGCCGAAGTCCCAAAGCCTAGGTCTTAGAGTGGACTCGCGTTTAGCGAGGCCAATTGCAGCTAAGCAAAATAAGCTCACGAAGAATGCTAAGGCATGAGATCCCAAAGCCAAAGTCTAAGGCGGACTGCGTCTAGCGAGGCCAATTGCAGGATAAGCGTAAGAAGCTCATGAAGAACGCTAAGGCCGAAATCCCAAAGCCTAAGTGTTCGATGGACGATGCTTCAGCGAGGCCAATCGCAGTGCCGAGCGTAGAAGCTCATGAAGAACACTAAGGCCGAAGTTCCAAAGCCTAATTCTTAGGCGGATCGGTGCCTAACGAGGCCAATTGCAGCCGAGCTGAAGAACCTCATTAAGAACGCTAAGGCGAGAAGTTGCAAATCCTAAGTCTTAAGCGGATCGTGCTTAGCGAGGCTAATTACAGTGCCGAAGCGTAAGAGCTTTTAAGAATGCTAAGGCGAGAATTCCCAAAGCCTAAGTCTTAGGCGGGACGATGCCTAGCGAGGACAATTGCAGGCCGAGCAGAAGAAGCTCATGAAGAATGCTAAGTCGAGAAGTCCCAAAGCCTAAGTCTTAGGCGGGACGATGCCTAGCGAGGCCAATTGCAGGCCCGAGCAAAAGAAGATCATGAAGAACGCTAAGGCATGAGATCCCAAAGCCAAAGTCTAAGGCGGGACGGTGCCTAGCGAGGCCAATTACAGGCCGAGCAGAAGAAGCTCATGAAGAACACAAAGGCCAGAAGTTCTAAAGCCTAAGTCTTAGACGGGACGGTGCATAGCGAGGCCAATTGCAGGCCGAGCAGTAGAAGCTTATGAAGAACGCTAAGGCCAGAAGTTCCAAAGCCTAATTCTTAGGCGGGACGTTGCCTAACGAGGCCAATTGCAGGTCGAGCAGAAGAAGCTCATGAAGAACACTAAGGCCAGAAGTTCCAAAGCCTAATTCTTAGGCGGGACAGTGCCTAGCGAGGCCAATTACAGGTCGAGTAGAAGAATCTCCATAAGAACGCTAAGGCATGAAGTCCCAAAGCCTAAGTATTAGGCGGGACGGTGCCTATCGAGGCCAATTGCAGGCCCGACCATAAGAAGCTCATACAGAACGCTAGAGCCAGAAGTCCCAAAGCCTAAGTCTTAGGCGGGACGGTGCCTATCAAGGCCAATTACAAGCCGAGCAGAAGAAGCTCATTAAGAATGCTAAGGCGAGAAGTCCCAAAGCCTAAGTCTTAGGCGGGACAATGCCTAGCGAGGCTAATTGCAGGCCCGAGCAAAAGAAGATCATGAAGAACGCTAAGGCATGAGATCCCAAAGCCTAAGTCTTAGGCGGACGATGCTTCAGCGAGGCCAATTACGTGTCGAGCGGTAAGAAGCTCATGAAGAACGCTAAGGCATGAAGTCCCTAAACCTAAGTCTTAGGCGGACTGGTGCTTAGCGAGGCCAATTACAGCCGAAGCGTAACAAGCTTCACGAAGAACGCTAAGGCCGAAGTCCCAAAGCCTAAGTCTTAGGCGAGACGGTGCCTAGCGAGGCCAATTGCAAGCCCGAGCAGAAGAAGCTCATTAAGAACGCTAAGGCCAGAAGTCCCAAAGCCTAAGTCTTAGGCGGGATGGTGCCTAGCTAGGCCAATTGAAGGCCCGAGCAGAAGAAGCTCATGAAGAACGCTAAGGCCAGAAGTCCCAAAGCCTAAGTGTTAGGCGGGATGGCTTCTAGCGAGGCCAATTGCAGTCGAGCGTAAGAAGCTCATGAAGAACACAAAGGCCGAAGTTCCAAAGCCCAATTCTTAAGCGTGACTGCGTCTAACGATTCCAATTACAGGCCGAAGCGTAAGAAGCTCATTAAGATCGCTAAGGCGAGAAGTCCCAAAGCCTAACTCTTAGAGCGGACGATGCCTAGCGAAGCCAATCAGCAGCCCGAGCAAAGAAGATCATGAAGAACGCTAAGGCATGAGATCCCAAAGCCTAAGTCTTAGGTGGGACAGGTTTCAGCGAGGCCAATTACGGTCGAAGCGTAAGAAGCTCACGAAGAACGCTAAGGCATGAAGTCCCTAAGCCTAAGTCTTAGGTCGGACTGCGCCTAGCGAAGCCAATCGCAGCCCGAGCGTAAGAAGCTCATTAAGAACGCTAAGGCCGAAGTCCCAAATCCTAAGTCTTAGGCGGATGGTGCCTAGCTAGGCCAATCGAAGGCCCGAGCGTAAGAAGTTCATGAAGAACGCTAGGCCGAAGTCCCAAAGCCTAAGTGTTAAAGCGGATAGGTGTCTAGCGAGGCCAATCGCAGCCGAACGTAAGAAGCTCATGAAGAACACAAAGGCCGAAGTTCCAAAGCCTAATTCTTAGGCGTGACGGTGCCTAACGATTCCAATTGCATGCCGAAGCGTAAGAACCTCATTAAGAACGCTAAGGCGAAAGTTCCAAAGCCTAAGTCTTAGGCGGGACGGTGCCTAGCGAGGCCAATTACAGCCAGAGCAGAAGAAGCTCATTAAGAATGCTAAGGCGAGAAGTCCCAAAGCCTAAGTCTTAGGCGGGACGATGCCAAGCGAGGCCAATTGCAGGCCGAGCAGAAGAAGCTCATTAAGAATGCTAAGGCGAGAAGTCCCAAAGCCTAAGTCTTAAGCGGGACGATGCTTAGCGAGGCCAATTGTAGGCCCGAGCAAAAGAAGATCATGAACAACACTAAGGCCAGAAGTTCCAAAGCCTAATTCTTAAGTGGGACGGTTGCTAGCGAAGACAATTACAGGTCGAGCAGAAGAATCTCCATAAGAATGTTAAGGCATGAAGTCCCAAAGCCTAAGTCTTAGAGCGGACTGTGAATAAGCGAGGCCAATTGCAGTCGAAGCGTAAGAAGCTCACGAAGAACGCTAAGGCCGAAGTTAAAAGCCTAAGTCTTAGGCAGATGACGGTGTCTAGCGAGGCCAATTACAGTCGAGCGGTAAGAAGCTTCATGAAGAACGCTAAGGCCGAAGTTCCAAAGCCTAAGTCTTAGGCGGATCGCGTCTAGCGAGGCCAATTACAGGCAGAGCAGAAGAAGCTCATTAAGAATGCTAAGGCGAGAAGTCCCAAAGCCTAAGTCTTAGGCGGGACGATGCCAAGCGAGGCCAATTGCAGGCCGAGCAGAAGAAGCTCATTAAGAATGCTAAGGCGAGAAGTCCCAAAGCCTAAGTCTTAGGCGGACGATGCTTAGCGAGGCCAATCAGAGTCCGAGCAAAAGAAGATCATGAACAACACTAAGGCCGAAGTTCCAAAGCCTAATTCTTAGAGTGACGATGGTCTAGCGAAGCCAATTATAGGTCGAGCAGAAGAATCTCCATAAGAATGCTAAGGCATGAAGTCCCAAAGCCTAAGTCTTAGGCGGGACGGTGAATAGCGAGGCCAATTGCAAGCCGAGCAGAAGAAGCTCATGAAGAACGCTAAGGCCAGAAGTTAAAAAGCCTAAGTCTTAGGCGGGACAGATGTCTCAGCGAGGCCAATTACGAGCCGAGCGAAGAAGCTTCATGAAGAACGCTAAGGCCGAAGTCCCAAAGGCTAAGTCTTAGGCGATGACGATGCCTAGCGAGGCCAATCGCAGTCCCGAGCGTAAGAAGCTCATGAAGAACGCTAAGGCCGAAGTTCCAAAGCCTAAGTCTTAGGCGGATGACATGCTTAGCGAGGCCAATCAGTAGGCCGAGCGTAAGGCTCATGAAGAACGCTAAGGCCGAAGTTCCAAAGCCTAAGTCTTAATCGGATGACTGCTTAGCGAGGCCAATTGCAGTCGAGCAGAAGAAGCTCATTAAGAACGCTAAGGCCAGAAGTCCCAAAGCCTAAGTCTTAGTTGGGACGGTGCCTAGCTAGGCCAATTGTAGGCCCGAGCAGAAGAAGCTCATGAGAACGCTAAGGCCAGAAGTTCCAAAGCCTAAGTCTTAGGTGGGACGGTGCCTAGCGAGGCCAATTGCAGGCCTGAGCAGAAGAAGCTCATGAAGAACGCTAAGGCCCGAATTCCCAAAGGCTAAGTCTTAGGCGGTACGATGCCTAGCGAGGCCAATTGCAGTCCCGAGCAGAAGAAGCTCATGAAGAACGCTAAGGCCAGAATTCCCAAAGGCTAAGTCTTAGGCGGTACGATGCCTAGCGAGGCCAATTGCAGTCCCGAGCAGAAGAAGCTCATGAAGAACGCTAAGGCCAGAAGTCCCAATGCTTAAGTCGAAAGCGGGACGGTGCTTAGCGAGGCCAATTGCAAGCCCGAGCAGAAGAAGCTCATGAAGAATGCTAAGGCCAAAAGTCCCAAAGCCTAAGCCTTAGGCGGGACGGTGCCTAGCGAGGGCAATTGCAGGCTTGAACAGAAGAAGCTCATGAAGAATGCTAAGCCCAAAAGTCCCAAAGCCTAACCCTTAGGCGGGACTATGCCAAGCATGGCCAATTGTAGGCCGAGCAGCAGAAGCTCATGATGACAACGTAAAGGCCAGAAGTCCTAAAGCCTAAGCTTTAGGCGGGGCGCTGTCGAGCGAGAGCCAATTGTAAGCTCGAGCAAGAAAAGCGCGAGGGGTTACACATAATTAAAACGATAACGAAAATTGAGCTCGAAGCGAATGAGCTCACAAAATAAAAACCTACAAAGCATGAGCAAAACGTTGAACCAAGTAGACCGAGCTCATGAGACAGGCAGAAGGCTTTTTAACCTAACTCAAGGCAAATCTTTGCCATGCATAAGGATCATACATGCAGTAATAAACTTGGGCATAAAATAAAATGAAAGTCCAACACACATGAAGTCAATCCCACATAAAAGACACAAGAATATACGCACGGGTACGGAAATGAGTTGTCCAATATATTCTTTTTAATCATTAAAATGATTGCAAGTACAAGGAATAAAAAAAAAAGAGAAAGAAAATTTCAAGGAGCAGGGGCATCGTCAGCAGCAACAGGAGGGGCACCATCAGTAGCAGCAGGAGGAGCATCTTCAGCAGTAGCAGGAGGAGCATCTTCAGCAGCAGCAGGAGGAGCATCAGCAGCAGGAGGAGGAACAACTTCCCTAGGTTCAGTCTAGGGCTCGGAAGGGGAAGCTTCAGACCATTGGACGAGGACGTCGTAAATACGCATGTACTCAAGCAACACTCGCTTGACCTTAGACGAGTCGACCTCGGGATGTACCTTGCCCAAGGCATACACAAGGCGATCATACTGAAGGTCACCCCATCGTTGTACTCTGGCTATGAAATGGACCTTCAAAGAATCTATCTCGCCTTGAGATGAGAAGTTTCCTCTCCATGGTCTTCTCAAAGGAGAAACTCGGGTTTCCAAGTCCTTCCGAGCCTCAAGCAACTCTTCACTGGACGACGATAGCTCCTCTCGAATCGGGTAGCCTTAGAGTCCGACATCACTGTCCTCTCTCGCAAAGAAGCTCACGAAGAACGCTAAGGCATGAGATCAAAAGCCTAAGTCTAGGCGCGGATTGCGCTTAGCGAGGCCAATTACAGCCGAAGCGTAAGAAGCTCATGAAGAACTCTAATGCCGTAACTCCCAAAGCCTAAGTCTTAGGCGTAGACCGCGCTTAGCGAGGCTAATTACAGTGCCGAAGCGTAAGAAGCTCGTGAAGAACGCTAAGGCATGAAGTCCCAAAGCCTAAGTCTTAGGCGGGAAGTTGCCTAGCGAAGCCAATTACAGGCCGAGTAGAAGAAGCTCAAGAAGAACGCTAAGGCATGAAGTCCCAAAGCCTAAGTCTTAGGCGGGACGGTTCCTAGCGAGGCCAATTGCAGGCCCAAACAGAAGAAGCTCATTAAGAACGCTAAGGCCAGAAGTCCCAAAGCCTAAGTCTTAGGCGGGACGATGCCTAGCTAGGCCAATTGCAGGCTCGAGCAAAAGAAGCTCATGAAGAACGCTTAGGCATGACATCCCAAAGCCTAAGTTTAGGCGGGACGGTGCCTAGCGAGGCCAATTACAGGCCGAGCAGAAGAAGCTCATGAAGTCCCAAAGCCTAAGTCTTAGGCAGAACGGTGCCTAGTGAGGCCAATTGCAAGCCAAGCAGAATAAGCTCATGAAGAACGCTAAGGCCAGAAGTCCCAAAGCCTAAGTCTTAGGCGGGACGATGCCTAGCTAGGCTAATTGCAGGCTCGAGCAAAATAAGCTCATGAAGAATGCTAAGGCATGAGATCCCAAAGCCAAAGTCTAAGTGGACTGCGTCTAAGCGAGGCCAATCGCAGGATAAGCGTAAGAAGCTCATGAAGAACGCTATGCATTAGTCCCAAAGCCTAAGTCTTTAGCGGACGATGCCTAGCTAGGCTAATTGCAAGCTCGAGCAAAAGAAGCTTCACGAAGAACGCTAAGGCACGAGATCCCAAAGCCTAAGTCTTAAAGCGGACTGTGCTCTAGCGAGGCTAATCGCAGGTCGAGCGGTAAGGCTCGTGAAGAACGCTAAGGCTCAAGTCCCAAAGCCTAAGTCATAAGGCGGATCTGCGCCTATCGAGGCCAGCCAGCAGTCCGACCATAAGAAGCTCATAAAGAACGCTAGGCCATAAGTCCCAAAGCCTAAGTCTTAGGCGAGACGGCGCCTAGCTAGGCCAATCGAGGCCCGAGCGTAAGAAGCTCACGAAGAACGCTAAGGCCGTAAGTACCAAAGCCTAAGTTTTAGACGGACTGTGCTTAGCGAGGCCAATTGCAGTCGAAGCGTAAGAACCTCATTAAGAACGCTAAGGCGAAGTTCCAAAGCCTAAGTCTTAAGCGGATCGGGCCTAGCGAGCCAATTACAAGCCGAGCAGAAGAAGCTCATTAAGAACGCTAAGGCCAGAAGTCGCAAAGCCTAAGTCTTAAGCGGGACGATGCCTAGCTAGGCCAATTGCAGGCCCGAGCAAAAGAAGCTCATGAAGAACGCTAAGGCATGAGATCAAAAAGCCTAAGTCTAAGGCGGGACGGTGCCTAGCGAGGCCAATTACAGGCCGAGCAGAAGAAGCTCATGAAGAACTCTAATGCCAGAACTCCCAAAGCCTAAGTCTTAGGCGAGACTGTGCCTAGCGAGGCCAATTGCAAGCCAACCAGAAAAAGCTCATGAAGAATGCTAAGGCCACAAGTCCCAAAGCCAAAGTCTTGGTGGTACGGTGCTTAGCGAGGCCAATTCCAGTGCTAAGCGTAATAAGCTCACGAAGAACGCTAAGGCCGCAAGTCCCAAAGCCTAGGTCTTAAGCGGACAGATGCTTAGCGAGGCCAATTGCAGTGCTAGGCAAGAAGCTCACGAAGAACGCTAAGGCGTAAGTCCCAAAGCCTAAGTCTTGGCGTGACGATGCCTAGCTAGGCTACTTGCAAGCTCGAGCGTAAGAGGCTCATTAAGAACGCTTAAGGCATAAAGTCCCAAAGCCTAAGTCTTAGGCGGATCGGTGCCTATCGAGGCCAATCGCAGCCGAGCGTAAGAAGCTCACGATGAACGCTAAGGCCGAAGTCCCAAAGCCTAAGTTTTAGACGGACGATGCCTAGCGAGGCCAATCGCAGTGCCCAGCGTAAGATGCTCATGAAGAACGCTAAGGTCCGAAGTTCCAAAGCCTAAGTCTTAGACGTGATTTGCGCTCAGCGAGGCCAATCGCAGCCGAGCGTAAGAACCTCATTAAGAACGCTAAGGCGAGAAGTTCCAAAGCCTAAGTCTTAGCGCCGACGGTGCCTAAGCAAAGCCAATTACAAGCCGAGCGTAAGAAGCTCATTAAGAACGCTAAGGCTGAAGTCCCAAAGCCTAAGTCTTAGGCGTGATCGTGCTTAGCGAGGCCAATTGCAAGCCAACCGTAAGAAGCTCATGAAGAACGCTATAGCCATAAGTCCCAAAGCCAAAGTCTTCAGGCGGACGGTGCCTAGCGAGGCCAATTGCAGTGCTAAGCGAATAAGCTCACGAAGAACGCTAAGGCCACAAGTCCCAAAGCCTAAGTCTTAGGCGGGACGATGCCTAGCTAGGCTAATTGCAGTGCTCGAGCAAAAGAAGCTCATAAAGAACGCTAAGGCACGAGATCCCAAAGCCAAAGTCTAGCGCGGATCGGTGCCTTGCGAGGCCAATTACAGCCGAGCGTAGAAGCTCATGAATAACGCTAACGCCGAAGTCCTAAAGCCTAGGTCTTAGAGTGGATCTGCGCTTGAGCGAGGCCAATTGCAGCTAAGCAAAATAAGCTCACGAAGAATGCTAAGGCATGAGATCCCAAAGCCAAAGTCTAAGCGTGGACTGGTGCTTAGCGAGGCCAATTGTAGGATAAGCGTAAGAAGCTCAGCGAAGAACGCTAAGGCACGAAGTCCCAAAGGCTAAGTATTAAGCGGATCGGCGCTCATCGAGGCCAATCGCAGCCCGACCATAAGAAGCTCATACGTAACGCTAGAGCCGAAGTCCCAAAGCCTAAGTCTTAGAGCGGACTGCGCCTATCAAGGCCAATTATGTCGAGCGTAAGAAGCTCATTAAGAATGCTAAGGCGAGAAGTCCCAAAGCCTAAGTCTTAGGCGGACAATGCCTAGCGAGGCTAATTGCAGGCCCGAGCAAAAGAAGATCATGAAGAACGCTAAGGCCACAAGTCCCAAAGCCAAAGTCTTTGGTGGTACGGTGCCTAGCGAGGCCAATTCCAGGCTAAGCAGAATAAGCTCATGAAGAACGCTAAGGCCGCAAGTCCCAAAGCCTAGGTCTTAAGCGGGACAGTGCCTAGCGAGGCCAATTGCAGGCTAAGCAGAAGAAGCTCATGAAGAACGCTAAGGCCAGAAGTCCCAAAGCCTAAGTCTTTGGCGTGACGATGCCTAGCTAGGCTACTTGCAAGCTCGAGCAGAAGAGGCTCATTAAGAACGCTAAGGCATAAAGTCCCAAAGCCTAAGTCTTAGGCGGGACGGTGCCTATCGAGGCCAATTGCAGGCCGAGCAGAAGAAGCTCATGATGAACGCTAAGGCCAGAAGTCCCAAAGCCTAAGTTTTAGACGGGACGATGCCTAGCGAGGCCAATTGCAGGCCTAGCAGAAGATGCTCATGAAGAACGCTAAGGCCCGAAGTTCCAAAGCCTAAGTCTTAGGCGGGACGGTGCCTAGCGAGGCCAATTGCAGGCCGAGCAGAAGAACCTCATTAAGAACGCTAAGGCGAGAAGTTCCAAAGCCTAAGTCTTAGGCGCGACGGTGCCTAGCAAAGCCAATTACAAGCCGAGCAGAAGAAGCTCATTAAGAACGCTAAGGCTAGAAGTCCCAAAGCCTAAGTCTTAGGCAGGACGGTGCCTAGCGAGGCCAATTGCAAGCCAACCAGAAGAAGCTCATGAAGAACGTTAAGGCCACAAGTCCCAAAGCCAAAGTCTTTGGCGGTACGGTGCCTAGCGAGGCCAATTGCAGGCTAAGCAGAATAAGCTCATGAAGAACGCTAAGGCCACAAGTCCCAAAGCCTAAGTCTTAGGCGGGACGATGCCTAGCTAGGCTAATTGCAGGCTCGAGCAAAAGAAGCTCATAAAGAACGCTAAGGCATGAGATCCCAAAGCCAAAGTCTAAGGCGGGACGGTGCCTTGCGAGGCCAATTACAGGCCGAGCAGAAGAAGCTCATGAATAACGCTAACGCCAGAAGTCCTAAAGCCTAGGTCTTAGGCGGGACGGTGCCTAGCGAGGCCAATTGCAGGCTAAGCAAAATAAGCTCATGAAGAATGCTAAGGCATGAGATCCCAAAGCCAAAGTCTAAGGCGGGACGGTGCCTAGCGAGGCCAATTGTAGGATAAGCAGAAGAAGCTCATGAAGAACGCTAAGGCATGAAGTCCCAAAGGCTAAGTATTAGGCGGGACGGTGCCTATCGAGGCCAATTGCAGGCCCGACCATAAGAAGCTCATACAGAACGCTAGAGCCAGAAGTCCCAAAGCCTAAGTCTTAGGCGGGACGGTGCCTATCAAGGCCAATTACAAGCCGAGCAGAAGAAGCTCATTAAGAATGCTAAGGCGAGAAGTCCCAAAGCCTAAGTCTTAGGCGGGACAATGCCTAGCGAGGCTAATTGCAGGCCCGAGCAAAAGAAGATCATGAAGAACGCTAAGGCATGAGATCCCAAAGCCTAAGTCTTAGGCGGGACAGTGCCTAGCGAGGCCAATTACAGGTCGAGCAGAAGAAGCTCATGAAGAACGCTAAGGCATGAAGTCCCTAAACCTAAGTCTTAGGCGGGACGGTGCCTAGCGAGGCCAATTACAGGCCGAGCAGAACAAGCTCATGAAGAACGCTAAGGCCAGAAGTCCCAAAGCCTAAGTCTTAGGCGAGACGGTGCCTAGCGAGGCCAATTGCAAGCCCGAGCAGAAGAAGCTCATTAAGAACGCTAAGGCCAGAAGTCCCAAAGCCTAAGTCTTAGGCGGGATGGTGCCTAGCTAGGCCAATCAAGGCCCGAGCGTAAGAAGCTCATGAAGAACGCTAAGGCCAGAAGTCCCAAAGCCTAAGTGTTAGGCGGGACAGTGCCTAGCGAGGCCAATTGCAGGCCGAGCAGAAGAAGCTCATGAAGAACACAAAGGCCAGAAGTTCCAAAGCCCAATTCTTAAGCAGGACGGTGCCTAACGATTCCAATTACAGGCCGAGCAGAAGAAGCTCATTAAGATTGCTAAGGCGAGAAGTCCCAAAGCCTAACTCTTAGGTGGGACGATGCCTAGCGAAGCCAATTGCAGGCCCGAGCAAAAGAAGATCATGAAGAACGCTAAGGCATGAGATCCCAAAGCCTAAGTCTTAGGTGGGACAGTGCCTAGCGAGGCCAATTACAGGTCGAGCAGAAGAAGCTCATGAAGAACGCTAAGGCATGAAGTCCCTAAGCCTAAGTCTTAGGCTGGACGGTGCCTAGCGAAGCCAATTGCAGGCCCGAGCAGAAGAAGCTCATTAAGAACGCTAAGGCCAGAAGTCCCAAATCCTAAGTCTTAGGCGGGATGGTGCCTAGCTAGGCCAATTGAAGGCCCGAGCAGAAGAAGCTCATGAAGAACGCTAAGGCCAGAAGTCCCAAAGCCTAAGTGTTAGGCGGGACAGTGCCTAGCGAGGCCAATTGCAGGCCGAACAGAAGAAGCTCATGAAGAACACAAAGGCCAGAAGTTCCAAAGCCTAATTCTTAGGCAGGACGGTGCCTAACGATTCCAATTGCATGCCGAGCAGAAGAACCTCATTAAGAACGCTAAGGCGAAAGTTCCAAAGCCTAAGTCTTAGGCGGGACGGTGCCTAGCGAGGCCAATTACAGGCAGAGCAGAAGAAGCTCATTAAGAATGCTAAGGCGAGAAGTCCCAAAGCCTAAGTCTTAGGCGGGACGATGCCAAGCGAGGCCAATTGCAGGCCGAGCAGAAGAAGCTCATTAAGAATGCTAAGGCGAGAAGTCCCAAAGCCTAAGTCTTAGGCGGGACGATGCTTAGCGAGGCCAATTGTAGGCCCGAGCAAAAGAAGATCATGAACAACACTAAGGCCAGAAGTTCCAAAGCCTAATTCTTAGGCGGGACAGTGCCTAGCGAAGACAATTACAGGTCGAGCAGAAGAATCTCCATAAGAATGCTAAGGCATGAAGTCCCAAAGCCTAAGTCTTAGGCGGGACGGTGAATAGCGAGGCCAATTGCAAGCCGAGCAGAAGAAGCTCATGAAGAACGCTAAGGCCAGAAGTTAAAAAGCCTAAGTCTTAGGCAGGACAGTGTCTAGCGAGGCCAATTACAGGCCGAGCAGAAGAAGCTCATGAAGAACGCTAAGGCCAGAAGTTCCAAAGCCTAAGTCTTAGGCGGGACGGTGCCTAGCGAGGCCAATTACAGGCAGAGCAGAAGAAGCTCATTAAGAATGCTAGGCGAGAAGTCCCAAAGCCTAAGTCTTAGGCGTGACGATGCCAAGCGAGGCCAATCGCAGTCGAGCGTAAGAAGCTCATTAAGAATGCTAGGCGAGAAGTCCCAAAGCCTAAGTCTTAGGCGGGACGATGCTTAGCGAGGCCAATCAGTAGGCCCGAGCAAAGAAGATCATGAACAACACTAAGGCCGAAGTTCCAAAGCCTAATTCTTAGGCGATGACGGTTCTAGCGAAGCCAATTACAGGTCGAGCAGAAGAATCTCCATAAGAATGCTAAGGCATGAAGTCCCAAAGCCTAAGTCTTAGGCGGGACGGTGAATAGCGAGGCCAATTGCAAGCCGAGTAGAAGAAGCTCATGAAGAACGCTAAGGCCAGAAGTTAAAAAGCCTAAGTCTTAGGCAGGACAGTGTCTAGCGAGGCCAATTACAGGCCGAGCAGAAGAAGCTCATGAAGAACGCTAAGGCCAGAAGTCCCAAAGGCTAAGTCTTAGGCGGTACGATGCCTAGCGAGGCCAATTGCAGTCCCGAGCAGAAGAAGCTCATGAAGAACGCTAAGGCCAGAAGTTCCAAAGCCTAAGTCTTAGGCAGGACAGTGCCTAGCGAGGCCAATTGTAGGCCGAGCAGAAGAAGCTCATGAAGAACGCTAAGGCCAGAAGTTCCAAAGCCTAAGTCTTAATCAGGACAGTGCCTAGCGAGGCCAATTGCAGGCCGAGCAGAAGAAGCTCATTAAGAACGCTAAGGCCAGAAGTCCCAAAGCCTAAGTCTTAGTTGGGACGGTGCCTAGCTAGGCCAATTGTAGGCCCGAGCAGAAGAAGCTCATGAGAACGCTAAGGCCAGAAGTTCCAAAGCCTAAGTCTTAGGTGGATCGGTGCCTAGCGAGGCCAATCGCAGCCCGAGCGTAAGAAGCTCATGAAGAACGCTAAGGCCGAATTCCCAAAGGCTAAGTCTTAGGCGGTACGATGCCTCAGCGAGGCCAATCGCGATCCCGAGCGTAAGAAGCTCATGAAGAACGCTAAGGCCGAAGTCCCAATGCTTAAGTCGAAAGCGGACTGGCTTAGCGAGGCCAATCGCAAGCCCGAGCAGAAGAAGCTCATGAAGAATGCTAAGGCCAAAAGTCCCAAAGCCTAAGCCTTAGGCGGGACGGTGCCTAGCGAGGGCAATTGCAGGCTTGAACAGAAGAAGCTCATGAAGAATGCTAAGCCCAAAAGTCCCAAAGCCTAACCCTTAGGCGGGACTATGCCAAGCATGGCCAATTGTAGGCCGAGCAGCAGAAGCTCATGATGACAACGTAAAGGCCAGAAGTCCTAAAGCCTAAGCTTTAGGCGGGGCGCTGTCGAGCGAGAGCCAATTGTAAGCTCGAGCAAGAAAAGCGCGAGGGGTTACACATAATTAAAACGATAACGAAAATTGAGCTCGAAGCGAATGAGCTCACAAAATAAAAACCTACAAAGCATGAGCAAAACGTTGAACCAAGTAGACCGAGCTCATGAGACAGGCAGAAGGCTTTTTAACCTAACTCAAGGCAAATCTTTGCCATGCATAAGGATCATACATGCAGTAATAAACTTGGGCATAAAATAAAATGAAAGTCCAACACACATGAAGTCAATCCCACATAAAAGACACAAGAATATACGCACTGGTACGGAAATGAGTTGTCCAATATATTCTTTTTAATCATTAAAATGATTGCAAGTACAAGGAATAAAAAAAAGAGAAAGAAAATTTCAAGGAGCAGGGGCATCGTCAGCAGCAACAGGAGGGGCACCATCAGTAGCAGCAGGAGGAGCATCTTCAGCAGTAGCAGGAGGAGCATCTTCAGCAGCAGCAGGAGGAGCATCAGCAGCAGGAGGAGGAACAACTTCCCTAGGTTCAGTCTAGGGCTCGGAAGGGGAAGCTTCAGACCATTGGACGAGGACGTCGTAAATACGCATGTACTCAGCAACACTCGCTTGGACCTTAGACAGGTTGACCTCAGGATGTACCTTGCCCAAGGCATACACAAGGCAGTCATAGCTGAAGGTCACCCCATCGTTGTACTCGGTTGCGAGCTGGACCTTCAAAGAATCTATCTGCCCTTGGAGATGAGAAGTTTCCCTCTCCATGGTCTTCTCAAAGGAGAAACTCTGGGTTTCCAAGTCCTTCCGAGCCTCAAGCAACTCTTCACGGACGATAGATAGCTCCCTCTTGAATTGGGTAGCCTTAGAGTCTGACACCGCTGTCCTCTCTGCAAAGGTTGCGTTCTCCTCTTGAAGCCTCGTGTTCTCCTCTTTCAACTACCCAATACTCTGCTCCAAGCTCCGAATCTCTGCTTGAAGTGCCTCCTGAGAGTCTTGGGTCTTGGCCTTGAGCCTGGTCACAACAGTTGAAGCTCGGGAGGAGAGGCGCTGGAGAGCACTAAACAGCTCGTCAGCATCATAGGACTCCATCCCATCTAGGAATCTATCGTTCATCTCCCCAGTAAAGTTCCTAAGGTAGGGCTCGGCCCGATTAGAGGGACCCTGCTCCTGCGCACTTTTGGGTCAAGGACGAGCTGAAACCGCAGTCCTCTGACGCCTGCGAGGAGGACCTTCTTCTGCTCGTTCTTTCTGCTGTGCAGAAGGGGAAGTTCGAGTAGGTGGACGCGGAGCATCTGTTTCAGCACGGGGTCTCTTCGAGGTGCTCGCGCCTCCGGAAGTCCCTACACGCCTATACATCATCTCGAGCACCCCCCTCATGTCTTCCCCTGGCACCAGACCAAACTCTAAAAAATTTTGGGGTGTAAGCAGCTCCCTGCAGGAGCTCGCGTTGTCAAGTGCAGTCCTTACGTGTGCTCGAAGCTCTTCCCCAATTCTGTAAGAAGCACCCCAAGAAACTACAAAAAACAATCAAGGCAGAATAATGAGAACAGATACAAGCAGAAGAACTAAAATGAGAATTCATTAGACAGATAAACAACCTGGAGTGCAAAAATACCATGGAACCAGAGGGATCCCCTCGGCGAGAGGTGCAGCGTGCCCCCATTCCCCCCCCAACAAAGAAGAATTTGCTCTTCCAGTTGCCACTAGAAGTAGGGAGATCAGTAATGGGCTTTTTACCCTTCAAGCTGGAGGTAAGGTAGTACCAACTAGCATCCTTCTTGCTACACTTCAGCTGATAAAGGTACTTTATTTCCCCTGCCGAGGGTTCACCCAAATTGTACCATTTCCACAACACAAAAAGTCCAAAAAGGACCCTCCACCCATTAGGGTTCAACTGCCCCAGGGTCAGACGAAATTTGGACAAAACCCCGGCAAAGTAAGGCTGGAGAGGCAGCCTAACCCCCCATTTGAAGCATTCCAGATGGAAGGTAGTATACCTTTGAGGGGGACGGCTGGGGATATCACTCTTGCTCGGCAACCGTAAATCCACACTATCGAGTATATGGTAGGTATGCCTAAGCCTATTCAAATCTAAATGGGTGGTTTCACATCTCATTTGGTCAATGGGGTACCCCCTACCCTCTGACCTTTGGCTGGCCCTCTCCCCCTGATGTGGCTGGGCCTCTGCCGCGGGCAATGCCCCTTCCGAACTAGAATCCCTCACTGGAACTACACTAAGGGGCTCTACTTCACTAGAAGAGAAAGATTCCTCGGGGGACATCCTACGGGCTTGCTGGGTATCGGACATTTTTTCCTAAAGTATAATCTACCCAAATGGAATCAAAAACCCGGAGGAAGGAAGAACATAACTGGTAAGAATAGAAAGAAGAAGGGTTTGTACCTGAATACAGAGAAAGGTTTATATGGCCGGAAATCGCTCTGACACGGAAGAGGAAGACGAAGAAGCACTTGCAAGAAAATTTTGGGTTTGAGTAAAAATGAGCAATAGGAAGTATAGTGAAGAAATCAAGGGTCTTTAAAAGAAAGGGGAAAGATGCATCTCTTCAGCAGACAGCACGTAGATCAAGGGGCGCGACCTTTCGAGTAACGTCCCTTCAAAATTCTAATGCACAGCTAGGATCCGTCCACGTGTCCCGTATTAAATGCGAAATGATGGAAGCGGAAGACAGCTAGAAAATATGGGGAAGTGGAAAAGGCCGGAAAGTCGGCCCATCACTAATAAGTTTCTAGTCTTATCTCGTTTCACTCCAAAGACTATAAACTGGGGGACTGATATTTGGGTAATATCGGGCAGGTCTCCTCGAGGCCCTTCCAGCTCAAATAAAATACCCCGGGGTCAATCCAGCTCGAGCAGAAGCCCCGGCCGCCGGCACGAAGAAGGCCTCACTAGACGTCAAAGTTGGTCAAGGTCGAGGAATTCAGAACCGTCCGAGCTCCGAGCTCTCTTACTTGTTCGAGGTCATTAGGTCCTGTCAAGGCTGGACAAGGACGAGGAGCTCGAATGCTGATCGAGACCCGAGCTCACCTTTCTGCTCGATATAGTCAAGTCCTAGAGCATAACTGGGCCACGTCGATCATAGAACAAATGGAACGCAAGATCCGGCTCAGGATAGTCCGACCCGTTTTTTCAGAATCCCGGCACACCTCTCGATGACTGATTAGGGCCCCACATGGTATGGTGGCGGTACTGTTGCCAGTGGCCGGCACATGCCCCCACGGTATCATCATTTCTTGGGTGCATGCCCGACATGTGAACCATGTTAACGAGACAGCCATGCATCCCCAGGGAATATTATGCTAATCCCAGCTGTTAGAGGGACCCAGACATCATTGACGTGGGAACGGATGATCTCGGAGAGAAAGGACAGGAAAAATGGGGAATAAAAGGAAACAGACAGGTAAATTGCGGGGGTTCCGAAAATAGTCACAGGTTCTTCCGATCCTTGCTTCCTTCTACACTGATTCTCCCAAAATTCTATTATTCAGAGAGGAAGGCAAAAAAATTCTCTTCCCATTCTTCCGGTCTCTCTAACTAAGAGGGATACAAAAGAACAACCCGATTACTGACTTGAGTGTCGGAGGGTTTTCGCCGGAACAACATCCGGCGACCCTTGACCCTGTTTTCTGTGAATCAAGATGGAATACATAGAATATGCTTTGGAGACGTTGTTTCATCTAAGAGAATACTGCTATGAGCCTGCAAGCTGGCTCAGAGAGCAATATAAGAAGTATGTCTTATCTGGCCTGCTTCCTTCTTCTGCTGCTGTTGCCTTAGTTGATGGGTTGATTTATGTAAACAAGGTTCTAGTAACCCCATCTAGAGTTTATGTTTGGGTAATATTGGGAAGGACCCCTCGAGGCCATTCCAGCTCGAATAAAACGTCCTTAGGTCAATCCAGCTTAAGTAGAAGACCCGACTGCTGGCACGAAGACCGCCCTACTAGGCGTCTAAGCTGGTCAAGGTCGAGAAGTCCATGACAGACCGAGCCCCGAGCCTTTTTGCTTGCTCGAGGTCTTCAAGGTTCAGCCCGTCAAAGCTGGTCAAGGTCGAGGAGCTCAAAGGCTGGTCAAGACCCGAGCTCACTTCTCTGCTCGATGTCTTCATGTCCTTCGAGCACAACTTAATCACGCCAATCGTAGCATGGAGGAAATGCAAGACCCAGATATAGCCAGTTAGGGACAGTCCGACCCGTTCCTCCAGAGACTCGGCACAGCTTTTGATGCCTAATCAATACCCAACGCAGCATGGTGTTGTTACTGTTACCGATGGCCGGCAAATGCCCCACAGTGTCATCATTCCTTGCGCACACGCCCGACATCATGATCTGACCATGTGAACCATACCCACCAGACCGTCGCGTATCCCTAGGGAATATCACGCCAATCCCAGCTGTCAGAGGGACCCAGACACCACCGACGCGGGAACGGATGGTCTCGGAGAGAAAGGGTGGGAAAAAAGGAGAATAAAAGAAAACGGACGAGTAGGTTGCGGGGGTTCCGAAAATTCACACAGGTTATTCTTCTTCTTGCTTTCCTCCACTTTGATTTTCCAGAATTTCATTATTCAGAAAGGAAGGCAAAAATACCCCTTCCATTCTTCCGGTTTCTCTAACTAAGAGGGATACAAAAAGAACAACCCGATTACTGACTTAAGCGTCGAAGGGTTTTTACCGGAACAACTCCCGGTGACCCCTGACCCTGTTTTCTATGAGTACAGGCCCGAGAGACTTCCATCCCGGTGAAGACGGAGGAATCGAGATTGGAAGGCAGTCCTGCTCGAGCTCGAGCTCGAGCTAACCGCGAGCAGAAGGTTTTTGACACTATTTGAAGGGACGCGGGAAAACGCATCAACATTTTTGGCGCCGTCTGTGGGGATCAGTTCAAAAAGTATGATTTCCCAACACATTCAGAAGACACAATGCAACGATGAGAGGAAATAGCAGAAGAGGACTGAGTCCAGAGGAATCGGTGACCTTGAGGGAAGTGGCCAATGAAGCTCAGAATAGAGAGATCCAGGAAAAAAAAGGATTGGATGGAGAAATAAATGGAAGCTCTGACCTCTATATTACAAGAACGCAGGGATGGACAGAGGAAAGCATGTAATGATTTCCCTGAATCCAACCGCGGGAACGCCCCCGTCAGGGAACACGCGGGAGACGAAGCTCAAAGACTAAGAATACCAAATGTTGCCGTGAGGGAGGAGACGAACATGGAGGAAAGGGGGTACCGTCAGCACTTGTAGGATACAGCACCAACCTCCCGCGCGGAGGAGCTGAAGGATAATACTGGACAACGAGTCCCCACTCTCGACGGAGATCATGGGTGTCACGATCCCACGTGACTTCCGCTTCCTGGATTTGAAGTTTCAGGAAAGAGTGACCCGTTGGTGCACATAGAGCAATTCAACGACATGACAGGAGTACAGGGCCTGTCAGCAGCCCAGAGATGCAGGGCGTTCCCGCTCACTCTTGAGGGGAAGGCAAGAGAATGGCACCGCAGGTTGCCGCGGGGAAGCATTCTGAGCTTTGAACAGAACATGATGCTGGACTTCGTGGTGGTGGACGAAGTCTGCCCCTACCAAGCAATATTGGGGAGGCCTTTTATGAGAATCAGCCAGTCTGTGCTATCCACCCACTACTTAGCCCTGAAGTATTGAGTGAATGGACTGTGGGGGTCGCAAAATGCAACCAGAGGGTAGCAAGGAGTTGTTACGCTGTGGCAGCCAAGGAAACCATGCAGATAACCTCACTGGACTCAAGGGGGGAATCGAGGAATGGAAGACAGGGGCCAGCTGAGGAGCTAGAGGAGGTTAAGGTGAGAGTAGACGACCCTGAGAAGAAAGTCTGAATCAGCTCGGGAATTAGCGAGCAGTTAAAGGAAAAGCTGGTGGAGTGTTTGCGAGCACATGCAGATGTATTCACCAGGACCCATGAGAATATGCCTGGGATCGACCCAGAGGTGGCGTGTCACAAGTTGGCAATACGGAGAGACGCTAAGCCAGTGAGGCGGAAGAGGAGATGCGTCAACCAAGAGAGATATGAGGCCATCAACTGCGAGGTAGAGAAGCTGCTGAAAGTAGGATTCATAAGGGAGGTCTCCTACCCCGAATGGATCTCGAACGTGGTGCTGGTAAAGAAGGCAAGTGGGAAATGGAGAATGTGCGTGGACTTCACAGATGTGAACAAAGCTTGCCCTAAAGATAGCTTCCCGTTGCAGAAGATAGACCAAATAGTGGACTCCACGGTAGGACACGGGTTGCTTAGTTTCATGGACTCCTTCTCAGGCTATAACCAAATCCCCATACACCAGCCAGACGAAGAGTGCACAGCCCTTATCACCAATCAGGGTCTGTTTTGCTACAAGGTTATGTCCTTCGGCCTGAAGAACGCGGGGGCAACATATCAGAGGTTGGTTAATAAGGTCTTCAAGCCTTTGATTGGTCGAACGATGGAAGTATACGTGGACGACATGATCACCAAGTCAAAGGATGCAGAGGAGCATGTAAAGCATTTAGAGGAGACCTTTGCACTCTTAAGAAAGTATCGAATGAAACTAAACTCGGAGAAGTGTGCCTGAGGGGTTGATTCGGGAAAATTCTTAAGCTTCATGGTCAATCATACAGGGATTGAGGTCAATCCGAAAAAGATAAGAGCAGTTGTGGAAATGAAGTCCCCCCGTACCCTCAAGGAGATACAAAGCCTTACCGGTAAATTGGCATCCCTCAACAGGTCCGTATCTCGAGCCACAGATAAATGCTGAGTCTTCTTCCAGGAAATAAAGAAAGGCAGGAAGACAAAGTGGACGCCAGAATGCGAAGCGGTGTTCCAACAGTTGAAAGAATACTTGCTAAAAGCACCGTTGCTGCCCATGCCTCGAGCAGGGGAGGTTTTGTTCCTGTATTTGGCTGTATCCCAATGGGCAACGAGCTCGGTTCTGGTGAGGGAAGAATCAGGGGTACAGTACTTCGTTTATTATACGAACAGAGCTTTGCTGGAAACTGAAACTCGATATCTGCTGATGGAGAAATGGGCACTGGCCTTGGTAACGGTTCTGACAAACCAGCCGCTCAGGTAAACTCTGCACAAGCCAGAGACTTCCGGAAGATTGGTAAAATGGTCGGTGGAGCTCAGTGAATTTGACATCAGCTACCAACCCCGAACAGCCATAAAAGCTCAGTCCTTAGCAAATTTCGTGGTCGAGTGCACAGAAAGAAATGGAGAGATGGAGAGCGAGCATGCACCAGACCAAGGAGCAGGAGCAGGAATTATGCTTCTCAGTCCTGAAGGGGTAGAGATGCAGTATGCTGTGAAGCTGGAGTTTGAAGTTACCAATAATCAGGCCGAGTATGAGGCTGTAATTGCTGGATTAGAGCTCGCCTTAGTAGTAAAGGCCAAAAAGGTGAAACTTCAGATAGACTCACAGCTGGTGGCGAACCACCTCAACGAAAGCTTCTAAGTGAAAGGCGAGAAGATGGAGGCCTACCTTCGGAAGGTAAGGTAGCTGATTAATAACTTCCAAGCAGTCGAGGTGGAGCAGATCTCAAGGGGGAAGAATTTTCGAGCCGATATGATAGCTCGGATGGCCGCTACCTCCGACCCCAAAATGCCAAGGTCCATTCTATTAGAAGTCAAGACCTGCTCGAGCCTCGAGCAGGAAGACGAGATACTGAGTTTATCATCGAGCAGCAGCTGGATGGAACTAATTGTTTCTTACCTCAAGGAAGGAATAGTGCCTACCGATAAGAAGCAAGCAAGGAAGTTGAAGTGTAAAGCGGCCAAATATACTCTGATCAATGGGGTCTTGTACAAACGGGGATATACGCTCCCACTGTTGCGGTGTTTGGACTAAGCTGATTATGTCCTCTCAGAGATACATGAAGGAAATAGTGGGAACCATTCAGGCGCGAGGTCTTTGGCTTTCAAGGCCTTGAGGCAGGGATACTTTTGGCCCCGCATACATCAAGATGCCCAAGAGAAGACCAAAAGCTGCAAGAGCTGCCAAAGTTTTGCCAATTACCTGACTCAGCCTCTAGAGAACCTTACGGTGATGAACTCACCATGGCCGTTTGCTCAATGGGGAGTTGACTTGATCGGGCCACTACCCAAAGGGAAGGCATCCGCTACTCACGCCATAGTAGCAATCGATTATTTCACCAAATTGGTCATAGTGGGAGACTAGAGCATCAACACAGAAGGTAAAACCACTGACTTCATTTGGAAAAACGTGATTTGCAGGTATGGGGTTCCCCATGCATTGGTCACAGACAATGGGAGACAGTTTGACAACAACAAGTTCTGAGACTTTTGCCGAAACCTGGGGATAGAGTTGAAGTTTTGTTCTCCCTCACACCCGTAGGCCAATGGACAAGTTGAGGCCGCAAACAAGACTATAAAACGTCTTCTGAAGACCAGACTTAGCCAGCAGAAGGGAGCCTGGGTGGACAAGATGCCTGGTGTCTTGTGGCCTTATAGAACCACATACAAAACGGTCACAGGAGAGACCCCATTCTCCTTAGCGTTTGGGCATGAGGCAGTTGTTCTTGCTGAAGTAGGAATGGGGACGCATCGAACAGAGCACTTTAACGAGAAACAGAACAACGAGCAGATGTGTGCAGGCTTAGACTTGCTGGAGGAAAAGAGGGAGAGGCACTACAAAGATCGTAGATTACCAGTAGAAAGTGGCTCGCGATTACAACCGGAATGTGCACATTCGCCGGTTCCAAGTGGAGGATTAGGTACTCAGAAAAGTCAATTAGAACACGAAGAAGCCCAGGCAAGGTGTGCTAGGGGTGAATTGGGAAGGTCCTTATCGAGTCACTCAAATAGCTGGACCAGGAGCATACTAGCTAACACATCCAGATCGACAAGAAGTCTAGAGGCACAACTCTTGGTGAAATACTTCTAGTAAGTTTCCTTGTGTTGTAAACATTAATGTCAAATTCCTTCCCAAAATGGGGATTTGTAAAAACTTGAACGTATGTAAAAGTAAAAAAACATTTGTAATATTAATTCAAGTTGAAGCCAAGAAGCTTACAAAGAAGAACGCTAAGGCCAGAAGTCCCAAAGCTTAGCTTTAGGCGGGACCGTGCCGAGCGTGGCCAATTGCAGGCCCGAGCAAAAGAAGCTCATGAAGGCAACGCTAAAGCCAGAAGTCCCAAAGCCTAGCTTTAGGCGAAACGGTGCTAAGTGTGAGCTAATTACAAGCTCGAGCAAGAGAAGCTCGAAAAGAAGAATGCTAAGGCCAGAAGTCCCAAAGCCTAGCTTTAGGCGGGACGGTGCCAAGCGTGGCCAATTGCAGGCCCGAGAAAGAGAAGCTCACCGAGAAGAACGCAAAGGTCAGAAGTCCCAAAGCCTAGCTTTAGGCGGGATGGTGCCAAGCGTTGCCAATTGCAGGCCCAAGCAAGAGAAGCTCACCGAGAAGAACGCGAACGCCAGAAGTCCCAAAGCCTAGCTTTAGGCGGGACGGTGCCAAGCTTGAGCCAATTACAGGCTCGAGCAAGAGAAGCTCGCAAAGAAGAATGCTAAAGCCACAAGTCCCAAAGCCTATCTTTAGGCGGGACGGTACCAAGCGTGGCCAATTGCAGGCCCGAGCAAGAGAAGCTCACCGAGAACAATGTGAAGGCCAGAAGTCCCAAAGCCTAGTTTTAGGCGTGACGGTGCCAAACGTGGCCAATTGCAGGCCCGAGCAAGAGAAGCTCACCGAGAAGAACGCGAAGGCCAGAAGTCCAGAAGCCTAGCTTTAGGCTAGACGGTGCCAAGCGTGGCCAATTGCAAGCCAAAGCAAGAGAAGCTCACTGAGAAGAACACGAAGGCTAGAAGTCCCAAACCCTAGTTTTAGGCGGGACGGTGCCAAGCGTGGCCAATGGCAGGCCCGAGCAAGAGAAGCCCACCGAGAGGAACGCGAAGGCCAGAAGTCCCAAAGCCTAGCTTTAGGCGGGACGGTGCCAAGCGTGGCCAATTGCAAGTGAAATTTACCTTCTTCTGTCGTCATTGTTATCTACTTTCATCAAATCCGTTTTAGGTAAAAACTCTTCTCCTTCTCCTTGTTCTCGTTTTTTTTCTTTTTCTGGTTTCTGGTTTCCCATTTGTTAGATTTTTCCCCTAAGAGAAAAATGTCAGCCACTCAACAACCCCGCTGGATGTCCTCTGAAGAGTCATCTTCTTCGAGTGACTCCGAGACCACTCGGGGGGTTCCGGTGAGGGACCCAAGTCGAAAAGAGGTAGATGTTGCAGGGGAAACTCTACCGTTACAGAGGCAGAGGGCCGATCAAAGGTCAAAGGCCGAGTCATTTGTCATAAATAACATTAGGTGTGAGACCTCACACCAAGACTTAAAACAGCTTAGGGCCATGTACCATATTCCTACCGGCATTTATCTGCGTCTTCCCGATAAAAGTAATAACCCTAGCCACCCTCCCCGGGGGTACTTCACCCTTTATTTGGAGTGTTTCAAGTTGGGCGTTAGGTTGCCCTTTCAGCCTTATTTTCCCCGGGTCCTTTCCCAACTGTATCCGGCACCGGGGCAGCTGAACTCGAACAAGTGGAGGGTTCTTTCGGGGCTATATGTTCTGTGGAGGTGGTACAATTTGGGTGAGTTGACGGTAGATGAGATAAAGCATCTCTACCAGTTGAAGAGCAGTCTAAAGGACGCGGGCTGGTACTACCTCACCTCCAACTTAAAGGGCAAGAAACCCATCACCGACCTCCCCACCTCTAGTGGCAATTAGAAGGGCAAATTTTTCTTTGCCGGGGGGAACTGGGGGCGAGCAGCCTCGGCCTCCGAGGAGATTCCTCACATTTTTTCTCGTTTTTGTGCCCCAGGTCGTCTGCTGCCCATCGTATTTTCTGTTTTGGCTTTTTCTGCTCACATTCTCTTACTATTTTTCCTGATCTTATTCGCAGTCTCTTGAAGCGTGTCATATCGAGTAGAGGAAGAGTTGCGGGCTCATATTGATACAGCCCTTAACAACGCGAGCTCGTGCAGAGAGTTGCTGACTCATTATATCTTTGTCGAGTTCGGTCTAGCTTTTGAGAAAGAAGATATGAGCAGTGTTCTCTCTCAGTTGAAGAGGCCTTCGAGCATGGTGGAGAGGCCTAGCTGCTCCTCTGCTCTACACAAGAGGTCCCAGGTTGACCACGCTACCCCGCTAATCAGGACCCTTCCTCCAAACCAGAAAAGCGAGCGAGCAGCCGAAGAAGCTCCCCAAAGGGCCTCAAGAGCTATCATCCCGGCAAGGTCCCGATCGAGGCTATCCCAAGAGCAGCAACCCAATTTTACAGATCCCTACGTCAGGGACTTTACTAAGCACATGGAGGAGAAGTTCGTAGATGAGCTGGATTCCTCCAGCGTCTCTGAGCTCGCCAACATGTTCCAGCGCCTCTCGTGCCGAGAAACGACTGCTGCCATTACCTTCAAGACCAAGGCCATGACTTTTGAGAAGAAGATTAGGGCTGATAACCAGGGCTTAAGGCAGACGCTTGAGCAGAAGGAAGAAGAAGCGGCCCTAGCGAAGTCCAAGGCTTCCCAGCTCCAGAAAGAGCTGTCCATGGTCCGGGATGAACTTGTAAATGCCCGCAAAGACCTCGATGTGCAGAGGTTTACTTTTGAGAGGACCATGGAGGCAGAGAGTTCCTGCCTCCAGTACAAGGTGGACTCCCCGAAGGGCCAACTTACAGAAGGGTACAACAAAGGGGTGACCTTCAGCTAGATATGTCCAAGCTCGAGGGGGGCGTAGATGCTTATATGAATGACCAGAATGCCGATACTCGGGAGCCAAGGGATCCTTCTGCTCAGGAAGAGGTAGATGCTGCAAGGTCCTCAGAGGCTGCTCCCACTTCCGAGGCCCCGACCCCCACTGCTAGCCTGACTGTTCAAGCCTCTTGAATGGCTTTACCGGCCTTTTTTGTTGTACTTTCTGGCAATTTAATAAAGAACACATTTCTCACTTTGCCTTCATACTTTTAATCTGATATAAAATTCTCTATGGGGTAAATATCCTACTGGCTTAGGACCATTCTTGTATAATTTTGACAACAGTTTGCCTCTGTTCGTCTTGCCAAATATGTGATCAATTGTACCAATCCCCTATGACTCTTTGTCTGTTTTTCCTTAACCCAAAACAGACTTTAAGTCTTGAGACCGCGGCATCTTTCTGCGTGAAGTCGTTGTGTTCGAGCTCATCTTGGCTTTGTTTGTCTTTTTGTCTTTGCTTGAAGTTAGACTTTGCGGCTTCGCCTTTTAGCTTCATTCGTGAGCTCATCTAGCTTGAGTCTTTCTGGCTTGTGCTTGGCTCTATCTCGCCTTAATTTTAGGCTTTGAGTCTCACGGCCTTTGCATTTCTTCGCGAGCTTATTCTGCTCGAGCCTCCACTTGGCTATGCTTGGCACTGTCTCGCCTTAAGTTAGGCTTTGAGACTTATGGCCTTTGCATTTCTTCGCGAGCTTCTTTTGCTCGAGCCTTCACTTGGCTATGCTTGGCACCGTCTCGCCTTAAGTTAGGCTTTGAGACTTATGGCCTTTGCATTTCTTCTCGAGATTATTCTGCTCGAGCCTTCACTTGGCTATGCTTGGCACCGTCTCGCCTTAAGTTAGGCTTTGAGATTTATGGCCTTGGCATTTCTTCGCGAGTTTATTCTGCTCGAGCCTTCACTTGGCTACGATTGGCACCGTCTCGCCTTAAGCTAGGCTTTGAGACTTACGGCTTTTGCATTTTTCACAAGCTTATTTTGCTCGAACCGTCACTTGGCTTATGCTTGGGACCGTCTCGCCTTAAGTTAGGCTTTGAGACTTATGGCAGCGTTAATCCATTTGAATGGTATCGATTGGTTGTAAAAGCATTTTTCTTGCTTTTTATTTACGTACAAGATTTTACACAGTTTAATGTAAAGGGAACTGAACTCTTAGTGCTCAAAAAATACAAGGGAACTTACTGAAAGTACTTCATTAAGTGTTGCTCATTCCATGGCCTCTTCTTAACTTCTCGCCCATCTGGGTAAGTCAGCCTATATGCCCCCGGACCGGCCACTTGTGAGACCTTGTAGGGACCTTCTCAGTTCGGGCCCAACACCTCTTGTCTAGGATCTTTAGTACTCTGGTTTACTCTTCTCAGTACCCAGTCTCCCACTTGGAACCGTCGGATGTGCACGTTATGATTGTATTCTGCCATCTTCACCGCTGACCTTTCCCTTTTTTCCTCCAGCAGATCCATATTTGCACACATCTGTTCGTCATTTTGCTCCTCATTGAAGTACTCCGTTCGGTATGTGCCCATCCCTATTTCTGCTGGAATTACTGCTTCATGTCCGAATGCCAAGGAAAAAGGCGTTTCCCTCGTGACGGTTTTGTATGTAGTCCTGTAAGCCCATAACACACCAAGCAGCTCGTCTACCCAAGCTTCCTTCTGTTCACCCAGCCTGCGGGTGTGATGGCGAGTAGAACTTCAGCTCTATCCCTATATTTTTACAGAAGTCTCTGAACTTGTTGTTGTCGAATTGCCTCCCGTTGTCTGTGACTAGTGCGTGGGGGATCCCATACCTGTAAATTACATTTCTCCAAATAAAGTCAGTGGCCTTGCTTTCTGTAATACTGCTTAAAGCTTCCACTTCAACCCATTTGGTGAAAAAATGGATAGCCACCACGGCGTGTGTTGCAGATGCTCTTCCTTTTGGCAGCGGTTCGTTTAAGTAGATCTCCATTGAGCAAATGGCCATGGTGAATTCATCACTGTGAGGTTCTCGGGGGCTGAGCCACGCAGTTGGCGAAGCTTTGACAATTCTTGCAGCTCTTAGTGTTCTTTTATGTGTCCTGGTGAGTACATCAGAGTGCGCTCGTAAGCATTCAACCAAGCCTTCCCTCAATGGCTCGCTAATACTCGAGCTAATCCTAACTTTCTTCTCATGGTCATCTGGTTTTATCACAATTTCCTCTAGTTCTTCAGTGGGCTCCTACCTCCTCTTTTCACTACTACAAAAATGACCTTTACTGACACTTCGTTTTATGATATTTTGTAAAAAGTATCAGTAATTATGTACTTATGCACTATTTTCCAGTTTTAACAAACAGATATCATAAATTTTTGATACTAATGTGTTAGTAAATAAAACATTAGAAATCACTAACACTAAAGTATCAGAGATTTAAAAAAAAAATTATTATAATTTGTAAATCTTGTAACTCGAACCTAAGACTCCTAAAATTCAAAATTTTTATGTTTTGACCACAGACCACTAGACCATATAAATTTAATATATAAGCATTTGATTAAAAATTAAGAAAGAAAAATATAAATAGATAATAGCAAAAACAAAATCCCTAACACAATCTTAAATTCTCAATCGATATCTCTCTCACCGATTTCATCATAATATTGTCAATCAAAATCACTTAGAAACTCCCAGCGTCGCTTGTAGATCCGCCTTCTCCAAACTCAAGTCATTCTTTGAGGCCATCCTCCGCATCCGCAAGAACAACTCCTATATCCACGTCAATTACCTCATGGTGATCGCCGTCGTCCTTACTTTCTCTTTCATCACCAGTCCTTTCTCTCTCATGCTACTCGAAGTCCTTGGATCCTCAATCTTCCTCTACTATTCTTCCCTTCGGATCAGACCTCTTGTTGTCTTTGGCTATACGATCGTTTTAAGCATCCTCGTCTTATTCCTAACCAGTGTCAGATTTGAGGGCTAGTCTAGTTTGCGCTCATAGTGTGTTTAGGGTTCTTGAAGATCTGTTATTAGACGAATAAGAGCCTTTTACCAACTGAGTATTCTTGTTTTCTTCGGTAGCGCCACCTCGAATGCCGCAGCGGTTACCTTGGCCATCTCTGCACGCATTTGAGGTAGCAGTCTGATTTGTTATGGAATAGCTTTAAACATTCTATGTTGTCAATACTTTTATGCAAGGGACTGTTATAAGAAGATCTTGGCCAGTGTTAAATCTGCACTTGATTTTGATAGTGTAACATATGTAGCAGTGTGTTACATAGGCAATGAACTTTGAGGCAGGACTGGTTTATAAATAGAGGGTACCTTTAGTGATAAAATCCAGTGCTCTGTATTCAGTTATGAATAGTAGTGGTTCTCTTTCAAACTTTGGATATTGTACTGAATTTGGATGATTTAGTGTTCCTGAAAGATGTTTTGTTCTATGATGATAAAGCTGAATCATAAGCATGTATTAAAATCTTTGTTAAAAGTGTTTGAGAATGAATTTTACCTCACAAATTTTCTTCGAAAAGCCTCTTAAGTTCTATCATTATAGTAGTCAATTTCACCATCCTTAAGGAATTTAAACATCTGCCATTTCATGAATCTGCTTCAAATTTTGAATTTTAAATATTTATTTATTTATTTATTTTGTCATTACAAATAAATATATAGCCTCTTGTTTGCCAATCTTTGATATGTCTGGAAACAAAATTGTATATAATTTATTGCTCTCCATTTGACATTGCAATGTTAATTTGTTTTGAAAGGTTGATCCTGATGAAGTAAACGCTCTGGCTCAACTAATGACCTGGAATACTGCTGTGGCAGATATACCATATGGCAAATATACCTGTAATAGTGAGCTGGAACGCCTAACTCACATTTTCACTTAGAAGATACATGACCTCATTGGAATCCATACTAACATACTAGCCCAGGATATGGGAACAGATGCCCAGGTCTTATAATCTTCAATGTTTCATTTCTTTACATTTTTATCATTTCTTCATGTAGCTAACATAGCTATTCTTTTATTCACGTACAGACTATGGCATGGATTTTTGATGAGTACTCAAAATTTCATGGTCACTCTTCTGCTGTTGTCACAGGAAAGCCCATTGTAAGTACACATTTCAGAATTTGTTATATTGTTGATTTGAGATAAATATCTACAATTTGACTTAAATGAAACCTGTCTCCTACATTATCTCATGTTCTATTTTGGATTTTAGGATCTTGGCGGTTCACTAGGCAAAGAGGCTGCAACTGGGCGTGGTGTCGTTTATGCTACAGAAGCTGTACTTGCTGAACATGGGCAGACAATTAGGGATTTGACATTTGTAATCCAGGTAAACATTCATGTCTTTTTTTAGTCCATTGTTTATGATTCATTAGTTATATTGTTTTAAATCTTATTGATGAACTTTCTAGGGCTTCAAAAATGTGGGATCATGGGCTACAAGGCTCATTCATGAGAGAGGTGGTAAAGTTATTGCAGTAAGTGACATAATTGGAGCAATTAAGAATGCAGGTGGAATTGATATTCCAAAACTGTTAACTCATAAAGACAAAACTAGGAGTTTGAAGGATTTTGATGGAGGAGACTCCATGGAGCCTAGTGAGCTTCTGGCACATGGGTGTGATGTTCTCATCCCCTGCGCTTTAGGTGGAGTTCTTAATAGGTTTGGCCCCTTCACTTAGAAGCTTGTTACGTAAATATATGTTGTCTCCAGGTTCATATAGTTTCCCTTATCTATAAATCTTATTAAGCTTTATTTTTTAAGTTCAAGGGCTATAATGAGTACACTATGGATGATATTTCGCAACTTTGCGATGAGTGGGCCACGTATGTTGCAAAGTTAATTGTAGCATACAATAACCAGGTAAAATTGTAAGTATATTTTTTTTCTTGTGAGTATATGAGAATTTATTTATATAGCATGCTAACTAATTAAATCTATATGATGCACTTGTAGGTAGGAAAGGTGAAGGGGAAGGCAAAGGTCGAGGAGTAGATGTTTGTGGGATAACTGAATGATTGCAATTCATTGTCATTATGTTGATTTCAAATTATATTTGAAATATTTGTTTTGATTTCTCCAAACTATCACTATGTTGATTTTAAATTATATTTGACATATTTTTTTTACTATTATATTTGTATTAATGTTTGATTCAGACTTATCATACTTATTTAAAATTTGTTAGGAATTTTATATGTAATTATTCATTTTAGCAGTTTAGCCTACTTTTAATATTCTTTTTTTAAAAATATCATTAGATTGACAAAACTTAAAATGACAATGAAAGCTAATAAAAGTCATTGATATTAAAATTGTATCATAAATTATCAGTTCCATTGGGGTGATTGTTCTACTGATATTACTAACTCGTGATACTATAGTAATAGTAATTATTGACACTAAAGTATTACTATTTGTATTCTAATGACATGTAATAATTGTTTGTAAATATTGTTATAAGAGTGTTACAATATTAGTAATACTATAGTGATACGAACTTTTGACATGTAATAATTATTAGTAACTTCTATCACTATAGTGTCATAAAATCTGTAATACTATAGTAATAGCAACCCCTGACACCACTTTCAAGTGTCACTATTTTTCTGACTGCCAGATCACTGACATTATTAATAAATGTCACTAAAAATAATTAGTGACAATATTTTAGCATCAATAAAGGGTATTTTTTTAGTAGTGTTTTTTACTCTCTCCTCGAGTCCAACGATGTCACTTGCATTGCTTCCTTTGCCGCCACGGCATAGCAACTCCTCGCGACCCTCTGATCACCCTTGACAACTCATACGACCCCATTCATGTGATACTTCAAGGCCAAGTAATGAGTGGATAACACTGATTGGCTAATCCTCATGAAGGGCCTTCCTAATATTGCTTGGTAGGGGCTGACTTCATCCACCACCATGAAGTCTAACATCATATTCTTCTCAAAGGGCTTCGAGCCCATAGTCACTGCCAAGTTGATGATCCCCAGAGGGGTTGACCTTCCCCCACTGAGTGTGGACCTGAAGATGGGCACATGATGGGCACTTGCTGGACCTTAGCTCTCTTTGCAGCGGGTACGACGAGCAAGACTTCTCGGCTAGCAGAGGCGTATCTGATGTAGTTCTTTCGAGCCCTATTTGAATTTCCTGCCATTGTGGGCCCCCTACTATTACCCTCACAGCAGGTGGTTAACGGTCCATGTCATAGGCTTGGTCATCTCCCGCTCGCTACTGCTCGACTACCGAGTGTTCTCCTTCAATAAACTCGTCCAAGTATCAGTTTCTAACCAAGTCCTCCACCTGGTTTTTTAAGTCATGGCACTGCAATGCCAAGTGGCCATGGTTGCCATGGAATCGGCAGAACCGACTTCTGTCCCTCCTACTGGCTGGCTTAGACATCGGTGTCGGGGAACACAGCAGCCATCATTCCTCCAGAATTTGAAACATCTCCTCGAGTGGCACCTTCAGAGTGGTGTACTGTCTGTAGGCGGGGCTTTGATCAACCATCTACACCGCCCTATCACGGGAAAAGCTTCCCGGGTGTAGAGGTAATGGGCGGTCGACTCTGCTATTGCTCGGTATGGGCCGATTTATGGGTGGAGCGTGAGCCACTGGCGGCTGGGGAGCCCTCTAGTAGGGGTTATAGGGAGCAACCCAGTCCCTTATTACCCTGGAAGTAGATACACCATGAGCAGGCCCCCCTTCTCTTTTTGCTTCGTCCCACTGTTCTACTCGCTTCTCTACTTCACAACTTTTTCTTCCTCAATAACTATGTCCATCTTCACCTGTTCATATGCATCGGAGTACGAATGGATCGATGGGCTCCTCAAATTGTACCACGGTCTTTCCATCTTGACCCCCTCCTTCAGCCCCCTCAACTTCTGAGGGTGATTGAATGCCCCAAGATCCAAGATTGACCGGTAGTATTTTTTAACGAATTCTCGGAGGGAATCCCCCTCCTTTTGTTTTATCTCCGCTAATTCCATCATGCCATCTTCGGGGGCCACCGTCCCCCGGAACTACTCTGCAAATTCCGTGCACTTTTTCCGAAGCTCAGAATACAGTACCATTCTCTCAACCTTCCTTCCAAAGTAAATTGGAAGGCCCTGGATTTTTGGGCGGCTGTCAAGCCCTATACTCCGGTCATATCGTTGAAGTGTTCTATATGCACCAATGGGTCACTCTTCCCTAAAAACCTTAAGTTGGGAAAGCGAAAATCCCTAGGGATTGTGACGCCCATGAATTCCGCTAACAGTGGGGACTCATTGTCCAACATTATCCTCCAACTCGAGGCTTTCCTGTTTCCCCGAAGGTCCTCAACGACCTGAGCCAATTTACGCACTTCTCCCTCCAATCCCACCGCACGGGAAGTAGGTGTCGTGTCTTGCAAGTGCTGCCGGGACTCCCTTTCTTCCAAGTTTGTCTCCTCCCTTCCTGTAACATTCTGCACTTTCTGCCTTTGGTCTTCGTCTCCTACATTTCCACCGGTGGAAACCTTCCCGCGGCTGAATTCGGGAACGTTGTTGCCTTCTTTCCTTTGCCCGTCCCTGAGTTCCTGTAGAACGGATATCAGTGTCTCCATCTGCCTCTCCATCCGGTCTATCCTTTCTTGTATTTCCCTGTCCCGAGCCTCATTGGCAACCTCTCTTAGGGTTACCAATTCTTTGGGCCTTACCCCTCTCCTGCTATTTCCTCTCATTTTCACGTTGCTTTTTGAGTGTACTAGGAATTCAGGCTTTTTGAACTGGATCCCCATAGACGGCACCAAAATGTTGATGCTCTTTTCTGCTCGTTCCCAAGTGATCTTGTGAACTTCTGCTCATTGATTGGTCGAGCAGAATTCCTTGCTGGTTCCTGCCTTTCCCCGTTTATCGGAACGGTAATATCCTCCGGCTTGCGTTCACAGAAATCATTGATTGGGTTGATTCTTTTGGTATCCCCTTTAATTTGAGAGATCGGAAAAAATAGAAGGTTGTGAGAGGTAAAGAGAGAAAATCCGTCCAGATAAAAAAGTTTGAGTTGATATTAATATTTTATAAAAGAAGAAGAATCCGAATCCCCCAACCTTGTCCCTCGTCTGGTATTTATCCTTCTGTTTTCTCGCCCCCCTTTTGCTGGGACGCCCATCTCCACATTAATTACGCCTGTGCCTTCCTGACAACTAGGGGTTGCTGCGGCACAACTTGGGAGCGTGGGGTCAGGCGGGTATGGGTTCCTATAACCCAATGATGGTGCTGTGTAGGTCTGTGCTTAATGACGATACTGTGGGGTCGTGTGCCGGTCATCGGTTACAGTGACGAAACCCTACGGCATGCGGTGCCTGTCAGGTATCGATCGTCATGACAAGCCATCGGGAGGAGACACTGTCATGCTTAGATACTTTGCTCGAGCTTTGATCCCTCTCTGTTCATGTGCTTCCAGTAACATGACCGGGTTCTGCTCGGTGGCTGGAGGATCTCTTATAACTGAACAGGATGGGGAGATCAAGGTTTGACCAGGCCTGGAGCACTTGAGCTCGACCAACTCTGACACCTTGCAAGAGTATCTTCATGCTAGCGATTAGGTCTTCTGCTCGTAGTTGGATTGACCTCGAGGGGGTCAAAAGAAGAACGGTAAGCTTTTTTTTTTTTTTCTGTCCAAGGAAGACGATTGTTCATAAATTTTCATGGGACCGTGATCTTATTCCTCCACTTCAGTTTCAGCCCATGGCTTATACTCCGGCTCCAAAAAAGGTTTTGGCTCGTGATGTGACAATCAAGGTATTGCACAATCTTCTAGTAATGTTTTAATATTTATTTGATTCATATGCACGAATAAACTCTTCAATTTGCTTAGTTTCGTTTGTCATTGCACTCTGTCATTTTTAATTTCTTCTAGCAAAAGGCATTGCAGCATATCATCTTATCCTGAAAATTTCTCATCATTTGTTTGTCACTCTTTAATCTGCTGTGATCTTTTTGTTTGTCCTTTGGCACATTTGCTTCTAAGCTGCAGGATGTAGAGGAATACTTTGCTGACTACATAGTCAATGACAGCTTGGGCATAATTTGCAATGCTGTGGACTTCTGCAAAACTGGAGTAGCAGCCACAATACCCAGTCAACTAAGTGTCAAGAAATATCCAAACTTTTTGGTGAAGCAAGACAAACCCTGCAATGAATCACAGCGTGTCATTAGGAAGCTTTATCGAAAGGTAAAAGGCATTACACCATCAACCGCCACTGTAAAACCCTTCATTAAGAAAGTGGCAATGCAGTCTTATGATACTGATATGGAAGTTGATGGCTTTGAGGACTACATCATTGATGCTCTCTAGTGCAAAACTGAGTATGATAACAAGTTGGGGAACTTGGTGGATTATTATGGGATCAAAACTGAGTTTGAAGTACTGAGTGGGTGCATCATGGAAATGGCGAAGTCCTTTGATAAGAAAAGAGAATTGAAAGCGATCACTTTTGCTGTAAGGTCCTTGAGAAAAGAAGCCAGGGCCTGGTTCAACAAGAAGAAGAATGAGTCAGACTTTAGCCATGAAGATCTATACGCCAATGCTTCAGCTTGGTACCATGTGGCTTACCATCCAAGTTACTGGGGTCAGTATAAAGGAGGAATGAATCGAGACCATTTTCTCAGCTTCCCGTGGTGTATCCATGACAAGCTAATTGAGATCGAAGGGGGAAAACAGAGCAACTAAATGCCAGGCTTTGAAAATTTTCATCACTCGCCATTTCGGCCACGGACTGTGCTCTTAGTTGGTGGGGCGATTTGAGATTAAAATAGTTAGTGTTTGAATATATTTTCAAATAAGCATCTTGTTGTTGTTGTTGCTACTGCCGTTGTTATTGTGAGACGCAATTGTGTTGTGATGTAATGTTTTAATTCAATGATAAGTTGTTACTTGTGTGTTAATAATTTTAATTATTGCAATAAAAAGATTAGATTAAATTAAATCTTTTGAATATACATTATATACAATATAACCGAAGTTAAAATATAAATATACAACAATATTCAATATAATGCAGTATATTAAAGTTTAAAATATAAATTGAAGTCGGGCATAAAAGAACTAAGAAAAATAAATTTCTATGACCATCGGCAAGACTCGAAACCTCTACCCGAGATTAAATTAAATTAATTTTGAAAGTTCAATTCCAAAGCAAGGTTGAATCTTTCAATTCAAATGTGATTAATATAAATTCTCAAAATACATGCCTAATTTATTTTGTCGAACACATAAGTTGAACTTTGGTTACTCACCTCGTGAACTTGTACAAGCAAAGATTATCATTATTTTGTAGTCTTTTATATTTATTGGTTTGTGAAATATTTGGGATGTATAACATTACTGCTTGTTTATTATGTGGATCCGGTTATATTAGAGTTGCTCTATTATATAATATTTTTTTATAACAATACGATTACAATTATAACGTATTTTTTATTATTTATTACCTTATGTAAATAATTATGATTTATGCTCTATCTTAAAGCAACTACAAATACAAAATAGCCATGGCCTTAACATAAACTGACATAATATTATAATTTGACAATTTGATTGATAATATTACAATTTGGTTGAAAATATTAAGTGTGTAACAAATGCAACAACTGGTTGGAAACCAATGAGATTGAGGGAAATTACGAATGTGGGTTCCATATGATTTTATATTTAAGAAAACCAAAATCTGTACTTTTGTGTGTGTGTGTTTGTGCTAAGAGGAATAAATTTCATTAACTTGGGAATTGGTTTCAATGATTAACTTTTGTAAAATTATATCACAAAATTTTTAAAGGAATTTCTTCCGTCCGAAATTGGTCTTCAAAATTAATCAAAATCAGGGAAAAAAAAATTAAGTGTAGGGTAGGGTAGAAAAGTATATATTTATATACTTTTTTCAAGAAACGAGTGGTAGAAATTTGAGATACCAAATATGTAGAAGCCGATACTTATCAATCTCAATAACTTAATCAACACCCTTATGTTGATGCTGTTTTTTGCTTGCTCCCATGTAACATTGTGCACTTTTGCTCGCTAGATGCTCGAGCAGAATTTCTCGCTGACTCCTGCCTTCCTCCATTTTCTATTGGCCTGTGCTCACAAAGAACAGTGTCAGGGGTTGCCGGGTGTTTTTTCGGCGAAAACCCTCTGACGCTCAAGTCAGTAATCGGATTGATTCTTTTGGTATCCCTCTAGGTCCGAGAGACCGGAAATGACATGAATATTTTTTAACGTCAAGAACGATCGAGAAAGTCTCAGTTTTTCGGGATAAAAAATGATTCAGGTTTCCTTTGAAAAAGCCAAAAAGAAGAAGAAGAAGAAGAGGAAGAATAATAATCCCCTTACCTTGTCCTTCGGCTGATACTTGTCCTCTTGTTTTCCCGCTCCCCCTTTCGCCTGGATAGCCACCCTCCGCATTAATTGTGATTGGGCCCCTCTGACAGCTGGGGTTATCGCGGCACGCCCTAGGGATGCGGGATGTCAGGTAGGTATGGGTTCCCGTGGCCTAATGATGGGCACCGTGCATGCGTGTATGAAATGATGACACTATAGGGGCGCGCGCCGGCCATCGATAACAGTGATGGAGCCCTATGAAGTGGGGAGCCTGCCAGGCATCAATTGTCGTGTTGAGTTGTCGGGAGGAGGGATCACCCTGTTTTAAGCCAGCTCAGCTCAAGCTTTGATTCCCTCTGTGTGTTTGACGGCGTGATAGGATCCTACTCGGGGGTTTGAAAACCTCGAACAGTGAGAGAGGGTCAGGGCTCGACCAGCCTTGGAACACTTGACTTTGACCAGATTTAATACCTAGTGAGGGCATCTTCGTTTTAACGGTCAAGTCTTCTGCTCTGGCAGGGTTGACCCCGAGGAGGCCTGCTCGGTACCAGGGTCTGCTCGGTATTACCCAAACACCATTCCATCTGTGGGGATCAGTTCAAAAAGCTTGACTTCCCGATATATTCGAAAAAGACAACACTATGAGAGGAAATAGCAAGAGAAGAGTAAGCCCAGAGGAGTCGGTGACTTTAATGGAGGCGGCCAATGAGGCCCGAGATAAGGAAATCTAAGAGAAGATGGACCAGATGGAGAGACAAATGTAGACGTTGACATCCATCCTGCAGGAACTCAAGGATGGACAGAGGAAAGTAAGCAATGGCATCCTTGAGTCCAGTCGCGGGAACGCCCCTGCCCGAGAGCATATGGGAGATGAAGCCCAGAGGCAAAAAGGGAGGAGACGAACCTAGAGGAAAGAGAATCCCGCCACCACTTGCAAGACACGCACCTACCTCCCGCACAGTGGAATTGGATGGAGAAGTGCGCAGGTTGGCACAGGTCATAGAGGGCCTCCAAGGAAGTGGGAAAGCCCCGAGTTAGAGGATAATGCTGAACAGTGAGTCCCCACTCTCAGTGGAAATCATGGGTGTCATAATTCCCCGGGATTTATGACACCCATGATTTGAAGTTCTCGGGGAAGACTGACCCGTTGGTGCATATAGAACGATTCAACGACATGACCGCAGTACAAGGCCTGACAGCCGCCCAAAGGTGAGGGCCTTCCCACTTACTCTAGAAGGGAGGGCGAGAGAATGGTATCGCAAGCTGCTGCAGGGAAGCATTCTGAGTTTCGAGCAGATGTGTAGGGAATTCGCAGAGCAGTTTCGAGGTGCTGTGGCCCCCGAAGATGACATGATGGAGTTGGCGGAGATAAAGCAAAGGGAAGGGGAGTCCCTCCGGGAGTTTGTCAAAATATAGCACCAGTCAGTCTGGATCTTGGGGCATTCAATCACCCCCAGGCGCTGAAGGGGCTGAAGTATGGGATAAAAATGGGAAGGCCATGGTACAACTTGCGGAGCCCCTCGATCCGTTCGTATTCCGATGTATATGAGCAGGTGAAGATGGATATGGTTATTGAAGAAGAAAAGGCCGCAAAACTGAGGAGTGAGCAGGGCAGTGGAGTGAAGCGGAAAGAAAAATGAGGATCTGCTCGGGGAACACCGACTTCCAGAGTGATAAGGGAACGGGTCGCTCACTATAACCCCTATCAGAGGGCTCCTCAGCCACGAGTGGCTCCCACCCTGCAATCTACCCACACACCAGCCCATGCAGAACAATAGCAAAGCCGACCGCCCATTACCCCCACACCCGGGAAGCTTCCCCCGGGATAGGGGGTACAGATGGTTGAACAAAGCCCCTCTTACAGACAGTACACCCCATTGAAGGTGTCGCTCGAGGAAACGTTCTAAGTAGTAGAGGAGCGAGGGTTGCTGAGCCCCCCGACACCAATGTCTAAGACGGCCAATAGAAGAGACAGGGTCGGTTTTGCTGATTCCACGATGACCATGGCCACTTGACGTCACAGTGCTGGGATTTAAAGAACAAGGTGGAAGACTTGGTTAGAAACCGGTACCTATACGAGTTTATTGAAGGGGGTCATCCGGTGGTCAAGTAGTAGCAAGTGGAAGATGACTGAGCCTGTGGCATGGACTTTGAACCGCCTATTACGAGGGTGATAGCAGGTGGACCCATGATGGTAGGAAATTCAAATAGGGTCTAAAAGAACTATTGTAGATACGCCTCTGTAGGCCGGGAAGTTCTACTCGCCGTGCCTGCTGCAAAGAGAAATAAGGTGCGGCAAGTGCCCATCATGTGGACAGAGGAGGACGAGGAGGGGGTGCTGTACCCCCATGAGGATGCCTTGGTTGTGAAAACAAATGTTGCCAATAAGGAGATCGACCGAATACTGGTGGATTCGGGAAGTCCACACTCAATAACTTGGGAATAGCGGATATAAGGCTCGAGCAGACAAGTACCTCCCTGAAAGGGTTTGGGGAGGAAGGCTAATCCCTCTGGGAATCGTTAAATTGGCTATTACTATGGGTTCGAGGCCTATTGAAAAGAACATGATGCTAGACTTTGTGGTGGTGGATGAAGTCAGCCCTTACCAAGCAATACTGGGAAGGCTCTTCATGAGGATCAGCCAGTCGGTGTTATCCACCCATTACTTAGCCTTGAAGTATCGTTTGAATGGGGCCGTAGGAGTTGTCAAGGGCAATTAGAGGGTCGCAAGGAGCTGCTATGCTATGGCAGCAAAGGAAATAATGCAAGTAACATCATTGGACTCAAGGGGAGAGTCGAAGAATGGGAGACAAGAGCCCGCTGAGGAGCTGGAAGAAATCCAGATAAGACCAGACGACCGTGAGAAGAATGTTCGGATTGGCTCGAGCATTAGCGAGCCATTGAGTGAAAATCTGGTTGAGTGTTTGCGAGCACACTCTGATGTATTCGCCTGGACACATGAGGATATTCCCGGGATCGATCCGAAAGTGGCATGCCGCAGGCTGGCGATAATAAAGGACGCGAAGCCAGTGAGGCAGAAGAGGAAATGCGTCAACCAGGAAAGGTATGAGGCCATGAACTACGAGGTAGGGAAACTACTGAAGGCAGGATTCATAAGGGAAGTCACCTACCCTGAATGGATCTCGAATATGGTGTTGGTAAAGAAGGCAAGTAGGAAGTGGAGAATGTGAGTGGACTTAACAGATGTGAATAAAGCTTGTCCAAAAGATAGTTTTCCATTGCCAAAGATAGACCAATGGGTAGATTCCATAGCAGGACACGACCTACACAACTTCATGGATGCCTTCTCGGGCTACAACCAAATTCCTATGCACCGACCGCATGAGGAATGCACGGCCTTCATCACCAACCAGGGCTTATTTTGCTACGAGGTCATGCCCTTCAGCCTGAAAAACGCGGGGGCAACCTACTAAAGACTGGTGAACAAGATTTTCAAGCCACTGATCGGCCACACGATGGAAGTTTATGTGGACGATATGATCACTAAGTCCAAGGACGCGGAGGAACATGTGAAGCATTTGGAGGAAACCTTCGCGATTTTAAGGAAATGTGGAATGAACTTAATCTATAGAAGTGTGCCTTTGGAGTTGGTTCGGGAAATTTCTTAGGCTTCATGGTCAGTTATAGAGGAATCGAGGCTAATCCAGAGAAGATAAGAGCAGTAGTAGAGATGAGGGCTCCCTGCACTCTCAAGGAGATACAAAGCCTCACTGGAAAATTGGCATCCCTTAAAAGATTCATCTTCCGAGCAACAAACAAGTGCCACGTCTTCTTCTAGGAAATGAGAAAAGGGAGAAAGACAAAGTGGACACTGGAATGTGAAGTTGCATTCCAACAGCTGAAGGAATATTTGCTGAAAGCCCCGCTCCTGTCAACACCGCAAGCAGGAGAAGTTCTGTATTTATATTTGGCAGTGTCACAATGGCCAACGAGCTCAGTTTTGGTAAGGGAAGAGTTGGGGGTGCAGTACCCCGTATACTACAAGAGTAGAGCTTTGTTGGGAGCAGAGGCTCTGTATCCGCTAATGGAGAGGTGGGCACTGGCCTTGGTAACAGTAACCGGAAGTTGAGGCCTTATTTCCAAGCACACTCGGTGATAGTTTTGACAAACCAGTCACTTAGGCAGATCTTGCACAAGCCAAAGACTTCCAACAGGTTGGTGAAATGGTCGATAGAGCTCAGTGATTTTGACATCAGTTATCAACCCTGAACAGCAATACGGGCGCAATCCCTAGCAGACTTCGTGGTTGAATGTACGGAGAGGAACGAAGAAGTGGAAAGCGAATACCCAACAGGCCCCCTACCCCGAGCAACGCATGGACAGTCACAATGGACGGGTCATGCAAGGATCAGGGAGCAGGAGCAGGGGTTGTGCTTCTCAGTCCCGAGGGGGTGGAGGTGCAGTACGCCGTGAAGCTCGAATTTGAGGCTACCAACAACCAGGCCGAGTACGAAGCCGTAATAGCAGGACTGAAGCTCGCCCCGGTAGTAAAGGCAGAATAGGTAAAGCTTCGGACAGACTCTCAGCTGGTGGCAAACTACCTCAACGAAAGTTTCCAAGTGAAAGGAGAGAAGATGGAGGCTTACCTTTGGAAAGTGAGGCAGTTGATAAAGAAATACCAAATGGCAGAGGTAGAACAGATCGCAAGGGGAAATAACTTTCAAGCGGACATGATTGCGCGAATGGCCGCTATATCCGACCCTAAAATGCCAAACTCTATCCCGTTAGAGATCAAGACCTGCTCGAGTATCTAGCAGGAGGACGAGGTAATGAGCTTAACATCGAACAGCACCTGGATGGACCCAATTGTCTATTATCTCAAGTAAGGGACGTTGCCTACTGACAAGAAGTAGGCAAGGAAGCTAAAGTATCAAGCGGCCAGGTACACGCTGATTGATGGGGTGTTATATAGGCGAGGATACACTCTGCCACTACTGCGGTGTCTAGGCAAAGAGGAAGCTGACTATGTCCTCTGGGAAATACACGAAGGGATTTGCGGGAACCATTCCGACGTGAGGTCTCTGGCTTTTAAGGCCTTAAGGAAGGGGTACTTCTGGCCCCGGATGCACCAGGATGCGCAAGAAAGGTCCAAGAGCTGCAAGAATTGTCAAAGCTTTGCCAACTACATGGCTCAGCCACCCGAGATCCTCACAGTGATGAACTCACCATGGCCATTTGCTCAGTGGGGGATCGACTTAATCGGGCCGCTGCCAAAAGGGAGAGCGTCTGTAACACACGCAGTGGTAGCAACTGATTGTTTCACCAAATGGGTCGAAGTGGAAGATTTGAGCAGTATCACAAAAAGCAGAACCACTGATTTCATTTGGAGGAATGTGATTTACAGGTATGGGATCCTCCACGCACTGGTTACAGACAACAGGAGGCAGTTTGACAACAACAAGTTCAAGGACTTCTGCAGGAACATGGGAACAGAACTAAAGTTCTGCTCGCCATCACACCTGCATGCCAACGTGCAAGTGGAAGCTGTGAACAAGACTATAAAGCACCTCTTTAAGACCAGACTCGGCGAGCAGAAGGGAGCTTGGGTTGACGAACTACCTGGCGTCTTGTGGGCTTATAGGACCACGCACAAAACTGCCACGGGGGAAACCCCATTTTCCTTGGCGTTTGGGCATAAAGCAGTGATCCCTGCTGAAATAGGGATGGGGACACATCAAAGGAGCACTTTAACAAGGAGCAAAACGATGAGCAGATGTGTGCAAATTTGAATTTGCTGGAAGAAAAAAGGGAAAGGTCCGCGGCAAAAATAGCAGAGTACCAGTAGAGGGTGGCCCGCTATTACAACCGGAACGTACACATCCGCCGATTCCAAATGGGAGATTGGGTGCTTAGAAGGGTGAATTAGAATACCAAGGACCCCAGGCAAGGAGTGTTGGGCCAGAACTGGGAAGGCCCGTACAGGGTGTCTCAAATAGCCGATCCGGGAGCGTATAGGTTGATCTATCTAGATGGACGAGAAGTCAATAGGCCATGGAACGCGCAGCACTTAATGAAGTATTTCCCATAAGTTTCCTTATAATGAGAGCCGTGATATTTAGTTTTTATTTAGCTTTTTCTAAAATAGAAGGGTGTACAACCTTATATATGAATAAATGCATGAAAAAACACTTCCAATAATAAATCAATATGAGCAAGTTGAAGCTTACAGAAACGCAAAGGCCAGAAGTATCAAAGCCTAGCTTAAGGCGAGACGGTACCAAGCGTGAACCAAAAGCAGGCTGGAGCAGAATAAGCTCGTGAAGAAACGCAAAGGTCAGAAGTCTCAAAGCCTAGCTTAAGGCAAGACGGTGCCAAGCGTGAGCTAAATCCTAATAGACGAATGTTTCACAACTGGAGAAAATACCTCATTGTAGTCTATTCCTTCTTTCTGAGCGTAACCCTTCACTACCAATCTAGCCTTGTATCGAATTTTATCCTTACGAGGAAATCTGTCCTTTTTTGCATATACCCATTTGCACCTAATTGCCTTTTTGTCTTTGGGCAGTGTAACTAACTCCCAAGTTCCATTTTTTTGAAGAGACTGCATTTCTTCATCCATTGCTTGCTTCTACTGTACATTTTTAGGGCTACTTACTGCTTCTCTGTAAGTGGAAGGAACATCACCATCTATAATTGGAAGTGCATAGGCCACCATATCAACAAAGGGAGCAGGTCTACGAATCTCTCTCCGCGGCCTTCTATATTTAATTGAATCTTGTTGCTCTAAAGGTTCCTGAGTCAGAACCTCTTCTTCATCTTCGGTTGATTGAGAATCATCTGCCTCTTCAACACTAGTTGGATCATCTTTAACCTTTTCAAGCTCCACCTGCTGCGGAGTACTACTGGTGCTGTCATCCTTTTGTGAATCCTTTTGTTTTAACATGACTAATTCATCAAAAGTCACATCTCTGCTGAAAATGATCTTCTTCGTATCTGGGCACCATAAATGGTATCCTTTTACTCTACCAGTTATACCCATGAACAATGTTTTCTTCGCTCTTGGGTCTAATTTAAAATCCTTTACATGATAATAAGCAGTGGAACCAAAGACATGTAAAGTATCATAATCAGTAGCAGGTTTACCAGTCCACAATTCCATGGGTGTTTTGCCCTCAATTGCAGTTGATGGCAAACGATTAATCAGATGGCACGCATATACAACAGCCTCAGCCCAAAATTCCTTGCCTAATCCAGCATTGGACAACATACACCGAACTTGCTCCAGTACAGTTCGGTTCATGCGTTCTGCCACCCCATTCTGTTGTGGTGTACCTCAAACAATGAAGTGTCTTACAATGCCCTCATCTCGGCATACTTGTAAAAATGGATCATTCTTATACTCACCACCATTATCTGAGCGAAGTCTTTTAACCTTTCGACCAGTCTGAGTTTCGACCATCTTCTTCCATTTCAAAAATATACTCAAAACTTCATTTTTGTTCTTCATCAAATAAACCCATACTTTTCTTGAATAATCATAAAAAAAGTAACAAAATAGTGCATACCTCTCAAATAAGCTACTCTGGTAGGTCCCCACACATCACTGTGAACATAGTCTAGAATCCCTTTTGTATTGTGAATTGCTGAACCAAATTTTGCTCTTGTTTGCTTTCCCAGAACACAATGTTCACAAAATTCCAATTGGCAAGAATTTACACCTTTCAATAAGCCTTACTTAACCAAAGTTTGCAAAGCTTTTTCACCGTCATGTCCCAAACGCATACTTTTCTTCTTGTGCCTTTCATCATCGTCAGTGCACCAGCTACTACCTTTAAGAATCCATCTCTCATAGTGATTGTAAGCCCTTTGGATTCTAGGACTCCTAATGAGATGAGATTTTTCTTTAAACTTGGTACATAGCGAACTTCTGTCAAGACTTGGATTGAGCCATCATGATTCTTCAATTGGATTGAACCTATTCCCATGGTTTTATAAGCATTGTCATTGCCAATAAAAACAAATCCACCATCTAGCTCCTTGAAGCTAGAAAACCAGCCCTTATTAGGACACATATGATAAGTACAACCCGAATCCAAAATCCACTCATCTGATTGACATGTCAACGTCATGCCAACCAGACTAAAATCTGACTCCTCATCATGCTCGGCTACACATGCATCAGAAATATCCTTGCCCTTTTGTAACTTAGGACAATTCTTTTTCCAATGCCCTTTCTCGCGACAAAAAGCACATTCATCTTTGATAGGCCTAACTTTAGATTTGCCCCTTTTTCCAAGTTTGCGGCTTTGTGAACGACCTCTTGCTGTCAATACTTCTGCAACTGTATCTTTGTGATCCTTTTTATCTTTCTTTCTGGTCTCAGCATTATACAGTGTACTACATACAGCATCAAATGTGACACTGTCCTTCCCATGAAGCAAAGTAGTAGTGAGATGATCATATTCATCAGGAAGCGAATTTAACAACAACAATGCCTTATCTTCATCTTCAAATTTCTCATCCAAATTTACCAAATCTGCTAATATTTTATTGAATGAGTTCACATGGTCATTCATCGACATACCAGGTGCATACGTGAATCGATAGAGTTTGTTTTTCATATAAAGCCTGTTTTCAAGGCTTTTCTTCATATATTTTTCTTCCAATGTCTTCCACAAATTCTTTGCTGATGTCTCCCTCATGACAGAGTATTTTTTATCTTTAGCCAGACATAGGTGAATAGTACCACATGCCTGTCTATTGATTTTTGTCCACTCCTTGTCATCCATCTTTTCAGGCTTTTCTTCTAGAGCGAGATCCAGCTCTTGCTGACATAAGACATCCAACACCTCACATTGCCACATACTAAAATTATTGGTACCATCAAATTTCTCCACTTCAAACTTTGCATTAGTCACAGTAGTCCTTGCTGACGAAGACGTCGACGACGCTTCTGCCATCTTTCTCAACCTCAAATAATCAGTGCCTTCAACAACTATTCACACTTGAAAAGCAGTCTCTATGATGTTTATTTCGCGTGAATAAATGCACCAGGAAAGTTTTCAAGAGAATGGAGGGGTCACAATGGTCCCACTTCAAACCCAGTCTCCTTAGACTCTTATCGTCTTGTTGACAGAACTTTCCTAGACATGCAAAAATACACACTACTTACAATAGACTGTTCTCCAAGTACAAATGGTCGTATCTAGTACTGTATCTATGAATAGTACCATAGACCCCAAGTATGAACCTTCGGCTCTGATACCAATTATTGTGCGGAAGCGCAGGTTGAGCAGATTACCAATTGGTGGTAACTGTGACTTCTAGAGAAACTTAAATGTGGTGTAAACAATTTCAAAGAAAATTAACACAATAATTTACGTGGTTTGGCGTAAAGCCTACATCCACGGGCAAAGACTGGAAGATAATTTTACTAACAAATGAGAATTTACAAATTGGGAAAAACTCACAAAACCCCAATACCCCAATACACCCAAATGAATTCTCCTAGCACTCAAGTAGAAGCTCTCTCAACTCTCTCAATTACTTCACTTGAAATTGCTCTTAATTGTGGGATGCCTTAACAAATGAAGAACAATAGTTATTTATAGGAATGCATGGTAGTACTATTTCACCAAACTTTTAAAATTGTCAAAGTTTGGTTGGTGATTACCTAATTTTTAGCCAAACTTTGAACAATTTGGCTTTGAACAATTTTGGCCAAACTTTGAACATGTGCTTTGCAAACTTTGAACAATTTAACTTTGAACAATTTTGGCCAAACTTTGAACATGTGCTTCAATTTGTATTTTTCAACATAAAGTGTGTTTGACACTCCTCTTGACATGAGATTGCATTGCCTTATGTAGTGCAATCACATGTTTGGATGCAGCAAATTGTTTTATTATGGTGAATTAATTTTCACATTATCTTTTTTTTTTAATTATAATAAATAAAAATAGTTTCAATAATGTTATATTATATTTTATTTTATATTAAAAATATAATCAAATAATGCAGTTATATTATATTATAATAATTAATATATAAAAATTAATTATTATTTAACAGTAATATAAATAATGATAATAAAATATTATTACATATATGTTGTTCATATTGAACCAAACATGATAATACACCATAATGTAGTATACCAGAATGCAATTCAACTAATGTAAATGAATACACTGTGCTAAATACACACTTAGGAAAGGAGCCATGTACTCTTCGTAATATATTTTGCCGTTAAATAGTTTGGACAAAAGAGTAAATCTGTGTTTTCGAGGATTACGCATCCAAAAAATCTTAAAACAAAAGAGTAAAAATAAAAGCCGAGCCCTCTTCCTCTCTGCACTTCATCATCTTCATCGAGCTAATTTCTCATCAGTCAGCTCTATCATTCCCCATTTGAATTTTTTTTTTCTTTCTTAACTACAATTCTCTATAATTATTAACTCTGAAATTTGGAAACCCACACTCAACTTTTGTAATCAATTTCAAGCAAAATTCCAAATCAAATCCCCTGAACTTCCAAAATTCAAAATCAAATCTCTAAATCCTCCGATCCGCTACAACAATCACGGCGACGTGCATACCTCATCAAATATAAATCCGTTTCATTACCAAACTACCCCACTAACAAACCCAAATCCAAACATAGGTTCACAGTAGTTCGTATATGTATACCAAGAATAAATAATTCGATTAAGTAACTGTATATTTACAATAATTTTGATCACATTTGTTATCAAATCATGAACTTAAAGGAAAAGAATTTGATGCCACATGATTTTTTTTTCTCTTTTTCATTTTCTTTGCAAGCACCTAACTAGTATTAAAATAACGATGTTTTGGGAATTTGAGGAAATGAATAAGCAAAGCATTACCCTGTGCTATGTTTAATTGGCTTTCATGTTTCGTGAGCCGCATCGAAGCCTTCTAAATGTTTAAATAGTTCTACCTATTTTGAAAAGTGCTAAATATATTAAAGGAAAATAGAAGAAAGATAGAATGTATTATTTATAATTCAATATAGTATTAAAGTGTTAATTAATTATGATATTTTTTCTTTTCTGAATAGTGACATAATTAATTGTTTTCCTTCTATTTAAATAGCAGTGCTTATATTTTTTATATATAATATTATGAAATCTGAATTAAAAAATAAATCCGTCTTTGTTTCCTTTATCTGCTAAAGCAAGACATTAAACGAGTAATAATGAACTATAAATATTATGAATGAGAAAGACATATAATATAGTTTATATTTGCATAAACTCAGCTAAGGCCCGTTCGATAATGTAGCTAAGTAATTGAAGTTTAAAAGTTATAGTTGTTTGGGTAATATCGGGCAGCTCTTCTCGAGGCCCTTCCAGCTCGAATAAAACACCCCGAGGACAGCCTAACTCGAGCAGAAGTCCCGACCACTGGCACAAAGACGACCTCATTAGACGTCAAAGCTAGTCAAGGTCGAGGAATTCAGAGTCGCTCGAGCTCCGAGCTCCTGTATGCTCGAGGTCGTCTCTCCAGGTCAAAACTGGTCAAGGTCGAGGACTGAGCACCCCCTTGCCTGTCGAGGTCGTCCACCCCAGTCGAAGCTGTCAAGGTCGAGCCCCGAGCACTCCTTTTCTGCTCGCAGAGATTAAGTCCCCGAGCACAACTGGACAAGACCCTACCCAGGGCAGCCCGACCCGCTTTCTCTAATCTTGGCACACCTTTAGATGTCTGATCGGGGCCCCGCATGGTTTGGTGGTGATCATCGCTGTCGATGGTCGGCACATGCCCCCATGGTGTCATCATTCCTAGCGCACATGCCCGACATGGTGATCTGGCCACGTGAACCGGGTTAAGGAGACAGCCGCGCATCCCCAATGAATATTACGCCAATCTAGGCTGTCAGAGGGGCCCAAACACCACTGAAGCGGCAATGGATGCTCTTGGAGAGAAAGAGCGGGAAAAATGGAGTATAAAAGGAAACGAACGAGTACGTTACAAGGGTTGGAAAAATTCATTCACAGGTTCTCCCTATCTCTACTTCCTTTATCTTGATTTTCTGAGAAAACCAAAAAATTTATTCAAAAAGGGAGGGCAAAGAATATCCCTTTCACCTTTCCGGTCTCTCTCACTAAGGGAGATACCAAAAAGAATAACCCGATTACTGACTTGAGCGTTGGAGGGTTTTCGCCAGAACATGCTTGGCAACCCCGACCTGTTTTACGTGAGTGCAGTGTCAGGAGATCCCGCTCTGGAAAAGGCAGTGAGAATAGGACGAAGGATCGAGGCACTGTTTGAAGTCGTGAGCAGAAGGTTCAGAGTACTGTTTGAAGACACGCGGGAAAAACTGCATCAACATCTTTTGGCGCCGTCTGTGGCGATCGGCACAAAAAGCCTAATTTCCTAATACATTCAAGACACACAGCGCAGCGATGAGGGAAGCAGTCGAAGAGGAGTAAGTCCAGAAGAATCGGTAACCTTGAGAGAAGTGGCCAATGAGGCCCAGAATAAGGAGATTCAGGAAAGAATGGATCGGATGGAAAAACAGATAGAGACTCTGACCTCCCTGTTATAAGAACTCAGGGAGGGACAGAGAAAAGCGTGTAATGATGTTCCAGAGTCTAGCCGTGAGAACGCTCCCGTTCGGAAAAACGTAGGAGATGAGGCCCGAGACTTAGGGCACCAAGCAGCTGCGATGAGGAAGAAACAAACATGGAGGAAAGGGGTCTCGTCGGCATTTGCGGGATACTGACCCAACCTCGTCGCGGAGGAGTTGGAGGCAGGTGCGTGAGGTTGGCACAAGTTGTGGAAGACCTCGGGAGCGGAAAGAGCCCAAGTTGGCGAATAATCGTTGGATAACGAATCTCCACTCTCGGCGGAGATCATGGGTGTCACGATCCCACGTGACTTCAGCTTCCGGATCTGAAGTTCTCGGGAAAAGTGACCCATTAGTGCACATAGAGCGGTTCAGCGACATGACAGGGTGCAAGGATTGTCATCGGTTCGGAGATGTAGGGCCTTCCACTCACCTCGGAGGGAAGAGCGAGAGAATGGTACGCTGAGACTCCACGGGAAGCATCTTGAGCTTTGAGCAGGATGTGCGGGGAGTTCACGAGAGCAATTCAAGGCGCGATGACCCCGAAGATGACATGATGGAGTCGTCGAAGTAAGGCGAGAAGGAGGAGAATCTCTCAGGAGTTTATCAAAAGATACCATAGATCGGTTCTAGATCTTGAGTGCGTTTAACCATCTCCAAGCTCTGAGAGGATTGAAGGATGGTATTCGGATGGGGAGACCATGGTATAACCTGCGGAGTTCTTCGATCCGTTCGTATTCGGATGCGTATGAGCAGGTAAAACTGGATATGGTCATTGAAGAAGAAAAGCGCTAAGCCGAGGAATGAGCGGGTCAATGGAGCGAGGAGGAAGGAGAAGGGGTCCTGCCGAGGGCACAAGCTTCAAAGTAGCAGGGACCGGGTTGCCCATACTAACCCTTACCGAGAACTCCCCACGTGGATGGTCCCCTTGCCATCTCGCAGGTCTCCGGGCCAGGATCACAGAGAGTATAGGAGTCATGATGGCCACACATCCTGCAATCGACCGCCAGCGGACTCGAGATGAACCACAACCGAACAGATCTCCCATTGCCACCCCACGCGAAATTTCCCAGGGATAGGGCGATCTGAGTGGTGGAGCAGAGCCCCGCTTATGAGCAATACACGAGGTTGAAGGTATCTCTCGAAGAGATACTTCAAGTGGCTGAGGAGCGAGGACTGCTGAGCCCTCCAACGCCGATGGCCAAGCCAGCTAGCAAGCGAAACAAGGGGCGGTTCTGCTGTTTCCATGACGACCACAGCCACTCCACGTCACAATGCCGTGATTTGAAAAACCAGGTGGAGGATCTGGTTAGGAATCAGTACTTGGATGAGTTTGTTGAAGGGGGCACCGGTGGTTGAACAGCAGTCTGAGGAAGATGGCCGGGCTTACGAAATAGACATGGAACCACCGTCCACGAGGGTAATCTCGGGAGGGCCCACGATGGCAGGAAATTCAAATAGGGCTCGGAAAAACTACTGCCGATAAGTCCTGTTCAGTGCTCTGCTGCCAAGAAGGCTAAGGTTTGGCAGGTGCCAATTATATGGACGGATGGAGACGAGGAGGGGGTGATGTACCCTCATGAGGATGCCCTGGTGGTAAAAGCCAGCGTAGCAAACAAGGAAGTTGATCGAATACTGGTTGACTCCGGGAGCTCGGTCGATATTCTCTTCAAATCCACACTCGAGGATTTAGGAATAACAGGCGCAAGCCTTGAGCAGACGAGCACTTCCTTGAAAGGATTCGGGGGAGGAAAGCTAATACCTCTGGGAATCATAAAACTGGCAGTAACCATGGGCTCAAAGCCTTTCGAGAAGAACATGATGTTGGATTTCGTGGTGGTAGATGAAGCTAGCCCATACCAGGCAATTCTAGGAAGGCCATTTATGAGGATCAGCCAATGCGTGCTATCCACCCATTACTTAGCCCTAAAGTATCGAGTAAATGGGGCTGTAGGGGTCGTGAATGGCAGCCAAAGGGTGGCAAGGAGATGCTACGCTGTAGCTGCCAAAGAAACCATGCAGATAACATCGCTGGACTCGAGGGAGGAATCAAGGAGCGGAAGGCAAGAGCCGACTGAGAAGTTGGAGGAGGTCGAGGTGAGAGCAGGCGACCCCGAGAAGAAAATCCGAATCGGCTCGGGCTTCAGCGAGCCGTTGAAGGAAAAGTTGGTGGAGTGTCTGCGAGTACATGCAGATGTGTTCGCATGGACGCACGAGGATATGCCTAGGATCGACCCAGAAGTAGCGTGTCACAGGTTGGTAATACGGAGAGATGCTAAGCCGGTGAGGCAGAAAAGGAGATGTGTCAACCAGGAGAGATACGAAGCCATCAACTGCGAGGTGGAAAAGCTGCTGAAAGCGGGATTCATACTGGAGGTCTCCTACCCCGAATGGATCTCGAATGTGATGCTGGTGAAGAAGGCAAGTAGGAAATGGAGAATGTGCGTTGACTTCACAGATGTGAACAAGGCCTGCCCAAAAGATAGCTTTCCACTACCGAATATAGACCAACTGGTGGATTCTACGGCAGGGCATGAGCTGCTTAGTTTCATGGATGCATTCTCAGGATATAACAAAATTCCCATGCACCGATCAGACGAGGAGTGTACAGCCTTCATCACTAATCAGGGGCTGTACTGCTACAAGGTAATGCCTTTCGGTCTAAAGAACGCAGGGGCAACATATCAAAGGCTAGTGAACAAGGTCTTCAAGCCATTGATCGGTCGGACAATGGAGGTATATGTAGATGACACGATCACCAAGTCTAAAGATACGGAGGAGCATGTAAGGCATCTAGAGGAGACCTTCGCACTCTTAAGAATGTACCGGATTAAGCTAAACCCAGAGAAATGTGCCTTTGGAGTGAGTTCGGGAAAATTCTTAAGCTTCATGGTGAGCCACAGGAGGATCGAGGCCAATCCAGAAAAGATAAGAGCAGTGGTGGAAATGAGGTCCCCTCGTGGCCTCAAGGAGATACAAAGTCTGACCGGCAAACTAGCATCCCTCAACAGGTTCGTATCTCGAGCCACGGATAAATGTCGAGTCTTCTTCCAGGAAATGAAGAAGGGCAGGAAGACAAAGTGGACGCCTGAATGCGAGGCGGCGTTCCAGCAGCTGAAAGAATATCTGTTAAAAGCTCCGTTACTGTCGACACCTCGAGCAGGAGAGGTACTGTTTCTATACTTGGCTGTGTCCCAATGGGCAACGAGCTCAGTTCTGATATGGGAGGAGTCAAGGGTACAATACCCTGTTTATTACACGCGCAAAGCTTTGTTAGAAGCAGAGACCCATTATCCACCAATGGAGAAGTGGGCACTGGCCCTGGTCACAACGGCCCAAAAGCTGAGGCCTTATTTTCAGGCACATTCAGTGGTGGTTCTAACAAACCAACCCCTCAGGCAAACTTTGTACAAGCTTGAGACTTCTGGAAGACTGGTAAAATGGTCAGTGGAATTGAGTGAGTTCGACATTAATTACCAGCCCCGAACAGCCATAAAAGCACTGTCTTTAGCTGATTTCGTGGTCGAGTGCATGGCAGGGGATAACCAGACGGAGAGCGAGTCCACATCAAGTTCCCAGGCCCGACCAACACGTGGATAGTCACAGTAGATGGATCCTGTGGAAATCAAGGAGCAGGAGCAGGAGTTGTGCTCCTATGTCCTGAAGGGGCCGAGATGCAATACGCTGTGAGATTAGAGTTCGAAGTCACCAACAATCAGGCCGAGTATGAAGCTGTAATACCAGGATTGAAGCTCGCCTCAGTAGTAAAAGCAGAGGAGGTAAAGCTCCGAACAGACTCGCAGCTGGTAACAAACCACCTCGAAGAGAGCTTTCAGGCGAAGGGGGAGAAAATGGAGGCCTACCTCCGGAAGGTAAAGCAGCTAATGGGGTGTTTCTGAGCTATCGAGGTGGAACAAATCCCGAGGGAGAAGAATTTTTGAGCTGATATGATAGCTCGCTTGGCAGCCGCATCGGATCCCAAGTTACCAAAGTCAATCCCTTTGGAAATGAAGACCTGCTCGAGCATCGAGCATGAGGACGAGGTGATGAGCTTATCGACGAGCAATACCTGGATGGAGCCGTTTGTTTCTTATCTCAAGGAAGGGACGGTCTTGGTCGATAAAGCGAGCAAGAAAGTTGAGGTGCAAAGCGGCTAGGCACACTCTCATCGATGGGGTCTTATATAGACGGGGGTACACTCTCCCCTTGCTGCGGTGCTTAGACCAAGAGGAGGCTGATTATGTCCTCTGAGACATACATAAGGGAATCTGTGGAAATCATTCTGGCGCGAGGTCCTTGGCTTTCAAGGCCTTGAGGCAAGGATATTTTTGGCCTCGCATGCATCAAGATACTCAGGAGAAGACAAGAAGCTGCAAGAGTTGCCAGAGCTTTGCCAACCACCTAACTTAGCCTCCGGAGAACCTCACGGTGATGAATTCGCCATGGTCGTTTGCTCAATGGGGAATTGATTTGATTGGGCCACTGCCGAAGGGTAAAGCATCCGCCAACCATGCCATAGTCGCGATTGATTATTTCACCAAATGGGTCGAAGTGGGAGCCTTGAGCAGCATCACAGAAGGTAAAACCACTGACTTCATTTGGAAGAATGTGATTTACAGGTATGGGATTCCTCATGCGTTAGTCACCGATAATGGGAGGCAGTTTGATAATGGCAAGTTTAGAGACTTCTATCAGAATCTGGGGATAGAGCTGAAGTTTTGCTCTCCCTCACACCCGCAGGCCAATGGGCAAGTAGAGGCCGCGAATAAAAATGAGCAAAAATGGCGAGCAAAAAGGAGCCTGGGTGGACGAGCTGCCTGGTGTCTTGTGGGCTTACAGAACCACACACAAAACGGCCACTGGAGAGACCCCATTCTCCTTGGCGTATGGGCACGAAGCAGTGGTTCCCACTGAGATAGTAATGGGGACGAACCAGACAGAGCGCTTCAACGAGGAGCAAAACAACGAGCAGATGTGTGCAGGTCTGGACTTACTGGAAGAGAAGAGAGAAAGGGTAGCTGCTAAGATCTCAGAATATCAACAAAGAGTGGCTCGTTATTACAACCAAAATGTACACATTCGCCAGTTCCAGGTGGGTGATTCGGTGCTGAGGAAAGTCAACTAGAGCATGAAAGACCCAAGGCAAGGTGTACTAGGACCAAATTGGGAAGGACCTTATCGAGTCACTCAGTTAGCAGGACCAGGAGCATACCGGCTAGCTCATCTAGACGAACGAGAGGTCAAGAGGCCGTGGAACGCAGAACTCCTGAGGAAATATTTCCAGTAAGTCTCCTTGCATTGTGAAGTGCTAATGTAAGATTTCTTCCCAAAATGGGATGTGTAAAAGTATAAATGTATATGAGAATAAGAAAAGCATTCATAATGTAAGTTCAAGATGAAGACCAGAGGTACAAGAAGAAGCTTGGGTCAATTGCAGGCTAGAGCAGGAGTAGAAGTTCAAGAAAAAATCCTCGGCCAGAAGTCCCAAAGCCTAAGTCTTAGGCGGGACGGTACCACGCTTAGGTCAATTGCAGGCCCGAGTAAGAGTAGAAGTTCAAGAAAAACTCCTCGGCCAGAAGTTCCAAAGTCTAAGTCTTAGGCGGGACGGTGCCACGCTTGGGTCAATTGCAGGCCCGAGCAAGAGTAGAAGTTCAAGAAAAACTCCTCGGCCAGAAGTCCCAAAGCCTAAGTCTTGGACGGGATGGTGCCAAGCTTGGGTCAATTATAGGCCCGAGCAGAAGTTCAAGAAGAGCTCCTTGGCCAGAAGTTCAAGAAGAGCTCCTTGGCCAGAAGTCCCAAAGCCTAAGCCTTAGGCGGGACGGTGCCGAGCTTGGGTCAATTGCAGGCCCGAGCAGGAGTAAAATAAGAAGAACCTTGGGTCAATTGCAGGCCCGAGCAGAAGAAGTTTGAGAAGAGCTCCTTGGCCAGAAGTCCCAAAGCCTAAGCCTTAGGCGGGACGGTGCCGAGCTTGGGTCAATTGCAGGCCCGAGCAGAAGAATTTTGAGAAGAGCTCCTTGGCCAGAAGTCCCAAAGCCTAAGTCTTAGGCGGGACGGTGCCAAGCTTGGGTCAATTGCAGGCCCGAGCACGAGTAACAGCAGAAGAAGCTTGGGTCAATTGCAGGCCCGAGCAGAAGTTCAAGAAGAGCTCCTTAGCCAGAAGTTCCAAAGCCTAATTCTTAGGCGGGACGGTGCCAAGTTTGGGTCAATTGCAGGCCCGAGCACGAGTAACAGCAGAAGAAGCTTGGGTCAATTGCAGGCCCGAGCAGAAGTTCAAGAAGAACTCCTCGGCTAGAAGTCTCAAAGCCTAAGTCCTAGGCTGGACAGTGCCTGGAAAAGCTAACCACAAGTGAAGGAAGTTCATGAATAATGCTAAGGCCAAAAGTCCCTAAGCCTAAGCTCTAGGCGGGACGGTGTCTAGCAAGAGCCAAATGTAGGCTCGAGCAAGTTAAATGAGCTCGCAAAATAAACATAAGGCTTTTAGCCCAATTCAAAGCGAAGCTCTACCATGCATAAGTTGAACAACATCATACTTGGGCAGAAAATAAAAGAAGAAGAGCCCCAACAAGCTTGCATATATGATTGTTGCTAAAACGTATGTTTTTTATTCATTGAATGATTGCAAGTACATGAAATGTAAAAAAAAAAAAAATCAATCATGCAGCAGGAGTGACGTTGTCAGCAGCAGCAGGAGGAAGGACAGCATCAGCAGGAGGGACGTCATCAGCAGCAGCAGGAGGATGACCGGCATCAGCAGGAGGAGCAGTAGGAGGGACATTAGGAGGGGCATCGGCAGGAAGGGGAACGAGCTCTCTGACAACAGCTAGAGGCTCGGATGTAGCAGCTTCGGACCCTTGGTTGAGGGCTTCATGAGAGCTCATGTATTCAGCTACATACACTTCAAACTTAGACATGTCAGCCTCGGGGTATGCCTTACCAAAAGCATACATGAGGCAGTCATAGCTGGAGTCTGCCCCGTTGTTGTATTCAGTGGCGAGCTGAACTTTTAAAGCGTCAATCTGCCCTTGAAGACGAGCAGTTTCCCCCTCCATGGTCTGCTCGTAGAAGATTTCTGAGTGTCCAGATCCTTTCGAGCATTATCCAATTCATCGCGGGTGCCAGTCAGCTCCCTCTAAAGCTCAGAGGCCTTGGAGTCAGCCACTGCTGCCTTCTCTGCAAAATCTAAGTTCTCGTCCAGAAGCTTTTTATTTTCCTCCTTCAGCTCGCCCACGGTCTGCTCCAAGCTCTGAACCCTTGCTTGAATTTCTTCCTGGGAGTTCCGAGCTGAAGCCCTGAGAATGGTCGCGGCCACTAAAGCTCGAGAGGAGAGTCGCTGGAAAGCATTGAACAGCTCATCAGAATTGAAGGATTCTATCTCATCCAAGAATAATCTGCTCAACTCCTCGCTGTAAGTCCTCAGATAAGGCTCGATGCGGCAAGGCTGACTTTGCTCCTGCACACTGTAGGTTCGAGGGCGAGCTAGAGCAGCGGTCTTTGGCCGTCTGCGTGGAGGACCTTCCTCTGCTCGCTCGGTCTGTCGAGCAGAAGAGGTTGCTCGAGTAGATGGAGGCGGAGCACCCGTTTCTGCTCGTCCCCACGCGCCTATGTAACATCTCACGCATCCTGCTGCTCATGTCTTCACTCGGTGCTAGACTGGACTCCAAAAAGTTTTGGGGTGTTAGCAGCTCCCTGCAAGAGCTCGCGTTTGCAAGAACGGTCTACACGTTTGCTCGAAGCTGGCCCCCGATCGAGTAAGAGGCACCCCAGGAGACTGCAAAAAACAACCAAAGCAAAATAATGAGAACAGACGCGAGTAGGAAAACTAAAAGTAAAATCCACAAGACAGATAAACGACCTGGAGTGCAAAAGTGCCGCGGGACTGGAGGGACCCCCTCGCTACGAAGTGCAGCTTGCCCCCACTCTCCCCCAACGAAGAAGAATTTGCTCTTCCAGTTGCCACCAGAAGTTGGGAGATCGGTGATGGGCTTTTTACCCTTCAGGCTGGAGGTAAGGTAATACCAACCAGCATCCTTCGGGCTGCACTTCAACTGGTAAAGGTGTCTGATTTCCCCTACCGAGGGCTCACCCAGATCACAGCGCTTCCACAACACAAAGAGTCCGGAAAGGACCCTCCACCCATTCGGGTTCAATTGCCCCGGGGCCAGACGGAACCCAAACAAAACCCGGCCAAAGTAAGGCTGGAGAGGCAGCCTAACCCCCCATTTGAAACACTCTAAGTGGAAGGTCGTGTAGCCTTGAAGAGGACGGCTGGGGATTTCACCCCTGTCCGGTAACCTTAAATCCACATTTTCGGGTATATGGTAAGTCTGCCTAAGCCTATCTAAGTCCGAAGGGGTAGTTTCACATCTCAGGTGGTCAATGGGGTATTCCCCACGCTCAAACCTTTGACTGGCCCTTGCCCCTTGCTGCGGCTGGGTCTCGGACGCGGGTAATTCCCTCTCTGGACTAGCATCCATCACGGGGATTATACTAAGGGGTTGTGCCCCACTAGAAGAGGACGAATCCTCCGGCAACATCCTACAGGCCTGTTGGGGATTTGACATTTTTTTTTTAAAGGAAATAAACTAACGGAGTTCAGCAGGGGAAGAAACAGAGTGACGGCAGGAAATGGAAGAGTGGTTTGTACCTGAACGCGAAAGGAAGTGAGGTTGGTCGGAAATCACCTTGACAGAAAGAAGAAGACAAGTAAACGGCGGAGAGCAGATTAATTTTGAGTTTGAACGAAAAGTGAGCAAATAGAGGGAACGGTGAAGAAGTTAGAGGTTTATAAAGAGGAGGACGCGTCTCTTTGACTGACGGCGTGCGTTTCGAGGGACACGACCTTTCAGGTAACGTCCCTTCAAATTTTAAACGCCCGGCTGGGATCAACCCACATGTCCCGCCTTAAATGCGAAATGATTAAAGTGGGAGACAGCTAGGAAACGTGGGGAAGTGTAAAAGGCCGCGAATTCGGCCCATCATTAATGAGTTTCCAGTCTTATCTCGTTTCACTCAAAAGACTAGAAACTGGAGGACTGGTGTTTAGGTAATATCGGGCAGCTCTTCTCGAGGCCCTTCTAGCTCGAATAAAACACCCCGAGGACAGCCTAACTCGAGCAGAAGTCCCGACCACTGGCACAAAGATGACCTCATTAGACGTCAAAAGCTAGTCAATGTCTAGGAATTCAAAGTCGCTCGAGCTCCGAGCTCCTTTATGCTCGAGGTCGTCTCTCCAGGTCAAAACTGGTCAAGGTCGAGGACTGAGCACCCCCTTGCCTGCTCGAGGTCGTCCACCCCGACCGAGTCGTCAAGGTCGAGCCTCGAGCACTCCTTTCTCGCCGCAGATTAAGTCCCCGAGCACAACTGGACAAGACCCGGCCCAGGGCAGTCAGACCCGCTTTCTCCGAATCCTGGCACATCTTCAAATGTCTGATCAGGGCCCCACATGGTTTGGTGGTGATACTGTTGCCGATGGCCGGCACATGCCCCCATGGTGTCATCATTCCTAGCGCACATGCCCGACATGGTGATCTGGCCACGTGAATCGGGTTAAGGAGACAGCCGCACATCCCTAGGGAATATTACGCCAATCCAGGCTGTCAGAGGGACCCAGACACCACTGACGCGGGAATGGATGCTCTTGGAGAGAAAGAGCGGGAAAAATGGAATATAGAAGGAAACGAACGGGTACGTTACAAGGGTTGGAAAAATTCATTTACAGGTTCTCCCTATCTCTACTTCCTTTATCTTGATTTTCTGAGAAAACCAAAAAATTTATTCAAAAAGGGAGGGCAAAGAATATCTCTTTCACCTTTCCGGTCTCTCTCACTAAGGGAGATACCAAAAAGAACAACCCGATTACTGACTTGAGCGTCGGAGAGTTTTCGCCGGAACATGCCCGGCAACCCCTGACCCTGTTTTCTGTGAGTACAGGTCTGGGAGATCCCCGTTCTGGAAAAGACAGTGGAATAGGACGAAGGATTGAGGCACTGTTTGAAGTCACGAGCAGAAGGATCGAGGCACTGTTTGAAGTCGCGAGCAGAAGGTTCAGAGTACTGTTTGAAGACACGCGGGAAAAACTGCATCAACAATAGTTATATAAAGTATTTGGTAAAACACACGATGTGGTTTGGATGCTAATTACATTAATTTTACTATGGTTTGAATGCTAATTAAGTTAATTTTATCTTCAAAAATCTATAATATGTTTACTATATACTTTTGTAAAAATTATTATTTAAAATTATATGTACCTTATACTATCAATTATTATATATTTTACTATTACAATTTTTTTTTTCTACAGCAACGAGAGACCCTATGAAGCTTTTGGCAGATTAACCTACTGATCATCTTTTTCCAATATCTATAAAATATTTTGCCTAAGGTGTATAATGCCTGATGCCTGATGCCTGCTCTCACATCGGATTCTCAAATTAATTCAAGCAAGAGAGTATTCAAGCGAGAGAGTATTTTAAGGAATAAATTAAAGAGACACCAAAAATCTCAATTTTATAAGAACGACGTAAAGTCCTATAATTTACATCTTTTTCAAAATATATTACGAACGCTTTAGCTCTCCAATCAATAGCTAAAGATTAAACAAAAGTGAAAACTCAAATACACTATAGCTCTAAGCAAATCTGCCCTTAATTGCATTTAATTCATGGAATGGCTTCCTATTTATGAATGGAAGCTCTCAATTGTCAACATTTTACTGACTAAAATTTTGCTCTAATACCAACAATATGGGCTTGAGAGTATTGTCAATGCATGTGAAACCATCAATTTTACCAAGGAATAAACGTGAGTGAATTTGCCCAAGTGACATGCTTCATTTGTCATTAACTTTAGTGACTGTTTGACTAAAATCTTGGGCATGCAAGTAGTTGGCCAAATGATGGCCAACGCCAAGCGATCATAAATGTTTGACCACATTCCAACTTGGTATCCTTAATTTATTTTTTTTTAAAGTTATAAAAAATTCCTTCAACAAAGCGATAATTATTACATGAAACTAAGTTTCTGTAGAAATTACTATACTTACGATATATAGCCGAGTAAAACATTCTAAATTTTGTGTAAAATGATATTAGCACCATGTTGTGGATGCATAATTCCACCACGGGTAGGAGCATGCACGTAAGTTGGTGAAAGCTGGAAAGAGAACTTCTGCAAAATCATTGCTAAAGCTAATTTTGCTTCCAACAGAGCAAAGTTTTGTCCAATGCAGATTCGAGGACCCCAACCAAATGAGAAGAATGAAATTTGATTCTTCGATGCCTTTGAAACTCCTTCGGAAAACCTATCCGGGTTGAACTCTTTTGCATCATCCCCCCAATATTCGTGATCATGATGAACAAGAATTATTGGCAACGAAAGTACAACTCCAGGTGGTATAATAATTTCTCCTAGCTTAATTTCCTTAAAATTAGCTCGTGTCAGCAGAGGTATTGGTGAATATAACCTAAGTACCTCGTATAGAATTTTGCTTACCTGCAGTAGGAATACGGAATTACTTGTCCAATCTTTAGTATGAACATTAACTTCTACATTTTAGAGAGAAAAAAATTTAGATAAGCTTCTAAATTTCAGAGATTTCCCGTGTTTTTTTCTTGCAAAATAAAGCTATATCTGGTTGTAAATTTTTAAGTTCGAATATATCCATTTTCTAATTATTTTAAGTATTAAATAAATGTATAACAAATCCCTTCACCATTCCTGTATGATGAGTATTTTAACCTAAACTTTCTATGTTTAATGATTTCAAACAACCAACTCCCAATGGCATAGACATAAAATCAAACCAACGGGGATAAAATTAATAACCGACATAAAATATAAATAAGGAAAAAAATAAAATAAATAATTTTATGTCTGTATGTGTCTGCATATTTGTCTGATTTTTAAAAGAAATTTCGACATGATTTTTTTTAAAACAATATGAACAAAAATTAAATGCATTCAATTAGATCAAAAAGGGTAAATTTATAATTTAACGAAGCTAGAAAGAAAATGTATACAGAGATCTTCGGACCTCCGCTCAACCCTTACTGACTTTGCCATTGCCAACTCCCTCAACTTGTATAGAACTCAATGTGCTTACTGTACCATAGGCTAGGAATTATTTCATCAAACTAGTTATTGTTCTTGGTGAGTGATATCTAATTTCTTAAGGTTAAATTTTATAGTGTTGGCAACTCCCAAGACTCTCTCTAATTTACATGGCTTCCACTATCTTTTGACAGTAAAATATTGGCAAACAGTGGTCAGGTGATCAAGAAATCATCTTCATGTAGCATGAAGTTGAGCAATAATTTTTACGTGCAGAATGACGTACAGATTTTACAAAATTTAGATTTGAACTATGATTATATTGAAAATAATACGCTAGCATAGAATTTTAAACATAGTTCAAATCCATATTTTGTAAATCTTTGCACTAGAGAAATTCCTAGAAGTTGAGTCTTCCCAAAATTTAAAAAAAAAAAAAAAAATTATAGATAATTAATAAAGAATAAGAATTCTTACTACTTTTAACAGGCTCAGCTCTTCAAATTTTGCTTCTCTATTGCCAAAAACTTGGAAAACCTCTTCTCTTGCACGTTCTTGCCAAACTGGATGTATGCATAACAAAACCATTGTCCATACAAGCAATGATGCAGTAGTTTCCTGCCCAGCTAGATAGAACAGCTTGCACTCTTCAATCACCTCTGCAACACTCATTCCAGTTTCCTTCTCCTGAATCTCTTTGTGATTTGATTCCATTAATAGACCCAATAAATCATCATTATCGCTTGCTTTTCCAACTTTCAGTGCTTCCTCTCTTTTCTTAACGATACCTTTTACCAGTTCTCCCATTTCACGGTGATTGCTTTTCATTTTTCTATTGAGCTTATTGGGCACAAACCTACAAAAAAAAAATTATCGCAAGTGCAAAGCACACTGAAATTAAAATATCAGCTTAGACATTTGACAACACTTTTTCACTCTATGATGATGAGAATTCTGTGTAGAAAACCACTTTGAACCATAACCACTACTATAAAAATACATGGCACAAGATCTTTAAATGATTAGCATAGCTCCGGTAAGCATTGATGGTAGATGAAATAATTTAAGTTGATTAATAATTAAAATTACCTCCATCCTGGAATATAATCAGAGAATGAAGCTTGAATCAAAAGATTAATTTGTTCTTGTATCACTTCAAATATTTTTCTTCCTTCTTCAAAGCTACTTCCAAAAGCTGTCCGAGAAATCACATCCGCTGTTAAAGTTCGAATGTGAGGCCACACATCTAACTCACTTGATCCTTCCTTTGAAACTGAAGTCTCCCATTTCCTTAGCATGTCGTTACAGCTCTTATGAATTGCACGTAACATATTCTAATAAAAAGAATGGAAGTTGTCAACGAATGACAGAAGTCATGTAACAATAAGAATTGCCATTGCAAGATGGTGTGCGTGATCAAATGAAGTGTAAAGGTGAAAATGTACCTTCAATTTATCGTGACGGAAAGCTGGAGTGGCAATTTTTCTAACTTTAAACCACTGCTCACCCTCATACCCCAACATCCCAGAGACCACCAAATTCGCTACTGGGCTTCTCTGTTTTTGAAAGATATCATACTTCAAAAAAATTTCCCTTATCATTTTGGGGTCTGTGATGTTTATGTTGGGTCTTGGTCCCGTCCATGTGAATGAATTCTTACCTGTAATTTTAGGAGTATATGTTGTTAGCAGTAAGTGTTATGGATGAATTAGAATCTTAATCCTTTGCTATTAGAGAATAAAAAGCTGAGAAGGGCACAGAATTATAGTGGTTTACTTTCGACCCAGGCTTCCACGTTGACCTCATTTCTAATGTAAAAGTTGAGAATTCTCATATTAAAATATTTTTTGTATAAATTTTTTTTTCACATCTTTAATATCATCTTCACCTGTATAATTATTGATGGAGATATGTACATCCCAGCAAAACCAACAATTTTCCTTAATACTCACCTTTATTATTTACTTACACTAGTAATCTATCAATATGCGAGTCAGGAAGCACAAGATTAACTACATGGTTTGTACTCTTGTAATATCTCTTTAATTGAAGTCCAAACCAATAAACCAAGCTTACAATATGTTGGAACACATCAGCACATCATCAATATTTTCTTAAAATAAAAAATTCAAAAATGGCTTTTGCAAAGGCAAAATGCTATTTTGATAAAAATTTATAATGACAATGACATATTGTATGTTTCTAGTTCAGCCCTTGTGGGCATTTCTGATTTTCAATATATGTCAGGAAAACAAAAGTAAAACATTCTCATACTTTATTATTCTATTTTGTCATTGTAAAACAAAAGACATTTTATCATTTTTTTTTTGTCAATTTTGCATTATTCTTATTTTGTCCTTTTTGTATATATATTTTTATCATTAGTTAAATAAAGTACACACATAATAACAATAATAATAATAATTTAGAAGAGATAAATACTTTACAAGTATCCAAGAGTTTTTTATAAATTTAAAAATGAGTCTAACATCGTATCAGAAGAAAAATTAAAGTAGGACCAGCCTACTACTTGCGGCTACCGAGGTAGCAGGAATAATTATTGATAATGGACCAATGAAATTACGGATAGATCTCTCTTTGGAATCAATAAAATTTAATATGATAAAAAATATCTTATTATGAAACTCACTATTCAATTAAATAATAAAATATTAATAATTGATCTTACAACCTCAATAGATTAATAAAATAATAGATCAGTCCTTCGTAAATTTTTCTCGCATGTTTTGGGAATAATTATTATTACTAGCCTTATAATTTTCAAGATTTTTATTTTTAACCTTTTTAATTTTTTCTTATCATAATTAACTAAATGTAAGGTGTATAGACCAAAAACTCTTATCATGTCTATCTTATTTTCAAAAATATAATATTTTTTGTCTTTCCTTATTATGGCAAATTTCTTCTAGGATCCTTAGGTTTTTATAATTTTATGCATCTCTATTTATTCTTCCATCATTTCTACATCTTCGTTCTATTTTTTCTAAAAATTTTACCATTTCTTTGTAAAAATATATTTTTTTCTCAAGATCATAAAAATCTATAAATTCTAATTCTTCATAATTTTCTTATCCTATATTTATCAATGTTCTTTTCTCTTGTTCTAAACTTATAATTTCTTGATTTAAATGTTCTATATAAAGGTTAAGTTTATTTTCCCAACTAAAAATCATTCTAGGCTTCAAATTCTGAATCTTGTTTTATACCAATATATTAAGAACTTAATTAATTCATCTATAAATTTCATTCTTTTACTTAATATTATCTCATCACCATTTGTATTTATATCAAATCTTTCTCTTTATTCTTGCATTAAATCTAATTCAATATTTCTTATATTATTCTTACTTTCTTTCATTTCTTTAACCAATTTTCTCATTTCATCTTTATCCTATATTTTTAAAGTATATATTGCATCTACTATTTTAATTATTGGATTCATTTTTCGTGGATATACTTGTTTATCATGTATTTCTAATAAGCCTTTCTAATTATACCTCTTATATTCTCAAAATCTTATTTTTCTTATTTTTCTTTTAATTACTTATTATACTTATATTTATAATCTTATTAATGTCGTTGGCTCTGTTGGTCTTTATTAATTTTATCTGTAATTTTATATGTTACTGATGGCTTTAATTGTTCTATTAGCTCTGATACCATTTGCTTGTGGGGTCTGAAGACTAATCTAGTTAATCAAAAAATCTAGTTAATAAAATTAATCTAAATGAAACTCTCTAAAATGAAAGAAATTAATTAAAATGGAAGATATTATTATTCAAAGATTGAGTACATGATTTGTATAAGTATAAAAAGACTATTCATAGATATTTACAAAGGAATTCTATGTACACAGAAGGATACTTTCTATTGGTGGCAAAAGCTGTCTATGTTTAAATATCATTATCGCTATCTGCTTGTTCCCATATTTCTACCTAATGTTCTAATTGTATATGGTTTCTAATATTTCAATTTCTTTATTTAGTTGGATCATATATATTTCTTTTTGTAAATTATCTGTTTCTATTTGATTGATTATTTTTCTTTCTAATTCCTTAGGTAATCCTATATTTTTTATTACTAATAAAGCTTCTTTTGGTACTAATTTATTTTTAGAAAATAGATATGATTCATATTTCCATGTTCCACAATTAAATCCTATTATTAAGGTTTTATGATTATATAGGATTTTAGTTCTGTCATTTATCCAGATTGTTTTATCTAATCCTGTATCTTTACATAAGGTTTCATGAAATCTTTCCATATTAAAACTATATATCCAAGATCTCCTTCTCTTCCTATCAAACAACAACAACTTAATAAACCTTTACCACCAAAAGATAAAAAGTTAGAATTATTACCTCTATCCTTTATCGTATAAAAAGATTTTCCTATACATCGACGGAGTAATCTTCTACCTTTGATGACTTCGTCCTTAACTCCTTCAACACGCCTTCACCTCTGGCAAAGTGGGAAAACTGGACAGTCTACGGCTTCACTGTATCCTTTGGTATTTTCTTATATCCAATATTAGACATAGGTTTCCTCTTTCTTTCTTATGGGGTTATTTGGTTTATCAGATGATATGTTTTTTGGGTTGAGATTAGAGACAAAGTTAGTTTATTTTTGCATTGGAATTGCTCAGAGAGTTTTTGAAGATGATTGTAGGGTATATTGTAAGGTGATCGGATCTGATGCCCTCAATCTGATTTATTTCTCTCTATATAGATGATACATTATTGATTATCATCTTTTCCTCTTTACAGATGTATGGATGAGGAAAAAGATGTTGACTCTTTTATCTTTCTCCTTTACAGGTGTATGGTAGGAGAAATGATAATCACAACTAAAGCCCGACATATTCACATGGGCTAAATTAATGGCCGACAACTTTATGTGGTAGCCTTACAAGTCAAAAGTTTTTGCTACATTATTACAAATGATAAATTTATAAAGTAAAGTTTGCATTATTTATTTTTGCCTACACAAACGACAAAACTCATATTTACTTTATCTCCAGCAATCGGCATGCTTGCTACAACGTGGCTGCACTTGATGGAAATTTCATGGTTGTTATTTCGTGTATGAAATCCAGCAGTATTTCTGATGGTGACTCTCCACCTTCTGCAGTTAAAAGAATGTAATTGTTGAATTTTATTATTGTCCTGTATTTTCTATTGTACAGGTCTTTGGTTATGCTCCAGATTTTTATTCCTCGAGCTCTTCTTATTCTCATCCATGCTTTATTGAACTCTGGAGATACTGTGTATTCTTTTCCCACTTCGAGCTGAAAATTTCTAGTAACATGTCCTATTGTAATCATGTAAAAGGCTTGGTATTCTATGTTATTAGTGTATTCAGGACTGATGGTATAAAGTTTGAGGTATATTTTTCTCTTTTTAGCAAATTTAGAGACTTGTTTTACAAGGATTTCATCAAAACTGGCTAGTTCTTTCAGGTTTATATCAGGGTAGATCATATCAAGAAATCCATACCTTGTTATTTTTCCAACAAAGATTAGATCTGCATCTTTTATTGCTATCATTATGGGATAGAAAATTTTCCTTAGAGATTTATGGATGATATTTTTATAGGAACAAATGGAATATATCCAAGTGGTTACCTGTTTGTAATCTTCTTCTTTTGGATTTCAAGGGAGATTATTGTCTTCTGAGATGAAAGGTTTATGCTGACAGTTCTTTTATTTTCTTCACCTGTTGCACATATGGTTATGGTTTTGTTTCTTGGAATTATTGGATCGCTGATAGGATCCAAATTTATTGGATCGTTGATAGGATTCTGTTTTATTGGATCTCTAGTAGAGTCCTGATTTATTGAATCACTAATAGGATCTTGTAGAACGGGTCCACTGCTGGTTCCAGCATTTATTGAGTTTATTTGGAGTTTACTGATTAGACTATTCCAAGAGGATATCAGTCTGTCTACTCCATCATTATGGGTTTCAAATATATCTCTTACACAGTCTATGGCGTCCAAGGCTTCAGTAGCATTAGCTTTCAGCCGATTTATTTAATCATTTATTTTGGAGATTTCTTCCTCCATTGCTTATAATTCTTTAGTAAATTCTATATTCCTAGATAAAAAATCTGCAAGATAATTATCAGAACTTTTAATATAATTAACTTTAAAAGTATATAAAGATAAAAATACTTGCCATCTATGGATCCTTCGATATTGAAGTTTATTTGGTAGTTTATTAAATATTAATGATCTAACTTGGGTATTATCAGTTTCTACTGTAAATTCTTTAGCGATTAAAAATAATAAAAAATTTTTAATTCCTTTTAATATAACTAATAATTATTTTTCATGCGTTGTATAATTCTGTTCCGCTGAATTTAGTGTTCCACTAGTATATCTACATATTTCATTTAAATCAGTTTTCAATATTGCTGCCCAATATAAGTCACTGACATCTGTTTGTAAAATTAAATTATCTGTTGATTCTGATAGTCTTAATTTAGGTAAATTTTTACATTCTTCTTTTAGTTGTTTAACTATTTCTGTATGTTCTTCTTTCCATCCTTGAAGATTATTTTTCTTTAGTAAGTTTTGTAAAGGATTTATTTTGTTATTTAAATTATCTATAAATCCTTCTGCATAATTTAGACAACCTAAAAATTTTTGTATTTTTTTTTATTTTCTAATTTGTCAGGAAAATGTTTTATTTTTTTCACTTATATGATACTGTAATTTTATTCCTGTATTATTAAGTATTAGTCCTAAAAATTCTATTTCATTCCGACATATTTTAGTTTTTTCTCGCTTAATACTATTATTTTTTCTTTGCATATTTGTGCAAAGTCTACATAAACTATTAAATATGTTTTATTTCTTAACAAATCATCCATTCTTCTTTGATATATTTGTGGTGCATTTTTTAATCCAAAGGGCATTACTAACCACTCATAATGTCTTTGAGGTGTGCTAAAGGCTATATATTTTATACTATTTTCTTCTATTTTTATTTGCAAAAATCCTGATTTACAATCAAATTTAGAATAATATGCATTTTCTTTTACTAAATTAATTAGTACTTCTTTCTTTGGTAAGAAATATCTATCAAATTTAGTATATTTATTTAATTCTTTATAATTTATAACCATTCTAGCTTTACCTCTTACTTGTTCACTATGTTTCATAACCATAAAGGCTGGACTTGAATGAGGACTAAAGCTTTGTCTTATTAGATTTAAGCCTAATAATTCTTTTAGTTGATCTTAAATTCTGTTATATCTTCCTGGGTATATATCATTGGTCTTATTCTAATGGTTACTGATTCTATCAATTCTATTTTAGCACTTAAATTTTTAGGGTTCCATAAGGCTAAAGGGTTTTCATGATGTACTTCTTGTAATTGTTTCTTAATTTCATCTATAGTTATCAAATTATTCTGTAATTATTGTTTATAATAAAAGATCTTATAATTATAATCACCACGTTCACCTGTAACTCTGTATGGTTTAAAGATACGAGATAATCGAAGAATATGTCCACAAGGTGCGTTAAGATTTATATTATATAAAGTTTGTTGATAAATTTGAACTTGAATAAGGAAATCATTTCCTAAGAGTAAATCTTATTTTAAGGTATTATATTGGATAATATGTTTTAATAGAATTATTTTATTACCAAGAATAATTGGAATTTGTGATTTATAATATAGTAAAGGTGCTTGATTATTTGTTATTCCTATAAGTTTTATTTCAGAACCTAAGAATTTATTCCATTCTTTTAGTAAAAAGGATTTACCTAATGTAATTTTACTTTCTGTATCTATTATTGCACATGTAGTTATATTAGTTTCAACAAAAGTTAATTCTATATAAGTTCCTAAAGGAAATTTTATAGTATTCATTTATTCATCTTTCTACATTGCTATTTTAGGGAAAAATTCTGTTATTTCATTATCCACTTTTACATATATTTTTTCAGAAGTAATATTATAATTTATATTTTTTAAGAAACTCATTCATAATATTATATCATATATCTCATTTTGAGCAAATCATGAGTCTATGAAACATGGTATTCTAAATAATAATCTTCCTATATATGTTGGGACAGTCACTTCTTTTGTACAGATTCTTATATTTCCATTGAAGTCTTTATATTTATATCCATTAGTTGTTACATGTTTTGTTAATTCTTTATTTTTTAGTATATTTAAGTGATTGTGACTTAAACTTGTATATATTAAAATTTTTGGACCTTTTATAAATTTTATTCCATTAAAATATTTTCTCATTATTACTAAACTTCCACAAATTACTAAACTTGTATTATCTGGTATTATTATTTCTTTGTAAATACTATAATCTGGTTGTTTTCCTTTATTTTTAGTTCTCTTAATAAGTTGTTTATTATCAAATTGGTTGGTAACATTTGGTTCTTATTATCTTTGTCTAATTCAGGTTTATCATCATTTATATCTAGATTATATGTTATTGGTAAGTTAGGAATTTGTAATATTAACTCTATACTTTGTCCTAAATCTTGAAATTTTTTTCCTATTTCTATATATAGTTTATTGCCATATTTCTCAATAATTACTATTACAGAAAGAATATAAAGAAAGTAATAAAATGTCATAATTTTATTTCCAAGTTTCATTATATCTTTTCTTTTTAATTCAAAATGTAAACTGAAAGTATCATTTATATTTTTGTCTTTTACAATATCTAGGTTAACAGGTAAATAAAAAATTTTTATAACATAAATTTCCTTCTATGGTTCCCAAGTGTGCTAATTTAAGATCTATAAATCTATGATCATGTAAACTTAGTATTATTGGTGAATTTATTCCTTCCCTAAATAATGATTTTACTAATATTTGTATTACGAGTAAATATACATATTGTATTTTATCTCTAGTTTTATCACTTTTAATTTTATTTAAAGTGGTTTCTATACCTCTAGAGTTTAATAAATTTAATTTAATATTTCCTCTACTTTGTGTTATATCTATAGTTTTTTCATGTTCTTGATATTTATGGATAACTATATTCTTCCTTTTAAAGAATTGTTGTATATTTCTTAAAATTGTATTATCTGGATTTCTCAAATTTAAAGATATTCTTGAAATTTCTTTTAATTTTTTCTAACTTAATTATACAATTAGTTAATATCCATCTCTATTTTCTTGTTGTTTTGTCTCTTTTTCTTTTTCTATGTCTTCTATATTCTCTATTTCAAAATTTTGATTCTGATTCATCTGAGTCTGAGCTTTCTAAAGATTATGTATCACTATAACTTTCATATATTTCAGTATTAAAACAATTTATTGTCTCACTATCATATAATAACTCTTAAGTCTGATTTTATTTCATCATATTATATCTCAGCTATTATGACATTTTTCTGTTTACATTCAGGGCTTATATGTCATTTTTGTCTACAATTCCAACATCTACTTTCTTTAGGGTCTTTTTTAATTTCTCTATTACGTTTTCTTTTATAATATCTCCTATAGGGTTTTCTCTTAAATGCTTTATTTTTCTAATATTTCTATAATGTTTTTTATATCTTCTTTTGTTTTTATATTTATTTTTATACCCATACTTATGTTTTTTATGTATTTTATAATATGATTTACATCTCCATTAGTTGGGTGCACCTACTTGGCTACAACATATCACCATTGTATTCTTTGCTTTTTTATACAATTGTCTTTCTATACATATATCTTTTAATTTTCTTATTACAAATTCTATTCTAGATCCTAAAGTATTTGGTATTAATTTTCCTGATTCTGTTAATCTATAGGAATTCCATTCTCTCATGAAATAAGTATTCCATGGTGATAGTAATTTATTTATATACATATCATAATAAATTGTTTGATCATCATTACTATAACATTATTTATAATAATATTTCTGAAATTCACATGTGTAATTTTTTATGTTGCATAAATTACATATTTGAAGGTTCATTAAATGTTGTCTTGCTAATAATTTTTCTTTTCCTATTTCCTTTTGTTTGAGATCTTCCTAATTTTCTCCTAAAAATTTATCTCTTATGTAATTTGTAAATTTATATAGTCCTTCACTAATTCCTTTTCTAAATTCTTGTTTGGTTGCCAATCTTATTAAAGATTTTGTTTCTTCAATTATTTCATTCGACCAATTTTGTTCATTGCCAGTAAAACTCATTATTAATAAATCAATCCATATATCAAATTTTTCTTCTATATTTTTTGTTTCTCAATCATCATTTGATTTATTAAATATAAACATTATTTTCATATCATTTTGACCAACTTATTAATGTTTTACTAGGGTCTTTTCTACAGTCTATTTTTAATTTACTTCTCATAGGCTTAATGGGTTCATTTTCAGTTTTATATTCTGGTATATATTCTTCTGGATACATTTTATAATAAGATTTTTTAGATGACAATATTTAATGTTGTGATCTTATCTTTTATGACTATAAGGAACTTCAGTGGTTTCAGTTTTTATATTGGGTTCAATAGGTGATGCTCCAACATTCATATTTACATCAAATCCTAGTGTTTATAAGTCTAAATCTTCTAATGATAATCTATCAAAATTTTTCTTCCAAATTATCCGTTATTCACTATCACTTGATTCTTTAGGTTCATCAATTTTTATCATTTTCTATTTTGTATCAGTTTTTTCTTTTGATTTATTTGTTGGTGTTTTTTATTTTAATTTTTTTATTGTTTCTCCTAATTACTTCTGATATTCTTCTTCTCTTCTTAATATTTCTAGCATAACAGTTATTCTTATTCTTTCAACAAATGATCCTTTAACTACTTCTCCAAATTGTATTTTTTCTTTATATCTAATGGATTTTTTTAATTCTCTTTGTGCTTGTAGAATTGTTGATTTCTTTTCTAACTTAGTTTTTATTTTAAAAATCTCTATTTTAAGAAGTTTTATTTCTTCTACTATAGTTTTAATATATCCTATCATTTATTTATTTAATTCATTAATTTTTATAATATTTTTATCTATTTTGTATAATAATAATTTTTTTAGACCTTATTGATATTTTTATTAAAAAGGATATTTTCGTTATGGTTGTTTTTAAAAGGAATAAATTTAAAGAATAATTTTTTAAATAACTAAAATTTTTATGATTAATTATATAAATTTCTCATGTTTTGGTTGGTAGTTAAATTGTAAAACATTGATTAGTTAAATCCTCATCCACAAACAGACACAAAAGATGAAGAAAGCAAGGTGGAGTGGTGAACGGCCGAAAGAAAAGGGTAAAATAAGTGGCAAATGGGACAGCTGTTCTGCATTGCATAAGCGCACACGTCATTCCAATCCACGTCTCTATCATTATCAATTTATAATTCTCATGGCAGTCTCGTAATGTGGAAAATTATGTCGAATTTGGCTGGATCTTCCATTGTTGGTGTAAAAATACAAATCACTTTATGTCAACCACAGCTAAAATGTCGATATTACAAAAATAAAAAACAATAATTTCTATATCATCAATCCATGTTTGATATATATATATATATATATATATATATATATATATATATATATATATATATATATATATTTTAATTTTTTTAAAAACACAAATCTTTGTCAACTCATAGTTACAAAAGGCATAGTAGGATATTTGAAATTACTATTTTCATAAGTTGTAGTCTAAAATTTAACCAATTAAGTCAATTATTATTTTTTCATAAATTTAATATCAACCGTTAAATTTAGCCGATCATAAGGCAATTATCTAATAAAAAATATTAGGTTGAAAAATTTCCAAGCCAATTTCTTTTTTCCTTACTTAGAATAGTCTGTAGATTCCTATATATTCTTCATTTTACTACTTAGTTGCCTAACATTTTATTTTAAATTTATTCATTAATACACCATTAACAATATAATTTTAATTTTATAAAATTTATTACTGAAATATATGTGTGGCATCTTAATATACGTATCTCTCTTACCTTTCGGAAAACATATCTTATCAAACTGATGCTGAAGTTATAATAGTTGAAACAAATCCAAAAACGACCTTTTTTATGTTAATGTGTAATTTAAAAAAAACAGTAAAAGTGATAAATATTAGGAACCTAAGTGTGCTTTTTTTTTCTTTAAAATACAATTATAAGAATTAATTTAATAAAATTTACAAAAATTAATTAATTAAAATCTAATCAACTTTCATAACATAAATTCATAAAAAGTTGATGTTTTTGAATTGGCAGGTTCAATTAGAAAATTTTCAAAACAAAATACTCAAAAGTAAAATTATATGATAAATTAGTAACGAGGCTTACCGAAATTGGTGATGATACGATGGTGGAAGGGCAGAATTCGCGGGGCGATATCGTCGGAGAGGCTGATGGGTTTGGTTTTAGCGTCTTTAGTGGTCTTGGCAAACTCTTTCATGTCTCCATGCAATAATCTGTAGGAGTTTCCGGAGAAACCTTGCTCTCTGAGAAACTTTTCTAGCTTCTTTGGCTTTAGCCATACCCAATTCAATAGCATCCACCAGGCACATGCTACAGCTACAATAATTGTCGAGAAAGCGAAGGATAAAGTCCAAGTCCAAAGTGTAGTCTCCATTTTCATTGAATAAACAGAGAGGAAACAGACAGAGAGAGAGAGATTGTGTTTAATTACTAGTCTTGATTCTTGAAGCTTGGTGAAGCCTCTTGGATGCGATTTATTATATTCCTTATTTTAAAATGTCGGGATTTCCAATTCTGTCGTGTTTGTGGGTCCCCATCGTGTCTCTCGTGTAGAAATTATTTCAACGCCGATATTCGCACAAAGGAAAGCATAAAACTTTGCACAAAACGCAGCATAAAAGACACCTGTCCGTACATGCAAACACCACACACATGCACACAACAAATCTAGCAGAAAAATCACACAGCAAGATTCTCGGGTCTGACATAAATGAAGAATTCTTTGAGAAGATTACTGCAAGTTCGCAGTGCTATTACAATAAGCAGGTGACTACATTTCGTTATCTTTTTGCATCAAAGTTTGTGCTAAGTGTATTGGATCCTCTGTTAGAATTGCCTATCTCAGCTTTTGGGTTTTGAGAAGGGCTTGGCCACTGAGATGCACACTTATAGAAATGCTAATTAGAAAATGGGAGTTTTGTTACTGCTCACCCAGTCTCCACCGTAGGAGTTTGAAAAGTTTTTACCTTGCTTTTTTATGAGGTGGCGTAGCAAAAGCAGAATTAACAAAATAAGAAAATTAAATATTATTTTAGAATAAGATTAAGCCAACGCAATTAAGTTACGCTTTAATCGAAGTGTAACTAGATCCTTTCTAATCTAAACGATTCAATGAGATTTTTAATAACGCATAAAGCGAGATTAGTTAACGTTTTAATCCAAACGACTCTACAAGAGACATTTTTGATAAATAATTCTAAACGAATTATAAATAAAAATTTTATTAAATAATTGAATTGAAGTTATGAAAATAATTACAATACTTCTCTATTTATAATAGAGTAAACCTACTTCCCTATGTTAACTTAGAAAGGGAAACTAAATTATAATTAAAATAGAAATAAAAGACTAAGATATTATTCCTTAATGAACTCTAACTAAAATAGAAAATAAAATTATAAGAATCCTAAAATAACTAAATTAATGTCCTACATCATACTTCCTCTCTTAAAAGAAACTCGTCTTCGAGTTTGAATATAGTTTAGAGGATCAAACTTATAGTGCAGAAGCAAATCATCTTGTATTTCGAATTTGTTATCTTTTTCATCAATCTTTCTCGAAACTTTGAAGAATCCATACTTCAATAATTTACTTCGCTTGTACATTCTTATAGGCGATGAAGACTTCCAAGAACGAGCAATAATCAAATAACTTTTGGCTTTTTCTAATTGTCGTTTAATGCGCTCTCCAATAGATTTCGCATTTTCAATCAAATCTTCTTCAATCCCAATCTTCTTGGCTTCAATAGAACCAATTCAATCATTTTAACTTCTTCAACCTTATTTTGTTCATTATCTTCAACAAGTGGCTTATTCTCTAAGGAAACATTATGCACATTCTCGCACAAATTCTCAGATTGAAACTTTAAATCAATAAAAAATTATATCTTTTTTCTATCATCCCAAGCGAGTCTTTTTCAACTATTTCCTTGTAATTAACTCTCTGCTTCTGTTCTCCCTTGATGATATTGTTCACAAAAAGTGTGAGATCTGCAATTACTTGCTCTATCGCTGCCAATCTTAGGTTCTAAACTTTTTCAAATGCTTGCAAGACTACTTCTCTGACTATCTGTCTGAAACTCTTCACAGACATTGCTGGCATCACTTGATCATCTTATCGAGACTGTTGTATGCAGATAAGTTTGACATATGAGAATTTAGTAGGGATGGACGGTAATTTGCCATTTATGGTCAAATTTCCATGTAATGGAAAAACTATAAATAACACTCAACTCTTGGGTTTGGTGTGCCCGGCGGCTGATAGTTGTAATTTGGTGTGGGGTTGGTTGAATGTGAAAGATTTGATGGTGAGGAACATAATGGTGGTCATTGATTGGCCGGATTCACGGCGGTTTGGCCAGAATATTAGCTTGTGGTAGCTGGGGGGCAATTTGGCCAGTGTTTGGTGGCCAGGATGGTCGTGTTTTGGTCGGTGTGGACTGGAGATTAGTGTGGTGGTGGTGACTGATGTTAAAGTCGGTGAACGGAGGTGATTGAGTGGTGGAACTTGCGGGTTTTGTGCGATTTACAGCTATCCAGGCAGCAGAGAAATGCGGTGATCGCTGGGGCTTGGTCAGCAGTGGCTGGCGAGCGTAGTGATAGCAGCGGCTGGTGCAAATGGTGGCCGGAGTGTTGGTGGGTGGTGGCGGCGGCTAGGGTCTCAAGTTTGATTTTTTTTTTCTTTCTTTTAATGATGGAATTGGTGGTGGTGGTTGTGGGGAGCGAAGAAAGCTGTGCGATTTGCACAGAACTGACTCTAATACCACTTGATGGGATAATGTAGCAGAAGCAGAATTGATAGGATAAGAAAATTAGATATCATTCTAGAACAGGACTAAACCAGCGCGATTAGCTTACGCTCTAATCGAAGCGTAAATAAATCCGTTCTAATCCAAACGACTCAATAAGATTTTTAATAATACACAAAGCAATTAGACGACGCACTAATCAAAACGACTATACAAGAGAAATTTTTGATAAATAATTTCAAAGAAATTATAAAAGAGAAATTTTATTGAATAATGGAATTGAAGCTATTAAAATAATTACAAAACCTCTCTATTTATAATAGAGTAAACCTACTTCCCCAAGTTAACTTAAAAAGGAAAACTAAATAACAATTAAGCTAGAAATAAAAGACTAAGATATCGTTCCTTAATTAACTCTAATTAGAATAGAAAATAAAATTATAAAAATCTTAAATTAGCGTCCTACATCACTTTTACAATTTTTGTGCTACATATATATATACATTTTAAAAAAATTTATGTACTATATTTATTGCTTTAATTTGAAATTAAAGCAATGAATTGTGCTATACATATACTTCAATTCATTGCTTTAATTAATTTATAGAATATAGAAATTTGAATTTGGAACTGAAATTAATAGGGTAAAATTATTGTTTTGTTAATTTAGTAGCAAGTTACAGATTCTAAAAACATTGGGCTGCTTTATATTCTCAAATTGTTCTGCTCTCTGCTTACTAAATTATATTGCCCATTATTTGAATAGAATTAAAAAAAATTACAGTCCACAGACAATGAGTTTATGCTTTATGCTATGATTGTCACTTATCATTCTTTTATAGTTTATGTGGTATTTAAATTTATAGCACATTTTCTTTTATAATTTATGTTGTTTACAGTTTCTTAATATGAAATATATTCATTTGTAGGAATAAATAATATGGAAACAATCACTAAAGTTCAAGAGTTGTAGAAAATTGAGGAGGACAATTTAGAGGATGATGGGCTATTGACTAAGATGTCATTTGATAGTGAGACTGAAATGTTTAGTTATTACAGATAATATGAAGAGAAATAGTAATAAAGACAATGATGGGAGAAGGTTTTATGTGAGTTATGCTTGTGGAGGATTTGAGTTTCAAATCTTGAATACAACCGTACCTTGTTAACTTCGACAAACTCTAAGTTTATATACAAAAAGAAGCTTGATGTAAATGATAAGCAATAATTAAATTGTCCCAAAATTATCAATCATTTGGTATTAAGGTTGATGGCCATGAAAATATGACATCATAGAAAGAGATTGTAGAAATCATGTAAAAAAAGAAAGATGTCTATGGCTTGGGGATGGAGATGCTGCTGCTCTTAAAAACTATTTTATGAAGTGCAATAGGAATATAATAGATTTTTCTTTAGTATGCAAGTGGATGATGAGGGTCGATTGAAAAATTATTTTGGGCAGAGCCAAGGAATAAGAAAGCTTATAAAGAGTTTGGAGATGTTATATTTGACACCACATATCTTACAAATAAGTATGATATGCCATTTGCTCCATTTGTGAGAGTAAATTATCATGGTCATTCTATTTGGTTTAGATGTTAGTTGATTTCACATGAGGACATTCACATGGTTATTTCTAACATGACGTTGAATTTGCACCAATGAGATTTGACAAAATTAAAGCCAAAATTATTGATTTTTAGAGCCATAATTGTTGATTTTTTGGGCACTATTTTGCCTATAAATTGGAGTGTGAATCCATCATATTTTGTGAGAGAGAGAGCCGACAGCGTAAGAGAATTACGAGCTTAAAAATTATAAAGCTCTTGAGAGTTTAGTGAGTAACAGTAAATGGGTATAATTGAGTTTTGGGTTGTGAGACCAAATACTTCAATAAGTACACGCCAGATTACTAGTAAAAATATTTTCTTTTACCATAGTCATAGATATAGGCTAAAAGCCTAATTATATAAATTCTTATGTCATCTTTATTTTCTCTTTAATTTCATTCTAGCTGTGGCCCTGCTTCATCCATTAATTTTCTAACATTAACAGCACTTCATCAAAATCGTAAGTGATCCCTTGTAACATATCCTCTTAATGTCAATGCAGTCGGCTCCAAATGGGTATTTAAGATCAAGTGGAAAGAAGACGGCTTCATATCTCTAGAGTTAATTTTTGTGAAACTTTTAGTCCAATTGTGAAACACACAACTATACGGCTGGTCATCACTCGTACTATTAGCTCTCGATGGCTCATGAAACAATTGGATGTACGCAATGCCTTATTGCATGGCCACTTCGAAGAAGATGTTTACATGGAACAACCTCCGGGTTTTGTGGATGCCTCTCGGTCCTCTTATGTGTGTAAACTTTACAAGTCACTTTAATTGTCTCTCCAAGGCACTCATTGGTTCGCTTTTTAAATGTAGTGAAGCAAATACATCTCTATTTACTTTGCGTAATTCTGATGTTAATATTTTTATTTTAATTTATGTTGATGATATTCTTATTGCAGGCGATCAACCACGTGTTGTTCAAGATATAATCAACATGCTTAGTTCTCGATTTTCTCTTAGGGATCTCAGTACTTTGAGTTATTTTCTTGGCATTGAAATTAAGTATTTTAACAAAGATTGTTTCTTGTCTGTGTATTTTGGCAAATAGCAAGTATCAGCCTTGTTTCCTTAATCGCCAGTTGATTACCCTTTTGTCTGCTCATGGCATTAGAGATCATGTTTTTGAAAAGAAGCAGAGAGAGGGCGTAGCGTGATTAGATGCCATTTTAACAGACTCCTTGAAGGCACAGGAGGCACTGGAACTGATGTCTTCAGGGGAGAACACAAATGTTCTCAAAGAACTGCTTATATGCGGTTAAAAGCCTGATGCCGAACCGTTTCTTTCAATGATGCTACGGACATTTCGTGCATCAAATCTGCTGGAGCTGAGAACCAGAACAAGGATATTTATTCAGAATGGACGAGCAATGATGGGATGTCTCGATGAAACAGGCACATTAGAATATGGTCAGGTATTTGTTCAATGTTCTGGCTCCAGAAGAAGAGGGTTTTTGGACAATTCCTTTAACAAACGATCACGGGAACTTAGTATTGTGGAGGGAATGGTGGTTGTTGCTAAAAATCCATGACTACACCCAGGAGACATGCGTGTGCTAAGAGCTGTGGATGTGCCAGCTTTGCACCACATGGTGGATTGTGTTGTTTTCCCAGCAAAAGGAGAGAGGTAAGAGCTTTTTTTTTTTTTGCCCATGGAAGACGATTGTTAATGAAATTTTCATTAGTGTCCACTGGATTGTTGTTTTATGACTTGTTCTGTTTTGATGAATGCTCAGATATATACCTGTGTAAACTAACAATGGTTACATTTTCTGTTACCGATACAAATGAATGCTCGGGAAGCGATCTGGACGGTGACACTTACTTTGTCTGCTGGGACCATGATCTTATTCCTCCGCTTCAGTTTCAGCCCATGGATTATACTCCGGCTCCAGAAAAGGTTTTGGCTCGTGATGTGACAATCGAGGTATTGCTCAATCTTTTAGTAATGTTTTAAGATTTATTTGATGCACGAATAAACTCTTCAATTTGCTTAGTTTCGTTTGTCATTGCACTATGTCATTTCTAATTTCTTCAAGCAAAAGGCATTGCAGCATATCATCTTATCCTGAAAATTTCTCATCATTTGTTTGTCACTCTTTAATCAGCTGTGATCTTTTTGTTTGTCTCTTAGCACATTTGCTTCTATGCTGCAGGATGTAGAGGAATACTTTGCCGACTACATAGTCAATAACAGCTTGGGCATAATTTGCAATGCCCACGTCGTGCATGCAGATTCAGAATCTGAAAAGGGATCAGCCAATGTCCTAGATCTTGCGAAGTTATCCTCCATCGCTGTGGACTTCTGCAAAACTGGAGTAGCAGCCACAATACCCAGTCAACTACGTGTCAAGAAATATCCAGACTTTATGGAGAAGCAAGACAAACCCTGCTATGAATCACAGCGTGTCATTGGGAAGCTTTATCGAGAGGTAAAAGGCATTACACCATCAACCGCCACTGAAAAACCCTTCACTAAGAAAGTGGCAATGCAGTCTTATGATACTGATATGGAAGTTGATGGCTTTGAGGACTAAATCATTGATGCTTTCGAGTACAAAACTGAATATGATAACAAGTTGGGGAACTTGATGGATTATTATGGGATCAAAACTGAGGCTGAAATACTGAGTGTGGGTGCATCATGGAAATGGCGAAGTCCTTTGATAAGAAAAGAGACTTGGAAGCGATCACTTTTGCTGTAAGGTCCTTGAGAAAAGAAGCCAGGGCCTGGTTCAACAAGAAGAAGGATGAGTCAGATTCTAGCCATGATGATCTATACGCCAAAGCTTCAGCTTGGTACCATGTGGCTTACCATCCAAGTTACTGGGGTCGGTATAAAGGAGGAATGAATCGAGACCATTTTCTCAGCTTCCCGTGGTGCATCCATGACAAGCTGATTGAGATCGAAGGGGGAAAACAGAGCAACTAAATGCCAGGCCTTGAAAATTTTCATCACTTGCCATTCCGGCCATGGACTGTGCTCTTAGTTGGTGGAGCGATTTGAGATTAAAATAGTTAGTGTCTGCATATATTTTCAAATAAACAGCTTGTGCGACTGCTTTTACTTTCTTCTTCTTGTTGTTGCTGTTGCTGTTGCCGCTGCCGTTGTTGTTGTGACACGCAATTGTGTTGTGATCAGTGCTTGAATTTGAAATTTGTTTTTAGTTTCTGAAATAAAATAAATATTTGGTTTGTTGTGTGATTACTTGGAATTCACAGATGCATAGAGAAAGCTTATTACGGTCCATACATATTAAAATATTATAGGGTGTAGTATCTAAATAATATATTATTATCCTAAAGGATACATTTATTATTTTAGTTATGTGAATTTTGTTTTACAACAACTGAGAGTTTGTTAAGCTCTATAATTTCCGTAAAATCAGGTGAGCCCCATGTTGTGGCTAAAGAAATATAAATGCATGAGGAGCATGAACTGGAGACAACTCTAAGGAAAATTGACACAATAATTTACGTGATTCAGCGTAAAGCCTACATTCACGGGCAAAGACTGGAAGATAATTTTACTAACAAGTGAGAACTTACAAATTGGAAAAAAACTCACAAAACCCAATTCCCTAATACATCCAAATGAATTCTTTTAGCACTCAAGTGGAAGCTCTCTCTCAACTCTTTTAATTGCTTCACTTGTAATTGCTCTCAATTGTGAGATGCCTTAACAAATGAAGAACAATAACTATTTATAGGAATGCATAGTAGCACTATTTCACCAAACTTTTAAAATTGTCAAAATTTGTTTGATAATTACCTAATTTTTAGCCAAACTTTGAACAATTTGGCTTAGAACAATTTTGGCCAAACTTTGAAAATGTGCTTTCATTTGACTTTTTCAACAATTCTCCACCTCGGTGAAGATTTATTCAAATCTGAGCCGACTACCAACGAACCATTATTCCTAAAGTGACTGCATCTCTGTGACTGCTTACGCACCTAAAACTTAGAATCAAGCCAACTATAGTTCAAAATATTACTGAAATCTCTTATATATTAAATGATCCTTCAATCTCTACCTTTCTCACTGTTTTAAACTTTCAGGATATTGACCAAGTTCAGACAATACTCAAACTTGATCGTTGTCACCACCTTGGTTAACATATCTGCAGGATGCTCTGCAGTCTTGATTTTCTGAAGAAGAATCTTCCCCTCAACAATAATTTCCCGTACAAAGTGAAATCGTAGGTCGATATGCTTCGAACGCGCATGATAAACTTGATTGAGTTGAGTTTTCAAATTCTTGATTGAGTTGAGTTTTCAACTTCTCAATCTCATCTTTGTTCTTAGATGCTATTAGCATATCATCGACATACAAGAGTAAATATATGAAAGATCCTTCTTGTAGCTTGCGAAAATACACACAATGATCAAATTTATTTCTTGTGTACCTTTGCGCTTTAATAAACCGATCAAATCGCTTGTACCGCTGTATCGGAGATTGTTTCAATCCATAAAGCGACTTTGTTAGTTTGTAAACCCAATTTTCTTTTCCAACAACTCTAAATCCATCTGGCTGAGTCATGTAGATTTTCTCTTCCAAATCACCATGTAAGAACACTGTTTTCACATCAAGTTGAACTAGCTCAAGATCATATTGGGCAACAATGGCTAGCAGAATCCAAATAGACGAATGTTTCACAACTGGAGAAAATACCTCATTGTAGTCTATTCCTTCTTTCTGAGCGTAACCCTTTGCTACCAATCTAACCTTGTATTGAATTTTATCTTTACGAATCTCTCTTCGTGGCTTTCTATATGCAATTGAATCTTGTTGCTCTAAAGGTTCCTGAGTCAGAACATCTTCTTCATCTTCGGTCGATTGAGAATCATCTACCTCTTCAACACTAGCTGGATCATCTTTAACCTTTTCAAGCTCTACCTACTGCGGAGTACTAGTGGTGTTGTCATCCTTTTGTGAATCCTTTTGTTTTAACATGACTAATTCATCAAAAGTCACATCTCTGCTGAAAATGATCTTCTTTATATCTAGACATCATAAACAGTATCCTTTTACTCCACCAGTTATACCCATGAACAATGTTTTCTTCGCTCTTGGGTCTAACTTAGATTCCTTTAGATAATAATAAGCAGTGGAACCAAAGACATGTAAAGTATCATAATCAGTAGTAGGTTTACCAGTCCACATTTCCATGGGTGTTTTGCCCTCAATTGCAGCTGATGGCAAACGATTAATCAGATGGCACGCATATACAACAGCCTCAGCCCAAAATTCCTTGCCCAATCCAGCATTGGACAGCATACACCGAACTTTCTCTAGTATAGTTCGGTTCATGCGTTCTGCCACCCCATTCTGTTGTGGTGTACCTCGAACAGTGAAGTGTTGCACAATGCTCTCACCTCGGCATACTTGTAAAAATAAATCATTCTTGTACTCACCACCATTATCTGAGCGAAGTCTTTTAACCTTTCGAACAGTCTGAGTCTCGACCATCTTCTTCTATTTCAGAAATATACTCAAAACTTTATTTTTATTCTTCATCAAATACACCCATACTTTTCTTGAATAATCATCAACAAAAGTAACAAAATAGTGCATACCCCCCAAAGAAGCTACTCTAGTAGGTCCCCACACATCACTGTGAACATAGTCTAGAATCCCTTTTGTATCGTGAATTGCTGAACCAAACTTTACTTTTGTTTGCTTGCCCAGAACCCAATGTTAACAAAATTCCAATTTGCAAGAATTTGCACCTTTCAATAAGCCTTGCTTAACCAAATTTTGCAAAGCTTTTTCACCGGCATGTCCCAAACGCATATGCCATAACTTGGTTGCCTCTGAATCTGCATTCTTTCTCGAAACTATTGATGCTGATCCAATAACTGTACTCCCTTGGAAATAGTACAAGTTATTTCTTCTTGTGCCTTTCATCATCGTCAATGCACCAGCTATTACCTTCAAGAATCCATCTCTCATAGTGATTGTAAGCCCTTTGGATTTTAGGACTTCTAATGAGATAAGATTTTTCTTTAAGCTTGGTACATAGCGAACTTCTGTCAAGACTTGGATTGAGCCATCATGATTCTTAAATTGGATTGAACCTATTCGTATGGTTTTACAAGCATTATCATTGTCCATAAAAATAACTCCACCATCTAGCTCATTGAAGCTAGAAAACCAGCCCTTATTAGGATACATATGATAAGTACAACCCGAATCCAAAATCCACTCATCTGATTGACATGTCAACGTTATGCCAACCAGACTAAATTCTGACTCCTTATCATGCTCGGCTATACATGCATCAGAAATAACCTTGCCCTTTTATAACTCAGGACAATTCTTTTTTCAATACCCTTCTCGCGACAAAAGCGCGTTCATTTTTGGCAGGCCTACCTTTAGACTTGCCCCTTTTTCCAGGTTTGTGGCTTTGTGAACGACCTCTTGTTGTCAATACTTCTACAACTGTATCTCTGTGATCCTTTTTATCTTTCTTTCTGGTCTCAGCATTATACAGTGCACTACATACAGCATCAAATGTGACACTGTCCTTCTCACGAAGCAAAGTGGTGGTGAGATGGTCATATTCATCAAGAAGTGAATTCAACAGCAACAATGCCTTATCTTCATCTTCAAATTTGTCATCCAAATTTAGCAAATCCGCTAATACTTTATTGAATGAGTTCACATGATCATTCATCTATATACCAGGTGCATACGTGAATCGATAGAGTTTTTTTTTCATGTAAAGTCTATTTTCAAGGCTTTTCTTCATATATTTTTCTTCCAGTGTCTTCCACATTTTCTTTGCTGATGTCTCCCTCATGACAGAGTACTTTTGATCTTTAGCCAGACATAGGTGAATAGTACTACTTGCCTGTCTATTGATTTTTGTCCACTCTTTGTCATCCATCTTTTCAGGCTTTTCTTTTAGAGCGAGATCCAGCTCTTGCTGACATAAGACATCCAACACCTCACATTGCCACATACCAAAATTATTGGTACCATCGAATTTCTCGACTTCAAACTTTGCATTAGTCACAGTAGTCCTTGCTGCCGAAAACGACGACGACGCTTTTGCCATCCTTCTCAACCTCAAATAATCAGTGCCTTCAACAACTATTCATACTTGAAAAACAGTCTCTATAATGTTTTTTTCGCGTGAATAAATGCACCAGGAAAGATTCCAAGAAAATGGAAGGGTCACAATGGTCCCACTTAAAATCCAGACTCGTTAGACTCTTATTGTCTTGTTGACCGAACTTTCCTAAACATGCAAAAATATACAATACTTACAATAGACTGTTCTCCAAGTACAAATGGTCGTATCTAGTACTGTATTTATGAATAGTACTATATACGTGAACAGTACTATATATGTGAACAGTATCTTATACCCCAAGTACGAACCTTTGGCTCTGATACCAATTGTTGTGCGAAAGTGCGGGTTGAGTAGATTACTAATTTATGGTAACTGTGACTGTTAGAGAAACTTAAATGTGGTGTAAACAATTTCAAGAAAAATTGACACAATAATTTATGTGGTTCAGCGTAAAGCCCACATTCACGGGCAAAGACTAGAAGATAATTTTACTAACAAGTGAAAACTTACAAATTGGAAAAAAAACTCACAAAACCCAATTCCCCAATACACTCAAATGAATTCTTTTAGCACTCAAGTGCAAGCTCTCTCTCAACTCTCTCAATTGCTTCACTTGCAATTGCTATCAATTGTGGGATTCCTTAACAAATAAAGAACAATAGCTACTTATAGGAATGCATGGTAGCACTATTTCACCAAACCTTTAAAATTGTCAAAGTTTGTTTGGTGATTACCTAATTTTTAGCCAAACTTTGAACAATTTTAGATAAAATTTGAACATGTACTTTCATTTGACTTTTTCAACAATTCAATCCATCGAAGTAAGGTTTCTTATCACCAAAGAGTTACAAAACCTCCTTTCTCGCACGTGCTTTGCCAGTCTTGATGCTTGCTCATAGGGGTGGGCAAATTTGGGTTCGGGTCGATCCGATCGGGTTTCGGGTAAATCGGATTGGCAAAAATTCAACCCAAACTCAACCCGAACATATAATCTGGATCGGCCTGGATCGATTGTTTTATATTTTGAGTATTTTTTTGAATTTTCGGATTGGATCGGGTTTGATCCGATCCCATCCGATCGGGTTGGTAAAATTTAACCCTATCGGGTTACAAGTATCATCCGAATCCGATCCGAACTCAAAATTTTTGGATCGGTTCGGGTCGGGTCAGATCGGTTCGGGTCCGAACATATAATCGGATCGGGTCGGATCGATTGTTTTTATATTTTTGAGTTTTTTTTTTTTTAATTTTCGGATTGAATCGGGTTTGATCCGATCCGATCGGGTTGGTAAAATTTAACCCGATCGGGTTACAAGTATCATCCGAATCCGATCCGAACTCAAAATTTTCGGATCGATTCGGGTCGGGTCGGGTCGGATCGGTTCGGGTGAAATGCCCACCCCTACTTGCTCAACAAAACTATTGTCTTAAAAAGCAAACTAAAGTAGTCTCTTGTCTAGCAAAGTAAAATAGCTTACACTCGTCGATAACATCGTCCCTACTGATCTAGTAGGCACTCCAAGACCCGCCAACGCTCATGAAAACCCGGGTCGGTCGGTCTTCCATTCATCCGACCGGAGGTGTGGATAACAAGGCCACCTTCACAACCTTCTCCCTTCTATCCCTATGTCGTGGTAAGGTAGGGCGGTTCGCTTGAATTGCTCAACCGCCCCTTAGCCCGGTGCTCATGACGCGCTACAGAACCTCCACCGTGCCGGGGGACCAAGCAGGGCATAGCTAGCGGCATAGGAGCCGAATCGGCGTCAGGGGCTTCGTGCTGCACTGGAGTAATCCAATATGTGGTTCTGCACGTTCCAAAACTTCTCCGTTCATTTTCAATACTGATCGTGAAACACCATGAGCAGCAGGATGTTGAGGTTTGAAATTCGAAGTGAAAATTTTGATTTGCCCGTTCCTAGTCGTCATGGGAAAGACAGGCAAAAATAAGAAAGATATTATGAGAGCTTGTCCGGTACTACCAGTACCAGAAATGCATCTCCTTCGCCCGCGCATGATAGCTCTACCGCCTTGCCTACATTGAGAGCCCATCATAAGACTGATTAGTTCAGTCGCATAGATAAAGTAGGGTCTGTGAACCTGATGGGTTAACAAATTCTCGAAGGCTGGCCTCGAAGGCATAGAGGGCGTTTCCCTCCGCGTCTATGACTTGCGCGGCGAGTTCGGTAGGGGTCCAGTTATCTGAAGCTGGCACGCCTATCTTCGAACCTTGTATGAATAGCATGGAGAATGCTATCACTTGGGTCCGGTGCGTGGTTAAAGCCCTGGGCCCCTGGGCGAGCGCCCAGATGCGGGGGACGGAGGTGATCACACGAAAAAATTAATTTGGGAGAGAACCGAGGGTCGACGAAGTTGAGGAATCGGACCCGAAAATGGATATTTGAAGGTAATATTGTGGTGAATAAGCCCCCTTCCACTCGGCCTCTCCGCTGTGTGAATAAGGTCTTAGTATAGATGGGCATTATGGGCAAGTCGCAATAAGTCGCTAGTTGAGGGGGTTTGGACCAATCGCAATTCATCACCATTTTGCCTGCTTCTAATGGATGACTGGCTATTATATAAGTGTTGATCGAGAATTCAAGTATTGTAAACGTCATTAGTTCGATCCTTTGTAGTAAGTTTGTTGTTTCCATGTTCTTTAATTTCTCTAAAATTTGATTCCATAAGCAAACCTAATAAGTCATCTTTTGCAGCTTCCCCTGTTTTCATTGCTCTCTCTCTTTTTCTGATGATGTCTGAGAGCGAAGCTCGTATTTCCTTGTCAAGCTCCTTCATTCTTCTATTTCTCTTAGTAGGGACATACCTATGTACAAGCAGTAAAGATTTATTAAAATGAAATTAATAAGAAATCATTGGTTTTAGCTGGAAATGTCGGTACTTTATAAAATATGCAAATTCACCTCTTTACAACGCTATAAAGTGCAAACGTCTAAAAACATTTAGGAAAATGAAAATAAAAAAGAGGAAGGAAATAGGAGACAAATAATTATTATTGGCATAGGAAAATTTCAACTTTATGATTAATGAGTTAGTAAATAACTTGGGATATATATGTTTTCAAATTAACTTGAGATTATTTCGTGCACCTCCATCCTGGAATGTAAACCGACTGTAAAGCTTGTAAGGCGAGGTCAGCTAAATCTATTTGGAGTTGGAAAATCCTTATTCCTTCTTCATAGTTACTCCCAAAAGCCATACATCCAACTCACATGATCCTTCGTTAGATATCAAATTCTCCCACTTGCTAATTATGCCACTACAACTTTGTTAAAACGCAGGCAACATAAGCTGTAACAAAAGCAAGAAAATGATGGCAATATGGAATTTAATATTCCATTAGTACACATAAAGATAAATACATTCAAGCACAGATGAGAAAAAAAAAAAAACTTGAGCTTTTCTTGGTGGAATGCTGGGTTGATAATCTTTCTGTGTTTAGCCCACTTTTCACCCTCATGGCTTGCTAATCCAGTTGTCAGTATCTTCCCTAGTGGATTAGATTTGGGTTTCCGAAAATCATTGATCTTCGTAAATACCTCTCTTAGTTGATCAGGATCCATGATGTTGATCATGGGTATTGGGCCAACCCCTCAATAACAAAAATTACCTGCATTTTATTCCAATATGTGCAAAGTGCGAGGTAGATGGAGCATCCAACTTGTTTTAAAAGTTGGTTTGTTCTTTGCCCAAATGAGTGTAAATATATGTTTATAGATATCTCACAACTGCATTATTTTTTATTACCAAAAGAACAGTAAAATTATAATTGTCATTTGAAATTCAACTTTAAACAAATCTTGCTTCCATCAATGTATGTTGCTGAAATAAGGCCACAAGATCTAGAGCTAGCAAATTGTTTTTAGGGGAGGGTGAAGTCTAGATAGATTTTTTAACATCTTATTTTTCTCGACATTCAAACTCGGATGGGCAGTCGAAGGACGATGCTCTAAGGAAGCATCACAAATAAAAAGAATATTACAAAATAATTATAAACTATAAATATAATAAAAGTTTTTACAAGCCTTAAGCATGCTTTTCACATCCTCATTATGAGAATTCTGTCATTTATAAATTATGATTTGTCTTTACTATTGTGTACACCTAAGCCGAAAGAAAAAAGCAGAGTAGATAAAACAAAAATTCAAGAGAAAAAATTATAAAATAAGGGAAACTGTAAAATTGAAAGATTAAGACACAAAGTTGAGAATTAGAGGGTATTATCTTAGATCATAAAGACCTTTAGTTGGGAGTGAATTTGATCAATCAACTATAAAAGTATTTGATTAAATTCCTGAACGAGCACAAAGCTTGACGGGGACCTGAATGGTCACTTTCCGATTGACAGGAATCGAAAATTACTTACCGCAAACCTTTACCAGTTGATCAAAAAGTGGAACAACACGAGGAGCACTATCATCGTCAAAACTAATGGGCTTGGATTTTGCTTGTTTTGACAACACGGCCTGTTCACTCACATCTCCAAACAGAAACCTGTAGGAATTGCCTTTAAAACCTTGCTGTCTTAGCCGTTTCTTCAATTTCTTTGGCTTCAGCCATGCCTAGTTCGGAATTTTCCATGCCCATGTTACCACTGTTACAGTGACAATCACTAGAAGAAAAATAACTTTTTTCAACCAACAATATTGATTGCAGAAAAATTTTAGTTGAAAATATGATTATTTTCGATGGCAAAAATCAATTCATTACTAAAAGAATAAAGTAATGTCTCACATTTTAGATAGGAAATAACTGTTGAAAATAATCTAATAATTAGTCACTAATACCTTTTTTTTGTGCAGGAAATCAATGACGCCAATACCATTTTTGATGATAGGAAGCCATTATCCAAAATGTAACAATATTTTCAGTATCTTCATTAAATTTGTTACAAATACATGATTATTTATGACCACACTATTCCACAATTGATAATAGAAATTTAATTTAGGCCAAATATAAAACCGGTTGAAAATAAGTAGTGAATTTTTGGAATTTTTGGAGGTAGGCATTGGCGCCATTGTTATTTGCAATGGCAAAAATTCGGCAATAAAAAATGCCATATCGTTTTTTACAAAATACTAAAGCAGTCACAAATGAATATTATAATTCTTTAGGCGGTAGAATTTGAACTATGAACATTTTTAGCTTACCAAAGTTGTGGAAGAAATAAATTACCATTTTCAATGACTTTTAACCATTATCAAAAATACATTAATATTTACAACTATGTTAGATAATCGGTCGAAAATAGTACAAAATTAATAAGAATAGTTTAAGGGGGAAAGATTGCACCAATACTATTATTTATCAGTATTAAAAATTAAAAAAATGTTGAAAAAATGCTGAAAAAAATGTTGAAACATAATTTAGTGGACTTGAACTCTTGATTAGTTACTTGCATTGCTAAGTATTAGCCAATTAGACCGTCATTAGAAGATAAAGTAATACCAAAAACTTAAAATATATTTACTGTATGTGATTTGTGTCTCTCCCACCTCTTTAATTTTTAAATTTAAAATAATGATAACATGAATACAATGAACTAATTGGATTAAATAGATCTTTGTTCTTTTTCCTAGAGGTTAACCTTAACAACTTATTTACTAGTATAATTTTCATGATCCTAGTATAATTATGCACTGACTAATTATTTTATTCATATTGTTTTTATCAACCAATTAGCTTTTATATAATATTTAATTTGACCATTTTACTTTTGATTATAAAATAAATATTAGAATAAAGAAATTGAGGTTAATGTTACAAATAAGATAGGTATAAGAAATGTTCAGATTGGCCATGATCTTGGGCGATTGGATATTTGTTGGTGTACAATATTATAGATTTGAGTTATATATATATATATATACATAAATAAAAATTATATTTTAGCATATAGTTTCAATGCAAATAATTTTATTGAATAAGATATGTAAATGTGAAGTTCGTAATTTTGTTTTATGTTGTTAGTATTCATGTTCAACATTTCTTAATAAATATTAGACATATAATCTTTGAACATATACAATGATATATGAACTTTACTTCCGAGAGGCAACATGCAGCAGAGGGTGTTACATGATTTCTATAATATTATTAACTATTTTATATCTCATCTAAAACAAAACTATGTTATATCTTGTAATTACATGATTAACAACTTCTACTAATAATTAAAGAGTTACATTATTTTTCTACTCATTTTTTTTCAAAGTTTAGCATTTGAAGTTTGAAGGTATTATTATTCTTAATTAAGAGTAAGAATACAATATGGATATAAGGCTATGTTATATCAAACTAATTTGTGATACACACTCAATTATTCATATGACTAAATTAAATAAATAATTAAGTTGAAGAGTAAATTATAGTAAATCTAAATTACTTTATTTTTAAAAAGTATAAATTACTTAATTTTAAATTCTAGATAAGAAATATACATATATATTAATTAGACTAAATCAACTTTTGTTTGAATTTAACCATTAGAGTTAAAAGCTAGATAAGATTAGATAAGAATGAGTTAGATTTAATGGACTCTTTTTTCCTTTAAATTTTAAACTGAGAATATTAAAATTTGATTTGATTAAAAACATAGATTAGACTCACTTTAAAATTTAATTAGACTAAAATTTTAAGCCTTATCACAAAAAAAAGCTTTATTTAAGTAATAAATAAAGCCTTATTAAGTTTCTTTTCAAAAAAAGCCTTAATTATCAAACTAATAAAACAAGATCAAATTGAAAAAGGAAGACCATAACAAAAGCAATAAAATAGAACCGACTATGGCAGCCAACCCGACTACGGCCTTGGGGGCTTGTACAATTCATATATATTTGATTTTCTTTAATTTTTTATTTGCCATTTTAATTTTCTTTTTGACAAACTTTTCTTACTATAGAGTAATTGTGAAGTCATCATCACGGAACCAGCATCATAATTTTCTTTTCCTAGTAAAGCAATTCTCGAATCATCATCATCTCAAGGTAAATACAATTCACTTCATAATTTGTTTGTATGTTAAACTTTATTTGGTTGAAGAATCTATTCCACTGAATTTTTTGTATCATTCTCATATGTTTACTTTTCTTAATTTTTTTTGCCTAGTTATGTCACTGGTTTCGCTTTGTAGTTTGAGTTAGAAGAGAAAAAAAAATTAATATAAGCCATCCAAATAAGGGACCTAATGAGTACTATCTTAACTTGTTTTAAATCTGAATATTCATCATTCATTTAGCCATAACTTTGTTGTTGAGAACTTCAAATTAAACAATGTAAAATTAACTAAAGTCTTACCTCAAAGAAGTTTGTAGAATAAGTAGGCTTGTCATTGAATCTTGATGTACAAATCCAGCTAGTTCATAACATTTGGCCTTGTTCAGATTAGATAGGACCTTTGTTGATTATACCTTAAATAACTTTAAAAAGAGAAGTCCAAATTTAATTATGTAAATTCTTTAGAAACTAGACAAATTTATCTTTGTAACAATATATAATAACTAGTCTAATAATCATTAGTTCAATACAGCTAATATGAACAATATTAGTGATAGTCTTGAAAAGCTTTTGGCTTATTCCCATTAGTTAATTATGACTTTTGTGCAATATATTTTGAATATCCTTAAGAAAAGAAGTCCAAATTTAATTCTGAAAATTTCTTTAGAAACTAGAGAAATTTATCTTTCCAACAATATATAATAATTAATCTAATTACCTTTATATCAAAACAGTTAATTCGAACAATATGAGTGACAATCTTGATTAACTCTTTGTCTTTTGTTGATTCCCGTCACTTATAACCTTTGTTAAATATGTCTTGAATATCTTTAAGAAGAGAAGTCGCAATTTAATTCTATAAATTTCTTTAGAAACTAGATAAATTTATCTTTCCAATGGTACATAATATCTAATCTAGTTATCTTTATATTAATATAGTTAATTCAAAAAACATGAGTGACAATCTCTGATTCCTGTCAGTTATGACCTTTGCTCATTTTATCTTGAATATTTTTAAGAAAAGAAATATGAATTTAATTCTATAAAATTATTTAGAAACTAGACAAAATTATCTTTTCAGAAATATATAATAACTAATCTAGTTACCTTTAGATCAATACAGTTAATTCGACTAACATTAGTGATAGTGTTAAAAAATTTCAGCCTTGTAAGATTCTTATCAATTATAATATCTTAATTTGGAATTAGTTAGCAGATTTGCTAATTAAAAATGAAATGTTAGAATGAATAAACTTTTTTTGCGGAAACTAAAACTTAAATAGTGGAAATCAGAATTTGAATAGAAGACTTAAACATTATCCAACTTAAGTATTTGAATTTATGTATGACAAAAACAGTGAGCAGACATGATGAAAGTTAATAATTATCAATGCAGAAATTAGAAATATTCAATTGACAAATCTTGGATGCAATCAGAAGGCCAACACATAAATATTTTCAAGGACCTGCACAATTTATTACTTATGTGTCTGAACATTTTCAATCTGATTCTGTGAAAGTTCATTGTCCTTGTGAAAAATGTTATAATAGATATAAAATATTACAATCAGAGGTGCATTTACATATTTTGGAGAATGACATAATGCCTTCCTATACGACATGGTATATGCATGAGGAGAAGGAGGATTATGATACTAAATGTGAAATTGATGATGAAGAAATGATAGGTTCGAAGGAAAAAGATAATATGCAAAATTTAATTAGAGAGATTTATACAGAAGATCAAAATTCAGATGCCGAGAGATTTTTTTAATTTGGTAAAAGAGGCAGAAAATCCATTATAACATGGTTGCTTGAATTTCTCTAATTTGTCTTTTATAGTTAAATTGATGCATCTTAAGTGTATTAATAGTTGGAGCGACAAGTCCTTTGACATGGTGCTAGAATTGTTGACCAATGCATTTCCTTTTTGTGATAAGTTACTTGCATCAAATTACCAAGCAAAAAAACTTGTCAAAGATCTTGGTCTCCATTATGAAAAAAATTATACATGCAAGAATGATTGTGTGATTTATTACAAGGAGTTAGCAAATGCAACTCACTGTCCAACTTGTAAGGTTTCTAAATGGAAGGTCAATAATAGAAAGGGAAAAACTATTCCATGGAAGGTTACGCGTTATTTTCCACTAACACCTAGACTTCAGAGGTTATTTATGTCTTCAAAAACAGCAACAGATATGAGATGGCATTCTGAAAAACGTGTAAATGATGGCATCTTAAGACATCCTACAGATGCTTAAGGTTGGAAATCCTTTGATAATATTCATAAGACTTTTGCTAATGATCCAAGAAAGGTACGACTGGGGTTAGCAGCAGATGGGTTCAATCCTTTTGGAAATATGAATCTTAGTTATAGTATATGGCATGTGGCATTATTTCCTTAGAACCTTCCACCTTTGATGTATATGAAAGATCCTTACATGTTTATGTCTTTGCTTACATTGAGTCCGAAAGATCCAGGAAATGATATTGACATATACTTGCAACCATTAATTGATGAATTGAAAGAATTATGGAAAGTCGATGCATATACATATGACATTTCAACAAAGTAGAATTTTTAAATGAGAGCTGCAATCTTATGGACTGTAACTGACTTTCCTGCATATGGTAATTTTTCAGGATGGAGTATCAAAGGGAAATTAGCATGTCCTTATTGTACATCTCAAACTTGTTTTCATAGATTATCACATGGGTCAAAATTTTGCTATATGGGTCATCGTCGCTTTTTACCAAAAATACACAATTGGCGTAATCAGAAGAAGGAATTTGATGGTAAGACGAAAAAGAAGGCTGCTCGTCAACAACAATCAAAAGATGATATAGTGACAGAGCTTGAGGAAATAAGCCCAATTACTTATAGAAAGACTGGGAAAAAACAAGTAATGACAGGATTTGAAAAAAGCCATAACTGGAAAAAGCAGAGTATCTTCTTTGAGTTGCCGTATTGGAGAACACTTTTATTATGTCATAACTTAGATGTTATGCATATTGAAACGAATGTATGTGAGAGTTTGTTAGGAACAATAATGAATATTGATGGAAAAACAAAAGATTATTTAAATGCTCGCCTTGATTTACAAGTAATGAATGCAAAGCATGAACTACACCCTATTGAGGAGAATGGAAAAATGGTTCTACCTTCTGCTTGTTACACATTGTCAGATGATGATAGGAGATTATTATGGCAATGGTTGTCAGATTTAAAAGTTCCTAATGGTTACTCTGGCAATTATCTTGGTGTGTGAATGTGGTGCAAACTAGTATTTCAGGTATGAAATCTCATGATTATCATGTGTTTATAGAAACACTGCTACAGCACATCGTGTGTAAATTATTTCCAAAACATGTAGTTGATGCTGTAATTGAACTTTCTTACTTTTTCAAAGCTTTATGTGCGAAAGTGTTGACTGTAGAAGATTTAGATTGTTTAGAGAAACAAATTCCTTTTACTCTTTCTAAGCTGGAGAGGATATTGTTCCTACCTTTTTTGATATTATAGTGCGCCTTCCAATTCACATGGCATAGGAAGCTAAAGTGACTGGTCTAGTACAATATAACTAGATGTATCCAATTGAAAGGTAAATTTTTTTGCCTTTTCTTTACTACATATTAATATATAACGTATATTGCAATTTATTCAACCATTATATAATTCTTTTTTTTTTTTTGTAGAAATTTGTACAAGTTAAAACAATATGTACGTAATAAAGTTCGACCAGAGGGTTCACGCTATTTCACTAAGATTGAAACTAAACTTAATAGAAATGAGTGAAATTATGATGGAGGTTAATCTTTAGCGGATATACCTCAATTGTCCATCTTTTTAATGCGAAGTAGATCTTTTGGAAAGCATGTGACAAAAGAGATAGATAGAAAACTTTATAACGCTGCCATGTTCTATATCTTGCAAAATTGTGAAGAATGTGAGCCTTTTATTCGGTAAAAAATAATTCTAAATATCTCTATTTTCAATATAAAGATATGTTTTTTTTTTAAGTTATTAAACTATTAAAGATGTTGCAATTTTTTTCCTTTTCTTTTTTCTGTTGTAGAGAACATAAGAATATACTCTCAAATATTGGTGTTATCAATGGGGCTAAAGTGCATAGACTTGAGTTTTTTAAATAGTTTGACAAAAAGGGAAGGATAAGATATAAGCTATAGTTAATTTTTGTTTATTAAATTCATTTTAGGTGCTCTTTTTTATTAATACAAAATATTATTACTTTTATTTACAAATAACACAACTCTATAATGATGGCCAAGTTAGTAGTCAATTATTCTCTTTGGCATGTAAACATGAACTACAAGTAACTCATTATTCAGGTTTTAATGTCATTGGCTTCAGATTTCATACAATCCATTGTGATCAAAATAGGAAGACACAAAATAGTGGAGTAATGGTTAAGGGGGAGAACCACGATGGTGGAGTTTCATACTATGGAAGATTAAAGAAAATTATTGAGTTGTATTATATATAAGGGAATAAAGTTGTTTTGTTCAATTGTGATTGGTATAACATGGCTCAAGAAGGAATAGGCTATAAAACAGATTGTTATAGGACAATTACTATCAATAAAAGGCAAAAGTTAAACACTACAGAGCCATTTGTATTAGCATTACAAGCAACTCAAGTATATTATGTAAGGGGACTGAAGAATACTACATGGAGTGCTGCAGTAGAAATAAAGCCTAGAAATCTATATGACATTCCAATGGATCGAGATGAGCCATTCCAAGAAGAAGATACTCATTTTATTCATGACTATGTCAACAAAAATTCTTGAAGAAAATAATGTTGATTGGAATTTACCAGGTTATAATTAATTATATATATTACTACTTTCAGTGTTAGTTAGTCATGTTATTATTTGCAATTTTTTTCCTTTTTATTTTGTTGCGCTATTTAAAATTGATTCATTTAAGTTTCTTCTTTAACTCTTGTTCATATATTATGTCGTTATTCTTGGGAAATTGACAGAAATAACCTTAGATTATTTTCTTTTTTCACAAATAGCTTCCGAAAGTTTTAACTATCATTTAGTACAACACAAACCTTTAGGACCAAACTGCCGCTCTCATCTTCTCACTCAATTCTTTCCCTCCGTTCTTAATCACTGATTTGGTATATCTCTCCCATCACGTAATCCAGACGGAAAAAATAGGTCAGTTAGTTATTTAATTTTTTTTAAGCAATTTTTTTTTACTGAAATTGTCCTGCCTATCGCGGGTGCGATGGGAGGGTGCTGCCCATCACACCAGACTTTGTGTGACAGGTACCCCGTCGAACAAAACTTGTGTGATGGGGTACCTGTCACACCAAATTCTTGGGTCACAGCTTCTGGAATTTGGTATGACAGGATGCCTGTCGCACCAAATTCCTGCGTTGCAGTTTCTGGACTAAATTCCTTATTACACGCTCTCTGAATTTTTGTGTAACAGCGTACCTGTCGCATATAATTTGTGCGTTAGGGTGCCTGTCGTACTAAATTCTAATGTTACTAATAAATATTTTTTAATTTAACATAATTTTTTTTAATTTTTTAAATTATATAATTGTAACTTAATAATGTTATATTTGTAATAGAAACATGGTAGATTATGAGTATGTACCAGGCATGATGCAGATACCTTACACTGATCATTTTCTTTAGCGTATTATAAGTATGTGTAAATTAGATACATTCATAAAAGCCATTGAGGGAATGTTAACAAAACGGCAGTTGCAATTATTAAAAAATATATATATTTGGCCATTTCTTAGAGTGTCAAAACTTTCCATTCAGTGGCGTCATTATGCATAATTCATTGCTTAGACAAGTGCTCTGTAATGAAAGAGATCAGTTATGGTTTGAAATTAGTAAGCATTTGATACGCTTATCAATTGGAGTGTGGTGTTTAGTTATGAGACTTTCTTAGGATGAAGACACTGTGCCCAAAATGGCAAAAAAGAATTATAGGCTGCTTAATACGTATGTTGATGGTTTGTTTCGCAATTTAAATCTTGACAATTTGGATGAAAGATTTGGTAACTTAAACTTCGACGTTATGGACGACATTGATGCAGTAAAGATTGCACTCTTTTATTTTGTAGACAGAGTACTAAATGGAAGAAAATTTTATAGTCAAATCAATTTCTCATTGCTTAACGAGGTGGATGATATTGATCACTTTCGAAATCATCCGCGAGGTCGTTTGTCATGGGAAACGATATAATATAATCTTGACTATAATAAATAACAGTAAAAAATTTTTTTACCAACATATATTATGCAATATAAAAAAAACATAAAATCGGTGGTACATTATTACTTGAAACAATGCAACTAACTTTGATTTGATACAATAGGATTTTTACATCGTTTACGGTTATGTTTCGATTCGTCGCACCACCCACATTTCACAGTTCTTCGATTTACATCTTCATCGGTCAAAGTTATTCTTAGCTCTTTACGATAACCAGGTGGTGGCGCTTCTATTGATGGATAAAGTTGCGTCTCTTAGATTTCATCTACAACTTCCTAATCTATTACATTACCAACCGACTCCACTAATTGTGCATAAGCCTTTACCAATGATTCCTTGGTGTAAAATTTAGAACAAAGGCTTATGTAATTTACTCGGATAGTTAACCAAGTAGCAAATGCATACGCACAGATGAGCTGATCTAAGTTGAATACTCTGCATGAGCAAGTTTTATTCTGTATGTCAAGTAATCCTTCATTGATGCCACCACCAAAATATAGAATCGATGTGGAGACACAAGATGGACGATCATCCTTTTGGCTTGAGATCTCTTCTCAGCGATTATTTCATCTGACCAGGTTGTTAGCCGAGTATTTATCGATTCAGCCATAAGTTTTCTATCATAAAACTATTGTTGCATTGTTTTCCTAAAGTGATCAACAAGATGAATAATCAGAAATTTTCGCAGTTCCCTCATAAAAGAGTTTACGTTTTCCACAATTTTGGTGGTAAGAATACTGTATCTCCTGCCTTCGAACTCAAATATTGCCCAATTATATGTACCTACATTATTCTCCAAGTAATCATCTACACTGAAGTGGATCATCCACAAAGCCTTAAGTTATTTTCTGAATTCTTTGTGTCCATATGCTTTTACGGCTTTAATAAAGATAGGTTCCACATCATCCCAAACAGCTTTGGACATCTTAAATTTTACTTTTATGTTACCTTTCACATGGTAAAAACAAACACCATGAGTAGCATTACGAAATACTTTAAGAGCAGCTCTCTTGATAGAAGTGTATCAGTCGAAGATAAATACTAAGTCTGGCATATTACCAATTACTCCATGTAACTTCGTCATAAACCATTCCCAAGCATCATTGTTCTCTGAATCCAAAAATCCTATGGCTAATAGATATAATTGATTGTTCCTATCTAAGAATATTGCAACAAACATGCTTTCTCGATATAGGCCCTTTAGATGAGCTGCATTTACAGCAATCACCGATTTAATTTACTGTTTAAAACCTTATTTGCAACCTTCAAAGCATGAGAGTATTTGGGTAGTAAGTTATATGACTCTGTAGGATTCCTTGAACAATTTCAAGACTAACTTCTCTAGCCCGATATACCTGCTGGTATTTTAATTGAATACCGTATTCTTACTGCATGAATACTCTGATATCATTCGGAGTGTATATCATTTTTTTCCTGAACATATTTGTCTACGATAATATGACCAAAAACCCTACTCCTTACTTAGTGACGGCTGTCAGACAACACCTCATTATGACATGTATGTACATTGTCAATTCTCCTGACTACCCAATAAATATTCTGCTCATTCGAAGGTCTCGTTGCTCGAATACGCCATTTACATGATTTTGAAGAATAGTGGGCCTTGAAACGTGTAGTTGTGGACCGTGCAATCTTGAAATCAAACATACCCCGAATGGCAACTTTGCGCAGTTCCAATATTAACTCATTCTTCTCAGCGAACAACTTGCCCATACTAATATCATCTTAATTAAAACATCTAATAAATTCTAGAGCAAACAAGTTTGGTGGCACAACTAGAGCAAGACTTATAAGAGGGTCAACTATTGTCCTCATCAAAAGGCCTATTAAATCAATAGATAGACTACTCTTACTATTAACAGCAATATCATCCTGATGCTCATCCTCATTGTTAAAAGGAATATCGCAAGGGCTAACACCCTCATCATCAATTAGACTACTGCAGCGAGTGGCCCTCGTTTTATTATACACCTCCACATGAACATTATCTACTTCTATGTTGCCCATGTTGTCAATAGGATTATCATTGTCACATAAATAATTTTTGTGAAATGAAGAGTAACATTCTTCTAATGTTGTCTCTGGTGGTAATACCTCTTCTCTAACATTAGTCAACGTAATACCATTATTATCGTTGGTGTTATTATTGTTATAGAGTAGAGAGTAATATTACTGCAACGATGTTGTCCTTAGTAACATATCTTTTTCAACATCGGGGACAAAGACAGATTATACAAGTGCCTCAACATCTTAGCTCGAAACTCTAGGAGATGTGGTAACAAATATAAAAATGCATCCACAGTTCGCCGTATCAGAGGCTAAATGTAACACAACCTTGACCATTTCATTATTACATATGTCCATGGGTAGTCAACATGCATGATGGATTGTGTTATTAGACCTTTAAGTTGTCTTCATCGTGATATTATATTCATTAGAATTTATCTATAAAATCTCGTATATTCTTGATAGAAACAGATGAAACTTACAATCTTTTTGAACCAAAAATACTGTATTCTTAGCATTCACATAATCCATTCGGCCATCTGCCGATATCTCCCACCAACCATTATAACACAGTTCAAGTACAACTAAATCCATTAATCCTGACATGATCAAAAAAATAAATTTATTATACAGCAGAAAACATAATCACTAAAAAATGAAATATATTAAAACTACATTTAGGTGCAACAGGTAGGTTTGGTGCGATAAGGTGTCTGTCGCACGCACATTAGGTGTGATAGGCTGTCTGTCGCATCAAAATTTAGTGCGACAGGTAAGAAAGTACCCAGCTTCTCTCAGCAGCACATAAACATAACCCTAACATTGCGAATGCTTCTTTGCATATTTTTAACATTTCGTTATGCAGATATTATGACAGAAATTCATAACAGTTATACAAATATTTATAGAATTAGCTTAGCTTACCTAGGTTTTTAATACACGAATAGAAGGATGCTAGATATTTGTCGTTGGACATCACTGTTTCTATTATTATTTTATTTTTCAGATTGATATGTAACTTGATGAAGACACGACTAGGTGTGAACGTGTGGTGTAGTTGACCATGGCTCATGGGTCTGGTTTTTGGTTGCAGGAAAGATGAAGATTAAAAGAATAAAAATAAAATATGGAGGGTAATTTTAGATAAAATGATTTTCTTTGACTATTTTTTATCGAATATAAAGTGAAGGGCTATTTCTATCAATTTCATGTTATTCTTTGATTTTTGTTATGTATTAATATATTGTTAATTAATTATATATTTTGATTGAATAGTCATGGCTAAGAAAAACAAAGATCAGGTTAATGCATCAATGGACTCTAAAAGAACTAGAAGACCATCAAGTGGTAATCAAATACGAAGAGCACCAAAGATGAAAGAAAATTCTGATCATCGGTCTAAGCAGCAGTCAAAAGGTATGTTGATCAAAGTTATAGTTTTCAAGCCTTTAATTAATAAAATTTAGTTTTTGGTATATTTTTAATTTCAAACATTTTATTTTTTATACATGTTACATATAAGAAAAACCAAAAGTATTTATTACTGATCTCTGGACTAAAGTAAGCGTAGAGCATCATATGATGAGCAAAAACAAAAAGCTTTAAAAGAAAAATCAATTGGTCAACTTTTATTTCCCAAGGTAAAATTATATAATTAAATTTTATTTGTCATATGATCTATATAATAGGGCTGAACATTCTTTCCATTATATTCTAATTTTATTTATTCTTTATATTTTGTTTTTATTTAATATTAATAGAGATGGCAAGGAAAAATAAAACTCATCAAATCTTGAATAAAACTCGTCAAGCCTCTGCTTTCTATAAATGTCTTGAGGTTGGTGCATCATCTCATACTGTGATCGGTAAGTTATCTCAAACTAAGGTCGGTGGATCATCTCAGTCTAATGCCATCATCTAAGTCTAAGGTCGGTAAATCATTCCATAGTGGTCAAATAACGGTAGCTAACGAGATATGTTCTGATGGCCATAATTCAAATAGAGAATGTAATTTAGTTGTTATTTCATAAAGATCTTTCTTTAGTTTAGTGAAATTCATATTTTTTTTTATATTTACTATTAACTAAAGCTAATATTGTTTTATACTTTTCTACTCACAGCCAGGACAAGAAAGCTGACTACTCATTCCAATTCATCTGAAAACTAAAATAATTCAGTTCGGTAATCTCATAATACTTTGCAATTGCAAAATGTTCCCACTAATGAACATATAAGCACAGATGGTAATATTTTAGTTAATAAAAATTTGAATTTCCTTTTCATTCATTTTAAGCTAGTCACTCTTCATAATGTCTGTATATTAATTTATAGGTCAAGGTATGATTCCCTCCATAAAAAAGGGAAGGAGGAAAGGTAAAGGTAAAATTGGGGAAGGTGGACTCATTGAAGTTTACAAAGGAAGGTAACTTATTTTATTTAAATAAAATAAGAAACTTATAGTACTGCAAGTTGATTAATTATATAAATTAATACTAAATATCGTTTCTTTATTTATTTCATCACATGTATGTAATCAAAGAACTCAAATTTATTTAATTTCAGACTACTATTTTAGGCTTATTACTTCTTGTGCTGTACATACAATAAGTGCTCTTTTTAAGCAAACAATTAATGGACCTTGGGTTACATATTCTGAGTACCCACAAATAGAACTTGATCGCTTGTTTAATCAATTTAAAAGTAAGTTTACATTTGATGGCCCCAAAGAGGAGTTGAAAGCTGCATTCTCTTCTCAAGTTAAAGAAAGATTCAATGATTATATGAAGAGTATTAGAGATAAAGTCTTCAAAAAATTTAAAACAAATGGGGAACGTTATTCTAATTGTCCATCAAATGCTGAGAAATCCATATGGCATTAAATGGTCGAGAAATGGTTGAGTGAGAAATGGGAGTATTGCATATTCTTGCTATTTCTTAATTATTTATTTACTATATATATATATATATAATTGAGATTAAAATTTATCTTTTTTTTTTGTGTCGTCATCTTTTATTTGAGCATTGCCTTCAATTTATTTGGCTATCCAGCTTGACAAAAAGTGTGTTGTGTACACAGATTTTTGTTCTTAAATCTATCATTTACTATTTTTGGTTCTATGCAAATCTCACAAATAAAATTTCCATTAATATCTTCTAATTCTTATTCTTTATTTTTTTTCATTTTTCTTACTAGGATATTCTCGCTTTTCAACTGGTTTTTGCTGGGAATTTCCCATGATTTTGCAATTATACTATCATGTCAAAAATCACTCACAAAGGCTCTAAGCCTTAGCTAGGTGATTAATTTATATCATAACTTTATAAGGAATTTTTTAACTTTGTTGAAAAGCTAGAAATATTCCAAAATTTTTTAGAAATAGTTTGAATCATATTTGTTATAACATTAGGCCAAAAATTAGTGTTTTGTTGTTTCAAATGATTATAAATACACTATATTTAACCCCCGTAGTAATAATAATTCACATTCTTTTATTAGAACATGATGTTAGGTCTTGACTTACTAAATCATTCATTATTGTTATGTTTGTGGGCATGCATGATAAATTTCAGGCCTCCATAATTATTTTTTTATAATGATTGAGTTTATTTAAAGCTTATGCAATAATTTTAATTTCAATTTAGTTAAATAATTTTGGTTTACCATGTTGAATTATTGAATCATTATTTTTTATTTTTTACCTTTTTATGTAGAAGTCTAGTAGAACAAGTGCATCGAGTTGTAACAAACCATCTAAAGTAGTGCATACAACTGGATTAGTTAAGATGCTAAAGAAGAAAAAGGAACTGGTAAATTATCATAGTTGTTATAAATTTTAATATATTTATATTTTGTCATAGACGTGTTTTTCAAAAGATTTACTTTACTACTATAAAATAATTATTATGATTATTAATATTTCAGTTTTTTAATACAAATTAATTAATTATGTAACATTAGTATTATTATTGTTATTATATGGATAGGCTGAGCAAAATGGAAATGAGGCTAATCTAATAGATTCTTTTGAAATATTTCATGTGCGAAAAGATAGAACTTGGCCTAGTGAAAAAGCTAAGGAACTGCATGTATGTTTTTTTTTCCCCCTTAATTTCAAAAGTTTGTATTATTGTCATTATTGGATATGTTATACTTATCTAATTATGTGTTCATATTTTGATAAGGCACAAATGATATGACATAGGAATAAATTACATGAGTCATCTGATGAGGTCCTACTGAGAAAACAATAGGATATATATCTTAATGTAACAGGAGGTGTTAAGCATGGTCATGCTCTTAGAGGCCTCAAAACTAATCATGTATATGGATCCACTTCAAGTCGACCTTGCAACAAAGAGAAATGTATACAACGTCAGAAATTTTTGTTAATTACTTTGCAAGTGCTGCAAGAACAATTGACTATTGTTTTTTAAAAAAAAAGTGGAAGATTTAGAAGCAAAGTAATCTCATTCTCAACCTGTTGTGGCTTCATCTTCAATGGTATAATGTTTTTTTCAATCTCAGTTTTTTTTTTAATTTACATAATTCAGTTATCACTTAATTATTTGAAATACTCATTTAAGTTTTATTTATAGAATCCAGTTGAAAAATTGAATGCAAATGACAATGCTGGTGCAAATTCTAAAAATAGTGGTGGTGTAAATTTTGATGATGATGGTGGCACTAATTCAGATGATAATGGTGGTGCTGATTCAGAGGATGACAGTGATGCAAATTTAAATGATGATGGTTATGGTGATTCAGAAGATGAGGATGATGCTGATTCAGATGGCTTTGATGATATTTGATATTTATAGTATTTATAGCATTTTAAAATAATAAATAATTTTTTTTAATTATGAAATGTTTTTGGACAATATGAATGGTGACAATTTCAATTGAATTGTTTAGGAAAATTCATTTATTTTATACTAATGTTGGTCAAATAAAATCTATTTTCAATAATCATACATTCTTAATAATTGTATTAGACAATTGAAATAATTATTATTCTAATTGCCAGTGGTAATTAATAAAATAAATTCCAATTTCGTATAGTATTTTCAATTGTCTATTCCTATTAAAAGAAAAGAATTTCCAACAAAGATATGCCATCAAAAATAATACTTTTTTTACTATGAATACATTATTTATAATGGACCAATTCTATTAAAAATATTGCTTATTTCAACTAATATGTAGTATTTTCAATTGTAAAATCAATTAGAATAATATGTTGTTCCAACTATAATTTTGCTTTTTTGACTGTTTTTGCCTCTCAAAATTAATGTATTTTCAGTTATCATATTTAGTTGAAATTGCTATTACAAAAGCTACCACTAGAGCCAATTGAAAATAGTATTTTTTATGGCTTAAAGTGATCATAAAAAGTATTCATTAGTTGTGTATCAATATTATTTCTTATATAAATTTATTATTTTGTCATGGCAAATTTTGCACGAAAAAATGTATATTTACTGCAGCCAGTTGGAAAAAGAATATTTCTAGCCTAGGTATTATCAACGGCCAGCGACTGCCTTCAGCCGTTTAAAAAATACATTTGCAACATCATTTCACTTGTTCTGACTGTATTTAATAATCGCAAAAAATATTTTTTCTTGTAGTGAATGGAAAGTGCTATTGATTTCACAGAGAATTCCGTTTTGCTCATATTACTTGTTTGTTGTGGAAACTGCATAGTCTGTGTTAACTCCATTATATAATTAAGTAAAAAAACTTGTCCTTTGTCCCAAAAGCAAGTCACTATTCAAGCAAATTTATTTATTTACAATACTGGTGAAGCAGTTAACTTCAAACAAAGTGCAGCAAGAACATAATTTCTCTGGTTTTATTTATCATTGAGAATTCGCCGATCGAGTAGTAAATGCCAAATTGCCAGTGGGGATGAAGTGGCTTGAGGAGTACTGATCATTTTGGATTTTATGTTCTACTTGTTATTAGCTAAGGTTTGATGAGAAAGTTTTGGCCTTTTGGGTATCCCAGAACCAGAAGAGCGCATCTTTCGTTAATGTAATGTTTTAACTCAATGATAAGTTGTTACATGTGTGTTAATAATTTTAATTACTGTTGAATATATATTATATACAATATAACCAAAGTTAAAATATAAATATACTATAAAATTCAATATAATGCAGTATATTAAAGTTTAAAATATAAATTGAAGTCCGGCATAAAAGAACTAAGAAAAAATAAATTTCTATAACTATCGGAAAGACTTGAAACCTCTGTCCGAGATTAAATTAAATTAAATTAAATTAATTTTGAAAATTCAATTCCAAAAGCAAGGTTGAATCTTTCAATTCAAATGTGATTAATAGAAATTCTCAAAATAAACACCTAATTTATTTTGTCGAACACTTAAAGTTGAACCTTGGGTTACTCACCTCGTGAACTTGTACAAGAAAAGATTATCATTATTCTGTAGTCTTTCATATTTATTGGTTTGTGAAATGTCAGCTTCTAATAATTAAGATCTTGTCCAAAGCATTGGCGTTGGGAGCCACGACTGTGTTGCCTCCCCAAATCAATTGAAAATTTGAAATACAACAATTTAGAAAGCTTGTTTATTATATGGATTCAGTTATATTGGGGTTGCTCTAACTCTCTATTATATAATTTTTTTTATGATCATACGATTAAAATTATAACGTATTTTTTATTATTTATTACTTTATGTAAATAATTATGATTTGTGCTCTATTTTAAAGCAACTACAAATACAAAGTAGATAACATAATTTGAAATAATATTATAATTTGACAATTTGATTGATAATATTACAATTTGGTTGAAAATATTAAGTGTGTAACAAATGCAATAACTGGTTGGAAATTAATGAAATTGAGGGAAATTACGAATGTGGGTTGCATATGATTTTATATTTAAGAAAACCAAAATCTGTACTTATGTGTGTGTGTGTGTGTTTGAGCTAAGAGGAATAAATTTCATTAACTTGGGAATTAGTTTCAATGATTAAGTTTTGTTAAAATTATATCACAAATTTTTAAAAGGAATTTCTTCCATCCGAACTTGGTCTTCAAAATTAATCAAAATCAGAGAAAAAAAAAAGTAAGTGTACGGTAGGGTAGAAAAGTATATATTTATATACTTTTTTCAAGAAACAAGGGGTAGAAATTGAGATACCAACAATGTAGAAGCCGATACTTATCAATCTCAATAACTTAATCAATACACTTATGTATTGCTTAATGTCAATATTGTACGTTTAAGTTAAAAAGAAAAATAATGATTTAAATTTTTTGAGTTAATAAACAAAATATTTTATGCCTAAACAAATTGAGTTCATAGCTTTTTGACTAAACAATATTTAAATGCCTAAAAAAAAATTAAAATCGAAACATTCAATTAATAATCTAAGTAGGACTAAGCGAACAATCATTCCAAGCATTGGGCCTTGCCTTATGCATTCCTTCTCATAAATCTCTCGTGTCAATGCCTTCAAACCCACATTTAGCTAGGGGTGCTAAAAATCCAATTCAATCTGCTCAATTTATCTTATCTGTAAAAATTTAATTTGTAGATTAGTGGCTTGAACTATATTAAAAATTTAAAAATAGTAAGTCAATGAAGTAGATATAGATTTACTTATGTAAATTTATAAAAATTCACAAATTTATAAAATAAATAAAAAAATATTTATTTAATTAAAAATAAAACTTATAAAGGTAGCATTACTACTAACTAATAAATGAATAAGTTAAAAATTTTATTACATTAACACCATATTATATCTTATCTAATAATAATAATTAAATAAATTAGATGTGGACATTGTGATAAATCATCCAAGCTCTCAAGTTTTAACTTTTGTATAGATTTAAAATCATAATTTTAGTTAATTTTTATTTATTGATCAAAACAAATAATATTCACTACTAAAAAAAAATACCCTTTAGTGATACTAAAATAGTGTCACTAATTACTTTTATTGACACTTATTAATAGTGTCAGTGATCTGGGAGTCAGAAAAATAGTGACACTTGAAAGTGGTGTCAGGGATTACTATTACTATAGTATTACAGATTTTATGATACTATAGTGATAGAAGTTACTAATAATTATTACGTGTCAAAAGTTCGTATCACTATAGTATTACTAATATAGTGACACTTGTAACAGTATTTACAAACAATTATTACATGTCAATAGAATATAAATAGTAATACTTTAGTGTCAATAATAACTATTACAATAGTATCACAAGTTAGTAATATCAGTAAAACAATATTTCAAAGACAAGATTATAGTATATCTTCGGATCAGTGAGAAAAGCGTGCAGAAATCAATTCTCAATTAGTAAATCCATAACCATGAATAAGAAGATATAGAAGAATCATAGCATTCGCCAACAGGACAGCAACAAGACTACAAAGAAAATGTAAGCCGTCACAAATGATCTAAACAAGTTGCTTCTTTACATTCTCATTTCCACACTAGTGTATGGTCACATAACCGAAAGTCACCTAGTTGCGAGATCCACTCTACGCCTTTCAAACACATATAGCTAGAGATTTCTGACGCTTCACATGCTGAAGAATAGGCTCCTTAACCTGTAAAGATGATAAAAGTAAAACCAAAAAAGCCATTAGAATCACCATGTTTTCACTACTAGAGGACATTTCATTCGGCAACAACTTACTTGGTATTCCGTGGTTAGAAAAAAAACAAAAAAAAAAGGAAACAAGAAATGAAACATACCGTGCTTGTTTTCCTTAATCTTTTATCTTGAGTGGATCTACTACAGATAATATCATCAACCTCATCACAATTATTTGTGCTTCCATTCGTTCTGATTTTCTTATTTCCTGATATGAAACTCTCCCTTGAAGCTACTGGTTGCGTAGTTTGAACAATAAACTATCTCATTGAGCTACAAAACGTCAAAAATCATAGGAAATTATCAACAGAAGTAAAAAACTTTTGATAGCATGCTAACCCCAGCTCGGCCTGTTGGAGTGTTTCAGGAACCCACTCATCACATAGCTCATCTATTTCCTACAGTCATCATGCAAATATTTAAGCAATGTTTGTAAGATGCAAGAAAACCAACACCAAAATAGGTGTTATTACAAGAGGAAAAACCAAAAGACATTAAATCAAAGACTTATTTTTTTTTTTTGACAGGATATTAAATCACAGACTTAGTACAAATTAAAATCCAAAAATACACCGCATAACACTCTGTCCATAACTTAGCCTTGATAAATATAGCTCAAAAGAGAGATAATCAATACAATGACAAGTAAAGATACATCCATAAACACAATAAAAAGCCATAGGTAGCTAAAAATGGATGTTGGATTCATACAGACAGATAACATCATAACAACATACAAATAGAGCTTGCAAATCCCAAACCAAAAGGACTTGGGGTTTATATTGATAAATTGTCAAGCAGGGAAAGAAAAATATTATGATAGCAGGCTATTGTTCTTGCACATGATAGCTACTTACAGTACTGAGCTTTGGGGATATAATCAAAGCTTACTTATGAAGAAACTGTAATCTTATATTTTACCTATTTGGGTAGCTTGCTTGACTTGGATGTAACTTAGCTATACATCCAAATTGAATTGGACCGACATCACCACCATTATCCATCATGAGACTTAAGCCCGTGAAGACGACAATCATCCATTGAAACAAGATTTCTAAAATTGGAACAAGTAACCATCGAGAACTTTGACAGTTTGCTTAAAACGAAATACGTGAGACATAGATTTTGGTAAGCATGCACCCTGAAATTGATGATGAAAAATCCAAACTGGTACATACGAGCAATAAACTGTCACTCGAATCTTAGCAGTTGCTGTAACAAGTAAAATTTTGGTAATCCATATCCTACTTAAACTCGACACACAAAAGCATCTATAAGTCGTCTAGAAAGCAGATTTTTTCTGGTGCCTCTAGTCATGAAAAATTCATCCACAATGACAAATAAAGAAGAATTCAACAAAAATACACGTAAACTAGAAAACTACAATAGGCAATCACATAAAAGTTCAAAACTGCAGTTGCTTTAGCTATTTTTCATCAAAATCCATCGTACACCAGTACCATAACTCTACACACAAATGCACTCCTCATTCTAAGCATAATAACTCAATCCATAACAAGCCCTGAAATCCCATTTCTACTGATAGGAAGCAATCCAAAAAAAATTAAAAAAACAAAAGAAATAAAAACCCATCATCGGTAGTTGCAAAAACATCCAAACAAATACACCAAATCCAACATTAACCACTACAAATTCAAAATTTATTGACATAAGAATAAAAAAAAGTTAATAAAAGAACTACCACATGCTTCCGCGATACTTCAAGGTGTACAGGCCACTCTCTAACACTCGATCAAAATGACTATGAACTTTATGCTTTCCTTTCCCACTTTGGTCAACCAAAGTCAACTCAAACAGCGCCCTCACATCGGTTCCTTCACTCGCCAACGCAATAAACACCGAAGCATACAAAGCCCCTTCTTCCGGGTTCTTGCAGTCAGGTAAAAGTAAATCGCCCAATCGTAACTTCCCACAGCGCTCGATAAGCACTTGCCAGGGTCCATTCCCTTCGTCATGGAGTAACCTTTTACCGTGAACTGGTGGGACCCATTCACCGTCTCGTTAATTGACTTCGACGTCAAATCTTTCTCCGAATTGCCCATGATTTCATTGAATTTCAAAACGGCAGATTCGGGGTTTTACAAATCTGTACCCTAATTCTTTGATAACGAAGATGGGGAAACTCGCGATTCAAGGAATTGAATCGAATCCCCCTAAAAAGAAAAATTAATTTTTGTATGTGTAATATCGGACGGTTCTTAGGGCTAAATTTGGAATTGAATTTAATCACTTCTTCTGTGTGTCAGTTTGCTTAAAACAATCGTATAGCCAAAGACAACAAGATGCTGATCCAAGGGGAGGAAGAGTAGAGGAAGATCGAGGACCCGAGGAGTTCGAGGAGCATGAGAGAGAAAGGACTGCTTATATATTAAATTTACATGGTCTAGTGGTCTATGGTTGAAACATGCAAATTTTTAATTTTAGGAGTCTTAGGTTCGAGTTACAAGATTTATAAATTATAATGATTTTTTTTAAATCTCTGATACTTTAGTGTTAGTGATTTCTAATGTTTTATTTACTAACACATTAGTATCAATAATTTATGATATCTATTTATTAAAACCGAAAAATAGTGCATATGTACATAATTACTGATACTTTTTACAAAATGTCAGAAAACGAAGTGTTAGTAAAGGTCATTTTTGTAGTAGTGATTTTTTTCTTTTTAGTGTGTTATATTTTGAAACTTTGAATATATTATTTTAACGTTATTTAAACAATTAATTTATTTAAATCTTATTCAATTTTGAATTTGATTGGTAATAAATTATTTTTATATTAGATTTTTTATTTAATTAGTTTGTGGTTTTGAATGAATTAAAAATTTTTAATTCATAAAATTATACATTAAAAATTAATTAAGTCAAATCTATATTCAATCATCAGACGTACGAATTATATTTGTAATCCGTAAAATCATAGTCGAATAATCCGATCCACGAGTATCCTATTAATACGCTTAAAGTTGTTGCCTATTGCCGCCGACCCAAAAACCTCATAAATTTTTCCATATGACTCACGCTTTCAACGAACTAGCTAGAGACAAACTACATACATAAACCCCTAGGCCTTAAGAGAGAGCAAGCGGGATGTCACGGGATGGGTGTTTTGCGCAGCAAACCCGTGCGGCACTTAGACAACCTTGTCGGGATGTTGCTAAGTAAGCCTTTGCGCTTCTCGATAGCTAAGCCAAGAGGTTCCCGAAATGCTAAAGAGAAGGAGGAGCTAGCGAGCAATGTGGCCAAATGCGGAAATTGTATTACTCAAGAGAAAACTTACAAGAGAGCTTACAAGTGTTTGATGCTTTGCTTGGATGATCACAATGCTTAGAGCTCATCTCTATTTATAGCAAAGCTTGGCTAGTTCTAGAGAATTCTATGTACATGTGTCTAAACCTAGACCGTACAAGTGTCACAAATCTAGGCTATGTACAAAAGTGCTAGAGTTTGCTAGAATGTTCTAGAATCGGGCCAAGCTAGCACATCTTGGCTCATTCTCTTGGGCCATTGCGGGCTGGAATCATGCGGCCCGTAACAGGGAGCTATAATTACCTAAGTAGTCCTAGAAATTTTTTTTTATTGAGGTCCAATAAATTTTAAAAAATCTTTTAATAAGCTTTAATTTTTTTAAGAAAACGTAGTACTTTCATTCATTCAACTGTGTGAATAAATACAAAAATTTAAAAGGTATATTATCTACCCAAAGTGCAAAGTCATTGAGCTCTAAAACTTGTTTTGCAAGTGAATGAGCTAAACCATTACATTCTCTTGGAGCATATTGTATTTTCACTTGATTCAATCTTTTCAACCGATATTAAACTTCAGTTACAACCTAAAATATCTCCCAACCCGAACTTAGATGCTTCAGCTTTTACAAAATCAATTAGGAAATATGTTTTATTTTCCAATAAGGATTTTCTATGATTTTTTCTTATTTAATAGAATTCTTATTTAAGGAATAAGTAATTTTTCCTTTGGGATTTGACTTATACAAGAAGGAATAGAACTATTATAAGAAAATGAATACTTCTCCTATAAGAAGTAAGCACTATTTATAGGGAGATTGATTTCATTTGTTTGTGTAGCATAATACAGTAATTAGTTCTTTAAGTAGACAGGTTCTGGTATAATAGAAACAATAAGTCTATTAAGAAATTGGGTGTTACTGGAGTTTTAGATATGTGAAAAAATATTAGAGTGATTATAATAGTTTTTTATATGAAAAAATATTAGAATGATTATAATAATTTTTCACATAGTGAATTTTTCTCTCGTCATCCTTGGCGGCCGTAGTTTTTCTCAGTTATAAGAGTTTTCCATGTAAATTCTTATGTTATGTGATTGATCTCTATTTATTTTCTATTTATTATTTTAGTCTCTATTTATTTTCTATTTTTACTTGTGGAATCTTGGGCGGGATTAAAAGTTCCCGAACAAAATCAACTTTACCAAAGAATTTGTGCACTTCATAGTTGTTGCCACAAACTTGCCCTATGAATTCCTGATTACAATTCTCAAACCAATTCTTTACTGATCCATCTTCACTTTTGCATCCACACTAATCTTGAGCTCACCTGCAAGCGGGTATCTCCAAAGTTTCTGGACAGTAGTACTTTGCTTTGAAATATTTTGCATTTGGGGCATTTGAATTCTGCTGCAGGACTGCACAGTGGCTTCTACTTCAGCAACTAATAACTGAGAATCTTCCACTTTATTTCTAAAAATGAAAAGATTCCTTAAGTACCAAATACTCCAGCACAAAGCAACTATTAGCTCCATTCCAGCCTTGTTTCTTTTTCCAGTCATAACTTGTAATAAGCTAAGAACATCTCTACATTTACATAACTTAATGTCCTCACCAAAAGATATCAGCCTCTATATTTTTTTCAGAAGCTTTACACTGAAAAAGTGTGAAAGATAGTTGTTGATGCAGCTTTTCCCGCGTGCCTCAACAGTGCTTCGAACCTTCAAACAGTATTTCCAAACGACTCTAGCAGGACTGTTCAAGCCTTCGCTCGTGGATTCAAGCGAGTACCTCGATCCTTACGCTCGCTATAAGCTCGAGCGGGATTGCCTCCTTTGTCCCGTTCACTGTCTTCATCGAGCGGTGATTTCCGGACCGCACTTCACGGAAAACCGAGTCAAGGGTCGCGGGCGTGTCCGTGCGAAACCCTCCGACGCTCAAGTCGATGTCGGGTTTCTCTTTTTTGGTATCTCCCTTAGTGAGGGAGACCGGAAAGATGAAAGGGGTATTATTTCGCCCCCCCTTTTTGGATATGTATGGTGTTTTTTAGAGAAAGTCAGATGAGAGAAATTTGAAAAGGAAGAACACATATCAAATTCTGGATCCTTTTCGAGTCGGAAGTTCCAACCTCTCTTTTGGGTTCAATTCTTTCAACCCCTTTTGAATTAGAAATGCCAACCCCGTGCTAGTTCTCCTTCGTTTCCTTTTATACTCTGTTTTCCCGCTCTTTTCCTCTCCAGTCTGTCCACTCCCACGCTAATGGTATCCGGGTCCCTCGACGGCCGGGTTTGGCGGAATATTCCACAGGGATGAGCGGTCTGTCCCTTAACCCGATTCACGTGGCGGATCACCATGTCGGGCAAGTGCGCGAGGAATGATGACACCTTGGATGGCACGTGCCGACCATGCAACAACGGTGTCACCTCTCCACCATGTGGGACCCTTGTCGGACATCAAAGGTGTGCGAGATTACGAGATAGCGGGTCGGGTTGCCATGGGTCGGGTCTTGTCCAGTGTGCTCGTGGATCTCTGCGGCGGGAGAGATGTCTCTCGGCTCCGACCTTGACCGGCTTTGACACGAGGATGACCTCGGCGGGCAAGGAGCTCTCGACCTTGACCGGCTTTGACTTAAAGGATGACCTCGGCGGCGAGGGCTCTCGACCTGACCGGCTTGACACGAAGGATGACCTCGGCGAGCGAGGAGCTCTCGACCTCGACCGGCTTTGACCGAAGGATGACCTCGGCGAGCGAGGAGCCTCGACCTTGACCGGCTTTGACCGAAGGATGACCTCGGCGGGCAAGGAGCTCTCGACCTTGACCGGCTTTGACCGAAGGATGACCTCGGCGAGCGAGAGCTCTCGACCTGACCGGCTTTGTCTCGAAGGATGACCTCGGCAGGCAAGGAGCTCTCGACCTTAACCGGCTTTGACCGGAAGGACCGCTCGGGCTAGGTTGCCCTCGGGCGTCTTGCTTGGCCGGAAGGGCTTCGAGGGCTTGTTTGATATTTACCCATACACCGGAAGGGCTCTGAGGGGCCTGTCGATATTTTACCCAAACACCGGTCCCCGGTTTCTAGTCTTTTGAGTGAGCGAGATAAGGCTGAAACTTCGATAATGATGGGCGGTCGCGGCCTTTTACTCTTCCCATGCTTCCGGTATGCCTGCCACTGAATCATTTCTCATTTAAGGCGGGACACGTGGGTTGATCCGTACGCGTATTTTAAATTCGAAGGGACAGCGACCTAAAGGTTGTGTCCTCGAACGCACTCCGCCACTTTCGAAAGGACAGCGTCTTCCTCTTTAAAAATCCCAACTTCTTCACTTGTTCCTCTGTTTGCTTACTCTTCATTTGAATTCAAAACTCATCCGCTCTCCCTTGCTTCTGGGTCTTCTTTCTGCATCAAGGCGGCTCCAGCTATCCACACTTCCCTTTGTGTTCGGTACCACTCAATTTTCCATTTCACCACTCTGTTTCTTCCTCTGCATCTTGTTAGTCCATACCCTTTAAAAATGTCGGATCCCAGTGACCCGTAGGATGTCACTGGAGGACTCTTCCTCTTCAGTGAGGCCACGACCTCGAGTATAATCCAGTGAGGGATTCTAGTCCAGGAGGGAATTACCATGGTGAGACCCGGTCGCGTGAGGATGAGGGCCGGCCAGGAGGTCGGCGTGGGGAATACCCGTTGATTACTTAGAATGTGAAACCACTCGATCGGAGTTGAGCAGGACTTAGGAAACTTACCGCATTCCAGATAGTGTCATTACGAGGTTGCCGGGCGGTGAAATCCCGGTAGTCCCCATGGGTTTACTGACCTTACTTGGAGTGCTTCGGATGGGGGTTAGGCTGCCTCTCGACCTTATTTTGGTCGGGTTTTGTCTGGGTTTACGTCGGCCTGCAGGCAGTCGAACCCGAATGGGTGGAGGGTCCTTTCCAGGACTCTTCGTTTTGTGGAAGCAGCTGCGACTGGATGAGCCCTTGGTAGGAAATCGAGACACCTCTACCGACTTAAGTGTAGCCGAAGGATCTTTGGTTGGTATTACCTTACCTCCGGCTGAAGGGTAGAAGCCCATCAGCTGATCTCCCACCTACGGTGGCAGCTGGAAGAGCAAATTCTTCTTCGTTGGGGAGAGTAGGGGCACTGCTGCACCGTGGCGAGGAGTCCCTCCGGTCCGCGGCATTTACGCATTCAGGTCATTTATCCGCCTTGTGAATTTTACTTTTAGTTTCTCTACTCGCGTCTGTTTTCATTGTCTTGCTCTCGGTTGTTTTTGCGGTCTCGCGGGTGCTTCTTATTCGATTAATACTCGACTCAAACACGTGTGCGGTTGCTCTTGCAAGCTTGAGCTCGTGCGGGAGCTGTTGACACCTCGGAGCTTTTAGAATCAATTTAGTTCCAGTGAAGAAATGGTGGCGGGATGCGCGAGATGTTGCAGTAGCGTGGGGACAAGCTGAAGGCTGCGAGTACCTCAAAAGACCACGAGTCGAAAGAGGTGCCCCACCTCCATCGACTCGAGCTTCGCTCCTTCTTGGCTCGGCGGGTCGAGCATGCGAGGCGAGGTCCTCCTCGTAGGAGACGGAGGGCTGATTCCCCAAACCAGCGGTGTGCAGGAGGCGAGTCGGCCCGGCCGTTCGAGCCTTACGGAAGGCTTTTAATGAAGAGGCGGCCGAGCGGGTTTCTGGATGAGATAGAATCCTGTTCTCCTCGGTATGTCGTGATATCTTCAGTGACTCTCCTCTCGAGCATTGGTATCTGCGACCGAGGCTCGATGAGATTACTCACGAGTTCCGGGAAGAACTCAGAGCAAGGTTCGAGCTTGGAGGCGAGGCTTTGAATGAGCGAAGGAGGAGAATCGGAAGGCTGGCTGGACGAAAATATAAATTTTGCGAGAGAAAGCAGCGTGGCAGACTCGAAGGTCTACGGGCTTGAAGGGAGTTGGTCGAGGTCAAGAGCAGTGAAGCACGCTCGGAAAGACACGGATACTCGAGAGTCTTATTACTGAGCAGCTCGTGGAGGAGAAGCTGCTCGTCTTCAGGAGCAAATTGACACTCTGAAGGTCCAGCTTGCCACTGAGTACAACACTGGGGCAGACTCCAGCTACGACTGCCTTATGTATGCTTTTGGCAAGGCATACCCAGGCCAGACATGTCGAGGTTGAAGGATATGTGGCCAGAGTACATGGGCAACCACGAGCTACTTCATCCAGAGCCCGAGGTGTTGTCGGAGGCCGGCTCCCTCTTCTTCCGATGCCCTCCTGCTGAAGCTCCTGCTGGTGACCTTCCTCCTGCTGAAGCTCCTGCTGGTGTCCTTCCTCTTGTCCCTCCTGCTGGTGGTCCTGCTGCTGCTGATGATGTTCCTGCTGCTAATGCTGGTCTTCCCCCTGCTGAATGACTTGGACTCTTTTTTCTTCTCTTTTTTTTTTTTTTTTTTACATATGTAATCTTCTCACATGAAATAAAGAGATACATGTTTTGAACAATTCTATTGACTTCTAGTGTACACACATTCTTGTCTTCTACGTTGAGTTAACTTTGAATGTGCTTGCTAAGTAAAAAATTTTCTAAGTATTGGACATCCGATTTCATTTATGAATGCATGGTAGAGTTTTGCTTCGACTTAGGCTAAAAGGCCTTATGTCCATTTTGCGAGCTCATTTGACTTGCTCGAGCTGCATTTGGCTCTTGCTGAGACAACGTCCGCCTCGAACTTAGGCCTAGGAACTTTTGGACAAGGGGTTCCTTTGAACTCGGCTCGGGCTGTAATTGACCCGAGCTTCTTACCATGTTACTCCTGCTGCGGTCTTGAATGATCCGGAGCTTGGCACAGTCACGCCTAATGAGTTAGGCTTTGGGACTTCGGCCCAGGAGTTCTTCTTCCGCTCGAGCCTTTTAATTGACTCGAGGTCTTACGATAACACTCACTGCTCTGGTTTTCAAATAACCCGAGCTTGGGACCGTCCCGCCTAATGAGTTAGGCTTTGGGACTTCATGCCAGTGGAGCTCTTCTTCCGCTCGAGCCTTTTAATTGACTCGTGGTCTTCGATAACACTCCCGCTCTGGTTTTCAAATAACTCGGAGCTTGGCACGTCACGCCTAATGAGTTAGGCTTCGGGACTTCATGTCGTGGAGCTCTTCTTCTCCTCGAGCCTTTTAATCGACCGGAGCTTCGATGACACTCCTGCTCCGGTTTTCAAATAACTTGGAGCTTGGCCGAATCACTCTAATGAGTTAGGCTTTGGGACTTCATGCTGTGGAGCTCTTCTTCCGCTCGAGCCTTTTAATTGACTCGAGGTCTTCGATAACACTCCTGCTCCGGTTTTCAAATAACCTGAGGCTTGGCACCGATCACGCCTAATGAGTTAGGCTTCGGGACTTCATGCTGAGGAGCTCTTCTTCTCCTCGAGCCTTTTAATCGACCGGAGCTTCGATGACACTCCTGCTCTGGTTTTCAAATAACTCGGAGCTTAGCATCGCTCGCCTAATGAGTTAGGCTCTGGGACTTCATGCTAGGGAGTTCTTCTTCTTCCATTCTTTATTTTGAACTTGCATTATAAATGCTTATTCTTATTTTACATACATTTGTACTTTTACATATCCCGTCTTGGGATGAAATATTTACATTAGCATTTCAATATAAGAAAACCTATTGAAAATACTTCCTCGGGAGTTGTGCGTTCCATGGCCTCTTGACCTCTCGTCCATCCGGATGAGCCAGTACGGTATGCTCCGGAGTCCTGCTAGTTGAGTGACTCGATAGGGACCTTCCGGTTTGGTCCAAGTACACCTTGTCTTGGGTCTTTCGTGCTCTGGTTGACTTTCCTCGACACCCGATCACCCACTTGGAATCGGCGAATGTGTACCTTTTGGTTGTAATAACGAGCCACTCTTTGTTGATATTACGAGATCTTGGCGGCTATCCTTTCTCTTTTTCTTCCGATGAGTCCGAGCTGCACACATCCGCTCGTTGTTTTGCTCCTCGTTGAAGTGCTACGTCCGGTGTGTCCCAGTTCCTATCTCGGTAGGGAAGCCGTGCCAAATGCCAAGGAGAATGGAGTCTCTCCGGTGGCCGTTTGTGTGTGGTTACAGTAGGCCCATGAGACACCGAGCAGCTCATCCACCCAAGCCCTTTTGCTCGTCCGACCTTGTCTTGAGGCGTTTTATAGTTTTATTCGCGGCCTCTACTTGCCCATTGGCTTTGTGGGTGTGAGTGAGAGCAAAACTTGACTCTATCCCGGGTTTCGGCGAAGTCTACGAACTTGCCATTATCAAGCGCCTCCCATTATCGGTGACTAATGCATGAGGAATCCCGTACACCGAAATCACATTCTTCCAAATGAAATCGGTGGTTTTACCTTACGTGATCTTTGCTCGAGGCTCCAGCTCGACCCGTTTGGTGAAATAATCAATCGCGACTATGGCATGGGTGGCGGATGCTCTCCCTTTCGGCGGTGGCTCAATCAAATCTATTCCCAGCTGAGCAAATGGCCATGGCGAATTCATCGTCAGTAAGGTTCTCCGGAGGTGAGTCGGTGGTTAGCAAAGCTCGGCGACTCTTGCGAACTTCCGTCTTCTCACGAGCATCTTGGTGCATGCGGGGCCAAAATACCCTTGCCTCGAGGCCTTGAAAGCCAAGGACCTCGAGCCGGAATGATTTCCACGAGACTCCCTCGTGTATCTCTCGGAGGGCGTAGTCGGCCTCCTCTTGGTCTAAGCACCGCATGACGAGGGAGAGTGTACCCCGTCTATATAAGACCCCATCGATGAGGCGTGCACAGGCTGCTTTGCACCTCGATTTCCTTGCTCGTTTCTTATCGGTAAGCCTTGTCCCTTCCTTGAGGTAAGAAATGATCGGCTGCATCCAGGTGTTGCTCGTTGTTAGGTTCATCACCTCGTCCTCCTGCTCGATACTCGAGCAGGTTTTGACTTCGAGAGGGATAGACTTTGGAAACTTGGGGTCCGAGGTGGCTGCCATGCGAGCTATCATATCTGCTCGAAAATTCTTCCCCCTCGGGATCTGTTCCACCTCGACAGCTCGGAAATTCTTCATTAGCTGCCTTACCTTCTGAAGGTAGGCATCCATCTTCTCCCCCTTTGCCTGAAAGCTCTCGTCGAGGTGATTAGTTACCAACTGTGAGTCCGTTCGAGCTTTATTTCCTCTGCTTTTACTACTGAGGCGAGCTTGAGCCCGTTATTCTGACTTCGTACTCGGCTCGATTGTTGGTGACTTGAACTCTAATCTCACGACGTATTGCATCTCAGCCCCTCCGGACTTTCGAGCACCACCCTGCTCCTGCTCCACGACTTCACGGGATCCATCTACTGTGACTACCCATGCTTTGGTTGATGCCTGGGAGCTTGACGAGGGTTCGCTCTCCGTCTCTTTACCCTTCGCAGTGCACTCGACCACGAAGTCGGCTAAAGGCCGTGCTTTTATGGCTGCTCGGGGTTGGTAATTAAGGTCGAACTCAGCTAACTCCAGCGACCATTTAACTCAACCTTCGGAGGTCTCGGGCTTGTGTAGAGTTTGCACGAGGGTCTGGTTAGTCGATACCACCACTGAATGTGCTTGAAAATAAGGCCTCGACTTTCGGACGCCGTGACCGAGGCTAGTGCCCACTTCTCCATGGTTGGATCTAGGGTTTACGCTTGCAACAGCTTCTGCTCGTGTAATAAGCAGGATCTTGTACTCCGATTCTTCCACTTACGAGGCCGGGCTCGTTGCCCGTTTGGGATCTGACCAAGTATAGAAGCGAGTACCTCTCCCGCTCGAGGTGTTGTGATGTGAGACTTTTAGCAAATACTCTTTCAGTTCTTTGGAGCGCCTCCTCGCGTTCAGGCGTCCATTTCGTCTTCACTGCCCTTCTTCATCTCACGGAAGAAGACTCGGCATTTATCCAGTGGCTCGAGATACTGAACTTGTTGAGAGGCGCCAGCTTCCGGTCGAGACTACTGTATCTCCTTGAGACTACGATGGGACCTCATTTCTATCACTTGCTTCGATCTTCTCCGGATTGGCCTCGATCCCCTGTGACTCACCATGAAACCGAGAATTTTCCCGAACTCACTCCAAAGCACATTTTCGGGGTTTAACTTCATTCGGTACTTCCTTGGGAGTCGCGAAGGTCTCCTCTAGATGCCTTACATGCTCCTCCGTCTCAGACTTGGTGATCATGCGTCTAGACTTGGTGATCATGTCATCTACATATACCTCCATAGTCAGGCCGATCAATGGCTTGAAAACCTTATTCACTAGCCTACGATACGTCGCCCTACATTCTTTAGGTCGAAGGCATGACCTTATGTGATCTGACCACGATTGGTGATGAAAGCTGTACACTCCTCGTCCGATTGGTGCATGGGAATTTGGTTATATCACGAGAATGCATCCATGAAGCTAAGCAACCGTGCCTACTAGTAGAGTCCACCGGTTGGTCTATCTTTGGTAGTGGAAAGCTATCTTTCGGGCATGCCTTATTCAAATCTGTGAAATCAACACACATTCTCCATTTCCATTTGCTTTCTTCACGATACCGCATTCGAGATCCATTCGGGGTAGGACACCTCCGTATGAATCCAGCTTTCAGTGACTTTTCAACCTCGCGATTGATGGCTTCGTATCTCTCTCGGTTCACGCACCTCCTCTTACGCTTTACTGGACAGCATCTCTCCGTCTTGCCCGACTGTGACCGCCACTACGGGTCGATCCGGGCATATCATCATGCGTCCATGCGAACACATCTGCGTGTGCTCGCGGACATTCCACTGACTTTTCCTTCAGCGGCTCGCTAAGGCTCGAGCCGATTCGGACTTTCTTCCGGGGTCATACGCTCTCACCTCGAGCTCCTCCGAGCCTCTCTGCGGCTCTTGCCTCGGTTCCTCGATTCAGCCCTCGTGTCTAGCGAGGTAATCTGCATAGTTTCTTTGGCGGCTCTGACGTATGCAGCTCCTCGCCACCACTTTGGCTGCCTTTCACGACCCCTATAGCCCCGTTTACTCGATACTTTAGGGCTTGGTAATGGGTGGACACCACGCATTGGCTGATCCTCATAAATGGCCTCCCGAGAATCGCTGGTATGGGTTGGTTTCATCTACCACCACGAAATCCGAGCATCATGTTCTTCTCGAAAGGCTTCAGCCCATAGTTCTGCCTAACTTGATGATTCCTAGAGGTATTAGCTTTCCTCCCGAACCCCTCGAGGAAGTGCTCGTATGCTCGAGGCTCGCGCTGCTTATTCCTAAATCCTCGAGTGTGGATTTAAAAGAATATCTACAGAGCTCCCGAGATCAACCGATGTTCGGTCAACTTCACTTATTCGCTACATTGGCTTTAACCACGGGGCATCTTCGTGGAAGTCTGGCACCCCTCTTCATCTTCATACATCCACATGATTGGCACTGCCAGAACCTGGCCTTCTGGCGCGGGAGGCGGTGAGCAGGACTTCTCGGCGGCGGTGGCATATCTGCAATAGTTTTCAGGGCCTGTTAGAACTTCCAGGCCATCGTTGGCCCACTGAAATTACTCTCGTGGATGGTGGTTCAGTATCTATTTCATAGGCACGGTCACCTTCCTTAGTCTGTTGTTCAACTACAGGGTGCCCTCGCCTGCAAACTCGTCCGGTATCGATTTCAACTAAATCTTCTACTGGTTTTCAAATCACGACACCGTGATGTGGTGTGACCATGGTCTCCGTGGAAACAGCGAGCGCCCTTGCTCACTTGCTTAGCTGGCGTGGTCATCGGCGTTGGAGGGCTTAGCGGTCCACGCTCCTCGACCACTGAAGTATCTCTTGAGATACCTTGACTTCGTTATCTTGTCATGTAGCGGGGCTCTGTTCCACTACTTGTATTGCCCTATCCCTCGGGAAGCTTCTTGGTGGGGTGGCAATGCACGATCACCCTGTTGTGACTCAGCTTGAGTCTACTCGGTGGTCGGTTACGGGGTATGTGGCCATCATGGCCTGGTATTCTCTGTGATCCGGCACGGAGACCTGCGAGGTGGTTGAGGGACCATCGCGGTGGGGAACTCTCGATCACGGGTTGTCTGAGGCTGCCCGGTCCCTTCTCGCCTTTGGAGCTGTGTCCTCGGGCGGGACTCCACTTCTCCTTCATGCTTGCTCCGGTGACTTGTTCACTCCTCGGTTTAGCGGCCTTTTCTTCTTGATTACCATGTCCGGTTTACTTGCTCATACGCATCCAGAATATGAGCGGATCGATGGACTCCATGAGTTATACCATGGTCTCCCAGTCAGAACACCCTCTTTTAATCCCGCTAGAGCTTGGGGATGGTTGAGCGCACCGAGATCTAGGACCGATCTATGGTATCTTTTGATAAACTCCGGAGGATCTCTCCTTCTTCGCCTCGCCTCGGCGACTCCATCATGTCATCCTCGGGGTCACTGCGCCCAGAATTATTCTGCGAACTCCGCACATCTGTTCGAAACTCGAAATGCTTCCCAGTGGGAGTCTGCGGTACCATTCTCTCGCCCTTCCCTCGAGAGTGGCGGGAAGGCTCTGCACTCTGTCTGTGCTGGCGGACCTTGCACCCCTGTCATGTCATTGAACCGCTCTATGTGTACTAATGGGTCACTCTTTCCCGAATATTGCGGATCCAGGAAGCGAAAGTCACGTGGGATCGTGACACCCGTGATCTCCAGGAGAGGAGATTCGTTGTCGGCGTTATTCGCCGACTTGGACTCTTTCGGTTCCCAGAAGATCTTCCACCACTTGTGCCAACTGCGTACCTCTCCCTCCGACTCCTCACTACGAGAGGTTGAGGTCATCTCCTGCAAATGTTGGCGAGACCCCCTTTCCTCCATGTTTGTTTCTTCTCTCATCTGCAACATTCGGTTGCCAGAGGTCTTTGGGCTTCATCTCCGCGTTTTCCGAACATGAGCATTCCCTCGTGTGGACTCGGGACATCGTTGCATGCTTTTCTCGTCCTTCCACGAATTCTTGTAGCAGGAGGTCATAGTTTCGATCTGTTTTTCCATCCGATCCATCCTTTCCTGGATCTCCACATTACGGGCCTCGTTGGCCACTTCTCTCGAGTCACCGATTCTTCGGACTTACTCCTCTTGATTGTTTCCCTCATCGTTGTGTTGTGTGTCTTGATGTATTAGGAAATCGGGCTTTTGTGCCGATCCCGAGCGAGCGCCAAAAATGTTGATGCGACTTTTCCGCGTGCCTCAGCGGTGCTTGAACCTTCAAGCGAGTACTTCCAAGCAGCTCTGGCGGAGCTGTTCAAGCCTTACGCTCGTGGATTCAAGCGATACCTCGATCCTTACGCTCGCTATAAGCTCGAGCGGGATTGCCTCTCTGTCCTGTTCATTGTCTTCTTGAGCGGTGATTTCCGGACTGCACTTCACTGAAACCGGGTCGAGGGTCGTGGGCGTGTCCGTGAAAACCTCCGACGCTTCAAGTCGATGTCGAGTTTCTCTTTTTAGTATCTCCCTTAGTGAGGAGGCCAGGAAAGATGAAAGGGGTATTATTTCGCCCCCCCCCCCCCTTTTGGATATGTATGGTGTTTTTAGAGAAAGTCGGATGAGAGAAATTTGAAAAGAAGAACACATGTCAAGTTACTGGATCCTTTTCGAGTCGAAGTTCCAACCTCTCTTTTGGGTTCAATTCTTTCAACCCCTTTTTGAATTAGAAATGCCAACCCCCGTGCCGTTCTCCTTCGTTTCCTTTTATACTCTGTTTTTCCCGCTCTTTTCCTCTCCAGTCTGTCCACTCCCACGCTAATGGTATCTGGGTCCCTCTGACAGCCAGGTTTGGCGGAATATTCCCTGGGGATGAGCGGCTGTCCCCTTAACCCGATTCACGTGGTCAGATCACCATGTCGGGCAATTGCGCAGGGAATGATGACACCTTGGATGGCACGTCTGAGCCATGCGACAACGATGTCACCTCTCCACCATGTGGGACCCTTGTCAGACATCAAAAGGCGTGCGAGATTACGAGATAACGGGTCGGGTTGCCCTAGGTCGGGTCTTGTCCAGCTGTGCTCGTGGATCTCTGCGAGCAGGAGAGATGTGCTCGGCTCTCGACCTTGACCAGCTTTGACCTGAGGGATGACCTCGAGCAGGCAAGGAGCTCTCGACCTTGACCAGCTTTGACCGAAGGATGACCTCGGCGAGCGGGGCTCTCGACCTTGACCGGCTTTGACCGAAGGATGACCTCGGCGGGCAAGGAGCTCTCGACCTTGACCGGCTTTGACCGAAGGATGACCTCGGCGAGCAGGAGCTCTCGACCTCGACCGGCTTGTCCCGAAGGATGACCTCGAGCGAGCAAGGAGCTCTCGACCTTGACCAGCTTTGACCAGAAGGACCGCTCGGGCTAGGTTGCCCTCGGGGCGTCTTGCTTGAGCCGGAAGGGCTTCGAGGGGCTTGTCTGATATTTACCCCATACACCTGGAAGGACTCTGAGGGGCCTGTCTGATATTTTACCCAAACAATAGTGTTACTTATCTTTTTGCATTTCTGACACCAACAGGGAACTGCACAGCTTTCTTCTTCCATTGATTATCTGCTATTATTTGCTGTCCTCCTCATGAAGATCTTGACTTTTTCTAGAATCTGAAGGTACCAAATAGAGTGCCATGAGTTTTAACAAGCTTTAATAAAATAAGTAATATTCATATTGGTCAATAATACAACTTTTTTTTTTTATAATATCAATAAAATAAATACTATTCATATTAGTCCCCAACAAAAAATTCATATATATAACTAAAAAAATTTATAGTAGTCTAAACAAATAATGTTTGTATAAAGATTATTTTAGTTTAGTGTTGGTTGAAATAATTTCCTAGCTTTGCCATTCTGTACACCAACATTTTACTAAAATGACAAATGCACCCCAGCACTTTTAAAGTGTCTTTGACACTTCTCGTAACACGAGACTGCATTGCCTATGTAGTGCAATCACATGTTTGGACGCAACAATTTGTTTTATTATGGTGCATTAATTGTCACATTAGCTTTTTTTTTTTAATTATAATAAATAAAAATAGTTTCAATAATATTATATTATATTTTTATTTTATATTAAAAATATAATTAAATAATGTAATTATATTATATTATAATAATTAATATATAAAAATTAATTATTATTTAACAGTAATATAAATAATGATAATAAAATATTATTATAATAAAATATTATTTAACAGTAATATTATAATAAAATATTATAATAATTAATATATAAAATAATATATAAAATATTATTACATATATGTAGTTCATATTGAACCAAACATGATAATACACCCTAATGTAGTATACGATAATGAAATTCAACTAATGCAATAGAACACGTACAGTGTGCTAAATACCCCCTTAGGAAAGGAGCCATGTACTATTTGTAATATATTTTGCCGTTAAATAGTGAGGACAAAAGGGTAAATCTGTATTTTCGAGGATTATGCATCCAAAAAAATCTTAAAACAAGAGAGTAAAAATAAAAGCCGAGCCCTCTTCCTCTTTGCACTTCATCATCTTCGTTGAACTAATTTCTCATCAGTCAGCTCTATCATTCTCTATTTGAATTTTTTTTCTTTCTTAACTACAATTCTCTATAATTATTAACTTTGAAATTTGGAAACCCACACTCATCTTTTGTAATCAATTTAAAGCAAAATTCCATATCAAATCCCCTCCATTTCCAAAAATCAAAACTAAATCTGTAAATCCTCCGATCCACTACAACAATCACAGCGACATGCATACTTCATCAAATATAAATCCATTTCATTACGAAACTACCCCACTAACTGTTGGGATTATGTGCTCTTTAAAGCATATTAATTTATTTACTTATGATAAATATATTTTTTTATTAATAAAATATTTGAGACATTTTTTCAGACATCTTAATTACATAAATATTTTGAATAAGGTCCATTTAATAGTATTATATGTAGTTATGTGATCATCATATAAATTCACAGTTGATAAATAGAGTTGGGTGCTCTATTTATATTTAGACTGTAGTAAATTCATTAAATAATTTGTCTGAATCGTATATGAATTTACTGATATAATTTGACTGTATTGAACTAGATCACATATGAGATTTAATTAATCTTAGAGTAACTATCAAACTTATTAAATCTCATAGGCATTGATTTTATTGCAATCTCAATCTTGAGTTAATTATAATTTCATGTTTATGATTGTTGTTCCATTTGAGTTACCAATGGGCGCAATATATTTGTAGTCAAGATTACACGGTATCTTGCTGGGAGCAATTATGAGCAGTGAGATTATACATTAACAATATAGAATTTGTACAACACATCTCTTCATGGGTTTTCAGTACTTGATCATATAATTCTCTAACTAGAGTGTGTCAACATAATTAGTATGTTGAAATTGATCATTAGAGAAAGCTAGTAAGTGTCAAAGAGTAAAATGTAATTAAATTGATTGGACAGTTGATATATCAATTTAATTAGTGATGTAGTACAAAGGATTGTTCATTAAAGAAATCAATATGGCATGGGTCGAATTATTATTCAAGAACACTATCCTAAATAGTATACAATTATGAAGATCAGTTCCAATCTTATAGTGGAGTAGATTTGGAATTAAATAATTGGGCTAGTTTAATTACCTGCCTAATTATTATAGCCACTATTGTATGTACTTATATGATCCCCGGGTTAGCTCATTTAATTGACTGCACCACTACTAGATTAATAAGAAAGATACCTAGTTATTTAGTTGAAAGCCTAAATATATTATTTGGTGAAAAGCTCCAATTAATATACTTGTATATATATAAGAGGCCTTGTGTTATTTTACAAAGTAGTCCCTTATAAGTATAACAAGTGTAATGCAAAAAAATTTGGATTTTTATCTTATTTTAATTTAAATCAATTATTTTGATTTAATAGAATTAGAAAAGAGATAAATAAGGAGTCTAAGATTTTCCACCACTACAATATTAAAAGGTATTTTTTCTCCACAAAAGAAAGAAGAGAAACCATAATACAAATAAAGAAAAGAGAATTTTTCTCTTTGACTTTAAGAGAAAAATATTTTCTTACTAGTTGCTTTCAATAGAGAAAAAGGTACCCACACATTAAGTGTAGATCAAACTTAAGTCATAACCTGGAAGATCATTGGTGACAGATCGTGATTTAATAGGAGAGATGGTGATAGATCGTGAGTTGGGAGCCTTAATTACTACAACGACAAAGCAAAGGTACGATTTCAAGATTATGGAAATTTTATATATTGTATAAGAAAACGATTCTATTATTTCTGCTGTAAAACAATTTTAAAACTACTAACAAACCCAAATCCAAACATAGGTTCACAATAGTTCTTATATGTATACCAATAGTAAATAATTGGATTAAGTAACTGTATATTTAAAAAAATTGTGATCACATTTGTTATCAAATCATGAGCTTAAAGGAAAACAATTTGATGCCAGATGATTTTTTTTTCTCTTTTTCATTTTGTTTGCAAGCTAACTAGTATTAAAAAAACGATGCTTTGGGAATTTGAGGAAATGAATAAGCAAAGCATTACCCCGTGCTATGTTTAATTGGCTTTCATATTTCGTGAGCCGCATCGAATCCTTCTAAATGTTTAAATAGTCCTATATGTTTTGAAAAATGAAAAAATATTAAAGGAAAATAGAAGAAAGATAGAATGAATTAATTATAATTCAATATAGTATTAAAGTGTTAATTAATTATATTATTTTTTTCTTTTCCGGATAGTGACATAATTAATTGTTTTCCTTCTATTTAAATACAGTGCTCATATATATTTTTTTATATAATATTATAAAAATCTGAATTAAAAAACAAATCCGTCTTTGTTTCGTTTATATGCTAAAGCAAGACATTAAATGAGTAATAATGAACTATAAATATTATGAAGGAGAAAGACATATAATATAGTTTATATTTAGGTAAACTCAGCTAAGGCCCGTTTGATAATATATCTAAGCAGCTGAAGTTTAAAAATTATAATTATATAAAGTATTTGGTAAAACACTTAACGCTGTGGTTTGGATGCTAATTACATTAATTTTACTATGGTTTGAATGCCAATTAAGTTAATTTTATCTTAAAAATTTATAATATGTTTACTATATATTTTCTTAAAAATTATTATTTAAAATTATATATACCTCATGCTATCAATTCTTATATATTTTACTGTTATAAATTTTTTTTTTTCTACAGCAACGAGAGACCCTAGGAAGCTTTTGGCAGATTAACCTACTGATCATCTTTTTCCAATATCTATAAAATATTTTGCCTAAGGTGTAAAATGCCTGATGCCTCCTCTCACATCGGATTCTCAAATTTATTCAAGCAAGAGAGTATTTTAAGGAATAAATTAAGGAGACACCAAAAATCACCGAATTTTATAAGAACGACGTAAAGTCCTGTAATTTACAGCTTTTTCAAAATATATTACGAACACTTTAGCTCTCCAATCAATGGCTAATGATTAACAAAAGTCAAAACTCAAATACACTACAGCTCCAAGCAAATCTGCCCTTAATTGAATTTAATTCATGGAATGGCTTCCTATTTATGGATCGAAGCTGTCAATTGTCAAGGTTTTACTGCCTAAAATTTTGCTCTGATACTAACACTATGGGCTTGAGAATATTGTCAATGCATGCGAAACCATCGATTTTGCCAAGTAATAAACGTGAGTGAACTTGTCCAAGTGACATGCTTCATTTGTCATTAACTTTAGTGAGTGTTTGACTAAAATCTTGGGCATTAAGTAGTTGGCCAAATGATGGCCAACGCCAAGCGATCATAAATGTGCTACCACATTCAAACCACATTCCAACTTGGTATCCTTAATTTTCTTTTTTCGAAAGTAATAAAAAATTCCATCAACAAAGCGATAATTATTACATGAATACTAAGTTTCTGTAGAGATTACTATACTTACGATATATAGCCGAGTAACACATTCTAAATTTTGTGTAAAATGATATTAGCACCATGTTGTGGATGCATAATTCCACCACGGGTAGGAGCATGCACATAAGTTGGTGAAAGCTGGAAACAGAACTTCTGCAAAATCATTGCTAAAGCTAATTTTGCTTCCAACAGAGCAAAGCTTTGTCCAATGCAGATTCGAGGACCCCAACCAAATGAGAAGAATGAAATTTGATTCTTCGATGCTTTTGAAACTCCTTCAGAAAACCTATTCGGGTTGAACTCTTTTGCATCATCCCCCCAATATTCGTGATCATGATGAACAAGAATTATTGGCAATGAAAGTAAAACTCCAGGTGGTATAATAATTTCTCCTAGCTTAATCTCTTTAAAATTAGCTCGTGCCAGCAGAGGTATTGGTGAATATAACCTAAGTACCTCGTATAGAATTTTGCTTACCTGCAGTAGGAATACGGAATTACTTGTCCAATCTTTAGTATGAACACTAACTTCTATTTTAAGAGAGGAAAAAATTTGTTAAGGTTCTAAATTTCAGAGATTTCCCTTGTTTTTTCTTGCAAAATAAAGCTATATCTGGTTGTAAATTTTGAAGTTTTAATATATCCATTTTCTAATTATTTTAAGTATTAAATAAATGTATAACAAATCCCTTCACCATTCCTGTATGATGAGTATTTAAACCTAAACTTTCTATGTTTAATGATTTCAAACAACCAACTCCCAATGGCATAGTCATAAAATGAAACCAACGGAAATAAAATTTATAACCGACATAAAATATAAATAAGGAAAAAAATAAAATAAATAATTTTATGTCTGTATGTATACCTATTTGTCTGATTTTTAAAATAATTTTCAACATGATTTTTTAAAAAACAATATGAACAAAAATTAAATGCATTTAATTAGTTCAACAAGGGTAAATTTATAATTTAACGAAGCTCGAAAGAAAATGTATTCAGAGATTTTCGGACCTCGCTCATCCCTTAGTGACTTTTCCATTACCAACTCCCTCAACTTGTATATAACTCAATTTGCTTACTGTACCATAGGCTAGGAATTATTTCATCAAACTAGTATAGTTATTGTTCTTGGTGAGTGATATCTAATTTCTTAAGGTTAAATTTTGTAGTGTTGGCAACTCCACTATCTTTTGACAGTTAAATATTGGCAAACACTGGTCAGTTGATCAAGAAATCATCTTCATGTAGCATGAAGTTGAGCAATAATTTTCAGGTACAGAATGACGTACAGATTCTACAAAATTCAGATTGGAACTATGATTATATTGAAAATAATACAATAGCATAGAATTTTAAACATAGTTCAAATTCATATTTTGTAAATCTTTGCACTAGAGAAATTCATAGAAGTTGAGTCTTCCCAAAATTTTTTCAAAAAGATTAAAAAATTATAGATAATTAATAAAGAGTACGAATTCTTACTACTTTTAACTGGCTCAGCTCCTCAAATTTTGCTTCTCTATTGCCAAAAACTTGGGAAACCTCTTCTCTTGCACGTTCTTGCCAATCTGGATGTATGCATAACAAAACCATTGTCCATACAAGCAATGATGCAGTAGTTTCCTGCCCAGCAAGATAGAACAGCTTGCACTCTTCAATCACCTCTGCAACACTCATTCCAGCTTCCTTCTCCTGAATCTCTTTGTGATTTGATTCCATCAATAGACCCAATAAGTCATCATTATTGCTTGCTTTTCCAACTTTCAGTGCTTCCTCTTTTTTCTTAATGATACCTTTTACTAGTTCTCCCATTTCACGGTGATTGCTTTTCATTTTTCTATTGAGTTTATTGGGCACAAACCTACAAATAAAAAATTATCACAAGTGCAAAGCACACTGAAATTAAAATATCAGCTTAGACATTTGACAACAATTTTTCACACTATGATGATAAGAATTCTGCGCGTAGAAGACCACTTTGAACCATAAACACTACCATAAAAACACATGGCATAAGATCTTTAAATGATTAGCATAGCTCCAGTCAGCATTGATACTAGATGAAATAATTTAAGTTGATTAATAATTAAAATTACCTCCATCCTGGAATATAAGTAGAGAATGAAGCTTGAACAAAAAGATTAATTTGTTCTTGTATCACTTCAAATATTTTTCTTCCTTCTTCAAAGCTACTGCCAAATGCTGTTCGAGAAATCACATCCGCTGTTAAAGTTCGAATATGCGGCCACACATCTAACTCGCTTGATGCTTCCTTTGAAACTGAAGTCTCCCATTTCCTTAGCATGTCGTTACAGCTCTTATGAATTGTAGGTAACATATTCTAATAAAAAGAATGGAAGTTGTCAACTAATGACAGAAGTCATGTAACAATAAGAATTGCCATTGCAAGATGGTGTGTGTGATCAAATGAAGTGTAAAGGTGAAAATGAACCTTCAATTTATCATGATGGAAAGCTGGAGTGGCAATTTTTCTAACTTTAAACCACTGCTCCCCCTCATACCCCAACATCCCAGAGAGCAGCAACTTCGCTATTGGGCTTCTCTGTTTTTGAAAGATATCATACTTCAAAAAAATTTCCCTTATCATTTTGGGGTCCGTGATGATTATGTTGGGTCTTGGTCCCGTCCATGTGAATGAATTCTTACCTGTAATTTTAGGAGTATATGTTGTTAGCAGTAAGTGTTATGGATGAATTAGAATCTTAATCCTTTGCTATTAGAGAATAAAAAGCTAAGAAAGGCTCCGATTTATAGTGGTTTACTTTCGACCTAGGCTTCCATGTTGACCTCATTTCTAAGATAAAAGTTAAGAATTCTCATATCAAAATATTTTTTGTATAAATATTTTTTGACATCTACAATATCATCTTCACCTGTATAATTATTGATGGAGATATGTACTTCCCAGCAAAACCAACAATTTTCCTTAATACTCACCTTTATTATTTACTTAAACTAGTAATCTATCAATATGCGAGTCTAGAAGCACAATATTAACTACATGATTTGTACTCTTGTAATATGTCTTTAATTGAAGTCCAAAGCAATAAACCAAGCTTACAACATGTTGGAACACATCAGCACACCATCAATATTTTCTTAAAAAAAAAATTCTTCAAAAATGAATTTTGCAAAGCAAAAATGCTATTTTGACAAAATATTATAATGACAATGACATATGTGAAAATTTTTGAAAAAAACTCAAAATTATAATGACAATGACATATTGTAAGTTTCTCGTTGCATTTCTGATTTTCAATATGTGTCCGGAAAACAAAACTAAAACATTGTCATACTTTATTATTCTATTTTGTCATTATAAAACAAAAGACATTTTATCATTTTTATTTTTTTTGTCAATTTTACATTATTCTTTATTTTGTCCTTTTTGTATAAATATTTTTATTATTAGTTAAATAAAGTACACACATATAATAATAATAATAATTTAGAAGAGATAAATACTTTACAAGTATCCAAGATTTTTTTATAAATTTAAAAATGAGTCCAACATCATATCAGAAGAAAAATTAAAGTAGGACCAGCCTACTACTTGCGGCTACTGAGGTAGCAGGAATAATTATTGATAATGGGCCAATGAAATTACAATAGACTCACTTTGGGATTAATAAAATTTAATATTATAAAAAAATCCGGAAACTCACTATTTAATTAAATAATAAAATATTAATAATTGATCTTACAACCTTAATAGATTAATAAAATAATAGATCGGTCCTACGTAAATTTTCCTCGCATGTTTTGGTTGGTACTTAATTTGGAAAACTTTGATTAGTTAAATCCTCATCCACAAACAGAAACAAAAGAGGAAGAAAGCAAGGTAGTATGGTGACCGGCTGAAAGAAAAGGGTAAAATAAGTGGCAAATGGGACAGCTGTTCTGTATTGCATAAGCGCACACGTCATTCCAATCTACGTCTCTATCATTATCAATTTATAATTCTCATCGCAGTCTCGTAGTGTGGAAAATTATGTCGAATTTGGCTGGATCTTCCATTGTTGGTGTAAAAATACAAATCACTTTATGCCAACCACAGCTAAAATGTTGATATTACAAAAATAAAAAACAATAATTTCTATATCATCAATCCATGTTTGATATATATATTTTTTAATTTAAAAAAAAACAAATCTTTGTCAACTCATAGTTACAAAAGATATAGTAGGATCTTTTGAAATTACAATTTTCATAAGTTATAGTCTAAAAATTATAACTAATTAAGTCAATTATTATTTTTTCATAAATTTAATATCAACCGTTAAATTTAAACTAATTAAGGCAATTATCTAATAAAAAATATTAGGTTGAAAAATTTCCAAGCCAATTTCTTTTTTCCTTACTTAGAATAGTCTGTAGATTCCTATATATTCTTCATTTTACTACTTAGTTGCCTAACATTTTATTTTAAATTTATTCATTAATACACCCTTAACAATATAATTTTAATGTTCTGAAATTTATTACTGAAATATATGTGTGGCATCTTAATATACGTATCTCTTCTTACCTTTCGGTAAACATATCTTATCAAACTGATGCTGAAGTTATAATAGTTGAAACAAATCCAAAAACTACCGTTTTTTTAAGTTAATGTGTAATTTAAAAAAAAAAAACAGTAAAAGTGATAAATATTAGGAACCTAAGTGTGCTTCTTTTTTTTCTTTAAAATATAATTATAAGAATTAATTTAATAAATTTTGAAAAATTAATTAATTAAAATATAATCAACTTGCATAACATAAATTCATAAAAAGTTGATATTTTTGAATTGGCAGGTTCAATTAGAAAATTTTCAAAAAAAAATACTCAAAAGTAAAATTATATGATAAATTAGTAACGAGGCTTACCGAAATTGGTGATGATATGATGGTGGAAGGGCAGAATTCGCGGGGCAATATCGTCAGAGAGGCTGATGGGTTTGGCTTTAGCATCTTTAGTGGTCTTGGCAAACTCTTTCATGTCTCCATGCAATAATCTGTAGGAGTTTCCGGAGAATCCTTGCTCTCTGAGAAACTTTTCTAGCTTCTTTGGCTTTAGCCATACCCAATTCAATAGCATCCAGCAGGCAAATGCCACAGCTACAATAATTGTAGAGAAAGCGAAGGATAAAGGCCAAGTCCAAAGTGTAGTCTCCATTTTCATTGAATAAACAGAGAGGAAACAGACAAAGAGAGAGAGAGAGAGAGAGAGATTGTGTTTAATTACTAGATCTTGATTCTTGAAGCTTAGTGAAGCCTCTTGGATGGCGATTGATTATATTCCTTATTTTAAAATGTCGGGATTTCCAATTCTGTCGTGTTGGTGGGTCCTCATCTGTCTCTCGTGTAGAAATTATTTCAACGCCGATATTCGTACAAAGGAAAGCATAAAACATTGCACAAAACGCAGCATAAAAGGCACCTGTCCGTACATGCGAACACCACACACAAGCACACAACAAATCTAGCAGAGAAATCACACAGCAAGATTCTCGGGTCTGACATAAATGAAGAATTCTTTAAGAAAATTACTGCAAGTTCGCAGTGCTATTACAATAAGCAGGTGACTACATTTCGTTATCTTTTTGCATCAAAGTTTGTGCTAAGTGTATTGGATCCTCTGTTAGAATTGCCTCTCTCAGCTTTTGGGTTTTGACAAGGGCTTGGCCACAGAGATGCACACTTATAGAAATGCTAATTAGAAAATGGGAGTTTTGTTACCGCTAACCCAGTCTCCATTGTAGGAGTTTGAAAAGTTTTTACCTTGCTTTTTGATGAAGTGGCGTAGCACAAGCGGAATTGATAAGATAAGAAAACTAGATATCGTTTTAGAACAAGATTAAGCCAACGCGATTAGCTTACGCTTTAATCGAAGCGTGATCAGATTATTTCTAATCTAAATGTCTCAATGAGATTTTTAATAACGCATAAAGCGAGAATAGTTAACGCTTTAATCCAAACGACTCTACAAGAGATATTTTTGATAAATAATTCAAGAGGAATTGTAAATGAAAATTTTATTAGATAATTGAATTGAAGTTATAAAAATAATTACAAAACTTTTCTATTTATAATAGAGCAAATTTGCTTCCCTATATAAACTTAAAAAGGGAAACTAAATCACAATTAAAATAGAAATAAAAGAATAAGATATCATTCCTTAATGAACTCTTATTAAAATAAAAAATAAAATTATAAGAATGCTAAAATAACAAAATTAACGTCCTACATTATACTCCCTTTCTTTGAATATAGTTTAGAGGTTCAAACTTATAGTGCAGGAGCAAATCAACTTGTAATTCGAATTTATTATCTTTTTCATTAATCTTTCTCGAAATTTTGAAGAATCCATACTTTAACAATTTCCTTCACTCACACATTCTTATAGGCGATGAAAACTTCCACGAACGAGCAATAATCAAATAACTTTTGGCTTTTTCTAATTGTCGTTCAATGCGCTCTCCAATAGATTTCGCATTTTCAATCAAATCTTCTTCAATCACAATCTTCTTGTCTTCAATATGAATAGGTAGAACCAATTCAATCATTTTAACTTCTTCAACCTTGTTTTGTTCATTATCTTCAACACGTGGCTTATTCTCTAAGGAAACATTACGCACATTATCGCACAAATTCTCATAATGAAATTTTAAATCAATAAAAAATTATATCTTTTTTTCTATCATCTCAAGTGAGTCTTTTTTTAACTATTTCCTTGCAATTAACTCTCTGCTTCTATTCTCTCTTGATGATATTGTTCACAAAAATTATGAGATCCGCGATTACTTACTCCATCGCTGCCAATCTCGGGTTCTAAACTTTTTCAAATGCTTGCAAGACTACTTCTTTGACTATCTGTCTGAAACTCTCCACAGACATTGCTGGCATCACTTGATCATCTTATTGAGACTGTTGTATGCAGATAAGTCCGACATATGAGAATTTGGTGGGTATGGACGGTAATTTGCCATTTATGGTCAAATTTCCATGCAATGGCAAAACTGTAAATAACACTCAACTCTTGGGTTTAGTGTGGCCGACGGCTAGTAGTTGTAATTTGGTGTAGGTTGGTTGAATCTAAAAGATTTGATGGTGAGGAACATAATGGTGGTCGTTGATTGGCCGAATTCACAGCGGTTTGGCTAGAATATTAGCTTGAATTCGTGGTAGCTTGTGGTAGTTGGGAGGCAATTTAGCCGGTGTTTGTTGGCCAGGATGGTCGACGTTTGGTCGGTGTGGATTGGAGTTCGTGTGGTGGTGGTGACTGATGCTAAAGCCGGCGGACGGAGGTGATTGAGTGGTGGAGCTTGCGAGTTTTGTGCGATTTACAGCTATCCAGGCGGTGGAGAAATCCGGTGATCACTAGGGCTTGGTCGGCAGTGGCTGGCGAGCGTAGTGATGGTAGCGGCTAGTGAAAATGGTGGTCGGATCGTGGTGGCTGTGGTGGTGGGTAGTGGCGGTAGCTACGGTCTCAATTTTTTTTTCTTTCTTTTAATGATGGAATTGCTGGTGGTGGTTGTGGGGAGCCAAGAAAGCTATGCGATTCGCACAGAACTAACTCTAATACCACTTGATGAAGCGGTGTAGCGAAAGCAAAATTGATAGGATAAGAAAATTAGATATCGTTCTAGAACAGGACTAAGCTAGCGCGATTAGCTTACGCTCTAATCGAAGCGTGAATAAATCTGTTTTAATCCAAACGACTCAATAATATTTTTAATAACGCACAAAGCAAGATTAGATGACGCTCTAATCCAAACTACTCTACAAGAGAGATTTTTGATAAATAATTCCAAAGAAATTATAAAAGAGAAATTTTATTGAATAATGGAATTGAAGTTATTAAAATAATTACAAGACCTCTCTATTTGTAATAGAGTAAACCTACTTCCCTAATTTAACCTAAAAAGGAACACTAAATAACAATTAAGATAGAAATAAAAAACTAAGATATCGTTCCTTAATTAACTCTAATTAGAAAGAAAATAAAATTATAAAATTCCTAAAATAACTAAATTAATATCCTACATCACTTTTACAATTTTTGTGCTATATATATATATATATATATATATATATATATATATATACATTTTTAAAAATTTATGTACTGTATTTCATTGTTTTAATTTGGAATTAAAGCAATGAAATGTGCTATACATATGCTTCAATTCATTGCTTTAATTAATTTATAGAATATAGAAATTGGAATTTGGAACTGAAATTAATAGGGTAAAATTATTGTTTTGTTAATTTTGTAACAAGTTACAGATTCTAATAAACATTGGGCTACTTTATATTGCTCAAATTGTTCTGCTCTGCTTACTAAATTATATTGCCTATTATTTGAATAGAATTAAAAAAAAATTACAGTCCACAGGCAATGAGTTTATGCTTTCTGCTATGATTGTCACTTAATCATTCTTTTATAGTTTATGGAGCATTTAAATTTATAGCACATTTTCTTTTATAATTTATGTTGTTTAAAGTTTCTTAATATGAAATATATTCATTTGTAGGAATAAATAATATGGAAACAATAACTAAAGTTCAAGAGTTGTAGAAAATTGAGGAGGACAATTTAGAGGATGATGGGCCATTGACTGAGATGTCATTTGATAGTAAGACTGAAATGTTTAGTTATTACAGAGAATATGATTAAAAAAATAAGGGTAAGGTTTCCAGTTATGCAAAGAAATAGTAATAAAGACAATGATGAGAGAAGGTTTTATGTGAGTTATGCTTGTGGAGGATTCGAGTTTCAAATCTTGAACACAACCGTACCTTGTTGACTCCAACAAACTCTAAGTTTTTATCTTAACCTAAGTTTATATGCAAAAAGAAGCTTGATGTAAATGATAAGCAATAATTAAATTGTCCTAGAATTATCAAATCATTTGTTATTAAGGTTGATGGCCATGAAAATATGATATCATAGAAAGAGATTGTAGAAATCATGTAAGAAAAGAAAAAAAAGATGTCTATGGCTTGGGGATGGAGATGCTGCTGCTCTTCAAAACTATTTTATGAATGTGCAATACGAATATAATAGATTTTTCTTTAGTATCCAAGTGGATGATGAGGGTTGATTGAAAAATTATTTTTGGCAAAGTCAAGGAATAAGAAAGCTTATAAAAAGTTTTGAGATGTTGTTATATTTGACACTACATATCTTATAAATAAGTATGATATGCCATTTGCTCCATTTGTGAGAGTAAATTATCATGGTCATTCTATTTGGTTTGGATGTTGGTTGATTTCACATGAGGATATTCACATGGTTATTTCTAACATGACGTTGAATTTGCACCAACGAGATTTGACACTATTAAAGCCAAAATTATTGATTTTTAGAGCTGTAATTGTTGATTTTTTGGGCACTATTTTGCCTATAAATTGGAGTGCGAATCCATCCTATTTTTTGTGAGAGAGAGTTGAGAGTGTAAGAGATTTACGAGTTTAAAAATTATAAAACTCTTGAGAGTTTAGTGACTAAGAGTAAATGGGTGTAATTGGGCTTTAGATTGTGAGACAAAATACTTCAATATTTGTATATGCCACATTACTAGTAAAAATATTTTCTTTTACCTTGCTCATAGATATAGGCTAAAAGCCTAATTATATAAATTCTTATGTCATCTTTATTTGCTTGTTCTTTATTTTTTCTTTAATTTCATTCTATCTGTGGTCCTACTTCATCAATTACTAACATTAACGGCACTTAATCAAAATCATAAGTTGTCCCTTGTACCACATGCTCTTAATGTCAATGCAGTTGTCTCCAAATGGGTATTGAAGATAAAGTGGAAAGAAGACGGCTCCATTAATGACTACAAAGCGTGAATTGTAGCCAAAGATTCACTCATATCTCTAGAGTTAATTTTTATGAAACTTTTAGTCCAATTGTGAAACACACAACTATACGGCTGGTCATCGCTCGTACTATTAGCTCTCGATGGCTCATGAAACAATTGGATGTACGCAATGCCTTTTTGCATGGCCACTTCGAAGAAGATATTTACATGGAGCAACCTCCGGGTTTTGTGGATGCCTCTCGGTCCTCTTATGTGTGTAAACTTCACAAGTCACTGTAATTGTCTCTCCAAGGCACTCATTGGTTCGCTTTTTAAATGTAGTGAAGCAAATACATCTCTATTTACGTTGCGTAATACTGATGTTAATATTTTTATTTTAATTTATGTTGATGATATTCTTATTGCAGGCGATCAATCACGTGTTGTTCAAGATATAATCAACATGCTTAGTTCTCGATTTTCTCTCAGGGATCTCAGTACTTTGAGTTATTTCCTTGGCATTGAAATTAAGTATTTTAACAAAGATTGTTTCTTGTCTCAGAATAAATACACACGAGACCTACTTTTTAAAGCCAAAATGGATGATTGCACTCCTATTCCCACACCATTAGCTGTTAAGGAAATCCTCTCCGCTGTTGATCATGAACCCGTCAATCCTTTTATTACAGAGCTCTAGTTGGTAGCCTGCAATATCTGGCTTTTTCCCATCCTGACATCACACATCCTGTAAATCGTGCATGTCAACAATTTCAAAATGCTACTATGGCTGACCTCAAGGCTCGGAAGCGTATTCTTAGATATCTCAATGGAACTCTTGATTACGGCTCGTGGTTTCTTTCTCAAAGCTCCCGTTATGTTAATGCCTTTAGCGACTCCGATTGGACCTGCTGTATAGAGACTAAACGAAGAACTTGTTGGATGCTGTGTTTGCATTCGAGCTAACTGATAAGGTATCCAGTATACACTTGCCAAATCAACTTGAAACCAATTTGAAAATATGTTTGGCACTGACTAGAGGCATTCACAAAAACAATTTAAGGCAAGAAGCTGTTGTAGAAAATATCCATCTATTATGCCTCAATAAAGGCAAATCCCACTAATTGTGTTTATATTGTATTACATCTCTACAATTATGAGATATTATTTTATTACATTTCATTTGAAAATGTAACTTGTATATATTCTTTACATTTTATTTAAATAATCATCATTGAGCAATACCTTCAAATATGTAGTATCGTTCAACCACGTGACCAACACACGACTTCAATAACCAACTATGGACAACAACTTTGATATTGTCAGTTGATCTCGAAAGTATTACAGACGACAACATATCGTATATAAACTGAGAATTTAAAAAAAACTTGTCTGTTATCTGAGTTTGTATTAGTAATCAACAATATATACATGTGGCTAACAATGAATGGATAAAAAGTAGTGCTCTTAAGCACCCAAGACATTCTCTACTAACTTTGGTGGGTGTTTGCCTAAATTTCGGCATGAAATTAGTTGGCAAATTGATCACAAAACTATAGTAATTGTGTTACCACGTTCAATCCATGCTATTTTAACACTTTTTTTTTTTCCTTCCACTGAAAGAGGCCTAATTAAATTGGCATTCCTTAATTTTTGTGAAAGAGGAGCATAAATCAATAAAAATGGTAAAAATTCAATCAACGGTATGATAAATATTACATCAAAATTAAGTTTCTGCAAGGATTATTATACATGGGATATTATAACATACTAAATTTTGTGTAAAATGATATTAGCATCATGTTGTGGATATACAGTTACACCACGAGTAAGAGCATGCACATAAGTTGGTGAAAGCTAGAAAGAGAACTTTTGCAAAATCATTGCTAAAGCTAATTTTGCTTCCAACAGTGGAAAGTTTTGTCCAATGCAAATTCGAGGACGCCAACCAAATGAGAAGAATGAGATTTGATTCTTCGATGCCTTTGAAACTCCTTCAGAAAACCTATCTGGTTGAACTTTTTTGGCAATGAAAGTATAACTCTAGATGTTAGAATAATTTCTCCTAGCTGAATCTCCTTACTATTAGCTCGAATAAGCACAGCTACTGGTGAATATAATGATTACCTCGAATATAATTTTACGTATCTTCAATAGGAATACGGAATGATTTGTACAATCGATATTTTGAACATTAGACATTTTGAGAGAGAAACGTTTCAGAGATTTTACCTATATTTTAGATTACAAAATAAAACTATAACTAGTAAGTTTTTTTTAAAGTTTGAGTATATCCTTTTCCTAAATTATTTTAAATATTACATAAACGTATCAACAATTCATTTTCTCAGTACTGATCAGGATTTGAACCTTAGACTTTCTATAGATTTTATCATTTCAAACAACCAACTCAGTAACTCCCAAAACTGGTGCATGACCTGAGTATCTTGTATAGAACCAATTTGCTTACCTGTACGATAGACTAGGAATTATTTCATCAAACGAGGAATATTATTGTTCTTGGTTGGTGACATCAAATTTCTTAAGGTTGATTTCCTTAAAGTTGGCAATTCTCAAGACGTACTCTAATTTATGTGGCTTCTGTTATCTTTTGAACGTAAAATATTGACAAATAGAGGTTAGTTCAAGAAGTGACCTTCTTCATGTGGCATGAAGTTTAGTAGTAGCTTTTGGGTGCGGACGTACAGATTTTACAAGATTCAGATTTGAAATACGATTAAGTTGAAACAATACACTGGCATTGAATCTTAATCGTAGTTCAAATTCATATTTTGTAAATCTAGATTTCTACACCTGAAAATTTCCATGGAGTTAGGGCCTTCTAAAAAGTTTTTAGAAAATTAAAAAAATATTATAGATATTTAAGCAAGAGGAATACTTACTACTTTTAACTAGCTCAGTTCATCAAATTTTGGTTCTCTTTTGCCAAAAAGGTGGAAAACCTCTTCTCTTGTACGCTTTTGCCAATTTGGATGTATGCATAACAAAATCATTGTCCATACAAGCAATGATGCAGTAGTTTCCTACCCAGCTAGATAGAACAGCTTCAATACTTATTCCAGTTTCCTTCTCTTGAATTGTTGGAGAATTTGAAGGATGAAACACAAAGTTTATTAGAGAAAGTTCAAGACCAATACAAGAACAATTCACACACTCACAAATAGCTCTCAGGGGCTTTGTTATACTTCTTATGCTTTTTTACTCTTAGACTTATATTTCACAACACAATAGCATAGGTATTTATAGTGAATAAAACACAAACATAATCATAACAATACACATCACCTAGCACATTCTACCAACCTTTCATCATAACACCAAACATATTCCACTCACCTAACATGCTCTAAAAGAATCATTTAATGGCATCAAATGTGTAAAGCTAACCTCCACTCAACATTGTAGACCCATGATGACGAAGCATGATGATGGAGGGCCATGTATAACTCAACACCTTATTATTTTGTAAACAAGTTTATTGTTTTCAACACTCCCCCTTAAACTTGTTTCTGTGACTCTAAGTCTTCTTGCTCGAGGAGTTAAGTGAAATTATCACCAACTTGTTCTTTGGCTTTATTCTTCTTATTTTGATTGAACAATGCCCTGTAGGAACATGCATTTAATCTTTTTTTTCGTACTTGTACTTGTTCTCCTTCACTTTCGCCGTTAATTTCTTTGATTTCCACAGACAATTGTTTCATAACACCCAATGAATTTCTCAATCTGATAAAATCTTCTTGTTTCATTGGCTTAGTAAATATATCAGCTGCTTGATCTTGAGATTTGACATACTTTATTTGTACATCCTTTCTTTCAATACACTCCCTTATGAAATGGTAGCGAGTGTCAATATGCTTACTTCGATCATGGAAGACTGGATTTTTTGATAGGGCAATTGCAGACTTGTTGTCGACAAAGATCTCAGTTTGATCTATTTGGAGCAAACCCAACTCCTTCAATAAATTTCTTAGCCAAATTGCATGGCAAACAGCTGAAGTAGCAGCTACATACTCAGCTTCACAGGTAGAAAGTGTGACAATTGGCTGCTTCTTTGACAAGCACTGTTTCCCATGAAGAATACAAATCCAGAGGTACTCTTTCGATCATCTAAATCTCCACTCCAATCGCTATCGCTATATCCAACAAGCTTGTAATCATCAGAGAATGAGTATAATAAGCCAAAATCAATTGTACCTTTTATATAGCGAATGATTCTTTTTGCAACTTTAAAATGGGTGATTGTTGGATTCTCCATATAGCGACTAACGAGCCCAAAGACATAGAGAATGTCTGGCCTCGTACATGTCAAGTAACGCAAACTTCCAATAAGGCTCTTGAAAAAAGTTGGATCAACTCTTTCTTCTTTGTCATGTCTGGACAATTTGACTCTGCATTCCATTGGTGTACTTACGGGCTTGCATTCATGCATCTTGAACTTCCTGAGTATTTCCCTTGCATAGCATTCTTGGGAAATGAATATTCCTTCTTCCTTTTGTTGGACTTCAATGCTCAGGTTGTATGCCATTAGTCCAATGTCAATCATCTCGAACTCTTTCACCATTACTCTCATAAACTCTTCAAATAAGTTTGGATTGCTTCCAGTGAAAATGAGATCATCCACGTACAGGCATACAATCAAGATGTCTCCATCTTTGACTTTGACGTAGAGAGCATGTTCATGTGTGCATCTGGTGAAGCCATTCTCTTTGAAATATTTGTCGATTCTGCTATTCCATGCCCTTGGTGCTTGCTTTAACCCATAAAGTGCCTTCTTCAATCTCATAACTTTGTCTTCATATCCTTCTACCACATAGCCTAATGGCTATTTGATGTAGACTTCTTCTTTGAGAAATCCATTTAAGAAAGTAGACTTTACATCTATTTGATGAATCTTCCACTGTTTTTGGGCTGCTAAAGAAATGATTAGTCTTATAGTTTCCATTTGGGCTACAGGAGCAAATACCTCATCATAGTCGATGCCAGCTTTTTGACTATAGCCTTTTGCAACTAACCTCGCCTTATGCCTTTCAATCTCACCCTTGACATTTCTCTTCGTCTTGTAAACCCATTTGACACCGATGGCTTTGTGACCTTTGAGAAGTGTAGTAAGTTCCTATGTGTCATTCTTCACTATGGCTTTGATTTCTTCATCCATTGTGATTCTCTATTTTTCATCTTGTACAGCTTCTTCGAAGTAAACTGGCCCACAATCAGCAAAGAGGAAAAATAGAGTGAGATTATCATGTCTCTCAGTTACCTCATAGAGATCTTGAAGACTCCTCGTGCGTTCTTCAGTTCTTTCATTTAAGAAAGATGGTGGTGAATCTCCATGTGTGGTTGATGCTGGTGAGATAGGTGGACTAACTGGCTCTATTGTTCTTCTACTACTTGCTCCTTCATTGTCTATTCATTTTCTTCAAAAAAAAAAAAATTTAAGTCATCCACACGAGAGCCAAAATCCCATTCTCTTTCTTCCTCAAAGATTACTTCTTGGCTAATTACGATCTTTCCGTTGTCTGGATTGTACAACTTGTATCCTTTAGAATTGATGTCATAGCCGATGAAAATGAACTTCTCACTTTTATCATCCAGCTTGGCTATTCTCTCGTCTGGTATATATACATGGGCAATGCTTCCAAAAACTCTCAGATGGGTTATGCCAGGCTTTCTTCCACTCCATGCTTCTTGCGGTGTCTTGCCCCACACACTTCTTGTTGGAGATAGGTTGGATAAATAGATTGCACAAGCAACAGCTTCAGCCCAAAATTCTTTGGGTAGTCTTTTGCTCTTGAGCATACTTCTCGCCATGTCGAGGATAGTTATGTTCTTTCTTTCTGCAATACTATTTTGTTGGGGGGATCTCGGAATTGTCAAAGGGCGTCGTATTCCATTTTCGTCACAAAACTTCACAAATTCTTTGGAAGTGAACTCTTCACCTCAATCAGATCTCATGGCTTTGATTTGGTGTCCACTTTCTTTCTCCATTGCAGCTTTGAACTTCTTGAAAATTTCAAAAACTTCTTATTTCTGCTTTAAAAAACACACAAAAGTTTTTCTTGAAAAATCATCTATGAAAAGAAGAAAGTAGTTACTTTTACCAAGAGAGGTTGGCTTGAATGGAAGGCACACATCAGTATGAATAAGCTCGAATGGCTTCCGAGCTCTTGAATTTGACTCCTTTGGAAAACTCTTTCTAAATTGCTTGCCAAGTAAACATCTTTCACAAACTTGATTGGGATGATTGATTGAAGGTAGACCTTTCACCATGTTCTTTCTTAATAGTAGCTCTAGTCCACCAAAGTTGAGATGTCCATATCGAAGATGCCAAATCCAGCTTGGATCTGTATGACAAGCCTTGAGACACTTTACAACATCATTTTGAATATTTAAAGGAAACATTCTATTCTTCGACATTCTCACTTTTGTAATTAGGTTTTCTTTGTCATCTCTTAAAAAAAGACTATAATCTTTAAGATGAATATCATAGCCTTTTTCTAAAAGTTGACCTAAACTTAGAATGTTGCTTTTCATATTGGGCACATAGTAAACATTTGAAATTAGTTGGTGGCTACCATCTTTTATGCTAAAAAGGATGTTACCTTTTCCCTTCATTGGTACTTTTGAATCATCTCCAAAAGCGATGCTACCATTCATTGATTCATTCATCTCTACAAACATGCTTTTGTTTCCGCTCATGTGATTGCTAGCACCTGTGTTAAGATACCAAGTATTTTCTTGACCTCCATTGTTGTCATTACGTGCTAGTAAAAGTGTGCCATCTCCAACATTCTTCTCTTCAACATGATTCACTTTCTCATATATTATGTTGCTTGGAATTCTGCACTCTGAAGTATAATGCCCAAACTTTTGAAAATTATAGCACTGCACTTGAGATTTTTCATACCTCGATCTTGGATTGTTTCTTCCTCACCCTCTGTTTGAGCTTTCTCCTCTTTCATTATTGAAGGAGCTTTTTTATTGAAATTCCAGCCTCGTCCATGACCACGACCTCTACCTCGTCCTCAGCCTCTTCCTCAGACATAGTGCCTTCTCTCGTTGCTGAAGCTTTCTTTTCTTTTCTTTGGATTGATTTCCATCTTGAAGAGTTGTTCTTCGATCCCTTGCTTCTTCTTCAGTTTTTCTTCATAAGCTTGCAACCTTCCTTGAAGTTGCTCGATCGTCATAGCCTCCAAATCTTTAGTCTCCTCTATTTTTACTACAATGTGGTCAAACTTGGAATCTACTGATCGAAATATTTTCTCAATAATCCTTAGTTCTCTCAACTCTTCACCATTTCTTTTTAATTCATTAGCAACAGTGACAACTCTAGTAAAGTAATCAAAAATTGATTCTGATACTTTAATGTGTAAGGACTTAAATTCACTTTTTAGTGTTTGAAGACGGACTTTCTTAACTTGTTCCGCTCCTTTGTAAGATGTTTCTAACTTCTCCCACGCTTCCTTTGATGATGTTGCGCCAGCGATCTTTTCAAAAGCATCTTCATCTAATAATTGAAGGATGAGATACTTTGCTTTGTTCTCTTTCTTCTTTAAGTCTTTCAAATTCTCCTTTTGTGCCGCAGTTAAAGTACCTTCATTTTTTGATACTATAAAGCCCTTTTCAAGACTTCCTACACATCGTGTGCACCCAATAGAGCCTTCATTTTGATTCTCCAATTGTCAATTTTGCTCCATTTCAATTGTGGAACTTGAAATGACATCATACCACCATTTACCATATCTAACAAATCGAGTGAGAATTTGGAGATTCTGAAGGCACGAATGAATCCGGAACGTCGAAAAACCTTTGGGAGGTCTCGCGTCAACTTTGGTCAACGGTCAAGAGTCAAAGGTCAACAGTCGGTTCGGGTGAGTGACTTGGTTCGGCTTGATCCAGCTTGATTCGGATTGGTCCGGTTCGGTCTAGTTCGGCTCAACACGTTTCAACTCGGTGAGTCAACTCAGTTTCTAGTCGCCAAACTTCCGACGGCGATTCCGGGCTCGTCCGAACTCCAATAAGGCTGATTCTTACGGAGTTGCGTTCGGCTCGTCGAGATGTTTGATTTGATATGCTACACGACTATTTTATCCTCCAAACCTAGCTCTGATACTACTTTGTTGGAGAATTTAAAGGATGAAACACAAAGTTTATTAGAGAAAGTTCAAGAACATTATAAGAACAATTCACACACTCTCACAAATCGCTCTCAGGGGCTTTGTTATACTTCTTATGCTTTCTTAATCTTAGACTTATATTTCACAACACAATAGTATAGGTATTTATAGTGAATAAAATACAAACATAATCATAACAATACACATCACCTAGCACATTCCACCAACCTTTCATCATAACACCAAACATATTCCACTCACCTAACATGCTCTAAAAGAATCCTTTAATGGCATCAAATGTGTAAAGCTAACCTCCACTCAACATTGTAGACCCATGATGATGAAGCATGATAATGGAGCATGATGATGGAGAGCCATGTACAACTCAACACCTTATTATTTTGTAAACAAGTTTATTGTTTTCAACATGAATTTCTTTATGAATTGATTCCATTAATAGACCTAACAAGTCATCATTATTGCTTACTTTTCCAAATTTCATTGCTTCCTCTTTTTTATTAGTGATACCTTTTACCCGTTCTCCTAATTCACGGTGATTGCTTTCAATTTTCTATTCATTTTATTTGGCACAAACCTATGAATTAAAAATTCTCGTAAGTGCCAAGTACACTGAAATTATAATACAAACAAATTAAAACATTTGACAACACTTCTCTACACTACGATGGTAAGGCTTTTGTAAATAGAAAATCGCTTTTAACCATAAACACGTTTGTAAACACATATGTGGTACATGATCTTTAAATAATTAGTATGGCTCATATCAGTATTAGTACCAAATAAAGTAATTTAAGATGATTAATTAAAATTACCTTCATCCTGGAGTATAAGCAATCAGTGAAGCTTGAATCAAAAGATTAATTTGTTCCCGTAGCACTTCAAATAATTTTCTTCCTTCTTCAAAGCTACTAACAAATGCTATTCGAGAAATCACATCCGTAGTCAAAATTTGAATGTAAGGCCACACATCTAACTCACAAGATCCTTCCTTTGAAATCAAAGTCTCCCATTTCCTTATTATGTCATTACAGCTCTTATAAATTGTATGTAACATATTCTAATAAAAAGAAGTGGAAGAAATTGTCAACTAATGTCATAAAATGTCATAAGTCATGGAACAATAAGAATTGCCATTGAAACATGCATAGTGTATGTGATCAAATGAAACATATAAAGGTGAAAAAGAACCTTCAACTTATTATGTTGGAAAGCTGCAGTGGTTATTTTTCTAACATTAAACCACTGTTTACCTTCATACTGCACCATCCCAAAGACTAGCAACTTTCCAATTGGGCTTTTCTATTTTTAAAAGATATCATTTTGGGTTCTGTAATATTTATGATTGGTCTTAGACCCATCCATATGAAAGAATTCTTACCTGTAATTTTAGGAATATATTCTGTGAGCCATAATTGCTATGGGTGAGTTATAGAATCCTAGTCGTTTTTCATAGAGAGCAATTAGAGAATGAAAGCTTAGAAAACACGATAGGACAAAGATAAACAGTGGTTAATTTCCAATGTGAGAGCTACGTCCATTTCTGCTATTGCAAAGTTTCACTATAAAGAGAAACAAGATTACCAAAAGAGCACTCAAAATCACGCTATCACATCCTGCAGCAATAACTACAAGATTATGTATATCTTTAATTGAAGGCTGATGTAATAAACTGAGCTTAGCTTACATTATGTTGAATATATCTGCATTCATTAACACTACCTTACACTATGTTGAACATCGCCCGAATATTCATGATCATGATGAACTAGAATTATTGGCAACGAAAGTAAAACTCCAGGTAGAATAATAATTTCTCCTAACTTAATCTCTTTAAAATTAGCTCGTCTCAGCAGAGGGCTAATATAACCTAGTATTAGTTATTGATCCCAGGTCAGTGAGTCCGTTCTTCCTATTAGCAATAGTCCTACATTTTGTCCATATGGACCAAGGTGACAAGGGGCTCGGCAGGAAGATGATTATAGCATGAGAGAAGCAAAGAGGTCAACCTCTTTCAAATATACACCATGTATTCTAGCAATGCAATGTAGTAGGACTTTGATCTTGATCTGAATGAATTATCTTTTCCATGGAAGCAAACCTTTGCCTGCTAAGCAAGAGGATATCAAGTTCAAAATTCCTATTAGCAATAGTCCTACATTTTGTCCAAGTATTTTGATTATTATGAAATTCATAAATGTAGCTAATCATTTGTCAAATTTTTAGGGGCCCCCAAGGCCGTAGTCGGGTTGGCTGCCATAGTCGGTTCTAGATTCGTAGCGACCCGGGTTCGAGTCTTGGGGGTGGGGAGGGGGTAAAAACTCTTTGGGCTTGCCCACCCCCCTCTCCTTTTAAAAAAAAAAAAAAAAAATTTGTCAAATTTTTAGGGGCTTAAAGGGTTGCGGAAAGACATGAGAACTTTTGAATGGAAATGGAAAAGAGATGCAATTCCAATTCCTTTGGAAATGGTAAGATCTTTGGGGCAAGAAGAAGGGGTTGATCAATATCATCTTGACTTGATTCTAATTTCTTTATTTTTTTAAGAATACCACTTCTCTTGCTTGTATCGAATAGAACTTGTTTATGGAAAACCCATTTGATTAGATTGGGAGAATCATATGGTTTTCATAGTATCTCATATAGAATTTTGCTTACCTACAGCACAAATACGGAATTTCTTATTCAATCTTTACATTTTGAGAGAGAAAAAAATTTAGTTAATGTTCTAAATTTCAGAGATTTTCTGTGTTTTTTCTTGCAAAATAAATCTGCATCTAGTTTTAAATTTTGAAGTGCAAATGTATCCATTTTCTAATTAATTTAATTACTAAATAAATGTATAACAAATCCCTTTACCAGTCTAACCTAAATTTTATATGTTTTATGATTTCAAACAACCAACTCACAATTATATAGTTAGAATCAAATCAATGGGGATAAAATTTATGACCAACATAAAATATAAATAAGGATGAAAATATATAAAATAAATTAATATCAATATCTTACTATTATATGCGTATGTGTATACATACATGTACGATTTTTAAAATAATTTTCAACATGAATTTTTTTTAATACATTATGAACACAAATTGCATGTATTTAATTAGTTCAACAAGAGTAAATTTATAAATTAATGAAGTTAGAAAGAAAATATCTTCATGAATTTTCAGACCTACCCATCCTTTAGTGGCTCTACCATTGCCAACTCCCTCAATTAATATCTTGTATAGTACTCAATTTGCTTATTGTTCCGTAGGCTAGCAATTATTTCATCAAACAAGGAAAGTTATTGTTCTTGGTGAGTCATATCCAATTTCTTAAGGTTAAATTTTATAGTGTTGGCAACTCCCAAGACTTTCTAATTTATGCAACTTTCACTATCTTTCGATAGTAAAATATTAGCAAACACTGGTCAAGTGATGATGTAGCATGAAGTTTAGCAGTATTTTTTAGGTGCAGAATGACTTACAGATTTTACAAAATTCAGATTTGAATTATGACTAGATTCAAAATAATACACTAGCATAGAATTTGAAACATACTTCAAATCCATATTTTGAAAATCTTTGCACTGGAGAAATTCCAAGAAGTTGAGTCTTCCCAAAACATTTTCAAAACATTAAAAAAAGTTATAGATATTTAATGAAGAGTGAGAATTATTACTACTTTTAACTAGTTCAGCTCAAATTTTGTTTCTCTATTGCCAAAACTTGGAAAACCTCTACTCTTGCACGTTTTTGCCAATCTGGATGTATGCATAACAAAACCATTGTCCATACAAGCAATGATGCAGTAGTTTCCTGTCCAGCAAGATAGAGCAGCTTGCACTTGGCATTAGACATTAATCCTCTCATACCCATCAATTGGTGTACTTGAGATGCATTTTTTCACGCCCTAAAAATGACATTATATTGATTGGATTAAACGGCTCAGTCGTCCTAAAATTAGGATTCATTATTGACATAAATATTCACTTGAAGTATACTAATGGATTACCGTTTATATTCTCATAAAGATAGTGGTTTTATAAAATCAAACTTTGTTGTTCAGTATCTTGGACTAGCCATCCCTTGTAAGGTATCATTAGAAGATCATCAATGCATAATGAAATAGATGTAACACTAACTTGTTGGAACCCTAGGGTCTTTACATGATTTGATCCAATATGCGTGAAGTATATGTAATTCTGAAGTGATCTATTAACCTACTAATAAGTCGTTTAATGGTAGTTTCATCTAACATTTTATTGTAAAAGTCCAGACTCACCTATTTTGCCATAAATACCTCCGTATTACACTGAGTAGGATTCACCAATGGATTTTAGTCAATGACTTTTGTTCTCTTGAATTTCTTTGTTATTTGATTCCATCGATATACCCAATAAGTCATCATTATTGCCTACTTTTCCAACTTTCAGTGCTTCCTGTATTTTCTTAATGATACCTTTTGCCCATTCTTCTATTTCACAGTAATTTCTTTTCAATTTTCTATCCAGTCTATTTAGTAGAAACTTATGAATGAAAAATTATCGTAAGAGCAAAGTACACTTAGATTATAATATAAACTGATTAAAATATTTGACAACACTTTTCTACACTATGATAATTAGGATTCTATATGTAGAAAACTATTTTTAACAATACCTACTATTATAAACATACACATGACACAAGATCTTTAACTGATTAGTATAGTTTAAGTTAATATAAGTATTGAATGAAATAATTTAAGTTGATTAATTAAAATTACCTCAATTCGGGAATATAAATAAATAATGAAGTTTGAATCAAGATATTAATTTATTCCTATAGCACTTCAAATATTTTTCTTCCTTCCTTTGAAATCAATGTCTCTCATTCCCTTAGCATGTCGTTACAGCTCTTATGAATTTCAGGTAATATATTCTAATAGAAAGAGATGGAAGAAATTTTCAACTAATGTCATAGGTCATGTAACAATAAAATTTTCCATTGAAACGTGATGTTTGTGATCAAATGAAGTGTATAAGGTGAAAATGAACCTTCAAGCTATCATGATAGAAGGCTGGAGTGGTGATTTTTCTAACTTTAAACCACTGTTCACCATCATACACCACCATCCTAGAGACTAACAGCTTCGTAACTGGGCTTTCCTGTTTTTAAAAGATATCATACTTCAACAAATTTTCCTTATGATTTTGGGGTATGTGATGTTTATATTTGGTCTTGACCATGCCTAATTTAGTAGCATATACCAAGCCCATATTATAACTACAGTAATTCTAGAGAAAGCAAAGGAGAATGACACAGACCGAAGTGTAATCTCCTTTTTCATTGAATAAAAAAGAGAGAAGAGAGAGATTATGATATCTAAAACCTCTTACGTGCCTATATATATATATATAGTCCGGGTCTGGTCAAGGATCATGGACTTTATTAAAATCCAGAAAAACTATTAAGTCGGGCAATTTAATAATGCTGTTAAACTGCCCAGCTTAATAGCTTTCCCAAAGTCTGGGATCCTGAACTAGAACATTTCTATATAAAGTACTGATCTGCTAGGATCTTGAACTTTGTTGAAGTATGAAAAATATACTAAGTCGTATGGTTTAATAGTATAATGTCATTATACTATTAAACCATATGGCTTAATAACTTTTTTACACTTTAACAAATTTAAGACTCTAGATTGCAACATTTCTAATATATGTTTGTGTGTGTGAGGGACAAAAATAAATTAAAAGCTAGGACATCCCATTGAAAAGTTAAAAGCTCATATACGTACTTTGATGAGCACCAAAATTGACAATTTGGAAGTGTTGGAGCGGCATGCTTACTGTGATACTTATATTTTTATTGAAATCAACGCAATTACATAAACAAATAGACCCTCGAGTCTAAAGACCCACATCTAATAATAAGTCCTAATCTAAATAAGATAAAATAATTCAAGTGTTAATCCTTGTCAAACTCAAATATTTCACGATAGGAGATAACTCAAATCTTATGGGTAGGTTTAGTATACGCTAAATATATGCAGGTATCTGTCTACATGCACTGTTTTTATTACTTTTGAAAATTTTAATTTAAAGAATATATAAATGAATAAATGAAGTTAAACGTGTGTGCTTAAACATAATCCACTCACTATCTTTCTTTACAGTCGTGAGCCACACACCCGCACTTCTCAATCCAAATATCCAGATCCCAACCCCAAAAAACCTCTCTGTCAACAACTCACACCATGTTGCTATAGTTGTTGCAGCTGTGAATGATTTTGCAGCTGCCACTGCTATTGATTCTGTAGCCATTACTAACTTGCTGTTGCAGCTATCGTCTTCTATACCGTTACTAAAATTTTTAATCCATTATGGTCATGGAAGGAGTTGTTATCATTACCCTATGTTATTAATCTATTATTTAAAATTTGATTATCTTTGAAAATTGTGTGATTGATATATGCATAGTTAAGGATTTAGCTTGTTTAAAATCAGTATGTATAATTTTTTTAATTTTATACTTTCGGCTATGATTAACATGTTAATTTGATACAATTTAATTCATTTTGTTTAATTTTATGTTAAAATTCAACTTGTTTAAAAAAAAAACCTTTTTCTTGTGTGTTTATTAAAAATCTATTTAAACTTTTAAGGTAAAAAATGAAGCAAGCCTTTGATCTTAGTAATAATAATTCGCCTACAATAAGAACAAAAATGAAGATAGCTTCAAACCATTCTCTAGTAGCATGTGAAGAAGAAGTTGCATACATTGAGGTAGCTTTAACCTAAACTTTAGCTCTAGTAACATGTGAAGAACAAATTGCTTTTAGTGAGACTGAGAAAAATAGTAATTTGACTTGTAATTTTGGAAATACTTTGAAAGATGGAAAGTTGGTGGGAAAATGGAATATTTAGTTGTTTTCAACTATTGTAATAAGAAATTAAGTGTGAACCGTAAAAATGGCACCACTCTCATATGGGTTCATGTTTTATGCAGTTGAACCATACAATTGATAAAACTCAAAAGAAATTAAAAGCCGAGAAAGCGAGTAGAAAATTTAAAGTAAACACATTTTCTTTTAATCAAAGAAACTTTAAGGAAAGATCTAGAAAATGTGATAATTATTCATGAGTATCCATTGAGTATGGCTGAACAATGGGTTTTAAAAGGTTCGTTGGTTCTCTCCTACCAATGATTAAGCATATCACTCATAATATATTAAAAAGTGGCATCTTGAAAATCTATGATTACGAAAGGGCCAAAACAATAAGATTGTTAGACTTAAATCAAAGTAGAATTTTTGTAATTAGTGATACGTGGACTTCAATTAACCAATAAAAGGGATTTATGCCTATAACATCACATTTTATAAATGATAACTAGGAGCTACAAAGTCGTATCACTAGGTCGTTTTTACTCTAAATTATTTATTTTATTTTATTTTTAAATGTGTATACATATTGTATTTTATTAATAATATATTCTTTAATTTAGGTTCTTATATGTGCTATGTCCACATATTGCTGAGGTACTATTTGAAGTTTTGGTGTCATGTTTGCTTGAGTGGAACATTAATAGTAAGTTATCTAATTTGTTTGGTAATTGCACGACAAATGGTGCTAAGATTGATATCTTGATAGAAAAGTTTTCTTTAGTCAATTTTTATTGACTGGGGATTTATTTCACATGTGTTGTGCTGCTTATATATTAAATTTAATTGTGAATGAGAAGATGAGTGTGATTAGTGATAGTATTGAGAGAATTCATAGTAGTGTTCTATTGTGGTCTGTCACACCTAAAAAGCAAGAAACATTTATTGGGACTACTGTAAATGTAATATTCCTTGTAATAACAATCTAATTCAGGATTATAAGATCCAATGGAACTCTACATACTTAATGCTTGATAGAGTTTTGGTTTTCAAATAAGTATTTCCTTGTTTGAAATAGCGACCACTACTCGAGATGATAAGCTTGGCAAAAGTTCGGGTCCGAGCCGGGTTTGTGCCTACCCGAGCTCGGCCCGAAAAAATAAAACTACTGCCTGGACCCGGACTGAAGCCCAGATTTTACACATGCAGGCCGGGTCAAGCCCGGCACCTCCCGGGCCCGAGTTTTCAATCCGGGCTTCCAGCCCGCATGTGTCTCTAAAATTCTAAAATTCTTATGACATTATTTCAACATCTCAATTAAATTATTTCAATCAACTTAGCAAATTTTAATTAACTAACACATAAAAATTATTTCAATATACTATTTACTACCTAAATTCATTCAATCTATATCCAATAATACAATAATCACTAAATAAATTTAACATCCAACATATCATAATTACAATACCAATTACCAACATATCATAAGTTCACAACTACAATACCAACTACCAACGTAACATATGAAAATCCCAAAATATATAACAAAAATAATATTTTTTTCTAGTGATTTTATATTTTTCATTTTAAAAAAATAAACCGGGCTCAATCCCGGTTCCGAGTTTTTAACTCCTTGCCCAGATCCGTGCCCGGAAATGCCCGGGTTTTGAATTTCAATACCCGGGCCCTTTTTTTTTAATATGCGACCTGGACCGGATTGGCCGGGTATGGGCCAGATGCGGTCCGGGCGGGTTTTTTTGCCAAGCCTACGAGATGATGAAGCAACTAAAGCTTGAACTTCAAACGAGGAAATACTTCTTTATAACTTGTGTTGAATGAAATGAAGATCTTAAATCTTGTAGCTTGTGTTGAATGAGAATGTGCAATAATAATTATTACTAGTGTAGTGGTGCTAATTTTGCATAAATGTGTTTGTTGCTTTTATATACTAGTTTGTATTTTTTTTTTTTAATTGAATTGAGTTTTGATGGACTTGTGTATTTTAATACTTAAATTTGAAAACTTGTGTTGAATTGATGTTAAAATTTTACTTTTCTATTTATATTAATTAAATTTAGAATCTAGTATTTTATGTTAAATTTTAGTTTATTGTTATAAATTTACATATTGAGTTATATAATTTAAATTTTTAGGTTTTATTAAAAGTATCTTTTAACATTTGTGATTATAAATGTGAAATCCCATAAAAGTTTGTGACGTACTCTAACAAGTTTGGTAGTTGTCAAAATTAACAGCGGGTGTGTTTTATTTAAAAATTAGAACTCATAACTAGTTGTGGGTGAGTTTGATAATTTCAATTTTTTGCAGGTGCAACTATGGCAATGTCAAACTCCCAGTGGGCAATGTCCATTGCCATCCCTAAGGAGAAATAAGTAAATGAAGAGAAATAGGCATAATAGACGAGTGGGTACAATATCTTCCAAGTCTTCCACTTACACTTTTTTCTTTCTTATTATTTATTTGCTACCGTGCCACTCTCGATATCTGATTTAAAATTCAGAGTAGAAACCCCCACAGTATCATAGGGTTTCGTCACAGTTATTGATAATCGGCATAAACTCCCACAGTATCATCATTTTATACATACCTACACGGTATCATCATTTGATTACGGTAACCCATAACCGTCTGACATCCCATACCCCCAAATTGTGCCACTGTGGCCCATAGCTGTTAAGAAGACGCAGGCACAATGAATGCAGGGGATGGCACCCAAGTAAGGGTGGTAGAAAAAAAGGGAGATAAATATCAGAAAAAGGGAGAGGTAGAGGGATCTTCTTTCTTTTTATTTTTAACTTTCAATTGTTTGGTTTTTCTTAGATTAAGAGAGAATTTCAAAGAATCAACCCAATTACTGACTTGAGAGTCGGAGGGTATTTTGCTGGAAAAACGCCCAACGACCTCTGATACTTTCCTGTGGATACAGGCAAGAGAGAACCACTGTTTCAGTAAATCAAGAAGCACAAGAACCAATTGGAAATCTTGCTCAAGGTTGGTGCGACCTGAAGAAAGCAGTATCGTATTTTGGAGAGACCAGAAAACAGCATCAACATTTTGACGCAGTCTTTTGGGGATCAGTTCAAAAAGCCTGAATTCGTATAGAGACACTGACGTCCATCCTACAAGAACTCAGAGATGGACAGAGGAGAGCATGCAATGACGTTCCTGAATCCAATCGTGGGAACGCACCCACCAGGGGGATGTGGGATATGGAGCCTAAAGGCAGAAAGTGCAGAACGCAGTCGGAAGGGTGGAGACAAACTCGGAGGAGAGAGAGTCAAGATAGCACTTGTAAGACACAACACTAGAGCATGCGACAGTTGTGCCGCAAAATCCTTCCTTCGCGAGGAGCTGGAAAGGAAGGTCTGCAAGCTAGCTCAGGTCATTGACAATCTCTGGGGAAATGGGAAAGCTCCAAGTTAGAGGATTATGTTAGACAATAAGTCCCCACTTTCAGGGAAGATTGACCTGCTAGTGCACATCGAGCGTTTCAATGACATGACTGGAGTACAGGTGAGCGAGGGAATGGTACCGCAAGTTACTGCAGCGGAATATTCAAAGTTTTGAGCAGAGGGGGTGAAGATGGGAATTAGCTCTAGAAGATGACATGATGGAGTTATTTGAAATCAAACAGAAAGAGGGGGAGTCCCTCCGAGAGTTCTTCAAAAGGTACTACCGGGCAATCTTAGATCTCGGAGCATTCAATCACCCCCAGGCGTTGAGAGGGTTAAAGGAAGAGGTGAAGATGGGAAGGCCCTGATATAATTTGCGGACAGATGAAGATGGATATTATGATTGAGGGTGAAAAAGCCACAAAGTTGAAGAACGAGCAGAGCGGCAAAGCAAAGCATAGGGAGAAAGGGGGGCTTACTTAGGGTTCGTCAACTTTGAGAGGGATAAGGAATCGGGTTGTTCCCTACAACCCTTACTAGAGGGCCCCCCAATCGCGAGTGGATCACTCTCTACTCTGCAGGTCTCAAAGTAGGGACCAGAGCAATTACAACAGAGTCGACCATCCACTGCCCCTACACACGGGAAACTTTCCCAAGGATAGGACCATGAAGATGATTGACCAAAGTCCTACCTATAGACAGTACACCCTTCTGAAGTTGTCGCTAGAGCAGATGTTCCATATTGTAGAGGAACGAGGTCTGTTGTGTTCCCTGACACCGATGTCCAAATCGGCGAATAGAAGGGACATGAGTAGATGTTGTAGGTTCCACAACGATCATGGCCATTCAACATCTAGTGCAACGATCTAAAAAACCTAGTGGAGGATCTAGTAAGAAACCGGTATCTGGATGAATTCATTGAGGGAGGACACCCAATGGTAGAGTGGCAACAGGGGGAGGACGACCGGGCTTGTGATATGGACTGCGAACAGCCTGCTGTGATGGTGATAGCAAGAGGGCCGACGATGGCAGGGGATTCGAACAGAGCCTGAAAAAACTATAGCCGATATGCCTTCACTAGTCAGGAGGTCGTATTCACTACGCCTACCGCAAAGAAAGCCAGAACTAGACAAGTTCCAATCATGTAGACGGAGGATGATGAGGAGGGCATCCTATAACCCCACGAGGATACCCTAATTATAAAGGAAAATTTCGCTAACGGGGAGCTCAACCGGATTCTGGTGGACTCGGGAAGTTCAGTAGACATCCTCTTCAAATCCACCTTGGATGAGATAGGAATAGCAGATGCAAGGCTCGAGCAAGATAAGCTCACGAAGAAAAGCTAAAGGCCATAAGTCTCAAAGCCTAACCTAAGACGAGACAAAGTGCCAAGCATAACTAGAAAAAGGCTCGAGCAAGATAAGCTCGCGAAGAAAAGCCAAAGGCCATAAGTCTCAAAGCCAAACTTAAGGCGAGACAAAGTGCCAAGCTTAGCTAGAAAAGACTCGAGCAAGATAAGCTCGTAAAAAAAAGCTAAAGGTCATAAGTCTCAAAGTCTAACCTAAGGCGAGACAAAGTGCCAAGCATAGCCAGAGACAGCTCGAGCAAGATAAGCTCGCGAAGGAAAGCTAAGGCCATAAGTCTCAAAGCCTAACTTAAGGCGAGACAAAGTGCCAATCATAGCCAGAGACGACTTGAGTAAGATAAGCTCGCGAATAAAAGCTAAAGCCATAAGTCTCAAAGCCTAACTTAAGGCGAGACAAAGTGCCAAGCATAGCAAGAGACGGCTCGAGCAAGATAAGTTAGCGAAGAATAGCTAAGGCCATAAGTCTTAAAGCCTAACTTAAGGCGAGACAAAGAGCCAAGCATAGCCGCAAAAGGCTCGAGCAAGCTATGCTCGCGAAGAAAAGCTAGAGGCCATAAGTCTCAAAGCCTAATCTAAGGTGAGACAAAGTGCCAAGCGTAACCAGAAAGGGCTCGAGCAAGATAAGCTTGTAGATGAAAGCTAAGGCCGTAAGTCTCAAAGCATAACCTAAGGCGAGACAAAGAGTCGAGCATGGCCAAAAAAAGCTCGAGCAAGGTAAGCTCGCAGATAAAAACTGAAGGATATAAGTCTCAAAGCCTAGCCTAAGGCGAGGCAAAGAGCCAAGCATAGCCAGGATGGGCACGAGCAAGACAAGCTCACCAAAAATGGGCTATGGTCAGACATCTCGAAGCATGCTTGTGGTAAGACAAAACAGCCGAAATACACAAGGGGTAAGATAAGTCGTTCACATTTTGGCAGATGAGCAAAACAAATAAGGTAAGCCAGAGTCCCGAAATTCTGACAAGGGTAAAGAAAAAGCTCAAATCCTACGGGGAACCCATCTCATAGAAAATTTAGAACATATTAAAGATATGAAGGAAAAAATAGAAAATCTTCTTCATTTATTTCATTCAATTTAATATGTCGAAGCTTACAAATACAAACAAAAAAAATCAATCAAAAACCAGTCAAGGAGCTGGGACAGACGGGCTAGCAGCTGGATCGGAGGCTTGAGAAGAGAAAGCAGCCTGAGAGTCCTTCTCGGCAAGGGGAGCAGCTTGAGCCTCCTCGGTGGAAGGAGCAGCCTCTTCAGGTCTTACAGTGACAACTTCCACAGCTGGAGTGGGATCACTGAGTTCCTGACTCCTAGCATCCTGCTCGTTCATGTATGCATCGACGCCCGCCTTGAGCTTGGACATGTCTAGCTCGGGGTATTCCTTACCCAAGACGGACATGATGCATTCATAGTAGAATATCAACCCCTTGTTATACTCCTCCGTAGGCTGGTTCCCCAAGGAGTCCACCTTGTTTTGAAGGCGAGAAGTATCGGCTTCTACAATCCTCTCAAAGGAAAATCTCTAGACATTGAGATCTTTCCTAACACTCACAAGCTCGTCCCTGACCATGGACAGCTCTTTCTCAAGCTGGAACCCCTTTGACTCCGCCATGGCAGCCTTTTCCTCAAAGGTGGAGATTTCGACGCGGAGTTTTTCCTACTCCCCCTCTCCTTGTTCCAGCTTCTTCTTGAAGCTCTAGCTTTCGGCTCTAATCTTTCTCTTGAAATTTAGAGCCTTTATTTTTACGGCCGTGGAGGCAGCAGCAGCTTGGTATGAGGAGCACTGAAAGGCATTAGCCAGCTCGTTAAGATTGAAGGACTCCAGCTCGTCCACAAAGCTTTCCCCCACGTGCTTTGTAAACTCTTTGATATAAGGATTAGCGAAGTCAGTCTGCTCTCTGGAGCGTGCTGATCTGGACCTGATGGGAACAGCGGTGCCAGGACCCCTCGGGGGAGCTTCTCCGACTATTCTCTCGCTCTCTGCAGCAGGAGGAAGAACCCTGACTGGTGAGGCAGTGAGGTGCTTTATTTCATCTACCACTGGCTCACCCAAATTACACCCATTCTACAAGACATATAGCCCACATAAGACCCTCCACTCATTTGGATTTAGTTGCCCCAGTGCCAAGCGTAACTGAGAGAGTACTTGGGCAAAATAAAGCTGTAAGGCCAACCTAACACCCCACCTAAAGCACTCGAGGTAAAGGGTAACATACCTTCGCGGAAGGCAGCTGGGGTGTTGTTCTTGCTAGGAAGACGAAGGTCAATACTGGCAGGGATGTGTTAAGTGGTCTTAAGCCTATCCAGATCCTGCTGAGAGGTATCACACCTCATGTAGTCAATAGCAAATGACTCGGCCTCCGACCTTTGGCCGGTCCTTTGCCTTTTACATGGCCGGGTTTCTCCTATAACATCGCCCTCAACGACATCTCTGGCAGTATAAACGACCTCTTCAGGACTTGGATCTCTCACTATAACCCCCTATCAGCCCGGGACCCACTAGAAGAAGATGATTTTTAAGGGGACATCCTTCGGGGTTGCTGTGTAATGAACATTTTTCCTAGAGACCACAGTCTACCAAATGAAAAATGAAAATTCATAAAATAAAAAGGACGAGAACGAGGAGAAGAAGTCAAGAAGTTTATACCTGAGACTAGTTTGAAGAGCACAAGTAGTGACGACAACGACTGAGAAGATAGATTTCACTTGCAGGCAGCAGGCTTCAGTTTTAAGCAATGTGTAGAAATAAGAAGGTGCAAAACGGTGAAATTAGGGATTTATAAAGAGAAAAGCAAGTCACGCCAACAGACAACACGTTACTTAAGGAGGACATGACTGTTCAGGTAACCGCCTCTTCAAATTTCAAGTAAGTGGCCCAGATTAACCCATGCGGCTCATATTAAATGTGAAGTGACGGGAGAGGCGAACAGCTCAACGTAAAAAGGTAAGAATGGGGGAAACCTGCTTGAACAAGTAATTTATAGTCTCATCCCGTTTCACTCTCAAGACTAGAAACTGAGGGACTGGTATTTGGGGAATGTCGAGCAGGCCTGCTCGATGACAAACCAGCCAAAATAAAAGACCTGGTCACTAGCACGAAGACACCCATGTTCGGGGTCAAAGCTGGTCAGGGTCAAATGTTCTACGCTAGTCAGGCTCTGATATTCCTATCCTGCTCGAGTAAGGTCACAAAAAGCAGGGAATCCTAAATTATCGAGCGAGCCCTGGTCGTATTATGAGCGGCAATAAGAACAGGAAGAGACCAGAGCTCGACCAGAGCAAACCCAGTTATGGCAACCCCACATCTGTGATTTAGGATGGTGTATGCTTCTCTCCGAGAAGAATAAAGTAGCTGCCAGACGCCCCCAAACCCTGACAACTTGTCACGACGATCGATAACTGACAGGCACCTCAACACCATAGAGTTTGTCACTGTTACCGATAACCGGCACATACCCTATAGTATCATCATTTTATACATACCTACACGGTATCATCATTCGATTACGGTAACCCATAACCGTCTGACATCCCATACCCCCAAGTTGTGCCACTGTGACCAAGTAAGGGTGGTGGAAAAAAAAGGGAGATAAATATCAGACGAAGGGAGAGGTAGAGGGATCTTCTTCCTTTTTCTTTTTAACTTTCAATTTTTTGATTTTTCTAAGATTAAGAGAGAATTTCAAAGAATCAACTCGATTACTGACTTGAGCTTTAGAGGGTTTTCGCTAGAAAAACATTTGGCGACCTCTGATACTTTCCTGTAGATACAGGCAAGAGAGAATCACCGTTTCAGTGAATCAAGAAGCACAAGAACTGTTTGGAAATCTTGCTCAAGGTGGGTGCGACCAGAAGAAAGCAGTACCATATTTTGGAGCGACCAGAAAATAGCATCAACAGTTACCATAAATGAACATCAAAACTTGCACTACCATCGATCTTAATTTGTCACTGATAGCCGCACGTCGCTGCACACCACCACCATTGTTAACTTCTCAATGCCTGTAGCTGCTATCTTCACTATTATGGCTTGATTTTATGACCACCAGTGTGCTGTAAGGTCAAGCTACTCTTTAGATCACATGTAGTGGTGATTTTACTCTTATCAATCTTGTAATACTTATTGTTGGCCTCATACTTATGAGCCTTGATCTTATAATACCTACTTCGACCTCCTACTCATAAGCCTTGTTCTCATAATACGTAGCTCCACTTCCCACTCATAAGCTGCAATTTTATTATATGTTCCTTGAGGTCCTACTCATGGGCGTCAATCCATAACATGTACTTCGGCCTTCTGCTCATGGGCCTTGATCTTATAACATGTGCCTCGGCCTCTTGAGTCTCTATCTTATAACACGTAGTCTAGTTATAAGTATTATTTATATTAAATTAATTACCCTTAACCTATTTTTGTTAGTTAATTATGTTTAATTAATTAATTATAATTAGTAGTTACTTTGCAATAATGTGTAATTAGAGCAGTGTTTATAAAATAAATTTATAAAACAAAAACTTTATTAGAAGTGAATTGTTTTGTAGTGGCGACGGTATTTCATTTTGAGGTAAAGGTCTTGGGTTCAAATGCTAATCAAAGAAAATTTATTTAGAATTTTTAAGTTGCTGACATCATCTTCCATATCATCCGGTGGCTCCACTTCGTCCACATCAGACGACATGTCGTTACAGCCCATTTCAGCGCCCAATTGTTGATTTCACATGCCCAAATCATTTTTCTTGCAATTATACACAAAGTTGAAGCAAATTTATAGACATACTCTTTCGCTCTGCAAGATGAAGTTCATCACAACTGACATCACCACAGCAAGTTACAACCAGCTCAATTGCTGATTTCACACATCCAAAGTTATTTTCCTTGCAATTACATACAAAGTTGAAGTAGCTAATTTGTAGACATATTCTTTTGCTCTACAAGATGATGTTATCAATTTGAAGACATACTTTTTCCTCTAGATTAGGTCAAGTTGTTATTTGAGATATTATTTTGTATTTTTCATCCTCCATTCTCTATAAATAGAGGAACTTATTCTTTTCAAAAAAATATAGAGTAGAGAATTGAGAGAGAGAAGTTGTAACAATGGGCAAATTTTGTAAGTTTTCTATTGTTTTTATTTAATTAATTATGAACTAATTTTCTTTTACTAAAGTTAGGATGAAGTCCCTTTTAATAAAATAAATTCTAATTTTTATTTATTAATCCTTTATTTATGCTTTTAATGTTTATAATTCTTGTTTCGTATGATTTATAAAAAATAAAAATCTTTTCACCATTAATATCATGTATTCTTGATAGTTACGTATTATTTTTAATAAATCTAAGCTTAGTTAAGTAATTTTTAATTATTAACTCTTTGATTTTGTGTTTTTTAAAATTTGTAATACTTAGTGTTAATATTTTTAAAGCGAAGGAGAATTTACTTTAGAAATTTAACATGCACGTTAACGATAAAATATTGAGTAAAAAAACGGATTGATTTTTAAATTGTACTCCAATTTAGGGATTTAATAGATAAAGTTAAAAATTATAGATTCCAAAGCCTTAGTATTTTATCACTCTTGAATTTTCATCTCTCTTTTATTTACTTTCATGTTAAGTCTAATATATTTTTTACACTTAAATAATCTTTTTTTTTTTTTTTAAAGGAGAGGGGGGTGGGCAAGCCCAAAGAGTTTTTACCCCCTCCCCACCCCCAAGACTCGAACCCGGGTCGCTACGAATCTAGAACCGACTATGGCAGCCAACCCGACTACGGCCTTGGGGGCTTACACTTAAATAATCTTGGTTAACTAGGTTAGAATTAAATTGATATAGGTTTAATTCAGCTTTTCCCATTCTAATTAGAAATCCTTGTGGGTTTGACCTCGTTCCTTACAAATCTGTACTTTAATAAGATTTATGCGCTAGCGAGTAATTTTTAAAACTAAATTTTAGGCACAACATCTAGTCACATAATCATGGGCCTCGCCTTATATCATTTGAGATATACTTATAACATTTAGTTGTCATCATGTCATTCAATATTTACTTATGACATTTGAGACCTCACAACATTTAACGAGAGATAACAAGAAAAACTAACATATCATATGCTATATTGGTTCACAGCAATCAGTCATAAACTTGTGAAAATTGTAAACTAGGGGACTCCTATTATACCCATTTTTTTTACCAAACTCTACTCGATGACATAAATGAATATACTCTCGAGCCCGAGGGCTCATATCTAATAACATGTTCTAATCTAAATAAAATAACATAATACAAGTCTCAATCATTGTCAAACTAAAATCCTACAATATAAGAGATAAATTTTCCTAACATAATTATACTTCTTATTATTTCTTTTACTCTCTTTTCTCTCTTATTATTTATTTTTTAATGTCACTCTTAATCTTTAACTTAAGTATTAGAAGGTCTACTTCAGTAACATTGCGACAATCCCTAATGGTTTATTATTTTGTAGGAATGCTAGCCCCAAGTTCTTTACTCTCAACAATGGAAATCCAAAAGACATTAAGCTCTTTTGCTACCCGCTCCCCAAGTAAAACAAAATTTTCTCAACTATTCTTATATGCCTAAAGTTTTGGCACTATTTTTCAAAAAAGAAGAAATTGGTTGCTAATTTCTAAGACATTTTGTCGCAATAATTAAATGCATACATGGTAAAGTTCTCTTATGGATACTAAACCATTTCTTTGAAGAAAATGTCCCTAAAATATAAGAGTTAAGGAGAGTGTAGAGAAAGTGAGCACTTACAAGTGAGCTCTTGTTGGAAATTAAATGTAGAAAAATAAATTTTCATACAGTGGAAGCTAGAAATTTTTCTTAAATATGGATGCATGCATAGGATTAGAAACATACCTTAAATTTCTAATAAAGAATCATTAATGAAGTTGGTTGCAATCTTCTTTGTTATCCCTCAATAGTTTCCTTCACATGAGTGGGTGTGTAGAGAACTTTAATGGTTGTACAAGAGATGAAAATCCTTTAACTATATTTTATTCAATAAAAATCTATATATAAATAAATATCTATTCTAATTCCTTCTCCTTTATATAGGCACTTATTAGAGTAAAAGTTTGACAAGGAATTGAGCTACTAGAGGGATTGTAGACCATGTGCTAGCCAATTTAATAGTTAAGGCCAGTCATCTAATGATACATTAAAACTAATAAGTTAATCATAGGCTATTCTACTAAAAGCTCAAAGTTGCACTCTAATAACCTATATAATTTTTGTTGCAAATTTTATTAAACTTACAAGCACATGAATCTATTATAGTATAAATTAATAGTGATGAGTATCAATCCCATGAGAAGGTAGATTTCAATTGTTCGTATGGTTAATTTTTTAATTGGGTAATTGAACTTATGGAGAAGGTGTTGATATGTTTTGTCTTAAAATTTAAGTTAAAATAGAGGGAATAAATTAAAGTTAAAATTTTGTGAATAAAGAAATATTTGGATCCACACTTAACATTATGCCGTGGGTTTAATGTTCATTTTTAATACCAATTAAATCATGAGGGAGAATTTCCACTCTCATAAGCCTCACTCTAATAAATATAGTATCAAATACTCATTTTGCTATAAAGTAGCGATCATTTATTAAGTGTGATGTCAAGAATACGTTGTGCTAGGCAATAACAATCCTTCTATTCAAAACGTGCCAAGACTGTCTACTAAATAACTTGAATTCAACTTTCTGTCAACACTCAGTTAATACAACACATAAATATTATAGGGAAGTCTATTTCTAACAAATATGGTGCTAAGTGCTTATCAGCAAGACCATAATGATCTTCCACTCAGAGCTGGTATAACTAGTGCATATATAGGCAAGATACACTGTATGTTAATAATGAGTCAAAAAAACAACAAAAATCAAAAGGGGAGAGAAAGTAAACTTATCCAATTAAGCTCATGGAACATGTTGAGGCAAACTTATCAAATTAAGCTCATGGAACATGTTGAGGCTTCACCTTCAACTGAAACTTGAAATTCAATTAGCTACTCATAATTAAAGCAGATGATAATTTTATTAAAATATATAGAAAATACAAAATAGAGGGAAAATTAGATTTAGAGCTGTCAAATTAGGGAGAGAATTCCTTATTTATAGATACAACGAATAAATTATGGTCATCAAATATAAATAATTTTGATGCTTAAAATTGAACCACGGGCAAGCTCTGATTGGCTGGAATACATCATCAGTCAATGCTACATTATTAGTCAATGGCATCTCAAAGATCAATGCCACGTCAACTGAGCTCCATTCAATTAGCATACATCCTGCTACACTTGATTCAGACCTTTGTAAATGCAACCAAAATGTGTTTTATTAATCCTAATTTTTGTCATCTCTTAAATTTTCAGGATTTCTGAATCCATTCATGACGTTAATGTTACCATCTGAGACCCCGACCAAAATTATGATTTTATATGTCATATTTATTTCTCTTTTCGTCAACATGGACTTGGTCCAATTTGGATGGTTAGGATTTGAGTTAGGTCCAAAATATAAACGCCAAGATTTGAGCCTCGTTTCTTACCCACTCTAGGTTGGACTAGGCTTGAGCTTGCCAAAAAAAAAAAAAAAATGCTTGATTCACATTTTAAAAATAATTTTTAATTTTTGAAAGCGTAATTTAATTTTTAAAAAAATTAATTTGTTTTTATTTATTTTCTTTCACCCAAGAGGCCTAATTAACTTTGTATACTACTAAAAAAATAAATAAGTAAAAATTGTATCTCTAAATTTTTTTGAAAGATAAGTACTGTAAAAATTTAAAACGGTAAATATTAAATCTACAACTAGAATACATAATAATTATATCAAAATAATAAAGTTCTCTCTAAAAATTACATGACATGAACTCTGAAAACTTGCAGTAGTTATACGTACTAAATTTTGTGTAAAATGACATTAGCACCATGCTGTGGATATACAGTTGCACCACGAGTAGGAGCATGCACATAACTTGGTGAAAGTTGGAAAGTGAACTTTTGCAAAATCATTGCTAAAGCTAATCTTGATTCCAACAAGGCAAAGTTTTGTCCAATACAGATTCGAGGACCCCAACCAAATGAGAAGAATGAAATTTGATTCTTCGACGCCTTTGAAACTCCTTCGGAAAACCTATCCGGGTTGAACTCTTTTGCATCATCCCCCCAATATTCTTGATCATGATGAACAAGAATTATTGGCAATGAAAGTAAAACTCCAGGTGGTATAATAATTTCTCCTAACTTAATCTCCTTAAAATTAGCTCGTGTCAGCAGAGGTGCTGGTGAATATAACCTAAGTACCTCGTACAGAATTTTGCTTACCTGCAACAAAAAATGAAATTATTTTTCCAATCTTTTACTATATTAAAATTAACTTTTACATTTTGGGAGACTTAAAAAAAGGAATAGTTAAGGTTATAAATTTCACTGAGGTTTCCGGCCTTTTGGTTTGCAAAATAAGCTATCACTGGTTATAAATTTTAAATTATGATTTTTTAAAATATTACATACATATAACCCAAGACATTTTTGCAGGTTTTATCATTATCAACTCCCAGGCCATAACGACTGCATAAACTAAGTACCATAGACTGGAATTATTTCTTCAAACTAGGAAATTCATTGTTCTTGGTGAAAGACATCAAATTTATTAAGGTTAATTTATGGTGTGGTATGATGACATGGCATTGTTGGCACCTCCCAAGATTTCCTCTAATTTATGTAGCTTCCTCTATTTTGACGGTAAAATATTGACAAATTCTGGTCAGGTTAAGAAACTTATCTTCAAGTGGTATGAAGTTGAGCAGAAGTAATTTTCAACTGCGGACGTTTGAAGAATCCAAATTCCAAATTTGATCTACGATTAGGATAAAAATAATAATACACCAACCTAGAATAATCCTTATGGTAGTTCAAATTTATATTTTGTAAATCCAGACTTTGACTCCTGAAAATTACCATGAAATTGAGTCCCCCTAAAATTTTCAACAAATTAAAATAACTATAGAAATTTAAGTCAGAGTAAGATTACTTACTACTTTCAACTGGTTCAGCTCTTCAAATTTTGGTTCTCTATTTCCAAAAACTCGACAAATCTCTTCCCTTGCTCGTTCTTGCCATTCAGGATGTAAGCACAACAAAACTATTGTCCACACAAGCAATGATGCAGTAGTTTCCTGCCCAGCTAGATAGAACAACTTGCACTCTTCAATCACCTCTTCAATACTCATTCCAGCTCCCTTCTCTTGAATCTCTTTCTGATTTGATTCCATCAATACACCCAATAAGTCATCATTATTGCTGGCTTTTCCAACTTTCAGAGCTTCCTCTTTTTTATTAATGATAACTTTTACCAGTTCTCCCATTTCATTGTGGTTGCTTTTCAATTTTCTATTCAGTCTATTAGGCACAAACCTAGTAATAAACAATTCTTGTAATTAAGTGCAAGGCACACAGAAATTATTCATACGCTAAAACATTTGACAACACTTTTCTATACTATAATGATAAGGATTCTATACGTAGAAGACCATTTATAATCATTTAAAGATCTTGTGCCACTTTTAACCAGTAATAGCTTATTTTAAACACTACTTTAAAAGCACATGGCACAGATCTTTAAATGATTAGCATAGCTACGGTCAGCATTGATACTAGATGAAATAATTTAAGTTGATTAGTAATTAAAATTACCTCCATCCTGGAACATAAGCAGAGAATGAAGCTTGAATCAAAAGATTAATGATGAAATAATTTAAGTTGATTAGTAATTAAAATTACCTCCATCCTGGAATATAAGCAGAGAATGAAGCTTGAATCAAAAGATTAATTTGTTCTTGTATCACTTCAAATATTTTTCTTCCTTCTTCAAAGCTACTGCCAAATGCTGTTCGAGAAATCACATCTGCTGTTAAAGTTCGAATACAAGGCCACACATCTAACTCGCTTGATCCTTCCTCTGAAACTGAAGTCTCCCATTTCCTTAACATGTCGTTACAGCTCTTATGAATTGTAGGTAACATATTCTAATAAAAAGAATGGAAGTTGTTAACTAATGACATAAGTCATGCCACAATAAGAATTGCCATTGCAAGATGGTGTGTGTGATCAAATGAAGTGTAAAGGTGAAAATGAACCTTCAATTGATCATGATGGAAAGCTGGTGTGACAATTTTTCTAACTTTAAGCCACTGCTCACCCTCATAGCCCAACATCCCAGAGAGCAGCAACTTCGCTATTGGGCTTCTCTGTTTTTGAAAGATATCATACTTCAAAAAAATTTCCCTTATCATTTTGGGGTCTGTGATGTTTATGTTAGGTCTTGGTCCCATCCATGTGAATGAATTCTTACCTGTAATTTTAGGAGTATATGTTGTTAGCAGTAAGTGTTATGGATGAATTAGAATCTTAATCCTTTGCTATTAGAGAATAAAAAGCTAAGAAGAGCACAGAATTACAGTGGTTTACTTTCGACCTAGGCTTCCATGTTGACTTCATTTCTAAGATAAAAGTTAAGAATTCTCATATCAAAATATTTTTTGTATAAACTTTTTTTCACATCTATAATATCATTTTCACCTGTATAATTATTGATAGAGATATGTACTTCCCAGCGAAAACAACAATTTTCCTTAATACTCACCATTATTATTTACTTAAACTAGTAATCTATCAATATGCGAGTCAATAAGCACAAGATTAACTAGGTAATTGGTACTCCTGTAATATGTCTTTAATTGAAGTCCAAAGCAATAAACCAAGCTTAATTACAATATGTTGGAACACATCAGCACATCATTAACATTTTCTTAAAAAAAAAAACTTCAAAAATGGATTTTGCAAAGGAAAATGGTATTTTGACAGAAAATTATAATGACAATGCCATAAACGAAAATTTTGTAAAAAAACTCATATACCCCCTGGTTTATTGTAAGTTTCTAGTTCAGCATTGTGAGCATTTCTGATTTTGAATATATGTCAGGAAATCAAAAGTAAAACATTGTCGTACTTTATTATTCTATTTTCATTATAAAGCAAAAGACCTTTTATAATTTTAATTTTTTTGCCAATTTTGCATTATTCTTTATTTTGTCCTTTTTGTATAAATATTTTTATTATTAGTTAAATAAAATACACATAATAATAATAATAATAATAATAATAATAATTAAAAAAATAAATACTTTACAAGTGTCCAAGATTTTTTTATAAATTTAAAAATGAGTCGAACATCATATTAGAAGAAAAATTTAGGTAGGACCAGCCTACCACTTGCGGCTACTAAGGTGGCAGGAACAATTATTGACAGTGGACCAACGAAATCGCGGATAGATCTCACTTTGTCATCAATAAAATTTAATATTATAAAAAACCTTTTATTATAAATCTCATTACTCAATTAAATAATAAAATATTAATAATTAATCTCATATGACACTAATAAAATAATAGATCAGTCCCATCTAAATTTTCCTGGCATGCTTTCGTTGGTCGTTAATTCCTAAAATTTTGATTAGTCAAATCCTCGTCTACAAATAAAAGATAATTATTAAATTACTCTTCAAATAACTTATTTTTTTTATAAAATAATATAAAAAAAATAATAAAATAATAAAATTTATTATTTTATTATAAAAAATATAAATTACTCGAAAAATAAGTTAACAGAACCCAAACAGAAACAAAAGATGAAGAAAGCAAGGTGGTGTGGTGAACAGCTGAATGGGACAGTAAAAAAGGTCACTGAAAGAAAAGGGGTAAATGGGTGGCGAATGGGACAGCTGTTCTGTATTGCATAAGCGCACACGTCATTCCAATCTATGTGTATATCATTATTAATTTATAATTCCCTCGGCAGTCTCATAGTGTCGAAAATTATGTGGAATTTGGCTGGATCTTCCATTATAGGAGTAAAAATACAAATCACTTTATATCAACCGGCTGAAATGTCAAAATTAAAATAATATTTAACAAAATGTCAACATCACAAAATTAAAATAAAAAATAATTTCTATACCATTAATCTACGTTCGATATACAATTTTTCATTCTTTATTTTTATTTGAAAAAAACTTTTTCAACTCGTAGTTACAAAAGACATAATTAATAGGATCTTTTTAAATTACTATTTGCATAAGCTATGGTCCAAAAATTTAACTAATTAAGTCAATTACTACTTTTTTATAAATTTAATATAACCGTTAGATCTAACCGACCGTAAATTACGTTTCACCGAACTTAACAATTACCTTGTAAGAAACATTGGATTGAAAAATTTCCAAGCCAATTTCTTTTTTTTCTTATTCAGAATAGTCGGTAGATTCCTATATATTCTTCATTTTACTACTTCGTTGCCTAACATTTTTTTTTAAATTTATTCATTAATACACCCTTATATTAATGTTCTGAAATTTATTAGTGAAATATATATAATTGGCATCTTAATATATCTAACTCTTCTAACCTTTCGGAAAACGTATACTGATATTGAAGTTATAATAATTAAAACAAATGCAAAAACTACAGTTTTTTTAAGTTAATGTGTAATTTTAAAAAAAAAAAAAGACAAACAGTAAAAGTGATGAATATTAGAGACCAAAGTGTACTTTTTTTTTCTTTAAAATACAATTATAAGAATTAATTTAATAAAATTTAAAAAAAATAATTAATTAAAATCTAATGAACTTTCATAACATAAATTCATAAAAAGTTGATGTTTCTGATTTGGCAGGTTCAATTAGAAAATTTTCAAAACAAAATACTCAAAAGTAAAATTATATGATAAATTAGTAACGAGGCTTACCGAAATTGGCGATGATATGATGGTGGAAAGGCAGAATTCGCGGGGTGATATCGTCGGAGAGGCTGATGGGTTTGGTTTTAGCATCTTTAGTGGTCTTGGCAAGCTCTTTCATGTCTCCATGCAATAATCTGTAGGAGTTTCCGGAGAATCCTTGCTCTCTGAGAAACTTTTCTAGCTTCTTTGGCTTTAGCCAAACCCAATTCAATAGCATCCACCAGGCACATGCTACAGCAACAATAATTGTAGAGAAAGCGAAGGATAAAGGCCAAGTCGAAAGTGTAGTCTCCATTTTCATTGAATAAACAGAGAGGAAACAGAGAGACACAGAGAGAGAGATTGTGTTTAATTAGTAGATCTTGATTCTTGAAGCTTAGTGAAGCCTCTTGGATGGCGATTGATTATATTCCTTATTTTAAAATGTCGGGATTTCCAATTCTGTCGTGTTTGTGGGTCCCCATCGTGTCTCTCGTGTAGAAATTATTTCAACGCCGATACTGGCACAAAGGAAAGCGTAAAACTTTGCACAAAACGCAGCATAAAAGACACCTGTCCGTACATGCAAAGACACCACACATGCACACAACAAATCTAGCAGAAAAATCACACAGCAAGATTCTCGGGTATGACATAAATGAAGAATTCTTCAAGAAGATTACTGCAAGTTCGCAGTGCTATTACAATAAGCAGGTGACTACATTTTGTTATCTTTTTGCAACAATATTTGTGCCATGTGTATTGGATCCTCTGTTAGAATTCTCTCTCAACTTTTGGGTTTTGACAAGGGCTTGGCCACTGAGATGCACACTTATAGAAATGCTAATTAGAACATGGGAGTTTTGTTACTGCTAACCCAGTCTCTATTATAGGAGTTTGATAAACTTTTACCATGCTTTTACAAGTTTTGTGCTCTATATATATACTTTTTTTTTCATTTTACCTACTATATTTCATTGCTTTAATTTTTAGAATTAAAGCAATGAATTGTGCTATATATATGCTTCAATTCATTGCTTTTATTTATTTCTGGAATATAGAAATTAATTTGAATTGTTGCTTTAATTTATTTCTGGAATATAGAAATTTGAATTGTGGAATTGAAATTAATAGGGTAAAAATATTGTTTTGTTAATTTTGGACAAGTTACAGATTCTAATAAAGATTGGGCTACTTTATATTGCTCAAATTGTTCTGCTGTGTTTACTAAATTATATTGCCCACAGACAATGAGTTTATGCTTTATGCTCTAATCGTCACTTAATCATTCTTTTATAGTTTATGTGGTATTTAAATTTATAGCACATTTTTTTTATAATTTATGTTGTTTACAATTTTTGTTAATATGAAATATATTCATTTGTACAAATAAAAAATATAGAAACAATTACAAAAGTTAAAGAGTTAGAGAAAATTGAGAAGGACAATTTAGAGGGTGATAAGCTAACGACGGGGATGTCATTTGATAATGAGACTGAAATGTTTAGTTATTATAGAGAATATGATTAAAAAAAAGTTTTCAATTATGCAAAGAAGTAGTAATAAAGACAATGATGGGAGAAGGTTTTATGTGAGTTATGCTTGTGGGTGAAGTTTTACAACAAGAAATAAATTTATTAATCTGCTAAGGCCCCAGCCTAATGCAAAAATAGGCTACAATCCTAAATTAGGAGAAGTTTAGAATAATATAGGAAGTGACGGATTTGAGTTTTAAATCTTGAACACAACCATACATTGTTGACTCCAACTAAGTTTTTCCAGTGCAATCTTAGCCTTACTTCATATAAAAAAAAGAAGCTTGATGTAAATAATAAAGTAGGAATTAAATTGTCCTAAAATTATCAATCACTTGTTATTAAGGCTGGTGGCCATGAAAATATGACTTCACTAAAAGAGATTGTAGAAATCATGTCAAAAAAGAAAGATGACTATGGCAATAAGAAGATAATATGTTTTTCTTTAGTACGCAAGTGGATGATGAGGATCAATTGAAAAATATATTTTAAGAAGAACCAAGGAATAGGAAAGCTTATAAAGAGTTTGGATATGCTATTACATTTGACACCACATATATCGTATAAGTATAACATGCCACTCGCTCCATTTGTGAGAGTAAATTATCATGATCATTCTATTTTGTTTGGATGTGGATTGATTTTACACGAGGACATTGAGACTTTCACGTAGTTATTTCGAACATGATGTTGAATTTGCAGCCACGTGGTTTGACAAAATTGAAGCCAAGTTGATTTTTTGGGCACTATTTTGCCTCTAAATTGGAGTGCGGAGGAAGTGTAAATCCATAACATTCTGTGAGTGAGAGAGTAGAGAGCTTAAGAGATTTAAGAGCTTAAAAATTATAAAGCTCTTGAGAGCTTGTTTAGTGAGTAAGAGTACCTAAATTGGTGTATTGGGGTTTTGAGTTATGAGACAAAATATTTCAATACTTAGTATACTCAACATCACTAGTAAAAATATTTTTTTTGTCTTTACTCGTGGATATAGATTAAAAATTAAACCACATAATTTTTTTTGTCCTCTTTATTTGCTTGTTCTTTATTTTTTCTCTAATTTTATTTTAGCAATAATCCTATTTCACTCATTAATTTCCTAACATTAAAAGCGCTTCACCAAAATCATAAGTGGTCCCTTGTACCATGCCCTCCTAATGTCAATGTAGTCGGCTCCAAATGGGTATTTAAGATCAAGTTGAAAGAAGACGACTCCATTAACGACTGCAAAGCACAAACTGTAGCCAAAGGATTCACTTAAATCTCTAAAGTTAATTTTTATGAAGCTTTCAGCTCAGTTGTGAAACATACAACTATACGGTTGGTCATTGGATGTACGCAATGCCTTCTTGCATGGCCACTTCGAAGAAGACGTTCACATGGAACAATCTCCGGGTTTTGTGGATGCCTCTTGGTCCTCTCATGTGTGTAAACTTCACAAGTGCCCACATGCTTGGTTTGATTGTCTCTCCAAGGCACTCATTGGTTTGAGTTTTAATTGTAGTGAAATAGATACATCTCTATTTACATTGCGTAATTATGATGTTAATATTTTTATTTTAATTTATGATGATATTCTTATTTCAGGCAATCGACCACGCATTGTTCAAGATATAATCAACATGCTTAGTTCTCGATTTTCTCTGAAGGATCTTGGTACTTTGAGATATTTCCTTGGCATTAGAATCAAGTATTTTACCAAAGATTGTTCCTTGTGTCAGAATAAATACACAAGGGACTTACCTTTGAAAGCCAAAATGGATGATTGCACTCTTATTCCCACACCATTAGCTGTTAAGGAAATCGTCTCCGTTGCTGATCATGAACCCGTCAATCCGCCTTATTACTGAGCACTTGTTGGTAGCCTGCAATATCTGACTTTTTCCTATCTCGACATCACACATGCTGTAAATCGTGTATGTCAACAGTTTCAAAAACCTAGTATGGCTGACCTTAAGGCTGTGAAGCGTATTCTTAGATATCTCAAAGGAACTCTTGATTAGGACTTGTGGTTTCTTTCTCAAAGCTACCGTCATGCTAATGCCTCTAGCGACTCCGATTGGGCCGGCTGTATTGAGACTAAACGAAGCACTATTGGATGCTTTGTTTACATTCGAGCTGTGTGTCTTGGAGCTCTAAATAACAAACCACTATAGCTCGCTCAAGCACTGAGGCTGAGTACCGTGCTGTCGCCACCACTGCTGCTGATAATAATAATACATCGATTGTTTTTTTCTTCGAGATTTGGGCATTCCTTTACAACGAACCCCTGTCCTTTACTCTGACAATCTCAGTGCATTCTATATGACCAAGAACCATACCTTTCATGCTCGTACAAAGCACATTGAATTAGATTTTCATTTTGTTAGAGAAAAGGTTGCATATGGATCACTTGCCACTGAAAATGTTGCTTCCCTTAACCAAACTGCCGATGTCCTTACCAAGCCACTGACGAAGGAGGTGTCCAACTATTTTAAGCACAAGCTACACATTCACTCCATGGCCATTCCCAGCTTTGAGGGGGGCTGATAATGTATCCAATATACACCTGCCAAATCAACTTGAAAACAATTTGAAAATATGTTCAGCACTGACTAGAGGCATTCACAGAAACAATTTAAGGCAAGAAGCCGTTGTAGAAGATATCCATCTATTATGCCTCAATGAAGGCATATCCCAGTAATTGTGTTTATATTGTATTATATCTCTACAATTATGAGGTATTATTTTATAACATTTCATAAAAAAAATGTAACTTGTATATATTCTCCACATTTAATTAAAAGAATCATCATTGAGCAATACTTTCAAATATGTAGTATCGTTCAATCACATGATCTACACATGACTTCAATAACCAACTATGGACAACAACTTCGATATTGTCGATTGATCTTGAAAGTATTACAGACGACATATCGTACATAAACTGAGAATCTCAAAACAACTTGTCAGATCTGAGTTTGTATTCGTACTCAACAATATACACTTGTGGCTAGCAATGATTGGATAAAGAGTAGTGCTCTTGAAGCACCCAAAACTTTATCCACTAACTTTGGTGGGTGTTTGCCTAAATTTGGGCATGAAATTAGTTCGCAAATTGATAAAAAACTATAGTAATTGTGTTACGACATTCAATCTATGCTATTTCAACACACTTTTTTTCTTTCATTGAAAAAGACCTAATTAAATTGGCATTCCTTAATTTTTGTGAAAGAGGAATACATGCAAATTAATAAAACACAATAAAAATTCAATCAACGGTATAATAAATATTACAGCAAAATTATGTTTTTGCAAGGGTTATTATACTTGGGATATTATAACACTAAATTTTCTGTAAAACAATATTAGCACCATGCTGTGGATATACATTTACACTACGAGTACGAGTATGACATAAGTTGGTGAAAGCTGGAAAGGAAACTTTTGCAAAATCATTGCTAAAGCTAATTTTGCTTCCAATAGAGTTGTTTGGGAAATTAATAACAAGTTTGCTTGAACAAGCCAACGGTAATGAATAGGAAAAGCACTCGTTGAGTTATAGGCGATTCCTACAGCACATTCAGTTCAATCCTTAAGCAGAACTTGAACATGACTATCCGAGGCCATAACAGAGAATTGATTAACAATCTTCTCTGGGAGTTGAATCATAAATCCGCACATGACTAAATTTCATAACAACACCTCAATAACTGCTTAGTAACAGATATATTAATGAAAGGTTAAAGAAACAAATTTAGGAGTGGTAACTATCATGAATGAGGTGAGTTCAAGAAACATAGGGCCCTATTAAATAGTTCAGAAATCTGAACAGTTGGGAAAAAAATTAGAGGAAAAAGTAATATGATTTTCTGATTGCTAATTTTGATAATTTATGCATTGGTTAAGCCATAAAAGTGATAATACTTTGTTTTTCCAAATTCTCAAAAACAAACCCAATTACTGACTTGAGCGTTTGAGGGTTATCACTGGAAAAAACATCCGGTGATCTCTGACATTGCTTTGTGAGTGCAGACTCGAAGGCAATATTCATCAATTGAAGTAAGTAAATTCAAACGTTGTCGAGGAGATCTGTTCAAGTATAAGACGACTATATTTCAGCATCAACAAGAGCAAAGTTTTGTCCGATGCAAATTCGAGGACCCCAACCAAATGAGAACAATGAGATTTGATTCTTTGATGCTTTTGAAACTCCTTCAGAAAACCTATATGGGATGAACTTTTTTGCATCACTGCCCCAATATTCATGATCACGAAGAACAAGAATTATTGGCAATGAAAGTAAAACTCCAGGTGGTAGAATAATTTCTCCTTGCTGAATCTCCTTACTATTAGCTTGAATAAGCACAGGTGCTGGTGAATATAACCTACCTACTGTTGGGATTATGTGCTCTTTAAAGCATATTGATTTTATGATTAATAAAATATTTGAGGTATTTATTCAGATATCTTAAATTGCATTAACATTTTAAGTAAAGTTCATTTAATCATATTATATGTATTTATGCGATCACCATGTGGATTCGCAGAAGACATAAATACAAGTTATCTTATGATTAAATAAATTAAGTTCGCAGTTGATAAATAAAGTTGAACACTTTATTTAGGTATAGGTTGTAATAAATTCATTGAGAGATTTGTCTTAATCATGTATGAATTTATTGATGTAGTATGGCTACATTGAACTGGATTACATATGAGATTTAATTAACCTAGTAATAACTGTCAGACTTATTAAATCTCATAGGCATTGATTTACTGTAATCTTAATCTTGAGTTAGTTATAATTTCATTATTATAGTTGTTATTTCATTTGAGTTATCAATGGACACGACATACACATGTAGTCAAGATTACCCGATACCTTGGTAGGAGCTATTACAAGTATTGAAATTATAGATTAACAATACAGAATTTGTACGACATATCTCTTGATGGGTTTTCAGTACTTGATCATAGAATTCTCTGGCCAGAGTATGTCAACATAAATAAGTATGTTAAAAATGATCATTAGAGAAAACCAGTAAGTATCAAGGAACAAGATGTAATTAAATTGATTGGATAGTTGAGATATCAATTTAAAGTAATGATGTGGTACAAAGGATTGTGCAATAAAGAAATCAATGTGGCTTGGGCGAATTATTCTTGGAGCATACAATTATGGAGGTCAGTTCCAATCTTATATTGGAGTAGAATTGGAATAAAATAGTTATATTTGTTTAATTACAAATTTAATTATTGTAGCCACTATTGTATATTCCCAAATGATCTTCGGGTTAGCTCATTTAATTGACAATACCATCACTGAACCCAATAGCAAGAAAACTGGCGTATTAGGTAAAATCATAATTATAATATGTATTAAGGCCTATTATGTTATATTCAAGTGTAAAAGGGGGCTTGTGATATTTTAAAAGGTGGTTCTCTAGTTAGTTACACATTCTCTCTACTTTTACGTAAGTGGAGAGATAATATTTAATTTAAATATTTAAATTAAAAGAGGAATCCTATTTTAAATAGGAATCATAATCCTAAAATACTAGAATTTTTCATAAGATATTATAAAAAAGATACTTTTTCTTAAAACAGAGAGGAGAATAGATTTCCAGTGTTTTTGAGAAAAATACAGAAGACATCTAAAAGACGCTAGTTGCAATTAGGAGTGTTGATCGATCTTAAGTTATAGCCTGAAAGATCGTTTGGAGACGGATCTAAAACTCTCAATTGTTTGTCTTCACAGATCATCAAAGGTATAAATTTTTAGATTACTTAATTCTTATATGTTGTATGAGATCGGTCCTAAAAGGTTTTAATTGAAAAATTAAGAAAAATTTAATTTTATCCCTACAATTGGTATCAGAGGCATCTCATAATAATATATAAGGATTTTTAAGAAATCTATCTTGTTCATTATGTATTAGAACGACATAATTTATTTAGATATATATTATTTGTTAATATATGAATAAAGCATGTTTGGATTGTCTCAATTCCTGGTTAGAAATTTATCTGTATCTTTTTAGATTTGTAACAAAAGAGATGGTCTATTATCACCATGTTTCCCTTTTAGTTTTAATTAATTATTCTTAGAGTTTTTTTTTTTAATAAGCCGTTAATGGTATAAGAATTCTTGTAAATATTATTTTGTTATAAAATAGTATAGAAATCAAGAAAATAAGAAAAATCAAGAAAAGAAAAAAATAATTTGCGGCAAGAACTCATGCTCATGCTCCTAGAATTGGCAAAAAAAGGTGGGTATCCCTTTTTAAGTTTTTTATTAAACACCCTATACTTTAATAATTTATGTCTTTTGGCATAATATTGGAGACTTTTGCATTTAGGTCTAACAGAATGTAATGCATTATCGATGCGGCGACTGAAAAGAAACATGTGAGAATTAGGGATTTTGGGTTTTTATCTTATGGCACCCTAAATTTTTACTAATTTAAAATTTTAGGTAGAAAAATTCAAATTTATTTATATTAGATCCAAGTCCAATTTTAGTTGTCGATTAAATAATATAAATAGAAATTTGATAAGCTTAATAATAATTCTTTGTTCAAATTTATTTATATTGGTCCCAAGTCCATTTTGGGATTTTAAAATTAGGTCATATAAATGAAAATTTTGGTAGATCAATAATTAAATTTATTTGACTCAAGAATTTTGTAAAATAAATTTAGGCTTATTTTATTAAATTAATTGGGTCTGCATTTTATAAAAATTTTATTTCAAAAAGAAGACCCAATAAAATTTTATTTAATATATGCCCAAATTTAAATTTTAAAATTGAACTAATGATAAATTTAAAAGCCCAAAAATCTCCAAGCCAATAGTTATAAACATGAGCAAGTACAAGAAAGGAAAAGAAAGTTGATGGGTATTGACTTGAAGCCCAATGAAGATTAGGCTTAGGGTTAATATTTTTTATTTCAGGAAAACCATGAATTGAGATTATTTAATTTTCTATATGTTGTGTTTAGAATGTTAATATGCCATAATAACATGTCATATAGAATGGGTAGTGCCATTCTATGCATAATGATACATGTCATTCATCTAACATGAATTCATGTATATTGTTTGAAATTTACAAATGCTTGATAATATAAGATATCACTTAAATAATATTATAGGAAGCATGCAATTAATAATATATGTATGTTTTAAAGGAAAAACCAACTTAAAAATATTGAGTGAGAGAGGGAATATTCAAGATAATTTTCCTACGTGCTCCATTGTTAGTTCAATAATAAAATTATATATATACCTCGACTTCATGATTCTCCCTACGGAGGGTATATATATTAGATATTTTATTTGATGAATTTCTTTAAAGATAAAATCGAAATATTTTTCAATCTGTTGATCAACTTAATGGTGGCTGCATGATATGAGAAATACGTAGATTAAAACAATAGTTATACACTCAACAAAATTTGTTATTAACCTTCTCAACGAAGTTTTGTTAACAAAATTTTGGCCCTAAAAGATAACGATAGTTATTTATCATGTTACGACATGAAAGTAAATAATCTAATAATTAATTAGGTCTGGTAAGTGGCGGCATGACTTCCCCAACGGATAGCTTGCTAAAGCGGTACTAGATTATCGTTACAATAAAATAAAATGTATTTATGATTTTTTGCGTTTTAGATTTTTATTGTGAATGTTATATTAATATATTTATGCATGTATGTTTTATTTTTCAGAAAATGTCTTCTATCAACCCATTATTAATTATCTTGGTTAAAAATGAACTCACTAATGAAAATTACTTAGATTGGAAATACAATCTCTTTAATATTCTCACTGCTAAAGACTGCAAATATTTTCTGACCCAGCAATGCCCTCCAGTACCAACGTTATACGATTATAGAAATCAGAGGGAGTCTTATGAGAAATGGTGCGAAGCTAACAAAATGGCTAAGCGCTATTTATTGGCTTCGATTTCTATGGAATTGCAGAACAAACTTTGGAGCATGGAAACAGCCACTAACATATTGGCTAGTCTCCATTAGATGTTTGGGCAGAATACTGATTCTGCCAGAGAAGCAGCGTTAAAACGTGTCACTAAAACCAAGATGGAAGAGGGTATAAGAGTTCGTGATCATGTCCTCAAAATGATGGACTATTTGAATGAAGTTGAGATTCATGGTGTTGAGATCGATGATAAAATAAAAATTAACATGGTGATTGAATCTTTACCTGATACATTCAGAGAGTTTAAGGTCAGCTATATTTTAAGCAATAAAGATATGACCTTAGTTCAATTGGTGTACGAACTACATGCTATAGAAAAATATTATCATAGCAAGAAACTTCCTGAGAAATAATTTTCTTTAAGGTTTAACTCAAAAGAACAGAATAAGCAGAAGAAATTCGGGATAAGGAAACTGTCTACTAGAAAAGATGGCAAGTCGAAAGGCAAGTGCTTCAAGTGTGGACAGAAGGGTCATCAAAAGAAAGATTGTCCTAAGATTATTAAAATCAGGTATAGGAAATCTTTAAGCTTCCTAATTAGTTCAGTTTCTATTGATTAATGCAATAATGGATTCTAAGATAACTAATTTGTAAAAGTCACTTATTTGGTTTTCAGGAAACCAAGAGATTAAGTGAAGAAACTTTAAACTGCAGTAGAGAAGGATGCTACTTTATATCAACTGAGAAGACTAGATCAATTTTATGAGACTTTAAGTTTTGATATTTGTCTTTATGTTTCAAACATTAGAGGAATTTAATTTTGGTGGCTTGTTTTTAATAAACAGGAGTGCACTGTTATTTTTGGATCCTCTGTTAATAACTTATTTTGGTACTTTACAAAGACAATTAATATCATATAAGTTTATTGATCTATTCAAAGCAAGATATAATGATAAAGAGTATATGCATTTATCCAAGAAAAGAAATGTTTCTTATAAACCAATAGCACCTCTAATATTTATGCCTAAGTCATATAAACTATAATAAGATTTCATGAGAATGATTAATAATAGGTCTTTCCTGAGCTATTGAGGTTGATCATTGATACTATACAAATCTTATTTAGAAGAGTAATATGATAAGTTAGCTTCTTTTGATCTAAAAGAAAGAATAATATTGTATTGTATGGATTAGTGCATACAAATGTATGCGGACTAATTAGTTTACTATCAATTTTATTGATGAATATTCATTGCATTTATGTTTGTCTAAATGTGTCATGATTTCGTGGCTTTTAAAATTCACAAGAGTACATGGATAAGATAAAGAAACAATTAGACAAGAACATAAAAGAGCTTCGATCTGATCGAACTAAAGAATATCTCTCTAGAGAATTCAAAGTCTATTTGGTTATAAAATTGGATAAATTCCCATATATAATAAACATTGTGACACAATAGTGTCATTATATAGAGAAACAAGATTCTTTGGGATAAAACAAGATATATGCCTAGTAATTTATCATTTACCTTTTTTATTCTAGATACCAATATTTGAAACTGCATAGACTATTGAATCTAGTTTCATCTATATCGGTGCCTAATACTCCATGGAATTATAAAAATGTCACAAACTTAATTTGTGACACATCTATAATTGGAGATTCACTAGCATTTATACTAAAATTATAGGCAGAAAAGATGGATTCATGTTCAAAAGTTTACATGTTTTAGGTATTCTAAAGGAATAAAGGAAAATCTAATTTATAAACCTTAAGATAGGAATGTATTTGTAAACATACACTATACTTTCCTTGACGAAGACTATAAATAACTTATAACCTAAGAGTAAGGTAAAACTAGAGAAATCATAAAGAGATCAAATTGATGCTCAATTTTCTATTTATGTATAATAAACATAGAAAAGAGCAATAATGATTAACAAAGGATTATCCCTGAACAATCATCACTTTTAGAATCTCATCGTAGTAGGAGGGTAACTAGATTACCAAACAAGATACATGTTATTGGGAGAAACCTATATGGCTATCTCAGATGAACATGTATAAAATCTCACTAGTTACAATGAAGCTCTAACAAATAGTGATGCTGAACATTGGAAAAGGGCTATAAATCAAGAAATGGAATCTATATATTCCAATAAAGTCTAGGAATTTGTACAGACACCAAATGTGATAAAAACCCATTAGATGCAAGCGGATCTATAAGAGGAAAAGAGTAGTAAATAGAAGGATAAGAACATTTCAAGCAAGATTAGTAACCAAATGGTTCACTCTAAAAGAAGGAATCAATTATGAGGAAACTTTTTTTTCGATTACTATGCTTAAATCCATCAGAATTCTGCTCTCTATTGCTGCGGTGCTAGATTATGAAATTTAGCAAATGGATGTCAAAACTACCTTTCTTAATGGGCATCTTGAAAAAGACATCTTTATGCAGCAAGTAGATGGATTCATATAAAAAGGCCAAGAACACTTGGTATGCAAGTTGCAAAGATCCATCTATGGATTAAAGCAAGCATTCCGGTCATGGAACATCATATTTGATCAAGCAATGAAATCGTTTGGATTCATTCAGAATATTGATGAACCATGTGTGTACAAGAAAGTTTAGGAAAACTCTGTAGCCTTCCTAACTCTTTATGTAGATGATATTCTCCTTATCAGAAATGATGTAGGAGTATTGACTACTATAAAGAGTTGGCTAGTAAAACAATTTGATATGAAAGATCTGGGAGAAGCTAGTTATATTCTTGGTATCAAGTTAGTACGAGACTGGAAGAATAAAACAATAGCCTTATCTCAAATAGTCTATATCGATAAGATATTGGTTAGAATTAGCATGGTAAATTTCAAGAATGGTTTGTTACCATTCATATATGGAATTTTATTCTCTAAGGATTAATCACCTAAAACTTCTGAGGAAAGAGAGAAAATGAGACGAGTTCCTTATGCGGAAGCTGTGGGAAGTCTCATGTACGCCATACTTTGCACTAGACCAGACATATGTTTTGCGGTTGAGATGGTTAGCAGATATCAATCTAATCCTGGACCTGAACACTGGACTGCTGTCAAGCACATAATGAAGTATCTGAAAAGAAATAAGGATTATATGCTTGTATATAATGGTGATGAACTTACTCCAGTGGGTTATACTGATTCTAACTTTATGTTAGATAAGGATTCTAGAAAGTCTACTTCTGGCTATGTGTTTTATATTAGGAAGTGGAGCTATTAGTTGGAGGAGTGTGAAACAATCCTGTATCGCATACTCCACAATAGAAGCTGAATATATGGTTGCATCTAAGGCTGCAAAAGAAGCTGTATGGCTCCGTAAGTTCCTTCAAGATCTTGAGATGGTATCTGCTGCAAATGCACCACTTAAATTATTTTGTGATAATAGTGATGTAGTGGCTTAATCAAAAGAACTAAGGAACCACAAGAAACAAAAACACATTGAGAGGAAGTATCATCTCATAAGGGAATAGTGTAGAAAGGTTATTACCTACACTTAGAGTCCTACAGCATGTGCTATATGCCAGATATACTTTGAGAGCTAGTGGGAGATTGTTGGGATTATATGCTCTTTAAAGCATATTAATTTTCTGATTAATAAAATATTTCAGGTATTTATTCAGATATCTTAAAATTCATTAATATTTTGAGTAAATTTCATTCAATCATATTATATGTATTTATGCGATCACCATGTGTATTCGCAGAATACATAAATATAAGTTATCTTATGATTAAATAAATTATGTTCACAGTTGATAAATAAAGTTGGACACTTTATTTAGGTATAGATTGTAATAAATTCATTGAGTATTTTTTCTTACTCATGTATGAATTTATTGATATAGTATGACTACATTGAAGTGGATCACATATGATATTTAATTAACCTAGTAATAGCTGTCAGACTTATTAAATCTCATAGGTAGTGATTTATTGTAATCTTAATCTTGAGTTAGTTATAATTTCATGATTGTAGTTGTAATTTCATTTGAGTTACCAATGGGCACGACATATACATGTAGTCAAGATTACTCGGTATCTTGGTAGGAGCAATTACAAGTATTAAAATTATAGATTAACAATACAGAATTTGTACGACATATCTTTTGATGGGTTTTCAGTGTTTAATCATAGAATTCTCTAGCCAGAGCGTGTCAACATAAATAAGTATGTTAAAAATAATCATTAGAGAAAACCAGTAAGTATCAAGGAACAAGATGTAATTAAATTGATTGCACAGTTGAGATATCAATTTAAATTAACAATGTAGTACAAATGATTGTGCAGTAAAGAAATCAATGTGGCTTGGGCGAATTATTATTCGAGAAATCAATGTAGTCAAGAAATATTTGTTTAATTACAAATTTAATTATTGTAGCCACTATTTTATATTCCCAAATGATCCCCGGGTTAGCTCATTTAATTGATAACACCATCATCGAACCCAAAAGTAAGAAAACGCGTGATTCGGTAAAAATCATAATTATAATATTTGTTAAGGCCTATTATATTATATTTAAGTGTAAAAGAGGGTTTGTTATATTTTACAAGGTGGTCCCTAGTTAGTTACACATTCTCTCTACTTTTACGTAAATGGAGAGATAATATTTAATTTAAATTAACAATGTAGTATAAATGATTGTGCAGTAAAGAAATCAATGTGGCTTGGGCGAATTATTATTCGAGAAATCAATGTAGTCAAGAAATATTTGTTTAATTACAAATTTAATTATTGTAGCCACTATTTTATATTCCCAAATGATCCCCGGGTTAGCTCATTTAATTGATAACACCATCACTGAACCCAAAAGTAAGAAAACTGGCGTATTCGGTAAAAATCATAATTATAATATTTGTTAAGACCTATTATATTATATTTAAGTGTAAAAGAGGGTTTGTGATATTTTATAAGGTGGTCCCTAGTTAGTTACACATTCTCTCTACTTTTACGTAAATGGAGAGATAATTATTTAATTTAAATATTTAAATATATAAATTAAAAGAGGAATCACATTTTAAATAAGAATCCTAATCCTAACATGTATTATAAAAAAAGTACTTTTATCTTAAAACAGAGAGAAGAATAGATTTCCAAGGTTTCTGAGAAAAATACAGAAAACATCTAAGAGACACCAGTTGCAATTAGAAGTGGTGAAACAGACACTCACACGTCCAATGTTGATCGATCTTGAGTCATAGACTGGAAGATCATTTGGAGAGGGATCTACAACTCTCAATTGTTTATCTTCTCAGATCATCAAAAGTACGAATTTCTATATTACTTAATTATTATATGTTATATGAAATCGGTTCTAAAAGGTTTTAATTGAAAAATTAAGAAAAATATGATTTTATCCCTGCACCTAGCTCGAATACAATTTTGCTTACCTGCAATAAGAATATGGAATGATTTGTCCGATCGATAGTATGAACATTAGACATTTTAAGAGAGAAACCTTGCAAAATAAGGCTATAACTAATAATTTTTTTTTAAGTTTGAATATATCTTTTTCCTAAATTATTTTAAATATTACAGAAACGTATTAACAATTCCCTTTCCCAGTACTATATAATCAGGATTTGAACCTTAGACTTTCTATAGGATTTATCATTTCAAACAACTAACTCGGCAACTCCCAAAAGTGGTGCATAACCTAAGTATCTTGTATAGAACCAATTTGCTTACCGGTACCATAGACTAGGAATTATTTCATCAAACTAGGAATATTATTGTTCTTGGTTGGTGACATCAAATTTCTTAAGGTTGGTTTCTATAATGTTGGCACTTTCCAAAACTTTCTCTAATTTATATGGCTTCTGTTATCTTTTGACAGTAAAATATTGACAAAAACTGGTCAGGTCAAGAAACGACCTTCTTTTTGTGGCATGAAGTCGAGTAGTAATTTTTGGGTGTCAACGTACAGATTTTACACGATTCAGATTTGAAATACGATTAAGTTTAAACAATACACTTGCATAGAATCCTAATTGTAGTTCAAATTCATATTTTGTAAATCTGGACTTCTACACCTGAAAATTTCCATGAGTTTGGCCCTCCCAAAATTTTTTCAGAAAATTAAAAAAAATTATTATTGATATTTAACTGGTTCAGCTCATCAAATTTTGGTTCTCTATTGGCCAAAACATGGAAAACCATTGTCCATACAAGCAATGATGTAGTAGTTTCCTGCCCAGCTATATAGAATAGCTTGCACTCTTCAAACACCTCTTCAATACTCATTCCAGTTTCCTTCTCTTGAATGTCTTTGTGATTTGATTCCGTCAATATACCTAATAAGTCATCATTGTTGTTTGCTTTTCCAACTTTCAGTGTTTCCTCTCTTTTACTAATGATACCTTTTACCCGTTCTCCTCATTCAAGGTGACTGCTTTTCAATTTTCTATTCATTCTATTTGGCACAAACCTATGAATGCAAATGATAAGCCACGATGTTCTCAATGGTAGATGAATGTGCAGTCCAAGTTGTTGACCTACGTTCGCATGCTTGCAAAGGAATATATCATGTCGTTTAGCTATTTATTTGCAATATAAGAGTTATTTTCCTATATTGTAGCGATTATGATCTTGATTTTAGGATTAGTGGATAAACTTGATGTATTTAAATTTCGTCTTACTCGTTAAAGAAAGCAAGTATTTATTTAAATTTAGTGGTCTGTTCTCAGCCTAAGAGAATTGTTCACGTTTTATTAGTTCTGACTGGAACCTATCATTGGTATCAGAGCTGCGTTATCATGTTTAAACAATATATTGTTCTCATGGTAACTGACAAGGAAATGATTTGAGAGTTTGGACGCAGGCCTTAGCGTGTTGTGCGGAAGCGTAGGTTGAGTAGATTACCAATTGATGGTAACTGTGACTTCTGGAGAAATGTAAATGTGATGTAAATAATTACAAATAAAATAGACACAATAATTTACGTGGTTCGGCGTAAAGCCTACATCCACGGGCAAAGAATGGAAGATAATTTTACTAACAAATGAGAATTTACAAATTGAGAAAAACTCACAAAAACCCAATACCCCAATACACCCAAATGAATTCTCCTAGCACTCAAGTGGAAGCTCTCTCAACTCTCTCAATTGCTTCACTTGCAATTGCTCTCAATTTTGGGATGCCATAACAAATGAAGAACAATAGCTATTTATAGGAATGCATGGTAGCACTATTTCACCAAACCTTTAAAATTGTCAAAGTTTGGTTGGTGATTACCTAATTTTTAGCCAAACTTTGAACAATTTACCTTTGAATAATTTTGGCCAAACTTTGAACATGTGCTTTGCCAAACTTTGAACAATTTGGCTTTGAATTTGAATTTTTCAACAATTCTCCACCTCGGTGAAGATTTACCCAAATCTGAGCCGACTACCAACAAACTATCATTCTCAAAGTGGCTGCATCTTTGTGACTGCCAACCGTAGTTCAAAATATTACTGAACTTCCTTGTATAAAATGATCCTCCAATCTCTACCTTTCTCAATGTTTTAAACTTCTAGGATATTGATCAAGTTTAGACAATGCTCAAACTTGATCGTTGTCACCACCTGGTCGACATATCTGCGGGATTCTCTGTAGTCTTGATTTTCTAAAGAAGAATCTTCCCTCATCAATAATTTCCGCATAAAGTGAAATCGATGCGTCAATATGCTTCAGTACGCGCATGATAAACTTCATTCTTTGCTAAGTGAATAGCACTTTGATCGTCACAATACAAGTTAACATGCTCTTGGATCAATCCCAAGTTTTCAAGCAAGCCTTGTAACCAAACGACCTCTTTAATAGCCTCCGTAATTGCCATATACTCGGCCTCTGTGGTTGACGATTGCAACCGTAGATCGTAGTGTAGACTTCCAACTAATTTGCCCTTTCATAAACCGATCAAATCGCTTGTACCACTGCCTCGGAGATTGTTTCAATCCATAAAGCGACTTTGACAGTTTGCAAACCCAATTTTCTTTTCCAGTAACTCTAAATCCATCCGGTTGAGTCATGTAGATTTCCTCTTCCAAATCACCATGCAAGAATGCGGTTTCACATCAAGTTGAACTAGCTCCGGATCATATTGCGCAACAATGGCTAGCAAAATCCGAATAGAGCGAATGTTTCATAGCCGGAGAAAATACCTCATTGTAGCCTATTCCTTCTCTCTGAGCGTAACCCTTCGCTACCAATCTAGCCTTGTATCGAATTTTATCCTTACGAGGAAATCCATCCTTTTTTGCATATACCCATTTGCACCCAATTGCCTTTTTGTCTTTAGGCAGTGTAACTAACTTCTAAGTTCCATTTTTTTAAAGAGACTGCATTTCTTCATCCATTGCTTGCTTCCACTGTACATTTTCAGGGCTACTTACTGCTTCTCTGTAAGTGGAAGGAACATCACCATCTACAATTGGAAGTGCATAGGCCACCATATCAACAAAGCGAGCAGGTCTACGAATCTCTCTCCGCGATCTTCTATATGCAATTGAATCTTGTTGCTCTAAAGGTTCCTGAGTCAGAACTTCTTCTTTATCTTCGGTTGATTGAGAATCATCTGCCTCTTCAATACTAGCTGGATTATCTTTAACCTTTTCAAGCTCTACCTGCTGCGGAGTACTACTAGTGTTGTCATCTTTTTGTGAATCCTTTTGTTTTAACATGACTAATTCATCAAAAGTCACATCTCTGCTAAAAATGATCTTCTTTGTATCTGGACACCGTAAACGGTATCCTTTTACTCCACCAGTTATACCCATGAACAATGTTTTCTTCGCTCTTGGGTCTAACTTAGATTCCTTTACATGATAATAAGCAGTGGAACCAAAGACATGTAAAGTATCATAATCAGTAGCGGGTTTACCAGTCCACATTTCCATGGGTGTTTTGCCCTCAATTGCAGCTGATGGCAAACGATTAATTAGATGGCACGCATATACAACAGCCTCAGCCCAAAATTCCTTGCCCAATCCAGCATTGGATAACATACACCGAACTTTCTCCAGTATAGTTTGGTTCATGGGTTCTGCCACCCCATTCTGTTGTGGTGTACCTCGAACAGTGAAGTGTCGCACAATGCCCTCATCTCGGCATACTTGTAAAAATAGATCATTCTTGTACTCACCACCATTATCTGAGCGAAGTCTTTTAAACTCTCGACCATCTTCTTCCATTTCAAAAATATACTGAAAACTTCACTTTTGTTCTTCATCAAATACACCCATACACTTCTTGAATAATCATCAACAAAAGTAACAAAATAGTGCATACCTCCCAAAGAAGCTACTCTGGTAGGTCCCCACACATCACTATGAACATAGTCCAGAATCCCTTTTGTATCATGAATTGCTGAACCAAACTTTACTCTTGTTTGCTTGCCCAGAACACAATGTTCACAAAATTCCAGTTTGCAAGAATTTGCACCTTTCAATAAGCCTTGCTAAACCATAGTCTGCAAAGCTTTTTCACCGGCATGTCCCAAACGCATATGCCACAGCTTGGTTGCTTCTGAATCTGCATCCTGTCTCGAAATTGTTGATGCTGATCCAATAACTGTACTCCCTTGGAAATAGTACAAGTTATTTCTTCTTGTGCCTTTCATCATCGTCAATGCACCAGCTACTACCTTCAAGAATCCATCTCTCATAGTGATTGTAAGCCCTTTGGATTCTAGGACTCCTAATGAGATGAGATTTTTCTTTAAGTTGGGTACATAGCGAACTTCTGTCAAGACTTGGATTGAGCCATCATGATTCTTTAATTGGATTGAACCTATTCCCATGGTTTTATAAGCATTGTCATTGCCCATAAAAACAACTCCACCATCTAGCTCCTTGAAGCTAGAAAACCAGCCCTTATTAGGACACATATGATAAGTACAACCCGAATCCAAAATCCACTCATCGATTGACATGTCAGCGTCATGCCAACCGGACTAAATTCGACTCCTCATCATGCTCGGCTACACATGCATCGAAATAGCCTTGCCCTTTTGTAACTTAGGACAATTCTTTTTCCAATGCCCTTTCTCGCGACAAAAGGCACATTCATCTTTAGCGAGCCTACCTTTAGACTTGCCCTTTTTCCGAGTTTGCGGCTTTGTGAGCGACCTCTTCTTGTCAATACTTACGCAGCTGTATCTCCGTGATCCTTTTTATCTTTCTTTCCGGTCTCGACGATTATACGATTGCACTACATACGACATCAAATGTGACCTTTGTCTTTCCCGTGAAGCAAAGTGGTAGTGAGATGGTCATATTCATCGTGAAGTGAATTCAACAGACAACAATGCCTTATCTTCATCTTCAAATTTCTCATCCAAATTTAGCAAATCCGCTAATATTTTATTGAATGAGTTCACGTGGTCATTCATCAACATACCGGTGCATGCGTGAATCGATAGAGTTTCTTTTTCATATAAAGCTGTTTTCGAGGCTTTTCTTCATATATTTTCTTCCAATGTCTTCCACAAATTCTTTCTTGATGTCTCCTCATGACAAAGTACTTCGATCTTTAGCGGACATAGGCGAATAGTACCACATGCACTGTCTATTGATTTTTGTCCACTCCTTGTCATCCATCTTTTCGGGCTTTTCTTCAGAGCGAGATCCGACTCTTAGCGACATAAGACATCCAACACCTCATATTGCCACATACCAAAATTATTGGTACCATCAAATTTCTCCACTTCAAACTTTGCATTAGTCACAGTAGTCCTTGCTGACGAAGACGATGATGACGCTTCTACCATCCTTCTCAACCTCAAATAATCAGTGCCTTCAACAACTATTCACACTTGAAAAACAGTCTTTATGATGTTTATTTCGCGTGAATAAATGCACCAGGAAAGTTTCCAGCAGAATGGAGGGGTCACAATGGTCTCACTTAAAACCCAGACTCCTTAGACTCTTATCGTCTTGTTGACAGAACTTTCCTAGACATGCAAAAATACACATTACTTACAATAGACTGTTCTCAAAGTACAAATGGTCGTATCCAGTACCGTATCTATGAATAGTATTGTATACCCCAAGTACGAACCTTCGGCTCTGATACCAATTTTTGTGCGGAAGCATAGGTTTAGTAGATTACCAATTGATGGTAACTCTGACTTCTGGAGAAACGTAAATGTGATGTAAATAATTACAAAGAAAATAGACACAATAATTTACATGGTTCGACGTAAAGCCTACATCCACGGGCAAAGACTGGAAGATAATTTTACTAACAAATGAGAATTTACAAATTGGGAAAAACTCACAAAAACCCAATACCCCAATACACCCAAATGAATTCTCCTAGCACTCAAGTGGAAGCTCTCTCAACTCTCTCAATTGCTTCACTTGCAATTGCTCTCAATTTTGGGATGCCATAACAAATGAAGAACAATAGTTATTTATAGGAATGCATGATAGCACTATTTCACCAAACCTTTAAAATTGTCAAAGTTTGGTTGGTGATTACCTAATTTTTAGCCAAACTTTGAACAATTTACCTTTGAATAATTTTGGCCAAACTTTGAACATGTGCTTTGCCAAACTTTGAACAATTTGGCTTTGAATTTGAATTTTTCAACATAGTGGTCTCCAAAATGGACTGCAGCAAATGGAGATTGGCGTTAATGATAAACTACATCAGCTCGAGAACCGCATGTCAGATGCTTTATTTTTGAACAGCGAAAGGTCCAGCCACAGCGTCAATAATTACCCTAGCCATTCATACAAGGAGAATACCAAGGAGGAAGCATATGGAAGCCGAATGATTTTCTCATAAAAAAATGGCTAAGCAAAAAATTTCCAAGTTATTCTAGCGATGATCCTACTGAGTGGCTTAGCAAAGTTTCCTAGTTCTTTGACTATCAAGGAACCACAGAAACATAGAAGGTTGCATTAGCATTATTCCACCTTCAGGATGAAGCCAACTAATGGTGGCAATAGCTGCACAAAGCTTATAAAGAGGAGGGAAGAACGGTGACATGGGCAGATTTTGAAGAGGAATTGTGGGCATGTTTCGGACTTACTGAATGCGAAGATTTCGATGAAGCTCTATCCAGGGTGCGACAGGTAGGCGCATTACGTGATTGTCAATAGGAGTTTAAGAGATTAGGCAATCGAGTTCGTGGGTGGACGCAGAAAGCTTTAGTTGGAACTTTCATGGAAGGACTTAGATCCGACATATCCAACGGAATCCGAACGTTCAAACCAAAATCACTTAGAGAAACTTTCAGTTTGGCCAAGATGGGAGATGAACAACTATTTCATCAACAGAGATTCACACAAACACAATCAACCAATCATCCTTCCCTAAATCAATCTCCAACAACAGAATCTGTGAAGTGACTATCATGGGAGGAAATGAAAAGGAAAAGAGCTCAAGGCCTTTGTTTTAATTGTGACGACAAATTTTCTTCTAGCCATAATTGTAGGGGTCCTCAACTTTTACTATTGGAAGGGAGCATGGATGGCAAATCTGAAGGTGAGAATAACGAGCTCCTTGTGCATCGAACCTTGAGGACAAGGTTCCATTCAAGGAGGGGGTATTGATAAGCCACGATGTTCTTGATGGTAGATGTCCAAGTTTCTGACCCACGTTCCCATGCTTGCAAAGGAATAGGTCATGTCGTTTAGCTATTTATTTGCAATTATTATCGGAGTAGTGGATAAACTTGATGTATTTAAATTTCATCTTACTCGTTAAAGAAAGTCAACAAGTATTTATTTAAATTCAGTTGCTTGTTCTCACCCGAAGAGAATTCTTCACGTTTTATTAGTTTTGATTGGGACCTATCAGAAAAATTCCCGTAAGTGCCAAGTACATTGAAATTATAATATAAGCTAATTAAAACATTTGATAACACTTTGCAACACTATGCTGTTAAGGATTCTGCGTGTAGAAAAATGCTTTTAACCATAACACCAATAGAAAAACACGCGTGGTACATGATCTTTAAATGATTAGTACAGCTCAGGTCAGCATTGGTACCGGATAAAGTAATTTAAGATGATTAATTAAAATCACCTCCATCCTGGAATATAAGCGAACAGTCAAGCTTGAATGAAAAGACTAATTTGTTCCCGTAGTAGTTCAAATATTTTTCTTCCTTCTTCAAAGCTTCTGCCAAATACTGTTCGAGAAATCACATCCGCTTTCAAAATTTGAATGTGAGGCGACACATCTAACTTACAAGATCCTTCCTTTGAAATCAAAGTTTCCTATTTCCTTAGCATTTCATTATAGCTCTTGTGAATTGTAGGTAACATATTCTAATAAAAAAAATGGAAGAAATTGTCAACTAAAGTCAGAAAATGTCAAAAGTCACGTAACAATAAGAATTACCATTAAAACATGCTGGTGAGTGTGATCAAATAAGTATTAAAGGTGAAAATGTACCTTCAGCTTGTCATGATAGAAAGCTGGATTGGCAATTTTTCTAACTTTAAATCACTGCTCACCCTAATACTGTACCATCCCAGAGACCAGCAACTTTCCAATTGGGCTTTTCTGTTTTTGAAAGATATCATACTTCAAAAATTTTCCCTTATCATTTTGGGGTCTATGATGTTTATGATTGGTCTTGGACCCATCCATATGAAAGAATTCTTGCCTGTAATTTTAGGAGTATATTCTGTTAGCCATAATTGTTATGGATGAATTATAGAATTCTAATTGTTCGCTATAGAGAGCAATTAGAGAATAAAAGCTTAGAAAACACTATAGGACACAGATTTATAGTGGTTAGCTTCTAATATGAGAGCTACGTCCATTTCTGTCACTGCAAATTTCACTATAAAGAGGAAACAAGATTACCAAAAGAGCAAGATTATGTATATCTTTAATTGAAGCCCGATGTAATAAACCAAGCTTAGCTTACAGTATGTTGAACATATCCGCATTCATTAACAATTTACACAAAAAAAAAAAAAAATTGTTAAAAATGGATTTTAAGGGGAAAAATACTACTTTGACAGAAGATTATAATGGCAATGACATAATCGAAAACTTTAGTGATATTATAGTAATACCCTTTGGTTGAGTGAAATTATATTAATACCATTTACCAAATTAATGACGAAATATATATTAAGAACCGATCGTATCACCTCAGTGGATTGAAGTGATTGGTTGGTACTATCTAAGTTTTTCTCGGATATTAGGTATATATAAAACTTTTGAGCCAGGTACTCATCCTTCATCCACAAACAAAAACAAAAGATTGGGCTTCACAATCACAACTGGTGTCTAGTGACAGCTTATGAATTTTTGTCTGGTTATCTTACAATTTATTTGGAATTTGTATACATATTCCATTATTGATATAGATCATTATTGGTCAAATACGACTAAAATGTCAATATTATAATATTATATAACAAAATGGAAAATTTATTAAAAGATTTGTTATTAAAAAATAAAAATATTTTTTTTTATCAATACACAAATATTTTTTGAATAAAATAAATCTTTTTGTAATTACTAAGGACAAAGGAGATCATATAAAATAATTGGTTGAAAATTTTTACCAAGTAAAGTTGTATGAGATAGATTAATAGGAAGGCTTACCGAAATTAGTGATTATATGATGGTTGAAAGGCTGAATTGGTGGGGCAATATCGTCGGAGAGGCTGATGGGTTTGCTTTCAGCTTCTTTTGTGGTCTAAGTTCTTTCATGTCTCCATTTAATACTTTGTAGGAGTTTCCGGAGAATCCTTGCTCTCGGAGAAACTTTTCTAGCTTCTTTGGCTTTAGCGATAGTCAATTTAGTAGCATCCACCAGGCGCATGCTACAGCTAGAATAGTTGTAGAGAAAGCAAAGGAGAAAGACACGGACCAAAGTGTAGTCTCCATTTTCATTGAATAAAAAAGAGAGGAGAGGAGAGAGAAAGATTGTGCTATCTAGAGCCTTTTAGGTGGCAGTTTATATCCCTCTTATATATTAGGGATTAAAAATAAAATAAAAGCTAGGATTTCCCAGTCATATCTTGTTCGTAACGTAAAGACTCAACAAACATCATGTTTTTGTTTGAAAAAATTTGAGAGGAAAGAAAAAGAAAGGAGAAGAAATTAGAGATAGATAAATTCATTGTCAACTAAACATGGAATTAAATCCTTTTCATCTCAATTTTTCTTCCTTTCGTTCCTTTCCACTTATCTCCCTTCTCGTTAGATCATATATTTCTTTCAACTAATCATCGAGCTTGGATTGGCGAAAGGCATGGACTTAGTCCAATTTGGCCCGTTAAGATTTGAGTTAGGTCTAATGTGTAAACGCTAAAAGATTATCTGTTCTAGACTGAACTAGACTTGAGGTTAAATAAAAATGACCGACTTAAATTTTAAAGAATGAGAATATTTAACCCTTTCAATTTATCTCACTACTCCAGACTTTTAAAATAATAGTATTTATTCTAAATTGTTATTATTAAAAAAGAAAAAATAATTTTTTTTTCTTTTCTATCATACTCTCAAAAGATCAACCTATATTTTTCTCATTCTTTTTTTTTAATCGATTCATAATTTAAATCGAATATTAACTTCTAATCAAATCCCAAATAGAAATTAAATGGAATCTTAAATTATCAAACAAAATCAAAACCAATATCAGTAATAATAATAAAACACACTACTTGTTCATAAAATTTAACAAAAGTGTAATATTAAAGCTCATCTTTTCCGTGGAGGTAAATCTTTGCCTACTAGGCAAGAAGATAGCAAGTTCAAAATTCTGTTTTGGTAGGATATGTACTTCTATTACTAAGAAATTCATAAATGAAGTAGTTACTTGTTTTGTCAAATTTTGGGGGACTTAAAGGGGCGAAGAAAGACATAAGAACTTTTGAGTGGAAATGGAAAAGAGATGTAACTCCAATTCTTTCAGAAATAGTAAGATCTTTGTGGCAAGAAGGAGGAGTTGATCCATATCATCTTAACTTGGTTCTGATTTCTCTATTTTTTAAAGAATACCTATTCTCCTACTCATATAAAATAGAACTTGTTCGTGGAAAACCTGCTTGATTTAGATCGGGAGAATGTTATGGTTTTCATAGTACCATGTATAGAATTTTGCTTACCTATAGCAGGAATACAGAATTGCTTGTCCAATCTTTATTATGAGCATCAACTTTTACATTTTGAGAGAGAAAAAAATTTAGTTAATGTTCTAAATTTAAGAGATTTTCCGTGTTTTTTCTTGTAAAATAAATATATATCTAGTTGTAAATTTTAAAGTTTGAACATATCCATTTTCTAATTATTTTAAGTACTAAATAAATGTATACCAAATCCTTCTATATTCCTGTATGATGAGGATTCTAACCTAAGCTTCATATGTTTTATGATTTCAAACAACCAACTCCCAATTACATGGTCAAAAAATCAAACCAACGGAGATAAAATTTATAACCAACATAAAATATAAATAAGGATGAAAATATAAAAAATAAATTAATATAAAAATCTTACTATTATATATGTGTATGTGTGTACATACTTGTGCAGTTTTTAAAATAATTTTCAACATAAATTTTTTTAAAACATTATGAACACAAATTACATGACGCGATAACAATTTTACCACTAATACCAGTAAGAGGGGGCGGGGGAACTTATACATGCAAGTGTGAAGGGCATATAGAACCAAACCACAATATGAATAAGAGTCGTATACACCCTGACAGAGTATAATGGGGCATCAAATCTGGCTAAGCAATACAGCAAAAGCATCACTCTTCTAAAAATTTCAAATACAAGGCACGAAGTTGATAACAAAAGAACATTTGGCCGAGGTCAACAGCAATGTAATTATGCTAATAAATTAATGCTGTAAATTTATAAATTAATGAAGTTAGAAAAAAAAATATCTTCACGAATTTTCGGACCCCTGCCCATCCCTTAATGGCTGTACCATTGCCAACTCCCTCAACTAATATCTTGTATAGTACTCAATTTGCTTATTGTACCATAGGCTAGCAATTATTTCATCAAACCAGGAAAGTTATTGTTCTTGATGAGTCATATCCAATTTCTCAATGTTAAATTTTATAGTGCTAACTCCTCCTTCTCTCTAGCATTTCGGGAACCTCTTGGCTTAGCTATTGAGAAGTGCAAAGGCTTACTTAGCAACATCCCGACAAGGTTGTCTAAGTAAATAATTAGCAAACATTGGTTAGGTGTTCATGTAGCATGAAGTTGAGCAATATATTTTAGGCGCATAATGACTTATAGATTTTACAAAATTTATATTTGAACTAGATTCTAAAGAATGCACAAGCATAGAGTTTTAAACATAGTTTAAATCCATATTTTGTAAATCTTTGCATCGGAGAAATTATAGAAAGTTGAGTCTTCCCAAAAAATTTTCAAAACATTTTAAAAAATTATAGATATTTAATGGAGAGCTAGAATTATTACTGCTTTTAACTGGTTCAGCTCCTCAAATTTTGCTTATCTATTGCAAAAACTTGGAAAAACTCTTCTCTTGCACGCTCTTGTCAATCTGGATGTATGCATAACAAAACCATTGTCCATGCAAGCAATGATGCAGTAGTTTCGGCTCAACAAGATAGAACAACTTGCAATTGGGATCAGACATTAACTCTCTCATACCCATCAATTGGTGTACTTGAGATGCATTTCTTGTAGTCCCAAAAATGACATTATATAAATTGGATTAAAATGCTTAGTCGTCCTAAACTTATATCTCAATGGATTGCCGTGTACATTCCCATAATGATAGTTTTTTTCAAAATCAAACTTTGTTGTTAAGTATCTTGGACCAACCATCGCTTAGAAGGTATCATTAGAAGACCATCAATGCCTAATAAAATAGATATAACACTAACTTGCTTGAATAGATCTTTACATGATTTGATCCAGGATGTGTGAAGTATATGTCATTCTGAAGTGATCTATTAACCTGCTAATAAGTCATTTAATAGTAATTCCATCTAACATTTTATTGTAAAGATCAGACTAACCTATTCTGCCATAAGTAACTCCATATTCCACTAAGTAGGATTCGCCAATAGATTTTAGTTAATGAGTTTCCTTCTCTTGAATTTCTTTATGATTTGATTCCATCGATATACCCAATAAGTCATCATTATTGCTTGCTTTTCCAACTTTCAATGTTTCATGTCTTTCTTAATGATACCTTTTTCCCGTTCTTTATTTCATGTTGATTTCTTTACAATTTTCTATTCAGTCTATTTAGCACAAACTGTTGTGAAATTAGCCATTGATAGATTAGACTGATTTCACCCCAAGACCTAATTGAGACCGCAAGATTCAAAGATTATATTACTGTAAATCAAAATACACACAAAATCAAAGAAAAATAATCCAAAAAGACAAGAAAATAATAGATTTAAAGTGGTTTAGCACTTTTGACAATGCCTACATCCACTATGAGGAAACAACTCAGGGATTAACTTTATTAAGCTATAAGGTTACAGAAATGACTGACACTTTTCAAGAATACAGAGAACCTTTTCACTTTCATTTATGCCTCACCGGACCTTTTCCAAAGATTGAAGAAGATGATACCAGAATCAGCACTTATAAAAGCTGTTTCTAGGTTGTTACATTTTCTAGTTCCTATAAATCCCTGCTAAGTTCAATTAGAGAATGAACTTAATAGTGGGCACAACCTTGGTTAGCATGTCAGCTGGGGTTATTTTCAGTGCATATTTTTACTAATTTGATAGCCTCCTTTGATACTTTAAGTCTAATAAAGTGCAACTTCACATCTATGCATTTTATCTTCTCATAATGTGTTTGATTTCTACTGAGATGTATAGCACTTTGGCTGTCACAATACACTGCCACAGACCCTTGCTCAACTCTTAATTTAGTAATAATGTCTTTTAACTAGTTGGCTTATTTGAAAGCTTCTGCTGCTGCTGTATATTTTGCCTCTGTAGTAGACAAAGTAACTATGCTCTGTAATGTTACTTTCCAGTTGATTGTGCATCTACCTAGAGTAAACAAATACCTTGTCTGAGACCTTCCTTTACCAAGATCACCAGTAAAGTATGAATATATAAAATCAACCAAAATGTGTCCATCATTATTCTGTCCACCATAAATTTGTTGAAAACAATAAACTTGTTTACAAAATAATAAGGTGTTAAATTGTACATGGCCCTCCATCATCATGCTATCATGCTTCATCATCATTGTGCTTCATCATCATGGGCCTACAATGTTGAGTGAAGGTTAGCTTTACACATTTGATGCCATTAAAGGATTCCTTTAGAGCATGTTAGGTGAGTGGAATATGTTTGGTGTTATGATGAAAGGTTGGTGGAATGTGCTAGGTGATGTGTATTGTTATGATTATGTTTGTGTTTTATTCACTATAAATACCTATGCTATTGTGTTGTGAAATATAAGTCTACGAGTAAGAAAGCATAAGAAGTATAACAAAGCCCTTGAGAGAGATTTGTGAGAGTGTGTGAATTGTTCTTGTAATGTTCTTGAACTTTCTCTAATAAGCTTTGAGTTTCATCCTTCAAATTCTCCAACAAAGTGGTATCAGAGATAATTTTGGAAGATAAAATAGTCGTGTAGCATATCAAATCGAAGCTCTCGACGAGACGAACGCAACACTTTAAGAATAAGCCTGATCGGAGTTCGAACGAGCCTGGAATCGCCGTCGGAAGTTTGCTATCCAGAAATTGAGTTGACTATTGACCGTTAACCAAAGTTGACCCGAGACCTCCCAAAGGTTTTTCGACATTTCGGATTCATTCGTGTATTCAGAATCTCCAAATTCTCACTCGATTTGTGAGATATGAAAAATGGTGGTATGATGTCATTTCAAGTTCCACAATTAAAAGGGAGCAAATTTGACAATTGGAGCATCAAAATGAAGGCTCTATTGAGTGCACACGATGTGTGGGATGTCATGGAAAAAGGCTTTATAGTACAAGAAAATGAAGGTACTTTAACTGCGGCACAAAAGGAGAATTTGAAATATTTAAAGAAGAAAGAGAACAAAGCAAGTATCTCATCTTTAAATCATTAGATGAAGATGCTTTTGAAAAGATCACTGGCACAACATCCTCAAAGGAAGCGTGGGAGAAGTTAGAAACCTCTTACAAAGGAGCAGAACAAGTTAAGAAAGTTCGTCTTCAAACATTAAGAGGTGAATTTGAGTCCTTACACATGAAAGTATCAAAATCAATTTTTGATTACTTTACTAGAGTTGTGACTGTTGCTAATGAATTAAAAAGAAATGGTGAAGAGTTGAGAGAGCTAAGGATTATTGAGAAAATACTTCGGTCAGTAGATTCCAAGTTTGATCTCATTGTAGTAACAATAAAGGAGACTAAAGATTTGGAGGCTATGACGATCGAGCAACTTCAAGGAAGGTTGCAAGTTTATGAAGAAAAACTGAAGAAGAAGCAAGGGATCGAAGAACAACTCTTCAAGATGGAAATCAATCCAAAGAAAAGAGAAGAAAGCTCAACGAACGATAGAAGGCACTATGTCCGAGGAAGAGGCCGAGGGACGAGGTAGAGGTCTTGGTCATGGACGAGGCTGGAATTTCAACAACAAAAACTCCTTCAATAATGAAATAGGAGAAAGATCAAACAGAGGGCGAGGAAGAAACAATCCAAGATTGAGGTATGAAAAATCTCAAGTGCAGTGCTATAATTGTCAAATGTTTGGGCATTATGCTTCAGAGTGCAGAATTCCAAGCAACATAGTAGATGAGAAAGTGAATTATGTTGAAGAGAAGAATGATAGAGATGGCACACATTTACTAGCACGTAATGACAATAATGGAGGTCAAGAAAATACTTGGTATCTTGACACAGGTGCTAGCAATCACATGAATGGAAACAGAAGCATGTTTGTGGAGATGAATGAATCAGTGAATGGTAGCGTCGCTTTCGGAGATGATTCAAAAGTACCAGTGAAGGGAAAAGGTAACATCCTTTTTCGCATAAAAGATGGTAGCCACCAACTAATTTCAAATGTTTACTATGTGCCCAATATGAAAAGCAACATTCTAAGTTTAGGTCAACTTTTAGAAAAATGCTATGATATTCATCTTAAAGATTATAGTCTTTTTTTAAGGGATGACAAAGGAAACCTAATTATAAAAGTGAGAATGTCGAAGAATAGAATGTTTCCTTTAAATATTCAGAATGATGTTGCAAAGTGTCTCAAGGCTTGTCATAAAGATCCAACCTGGATTTGGCATCTTCGATATGGACATCTCAACTTTGGTGAACTAGAGCTACTATCAAGAAAGAACATGGTGAAAGGTCTACCTTCAATCAATCATCCCAATCAAGTTTGTGAAGGATGTTTACTTGGCAAGTAATTTAGAAAGAGTTTTCCAAATGAGTCAAACTCAAGAGCTCGGAAGCCACTCGAGCTTATTCATACTGATGTGTGCGGTCCATTCAAGCCAACCTCTCTTGGTAAAAGTAACTACTTCCTTCTTTTTATAGATGATTTTTCAAGAAAAACTTGGATGTATTTTTTAAAGCAGAAATCAGAAGTTTTTGAAGTTTTCAAGAAGTTCAAAGCTGCAATGGAGAAAGAAAGTGGACACCAAATCAAGGCCATGAGATTGATCGAGGTGGAGAGTTCACTTCCAAAGAATTTGTGAAGTTTTTTGACGAAAATGAAATACGAAGCCCTTTGACAGTTCCGAGATCCCCCCAACAAAATGTTGTTACAAAAAGAAAGAACAGAACTATCCTCGACATGTCGAGAAGTATGCTCAAGAGCAAAAGACTACCTAAAGAATTTTGGGCTGAAGCTGTTGCTTGTGTAATCTATTTATCCAACCGATCTCCAACAAGAAGTGTGTGGGGCAAGACACCGTAAGAAGCATGGAGTGGAAGAAAGCCTAGCATAACCCATCTGAGAGTTTTTGGAAGCATTGCCTATGTACATGTACCAGACGAGAGAAGAGCCAAGCTGGATGATAAAAGTGAGAAATTCATTTTCATCGGCTATGACATCAATTCTAAAGGATACAAGTTATACAATTCAGACAACGGAAAGATCGTGATTAGCCGAGATGTAATCTTTGAGGAAGAAGGAGAATGGGATTTTGGCTCTCGTGTGGATGACTTCAATTTTTTTCCTTTAGAAGAAAATGAACAGACAATGAAGGAGCAAGCAGTAGAAGAACAATAAGAACCGGTTAGTCCACCTATCTCACCAGCATCAACCACACATGGAGATTCACCACCATCTCACTTAAATGAAAGAACTGAAGAATGCACGAGTAGTCTTCAAGATCTCTATGAGGTAACTGAGAGACATGATAATCTCACTCTATTTTGCCTCTTTGTTGATTGTGAGCCAGTTTACTTCGAAGAAGCTGTACAAGATGAAAAATGGAGAATCACAATGGATGAACAAATCAAAGCCATAGTGAAGAATGACATTTCGGAACTTACTACACTTCCCAAAGGTCATAAAGCCATCGGTGTCAAATGGGTTTACAAGACGAAGAGAAATGTCAAGGGTGAGATTGAAAGGCACAAGGCGAGGTTAGTTGCAAAAGGCTATAGTCAAAAAGCTAGCATAGACTATGATGAGGTATTTGCTCCTGTAGTTCGAATGGAAACTATAAGACTAATCATTTCTTTAACAGCCCAAAAGCAGTGGAAGATTCATCAAATGGATGTAAAGTCTGCTTTCTTAAATGGATTTATCAAAGAAGAAGTCTACATCAAACAACCATTAGGCTATGTGGTGGAAGGATATGAAGACAAAGTTCTGAGATTGAAGAAGGCACTTTATGGGAGTGATGGTGAAAGAGTTCGAGATGACTGACATAAGACTAATGGCATACTACCTGAGCATTGAAGTCAAGCAAAAAGAAGAAGGCATATTCATTTCCCAAGAATGCTATGCAAGGGAAATACTCAAGAAGTTTAAAATGCATGATTGCAAGCCCGTAAGTACGCCAATGGAATGCGGAGTCAAATTGTCCAAACATGACGAAGAAGAAAGAGTTGATCCAACTTTTTTCAAGAGCCTTGTTGGAAGTTTGCGTTACTTGACTTGTATGAGGCCAGACATTCTCTATGCCACTGGGCTCGTTAGTCGCTATATAGAGAATCCAACAATCACCCATTTTAAAGCTGCAAAAAGATCATTCGCTATATAAAAGGTACAATTGATTTTGGCTTATTATACTCATTCTCTGATGATTATAAACTTGTTGGATATAGCGATAACGATTGGAGTGGAGATTTAGATGATTGAAAGAGTACATCTGGATTTGTATTCTTCATGGGAAACACTCCTTTCACGTGGTTGTCAAAAAAGCAGCCAATTGTCACACTTTCCACCTGTGAAGCTGAGTATGTAGCTGCTACTTCAGGTGTTTGCCATGCAATTTGGCTAAGAAATTTATTAAAGGAGTTGGGTTTGTTCCAAATAGATCCAAATGAGATCTTTGTCGACAACAAGTCTGCAATTGCCCTATCAAAGAATCCAGTCTCCCATGATCGAAGTAAGCATATTGACACTCGCTACCATTTCATAAGGGAGTGTATTAAAAGAAAGGATGTACAAATAAAGTATGTCAAATCTCAAGATTAAGCAGCGGATATATTTACTAAGCCATTGAAACAAGAAGATTTTATTAGATTGAGAAATTCATTGGGTGTTATGAAACAATTGGCTGTGGAAATCAAAGAAATTAACAGTGAAAGTGAAGGAGAACAAGTACAAGTATGAAAAATAAGATTAAATGCATATTCCTACAGGGCATTGTTTAATCAAAATAAGAAGAATAAAGCAAAAGAACAAGTTGATGATAATTTCACAAAAACAAGTTTAAGGGGGAGTGTTGAAAACAATAAACTTGTTTACAAAATAATAAGGTGTTGAGTTGTACATGGCCCTCCATCATCATGCTCCATCATCATGCTTCATCATCATTGGTCTACAATGTTGAGTGGAGGTTAGCTTTACACATTTGATGTCATTAAAGGATTTCTTTAGAGCATTTTAGGTGAGTGGAATATGTTTGGTGTTAAGATGAAAGGTTGGTGGAATGTGCTAGGTGATGTGTATTATTATGATTATGTTTGTATTTTATTCACTATAAATACCTATGCTATTGTGTTGTGAAATATAAGTCTAAGAGTAAGAAAGCATAAGAAGTATAATAAAGCCCTTGAGAGGGATTTGTGAGAGTGTGTGAATTGTTCTTGTAATGTTTTTGAACTTTCTCTAATAAGCTTTGAGTTTCATCCTTCAAATTCTCCAACAAAATCATACCAAAATCCAGAGTACCTTTAAGGTATCTAATTATCCATTTAACAGCTCTCTAATGTTCATAGCCCAGATTTACTATAAACCTACTCATAACATACGAGATATCTAGCCTTATAAGTATCATATCATATATGAGGCTACTTGCTGCACTTGAGTAAGGAATATGAGCCATTTTCTGTTACTCTATTTCAGTTTACGGGCACTGAGCAGTAGACAACTTAAAAAGGTTAGCTAATGGTATTTGAATTTGTTTAGCATCACTCATACTAAACTTCAACAGAACTTTCTTGAGATAACTTTACTATGTTAGAAACATAATCTTTTTTCTTGTATCCCTGATAATATCTATTCTCAAAATCCTCTTGGCTTCCCCAAGGTCCTTCATTTCAAACTCACTGCTCAATAGTTACTTTGGATAATCTTCCTCTCTTCTATCATGACATATAATTAATATATCAAAGTTACATCGTCAAAAGCATGTTTTAACATGAAGCTGTCAAACCTTAAATACTACTGCTGAAGAGATTGCTTCAAACCATATAGAATTTTTTAAGTAAGCAAACATAATTTTTTTTTACCAGATACAACGTACCTTCTGATTGCTCCATTACAATTTCCTCTTGTAACTCACCATGCAAAAAATCTATTTTAACATCCATTTGGATAAGATACATATTTTTGAATAGCTACAAGTGCAATGATAATTCTGATGGATGCATGTTTCATTACTAGAGAAAAAAATTCAATAAAATTAATCTCTTCCCTTTGTGTGAAACCCCTTACCACCAGTATAGCTTTAAATACTCTTGGTTCTGCACCAAGTATATTTTCTTTTATCTTATAAATCTATTTACAGCTTACTATTTTCCTCCTTTCTGGTTTTTCGATCAACTTCCATGCTTCATTCATCATCAATGATGCAATATCTCTATTAATTATCCTTCTTCATTTAAGCTTATTCTTGCTTATGATAGCTTCATGATAAGTTCGAAGCTCATCATCATTTATCTCATGAGCATTAGTTAAAGTGTATGCAATAGGTCTGCCATTGCATATGTTTTAGGTGGTTTAATATCCCTTCTCTCTCTGTCCATTGCCAGTTGCTAAGTGTCCTCATCACTTTCTGATGATTCAACTTCTTCATTAGCTTTAAGTTCTTCATCAACACTCCTTAAATCTTCCTCAATGTTTGATTTCGCCTCATTTAAGATATAAGGCTCTGCCTGAAACTGCACTCTATCATCTTTTACAACTGTTTCTGCATTATTGGTAGGATTTCTTGATTCATTCATCATGTTACCTTCATTGAATGTCATGTCTCTGTTGATTATGCACTGAAGTGGCTTGAAATCAACACACCAAAACCTATACCATTTAACACCTTTTAGATCCCTAGAAATCTGCACTTTAATGCCCTTGGTTCTAATTTGCTTTACTTAACATGAGCATATGCCAAAAACCAAAATATTCTGAATTTGGTATTCTTCCTGACTATAGCTTCATTTTTGTTTTACATTCTATATCATGTAGTGTTCAAGGCTTCTGCCTAAAGGAGTTTCAGCAACCTTGAGCAGATCAGCATGCATCTCACTTTTTTCATTCATGTTCTATTAATCCTTTCAACAAGACCATTTTGTTGAGGTGTATATGTGGCAGTCTTATGTCTCAAAATACCATTTTTTTCACAGTCTTCCTCAAACACTTTATTACAATATTCTAAGCCATCATTTGTTCTTAAAGCTTTCACCTTAAAATATATTTGGTTTTCAACAAGAGTTTTCCATTTTTTGAATATTTTGAAAACCTTATTTTTGTTTTTAAGTGCGTAAACCCAGATCATCATCGAGAAATCATATATGAAAGTAAGAAAATATTTACAACCACCTAATAAAGTCACTTGTTCAGGCCATCACAAATCAAAGTGTATGTACCCTAGCTTTTCTTTAGTAGTGTGAACTATAGTTTTAAACCTTACCCTAGAAAACTTGCTTAGGATACAATCTTCACAGAACCTCAAAGAACCTATCTCATCATTTCCAAACACTCATTGCTTTTGAAGCTCTTTCAGTCCTCTCTCACTCATATGCCCTAACTTTAAATGCCATAACTTTGATCTATTTCTCTCACTGTCAGTTACACTAGCCTCTTCAACAGTTGTGTTTCTACTCAACACATACAAACCATTAATTTTAATACTTTTCATTATCAGCATTGATCTTTTAACTACTCTCAATACCCTTTTTTTAGCCTTAATTACACATTCTATTTTATGTAACATGCAAATAGAAATCAAATTTCTTTATATGTTAGAGGCATATCTAACTTGTGTTAATTTTCTAACCACACCATCAAACATTAAGACTCCCAATACCAACCATCTTATACATTGAGTTATTACGTATTAATACTATACCACTATCACAAGAATGATATATTGTAAAATAGCTCATATTTGGACACATATAAAATGTATAACCTGAGTCAAGAACCCACTGACCTCGAGACTTTTCTTTTGAGGCAATGAGTACTTCAGTTGTCTTATAACTTGCTTCTTCTGTGGGCAGGTCTATATTCTCTATTTTCTCATTTAATTCTTGAATCTTGTTATTATTTTCAGGAAAATCCTTTTTAAAATGTCCTTTTTTGTAACAGTAAAAACACTTCAAATTTTTTTATTTTAACTTTGATCTGCTTTATTTCTTTCCCTTATTTTCCCACTTTTAGGTCTGTCTCTAGCCATCAACCCCTCATTTTATTCAATTTCTAAATTGCCTTACTTGTCTTTTAACTTCTTTGTGCCAAGATCTGATTTAACCTCTTCTAAAGAGAGAGTTTACCTCTTATATAACAAAGCATCCACAAAATTTTCATATGATTTTGGTAAAGAATCGATTAATAATAAAGCTTTACTGTCATCATTCAACCCTTTATCAATAGTTTCTAGATCATCACAAACCTTATTGAATTCATCCATTTATTCATCAAGTGATGCTCCTTCAATCATCCTCAGTGAGAACATCTTCTTCTTAATGTAAAGTTTATTGGCTAAAGACTTCATTATATATAAGTTCTCTAATTTGACCCTTATCCTAGCAACAGTCCTTCCTTTAGCCACCTCTCTAATCATAGAGTGACGAAGACTCAATATGATTGTGCTTCTTATTTTTTTATCGATTTCTATTACCTGTATAAGAGTCTTGGATGATGATACTTTTTTTCCTTTAAATTTTATAACTGGTTTAATGGCTTCTCCCAGACCTTGAGTTATTAACAAAGCTTCCATCTTGATTTTCTAAATGTTGAAATCATTCTGCCCTGCAAAATTTTTGAAGATCCACCTTGATAGTCATTCTTGAACCTTGAAATCATAATTCAGGCTCTGATACCAATTTTTGTGAAATCAGCCCTTGATAGACTAGATTGATTTAACCTAAGATTTAAGGATTATATTACCATAAATCAAAACAAACAAAATCTCAAAGAAAAATAATCTAAGAAGACAAGAAAACAATAAATTTAAAGTGGTTCAACATTTTGACAGTGTCTATATCCACTACGAGGAAACAACTCAGCGATCAATTTTATTAAGCTAAAAAGGTTACATAAATGGCTTACACTTTTCAAAGAATACACAGAACATTTTCAGTCTCTCTTACGCCTCGTCAGATCTTTTCCAGAGATTGAAGAAGATAATACCAAAATAAGAACTTATAAAGGTTGTTTCTAGGTGGTTATATTTTCCAACTCATTCCCCCCAAAACTAACTAACTTAATTGCCTGAAAAACATACTTTACATGAGCAACTTATAAGCTCTCCAAAACGACATCAAAATCAGCCATTTATATCAAAACTTGCACATGAAAGTCACGTGACACATTAATGAATTTGGATGACAATTCCATGTTATTAGTTTTGAGTCTCTAAATGACTGGAATGACATAGCGTATAAGGTCCAATCCTCAAAATGATAAGCTGTCTACATAAAACATTTGACGATTAAATTATAATATAAACTAAATAAAACATTTGACAACACTTTTTTACACTAAGAAAATAAGGATTCCATATGTACAAAACTAGTTTTAACAATAAACACTATTATAAACATACACGTGACACAAGATCTTTAAACTATTAGTATAGTCCAAGTTAAAATAGGTACTAAATGAAATAATTTAAGTTGATTAATTAAAATTACCTCAAGTTGGGAATAGAAATAAATAATGAAGCTTGAATCAAAATATTAATTTATTCCCGTAGTATTTTAAATATTTTTCTTCCTTCTTTAAATCTACTACCAAATAATGTTTAAGAAATCAAATCCACTATCGAAGTTTGAATATGAGGCCACACATCTGATTCACTGGATCTTTCCTTAGAAATCAATGTCTCTCATTCCCTTAGTATGTCGTTAAAGCTCTTATTAATTACTGGTAACATATTATAATAAAAAGAAATAGAAAAAATTGTCAATTAATGTCATAGGTCATGTAATAATATAAATTACCATTTAAACGTGGTGATTGTGATTAAATGAAGTATATAAGGTGAAAAGGAACCTTTAAGCTATCATGATAGAAGTCTAGAGTGATGATTTCTCCAACTTTAAACCACTATTCATCGTCATACACCACCATACCAGAGGCCAGTAGCTTCGTAATTGAGCTTCCCTATTTTTGAAATATATCATAGTTTAACAAAATTTCCCTTATGATTTTGGGGTCTGTGATGTTTATATTTGGTCTTAGACCGATCCATATGACAGAATGCTTCTTCAGCTTTAGCCATGCTCAATTCAGTAGCATCTACCAAGCCTATATTATAGCTACAGTAATTTTAGAGAAAGCAAATGAGAAAAATACATATTAAAGAGTAGTCTCTATTTTAATTGAATAAAAATGAGAGGAGAGAGAGAGATTATGATATATAGAGCCTCTTAAGTGTCAATATATATATATATATATATAGTCCCGTTTTGGTTAAGGATCACGGACTTTATCAAAGTCTAGGAAAGTTATTAAGCCGAGTGATTTAGTAGTGCTATTAAACCGCCTGGCTTAATAACTTTTCCTGACTTTAAAAACGTTCAAGATCCTGAATTGGAACATTGCTATATAGAGTATTGATTTAATGGGACTTGAGCTTTGTTGAAGTCAGAAAAAGATATTAAGTCATATGGTTTAATAGTATAATGACATTATACTATTAAATCATTTATATTATTAAACCATATGGCTTAATAACTTTTCCAGAATTTAACAAATCTAAGATTATGGATTGCAATATTTTGAATATATGTTTGTGAGTGTGAGAAATAAAAATAAATTAAAAGGACTTCCCATTGAAAAGTCAAAAGCTTATATACGTCTAATACACTTTCGATGGGCACAAAAATTGATAATCTGGAAGCGTTGGAGCCACATGCTTATTGTTATTCTTATATTTTTACCGAGCTTGGCCCGATGAGATAAACAAATAGACCCTCAAGTTTAATGACCCACATCCAATAATAAGTCCTAATGTAAATAAGATAAAATAATACAAGTGTTAATCCTCCTCAAACTCAAATCTTTCAAGATAAGAGATAACTCAAATCTTATGGGTAGGTTTAGAATATGCTAAATATCTACAGGTATCTGTCTATATGCACTGTTCTTATTATTTTTTAAAATTTTAAATTAAAGAATATATAAGTGAATAAATGAAGTTAAACATGTATGCCCAAACCTGATCCATTATCTATCTTCCTTTACAGTTGTGAACCGCAAACTCACACCTCTCAATCCAAACAATTAGGGCCTAATCCAAACTCTCTTCTTTGTCGTCAACTCACACTATGTTGCTATAGTTGCCGCAACCACGGCTAATTTGGCAGTTACTACCATCATTGATTCTACAATTATTTGCTGCTGCCTCTACTACCGATTCAACAGCTACTACCACTATCGATTTTGTAGCTGTTGTTATTGCTACCTCAGCCACTTATTCTGCAACCATTACTAACTTGTTGTTGTACCTGTCGTCTTCTGTATCATTGCTAAAATTTTTAATCCATTATGGTCGTGGAAGGAGTTGTTATCATTATCTCATATTATTAATCTATATTTTAAATTTGATTGCCTTTGAAAATTGTGTGATTGATATATGTACAGTTATGGATTTAGCTTGTTTAAAATCAGCATGCATAGTTTTTTAATTTGTACTTTAAGCTATAATTAACATGTTAATTTTATACGATTTAATTCATCTTGTTTACTTTTACGTTAAAATTCAACTTGTTTAAAAAAGAAAACAAAGCCTTTTTCTTGTGTGGATTAAAAATATATTTAATTTTTTAAGGTAAAAGATGGAACAAGCCTTTGATCTCAGTAACAATAATTCGCCTGCAATAAGAACCAAAGTTAAGATAGCTTCAAACCAATCTCTAGTAATATGTGAAGAAGAAATTACAACATTGAGTTAGCTTTAGCTGAAACTCTTGCTCTAGTAACATGTGAAAAACAAATTGCTTTTGGTAAGATTGGGCAAAATGGTAAATTGACTTGTAATATTTATAAATACTTTAAAAAATAGAAAGTTAGTAGGAAAATAGAATATGTAGTTGTTTGCAACTATTATAATAAGAAATTAAGTATGAAGCATAAAAATGTCACCACTCATTTATGCATTCATATGGGTTCATGTTTTATGTGGTTGAACTATAGAATTGATACAACTCAAAAGAAATTCCAAGCTAAGAAAGAGAGTAGAAAATTAAAGTATCCGCATTTCTTTTTATCAAGAAACTTCAAAGAAAAATCTAGCAAATATAATAATTATTCATGAGTATCTATTGTGTATGGTTGAACATTGGGCTTTTAAAAGGTTCATTCGTTCTCTCATACCAATGTTTAAGCATATCACTCGTAATACATTAAAAAGTAATAGCTTGAAAATCTATGACCACGAGAGGGACAAAACAATAAGCTTGTTGGCCAAATCAGAGTAGAATTTCTATTGTTTGTTATATGTGGACTTCAAGTAACTAGCAAAAGGGATTTATGCATAAAATATCGTATTTTATAAATGACAATTAGGAGCTGCAAAGTCATATCACAAGGAAGTTTATACTCTAAATTATTAATTCTATTTTATTTTTAAATGTTTATACTTATTGCATTTTATTAATAATATTTCTTTTAATTTAGGTTCTTATATGTACCATGTCTACACATTGCTGTGGTACTATCTGAAGCTTTAGTGTCATGTTTGCTTGACTGGAACATTAACAGTAAGTTATCTACTTTGTTCGATAACTGCACGATGAAGTGATGCAAAGATTGATATATTGTTAGAAAAGCTTTTTTGGAGTTCACTTTCATTTCACATGCACTGTACTGCGCATATATTGAATTTAATTATAAATGAGGAGATTAGTGTGATTAGTGATAGTATTGAGAGAATTCGTTGTAGTGTTCTATTTTGGTTTGTCACACCCAAAAGACAAGAAACATTTATTGGGACTGCTTGTAAATGTAATATTCCTTGTAATAACAATCTAATTCAGGATTATAAGACCCATTAGAACTCTACATAATTAATGCTTGATAGAGTTTTGTTTTTCAAAGAAGTATTTCCTAGTTTGAAACAGCAAGAACCTTTATACAAATCTTTACCTACTAAAAAGAATGAAATTTTGCTAAAGAAATTCTTGATAGACTTCAATCATTTTATGAAGTGGCTACATTATTTTCTAGGACTAGATATCGGATAATTAATATTTTCTTTTCAAACATTTATAAGATTACATTGTCAAATTATGAGTGGATGTATTCTAATTTTGAAGAAATATAAGTAATGGCTTACATAATGATTGGAAAATTTGAAATGCATTAGAGTATTGTTCATGGATTCATGGCTATGGCAGCTATTTTAGACCATAGATTTAAGATGAAATTGATTGAATGCTATTTTGAATTGTTGTATGGAGATGGTGCTAAAAAAGAGATTGAGAATGTTCAAAGCTTTCATTATGATATGCTAAAGATTATCAAGCTAGGTGTAAGTGGAAGGAAAATTCACAAGTTCAAAGTCAAGCTTTAGTTGCTTTATCATCTCGAGTAGTGGCAGCTTATTCAAAACTTAGGAAATGTTTGGCACATTTTGATACTTTTGTAGATTAAAGCGATGGTACAACCCATACAAATCAAATTGGACTACTATTTGGAATAATATATTATTCTAAGATCTAAAATTTTGATATACTTTGTTGATGGAAAACAAATGGATCAAAATATCTATATTTGCAAGCAATTGCAAGAGATGTTTTAATCATTCAAACATCCACCATTGCATCGAAGTCGGCATTCAGTACTAATTATAGATTTATATCTCTGTATCATAAGAGACTTCATCCAAAGACATTTTAGGCTTTAATGTGTGCTCAAATTTGGTAGTGTGCCGAATTTAATGGTATGAAAATGCATTTTTTTTCAATAGAATAGAATATCTTTAGTGTTATACATTACAAACTTGTAATTATCTATCTTTTTTTCATGATAAACTTGTAGATACAAATTCTTCTAAGAATGCAGGAAATAACAAATTTTCTGAAGATGAAGATATTGTGATTAGATAACGAACTAAGTTTCTTTAACTTAATGCATGGATTATTATATACTATAATAATCATTAAAATTTTGTTCTTTGGATTATTGTTTAGAAAGTATTAATGTTTAGAAAATATTGATCTTAACCATTATTGCAGGAATCTTGTTGAGCGAGTACTAATGATGGTGAAGGAAATGAAGATCTTAACTCTTGTAGTTCGTGTTGAATGAGAATATGAGATAATAATCGTTGCTAGCACAGTGGTACTAATTTTGCATAAATGTGTTTGTTACTTTTGTATACTAGTTTGTGATTTTTTTTATTTTTTTAATTGAAAGCAATTTTAATTTTTGATGAACTTGTGTATTTTAATTTTAATACTTAAATTTGAGAATTTGTGTTGGATTGGTATTGAAATTTAACTTTTTCATTTACATTGATTAAATTTAGAATTTAGTATTTTATGTTCAATTTTGGTTTATTGTTATAAATTTACATATTGAGTTGTGTAATGTAAATTTTTAGGTTTTATTAAAAGTATTTTTAACATTTGTGAGTATAAATGTTGGATCACGTAAAAGTCCATAGCATACCATTATAGGTTTGGTAGTTGTCAAAACCGGTGGTGGAAGTTTTTTTTAAAAAATTAGAATTTGTAGCGAGTTGCGGGTAAATTTGATAATTTAAATTTTTTGCAAGTGCAGGTATGGTGATGGCAAACCCGCAATGAACAATGTTTGTTGCCATCTCTAAAGGGAAATAGGTAAATGAAGAGAAATAGGCATAATAGAGGAGTGGGTACTCTTACACTTTTTTCTCTCTCTTATTATTTATTTGTTCTCGTGCTTAAAAGTTGGAGGATCTACACTAGTACCCCCTCCCCCAATGACACTTGATGGCTTATTGTTTTGCAAGATTTCTTTCACCGATCTGTTCATTCTGAATAATGACAATTCTAAGAATATTAAACTTTCACATAGTTGTTTCTCAAGTAAAACAATTATTTCCCAACCCTTCATGTGTAGCCAAAATTTTGGTACCAACAATTGATGCCGTATGTGGGAACGGACAAAATACCAGAAATAACTCGACACCATAACTTGGAATAGTAGTAAAACACAAAATAATAAACCAATAATGTAAATAAGAGAAAGCAAAGGTAACAGGCCTAGTAAACACCCAAAACCCGAGCACAAACTCTAGGTACCATTTGAATTTTAGTGATTCTTTTCAGCATCTCCAGCAATTGGCGAGCAAACCTCCGCCATCTCTGCCGCCAAAAATCAATCAGAAACGCCTAAACAAAGGCCCAAGCGTCGCCGAATCGCAGCTACAAACCGGTAACTTTTGCCAAATTTCTGAACCACCACCGCTTGGATTTTGCTCTACAACCACCATTGCCCAAAAGTTGCGATGAATGAGCATTAAAACCTTCATGGCCATGGATCTCAATTTACTGCCGACAGCTACATGTCACTGCGCACCACCACCATATCGTTAACTTGTCACGACCTGCAGCTTCTATACTCACTGTTTGGGTAATATCGGACAGGCCCCTCGAAGCCCTTCCAGCTCGAGTAAGACACCCCGAGGACAGCCTAGCTCGAGCAGCCCTTCTGGTCAAAGCTGGTCAAGGTCGAGGAATTCAAAGCTCTCGAGCTCCAAGCACTTCCTTCGCCTGCTCGAGGTCGTCCCTCAGGTCAAAGCTGGTCAAGGTCGAGAGCTAAGCACCCCTTCGCGTGCTTGAGGTCGTCCCTCAGGTCAAAGCTGGTCAAGGTCGAGAGCCGAGCACATCTTTCCTGCTCGCAGAAATCCACGAGCACAGTTGGGCAAGACCCGATCCAGGGAAACCCGACCCGTTTTCTCAGAATCTCGGCACACCTTTTAATGTCTGACCAGGGTCCCACATGGTGCGTTGATGATACTGTTGCCGGTGGCCGGCACATGCCTCCAAGGTGTCATAATTCCTAGCGCACTTGCCCGACATGGTGATCTGGCCACGTGAATCGATTAAGGGGACAGCCGCTCATCCCTAGGGAATATTCCGCTAAACCCGGCTGTCAGAGGGACCCAGATACCACTAACGTGGGTGTGGACAGCCTGGGAATGGAAAGAGCGGGAAAAATGGAGTATAAAAGGAAACGAAGGAGAACGTTACAAGGGTTGAAGAATTTGATTCTCAAAGGTTGGCATTTCTAATTCACAGAGGGTTGGCATTTCTAATTCACAGAGGGTTGGATTTTTTGAGAGAAAAAGGATCTGTAAGCTCAAACAGGTTCTTCCTATTCTAATCTCTCTCATTTGATTTTCTAAAAACACCATACTTATCCAAAAAGGGGGGGCGAAATAATACCCCTTTCATCTTTCCGGTCTCCCTTACTAAGGGAGATACCAAAAAGACAAACCCGATTCATCGACTTAAGCGTCGGAGGGTTTCACGGAACGCCTGGCGACCCCGACCCGGTTTTCAGTGAGTGCAGTCCGGAGATCTCCGCTCAAGAAGACAGCGGAATAGGACGAAGGGGTAATCCCGCTCGAGATCGAGCTATCTGCGAGCGAAGGATCGAGGCACTCGTTTGAATCCGCGAGCAGAAGGTTCAGACAGTCCCGCTCGAGCTGTTTGGAGGCACTGTTGGAAGGTTCGAAGCACTGTTGAGGCATGTGGGAAAAACTGCATCAACACTCACCACTATGGCTTGATTTTTCGACCACCAGTGTGTAGTACGGTCGAGCTACTCTTAGAGTACATGCAGTGGTGATTTTACTCTTTATCGATCTCGTAATACTTACCTTGGCCTCATGCTTATGAGCATTGATCTTGTAATGCATACTTTGACCTTATAAGCCTCGTTCTCATGATAAGTAGCTCGACTGACCTCCTACTCATAAGCCACAATTTTATTATATGTTCCTCGGGCTCTTGCTCATGGGCCTCAAGCTCAAAACATAACCTTCGGCCTCCTGCTCATGGGCCTTGATCTTATATTATGTACCTCGGTCTCTTGCTCATAGGCCCCAATCTTATAACATGTAGTTAAGTGATGAGCATTATTTATATCAAATTAATTACTTTTAACCTATTCTTGTTAGTTAATTATATTTAATTAATTATAATTAGTAATTATTTTATAATAATGCGTAATTAGAGAAGTGTAATAAAATAACATGGAATTTAGGTTGTGGTGCAATGTTGTGGTGCAGTATTGCTGACATCATCCGGTGGCTCTAATTCGTCCACATCAGCCACCATATAACTGTCATGTCATCACAGCTAGCATCACCACAATAAACTCTAGAAGTCAAAGCCCATTTCAGCCAGCCCAGATTTCACACGCAAAAAGCTATTTTCCTTGCAATTATACACAAAAGTTGTAGAAGCTATTTTATAGACATGCTCTTTCGCTCTACAAGATGAAGTTCATCACAGTGGACATCACCACAGCAAGCGCCAGTAAGTTACAGCGCATTTCAGCCAGCCCAATTGCTGATTTCACACGCCCAAAGCCATTTCCTTTCAATTACACACAAAGTTGAAGAAGTTAATCTGTAGACATACTCTTTTACTCTACAAGACAAAGTTATATATTTGAAGACATACTTTTTCTTCTACACTAGGCCAAGTTATCATTTTAGATATTATTTTGTATTCTCCATCCTTCATTCTCGATAAATAAAGAAGTTTCTTCGTTTCAAAAAAAAAAAAAAAATAGAGTGGAGAATAGAGAATTGAGAGTGAGAAATTAGAGAGAGAAGTTGTAATAATAGGCAAATTTTGTAAGTTTTCTTTTTCTTTTTTTATTTATTTAATTATGATATAATTTTCTTTTACTAAAGTTAGGATGAAGTTCTTATTAATAAAATAAATTTTTATTTTTATTTATTAATCCTTTATTTATGCTTTTAATGTGTATAATTCTTGCTTGATATGCTTTATAAAAATTGAAACTCTTTTCACTATTAATATCATGTATTCTTGGTAATTACAAATTACTTTTAATAAATATAAGCTTAGTTAAGTAATTTTTAATTATTAACTCTTTGATTTTGTGTTTTTCAAAATCTATAATGCTTAGTGTTAATACTTTTAAAGCAAAGAATAATTTACTTCAGAAATTTCACATGTATGTTAATAATAAAATTTTGAGTAGAACAACGGATTGATTTCTAGATTGTATTTTAATTTAGGGATTTAATGGATAAATAATTAGGATTTATGAAGTTAAAAATGATGGATTCCAAAGCCTATTTTATCACTCTTGAATTTTCATCTCACTTCTATGTACTTTAATGTTAAGTCTATTATATTTTTCAAACTTAAACAATCTTGGTTAACTAGGTTAGAATTAAATTATTATAGGTTTCATTTAGTTTTGTACATTCTAATTGGCAATCCTTGTGGGTTCAACCCCGCTCTCCACAAATATGTACTTTAATAAGATTTGTGTGCTTGTGAGTAAATTTTAAAACTAAATTTTAAGCACAACATCTAGCCACATAATCATAGGCCTCCACCTCATGTCATCCGAGATATACTCATAACATTTGGGTTATCATCATGTCATTCAAGTTTTATTTATGACATTTGAGACCTCACGACATTCAATGAGAGATAACAAGAAAATCTAACATAATATAAGCTATATCAGTTCACAACAATCACTCATAAACTGTGAAAATTGTAAACTACCCATATTTTTATCAAACTCGACTCAATAACATAAATAAATGAGCCCTCAAGCCCGTGAATTGATATCCAATGACATGTCCTAATCTAAACAAGATAGTATAATACAAGTCCCAATTATTGTCAAAATTAAATCTTACAAGATAAGAGATAAATTTTCCTATGATAATTATATTTCTATTTATTTCTTTACTCTCTTTTCTCTCTTATTATTTATTTGTTATCGTATTACTCTTAATCTCTGACTTAAGTATTGGAGGGTCTCCTTTAGTAACAACGTGCAAGAATGCTAACACCAAGCTCTTTACACTTAATAATGGAAATCCAAAAGACATCAAGCTCTCTTATTGCCCCTTCCCCAAGTAAAAAAAAAAAAAATTCTCAACTATTCTTGTATACCCAAAGTTTTGGCACTATTTTTCAAAAAAGAAGAAATTGGTTGCCAATTTCTAAGACATTTTGTTGGAATAATTAGATGCATATATGGTAACGTTCTCTTATGAATACTAAGCCATTTTCTTTGGATAAAATGTCCCTAAAATGTGATAGATTAGGAGAGTGTAAAGAAAGTGAGCACTTACAAGCAAGCTCTATTTGGAAATTAAAACTAGAAAAATACATTTTCACACATTGGAAGCCATAATTTTTTCTTGAATATAGATGCATGCATAGGATTAGAAACATACCTTGTATTTTTTATAACGAATCATTGAAGAAATTGGTTGCAATTTTCTCTATTATCCTCAATATTTTCCTTAACATGAGCGTGCGCATAGAGAACTATAATGGGTGTGCAGGAGATGAAAATCCTATGACTATATTTTTTTTCAATTAAAAATCTATATGTAAATATATGTCTATTTCAAATCTCTCTTCTTTATGTGGGCACTTATTAGAGTAAGAGTTTGACAAGGAATTGAGCTATCAGAGGGATTGTAGACATATGAGTTAGCCAACTTAATAGTTAAGGTCAGTCATCTAACGATACAATAAAAATACTAATTTAATCATAGGGTATTCTACTAAAAGCTCAAAGTTGCACTCTAATAACCTATGTAATTAATGTTGTAAATTTTACTGACCTCGTAAGCGCACGAATCTATTGTAGTATAAATTAATTGTGATAAGTGTTGATCCGACGAGAAGGTAGATTTTAATTATTCGTATGGTTATTTTTCTAATTGGGTAATTGAACTTGTGGTGAAGGTTTTGATATATTTTATCCTAAAATTTAAGTTAAAACGGTAGGAATAAATTGAAGTTAAAATTATATTAATAAATTAGAACCACACTCAACATTGTAACATGAGCTTAATATTTCTTTTTAGTCCCAATTAAATCGTGAGGGAGAATTTTCACTTTTCATGAGTCTCACTCTAATAAATATAATATCAAGCACTCATTAAGCTACAAGGTAACGATCCTTCATTAAGTGTGGTGTCAAGAAGATGTTGTGCTAGAAAATAACAATCATTCTATAAAAAAACGTAGCAAAACCGTCCACTTAGATAGATTCAACTATTTGTCGACACTAAGTCAAGACGATACACAAATACTAGTGGGGGCTCTTTTTCTAATAAATATGATGTTAAGTGCTTATCATTCTAGACAGTAATAATCTTTCATTAGGAGCTTGTAACACTAGTGCATACATAGATAAGATAAATTGTATATCGACAATGAGTCAAAACAATCACAAAAATCAGAGAAGGAGAGAAAGTAAACTTACCAAATTAAACTCATAGAATATGTTGAGGCTTCACCTTCAACTGAAGCTTGAAATTAAATTAACTACTCATTATTGAACCAAGGGTAAAATGATAATTTATTAAAATACATAAAAAAATACAAGATAAATGGAAAATTAGATAAGATAAATCCCAAATTTAGATTCAAAGCTGTTAAATTAGGGAGGGAGTCTCTTATTTATAGATATAACCAGTAAATCATGGCTATTAAATGTAAACAATTTGGATGCTTAGGATTAAGCCACGTGGCAAGCTCTGATTAGCTGGAATACATCATTAGTTAGTGCCATATTATTGGTTAACGGCATGTCAGCGAACAATGTCACGTTAGCTAGGCCCTAATAAATTAGCATACATCATACTACACTTAATTCATGCCTCTATAAATGTCGAAATGTGTTTTGATCTCAATTTTTATCGTTCCTTAAGGTTATAGGGCTTCTGAATCCATTCATGACTTCGATGTTACTATCTGGGACCTCGAATACAACCAAAATTATGATTTTACTCTTTATGATTTTCCTAATGTTTTTAACCATTCTACGTAAAAAAAAAATGTTGTCTATTTTGCTATCCAATTTTTTATTTATCGTGAAATGACCATAATACCCTTCAAATACATATTTTATTATATCCAGAAAGTGTTATTACAATGAATTCTTTAAGGGAATAATAATAATGCTAATTAAGTCAACAGCTCTTAAAGAGCTTGAGAGAGCTTTTCTTTGGATGTTCAGAGAAATTTGTATTTGAAAGATGTGAGATAACTTTTGTCTTAAGAAAATTATCTCCTTCACGAGTTTATGAGAGTTTTGTGTGTATTTGGATATTTAGGAAATGAGGTTTTGTTACTCAAATTTATACTATATTAATTATTAGTAAAACAATTTTTCTTTCTTGCCTCCGTAGATGTAAGTATTATTATCGAACCACAATAAATTTATACATCTTTATCTTTGTAAATTATTAGTGTGTATTGGTCACGCATCTGTGCACAAGTGATGTCAAACAACAATACATGAGTTTTCTACAAACAACACTTTCAATCCTATCTTATTTGTCGAATAAAGACTCCACAAACAATAATGCCATATTTGGTTTGAAGACATGAAGTGAGAGAAAATAAGAGGAAATGAAGGAAGGGGAGAAGGAGAAAAATAAGAGAGAAGAGATAAATTCATTATTAACCAAACATGAAATTAAAATCTACATACTTTTTTTTCTCATTTTCTTTTCCTTTCTCTTGTAAACTCACCTTTCTTCACCTTATATTTTCTTCGAACCAAATATCAGGTTAGGGTACCTGGTAAAAAGACTTAGACTGGTATATTATTGGGATTATATGCTCTTCAAAGCATATTAATTTTTTATTAATAAAATATTTGATGTATTTATTCAGATATCTTAAATTACATTAATATTTTGAGTAAAGCCCATTTAATCATATTATATTTATTTATGCGATCACTATGTGGATTCGCAGAAGACATAAATACAAGTTATCATGATTAAATAAATTAAGTTCGCAGTTGATAAATAAAGTTGGGCACTTTATTTAGGTATAGACTGTAATAAATTCATTAAATGATTTGTCTTAATCATGTACGAATTTATTGATGTAGTATGACTACATTGAACTGGATCACATATGAGATTTAATTAACCTAGTAATAAGTGTCAGACTTATTAAATCTCATAGGTATTGATTTACTATAATCTTAATCTTGAGTTAGTTATAATTTCATGATTGCAGTTGTTATTTCATTTGAGTTACCAAATGAAACAAAGAGTTTAAGGTTAGCTATATCTTAAGCAATAGAGATATGACCTTAGTTCAATTGATATACGAACTAGATGCTATAAAAGAATATTATTATAGTAAAGAACTTTCTAAACAAGAATTATCTTTAAGGCCTAAGTCGAAAGAAAAGGGTAGGCAAAAGAGAATTGACACAAGAAACCTGTCTAGAGATAAAAAGTATATGCATTTATCTAAGAAAAAGAAATGTTTTTCCTAAACCAATGGCACCTCTAAATATTTATGCTTAAATCATATAAACTATAATAAGATTTTATGAGATTGATTAACAATAGGTCTTTCCTAACCTATTGAGGTTGATTATTGATACTCTATAAATCTTATTTAGAAGAGTAATATGAAAAGATAGGTCCTTTTAAGCTAAAAGAAAGCATAATATTATATTGCATGGAATTAGTGCATACAAATGTATAAGAACTAATTAGTTTACATGTTAGAAGAGGTTATGAGTATTTTATCAATCTTATTGATAAATATTCATCGCATTTATTTTTGTCTAAATGCGTCATGATTCCGTGGCTTTTGAAATTCAAAAGAGTACATGGACAAGACAAAGAAGCAATTAGACAAGAACATAAAAGAGCTTCGATTTGATTGAAGTAAAGAATATCTCTCTAGAGAATTCAAAGTCCATTTGATTGTAAAATGGGATAAACTCCTATTTATAATGAACATTATCATATAATAGTCATTATATGGAGAAACAAGATTCTTTTGGATAAAACAAGATGTACGCTTAGTGATTTATCATTTAACTTTTTTATTCTAGATACCAGTATTTGAAACTGCATAGAATATTGAACCTAGTTTCATCTATCTCGGTGTCTAATACTCCATGGAATTATGGAAATGTCACAAACATAATTTGTGACACATCTATAATTGGAGATTTACTAGTATTTATACTAAAATTACAGGTAGAAAAGATGGATTCATGTTCAAAAGTTTGCATGTTCTAAGTATTCTAAAAGAATAAAGGAAAATCTAATTTATAGACCTCAAGATAGGAATGTATTTGTAAACATATACTATATTTTCTTTTAGGAAGACTATATAAATGACTTATAACCTAAGAATAAGGTAAAACTAGAGAAATCATAAGGAGATCATATTGATGCTCAGTTTTCTATTTATGTAAGCATAGAAAAGAGCAGAAATGATTAAAAAATAATTATCCCTGAACAAATTATCACTTTTAGAACCTCATCGTAGTGGGAAGGTAACTAGATTACCAAATAAGATACATGTTATTGAGAGAAACCTATACGGTGATCTTAGATGAACATGTATAAAATCCCACTGAATACAATGAAGCTCTAATAAATAGTGATGTTGAACATTGGAAAAGGGCTATGAATCAAGAAATGAAATCTATGTATTCCAATAAAATCTGGGAACTTGTAGAGACACCAAATGGGGTAAAACCCATTAGATGCAAGTGGATCTATAAGAGGAAAAGAGGAGTAAACAGAAGGATGGAAACATTTAAAGTAAGATTAGTAGCCAAAGGGTTCACTTAAAAAGAGGGAATCGATTATGAGGAAACATTTTCTCTGGTTGCTATACTTAAATCCATCAGAATTCTGCTCTCTATTGCTGCAGTGCTAGATTATGAAATTTGGCAAATGGATGTTAAGACTGCCTTTCTTAATGGGCATCTTGAAGAATACATCTTTATGTAGCAACCAGATGGATTCATACAAAAAGGCCAAGAACACTTGGTATGCAAGTTGCAGAGATCCATCTATAGATTGAAGCAAGTATCCCGGTCATGGAACATCAAATTTGATCAAGTAATAAAATCATTTGGATTCATTCAGAATATTAACGAACCATGTGTGTACAAGAAAATTCAGAAAAAATCTGTAACCTTCCTAATTCTTTATGTAGATGATATTCTCCTTATTGGAAATGATGTATGAGTATTGACTACTATAAAGAGTTGGCTAGCAAAACAATTTGATATGAAAGATCTAGGAGAAGCTAGTTATATTCTTAGTATCAAGTTACTACAAGACCGGAAGAATAAAATGATAACTTTGTCTCAAACGGTCTTTATCGATAAGATATTAGCTAGATTTAGCATGAAAAATTTCAAAATTCGTTTGTTACCATTCAGACATGGAATTTCATTCTCTAAAGATCAATCACCTAAAACATCTGAGGAGATAGAGAAAATGAGACGAGTTCCCTACGCGGAAGCTATGGGAAGTCTCATGTATGCCATGCTTTGCACTAGACCAGACATATATTTCGCAGTTTGGATGATTAGTAGATATCAATCTAATCCTGGACTTGAACACTAGACTGCTGTCAAGCATATAATGGAGTATCTAAAAAGAAACTAAGGATTATATGCTTGTGTATTCTGGTGATGAACTTACTCCAGTGGGTTATCTTATGATTAAATAAATTAAGTGCGCAGTTGATAAATAAAGTTGGACACTTTATTTAGGTATAGACTGTAATAAATTCATTGAGTGATTTGTCTTAATCATGTATGAATTTATTGATGTAGTATGACTATATTGAACTGGATCACATATGAGATTTAATTAACTTAGTAATAACTGTCAGACTTATTAAATCTCATAGGCATTGATTTACTGTAATCTTAATCTTGAGTTAGTTATAATTTCAAGATTTTAGTTGTTATTTCATTTGAGTTACCAATGGGCATGACATACACATGTAGTCAAGATTACCCAGTATCTTGGTGGGAGCAATTACAAGTATTGAAATTATAGATTAACAATATAGAATTTGTACGACACATCTCTTGATGGGTGTTCAGTACTTGATTATAAAATTCTCTAGGCAGAGTGTCTCAACGTAAATAAGTATGTTGAAAATAATCATTAGAGAAAACCAGTAAGTATCAAGGAACAAGATGTAATTAAATTGATTGGACAGTTGAGATATCAATTTGAATTAACGATGTGGTATAAATGATTGTGCAGTAAAGAAATCAATGTGGCTTGAGCAAATTATATTCGAGCATACAATTATGAAGGTTAGTTTTTCAATCTTATAGTGGAGTTGAATTCGAATTAAATAATTATATTTGTTTAAATTACAAAATTAATTATTGTTGCCACTATTGTATGTTCTCAAATGATCCCCGGGTCATTTAATTGACAACACTATCACTGGACCCAAAAGTAAGAAAAACTGGCATATTAGATGAAAATCATAATTATAATATTTTTTAGGGTCTAGTATGTTATATTCAAGTGTAAAAGGGGGCTTGTGATATTTTACAAGGTGGTCTCCTAGTTAGTTACACATTCTTTCCACTTTTACGTAAGTGGAGAAATAATATTTAATTTAAATATTTAAATATTTAAATTAAAAAAGGAATTCTATTTTAAATAGGAATCATAATCCTAACATCCAATGGCTTTTCATAAGATATTATAAAAGGGGCATTATTCTCTTGAAAAAAGAGAGAGAAGAGAATCTCAGGGCTTTAGAGAAAAATACAGAAGACATCTAAGAAAAGTTCAGTGTTGATCAATCTTGAGTCATAACCTGGAAGATCGTTTGGAGACGGATCTGCAACTCTCAATTGTTCATCTTTTCAAGACATCAAGGTATGAATTTCTAATATTACTTAATTCTTATATGTTGTATGAGATCGGTCCTAAAAGGTTTTAATTAAAAAAAATGAAAAAACCTGATTTATTCCCTTCATATATAGATTGTAATATTATTGATGCTAAGGATAAAGAGAGTTTGTAATAAAGCAAACTACAGTTAATAAAATGGGCAATTAATTTGAATAAAAAAAAATAGAAGTAAATCAAATCAACTGAGGATATGAATTTTAATTTATGAAATCAATTAATTTTTAATTGATTTTCCATGAGTTAAAATAATATTACAGTGTTGATTAAAGCACTATATATAAGATTTTGATTCGCTTCATTAGCACCAAGAAAGAGAAAGGAAAATCATTCCTTATATTTAAAGCATTTCCTTTATTACATCTCTCTCTACAGTCATATAATAGAGTGTTTAGAGATTATTTTAGTATTACGAATACTAACAATAATATTCCAATTTTATTGTATCCTAGAGGTAATTTGTAATGAAATAATCCTATTTGATGCAAATAAAATTATGAAAGGAAGTATATATTTTGCTTAGACTGTTTTACAGTACAGTGATGAATTTATACATAAAGATGCGTCAATCTAAAAATCACGATTTACGTTATTTAGCCTAAAAAATAGGTGAGTTTCCTATTGAATACAAGATATGATTAGCAAGAGATAATGTAGGCTAAAACTAATCCTAGCCATTGTGGACAAGTCTTGCGCTAGTTAAGCCTTTTGCCAAGGCTGTGCATATTGCAAGATTAATATCAAATTGATTTCCATCAAATTTCTTCTTTTCTTCCAAGTGTTGGTGTTGAATTTTATCAGCCCCCTTTAAACTTGGAATGACAATCGGATGAATTCTGAGTTTGTACCAAAAATTTACTGAACTGATCTTTTGACAACGGTTTGGTAAATAAGTCGGCCATCTGCTTCGTAGTGGGTGTGTACCTTGTGATTATTAATCCTTGTGCCAATTTTTCATGTACAAAGTCATAATCAATCTCTATATGCTTGGTTCTTGCATGGAAGACAAGATTCTTGGACATGTGAATGGCACTTATATTATCGCAGATGAGAATTGGTGATTTTGAAAGTTTGATTCCAATGTCTCTGAGAATATATGTAAAGTGAGTTTTGGCGTTGTTGAAGCCATACAATGATATTCTGCCTCAGCACTAGAGCGGGGAACTATGAGTTGCTTCTTTGAACTGCATGAGATACAGTTGAAGCCAAGATAAATACAAAAGCCACTTGTGCTTTGTCGAGTGAGCGTGCATCCTGCTCAATCTGAATCTGAGAATTCGTAAAGTGTCAATGAGCTTTGTTTCAAGTATCAAAGACCAAAGTTGCGTGGTCTCTTTGAGATAATGTAGAATCCGCTTGACCCCATGGAGGTCCACTTTTGTAGGATTTTGAAATTTCTGACAGAATTTGTTCACAGCATGCGTTATGTCCGGCCTAGTGAAAGTGAGGTATTGAAGACTTCCAACAATTTGGCAATACTCAGTCGCATTTACTGGTTCAACATCGTCCTTTCTTCTTGCCTCTTTACAGCTATAGTTGTTGCTATGCTTACACAATCTTACAGTCTTGTTTTTTTAAGAAGATCCTTGGTGTACTTTGCCTACGAAATAAAAATTCCTTGATTAAACCGTTTGATCTCAATACCTAAAAAATAGTTTAATAATCTAAGATCTTTCAAAGAAAATTGTGAATCAAGAGTGCTAATTATGTTTTGAATGACTCTATTGTTGTTACCAGTAATTATTACATCATCTACGTATCAGCCTTGCTGTTTTTAAACCCAAGGTTGAGAAGTGCTTGATGCAGGCAGTCAAACCAAGCTCTTGGGGCTTGTTTAAGCCCAGAGAGAAATTTTTTTAATTAGCACATATGAGAAGGAAGTTTTGAATTGATGAAACCTGGCGGTTGTTCCATGTACACGGTTTCATTGGATGAACATGTAAAAATGCATTTCGTATATCAAGCTGCCTCATTAACCAATTTTGATTTGCTGCAAGAGCTAGGACAAGGCAGATTATGATGTGCTTTACCACAAGTCGAGCCTTAAATCTTTCTATATCGCCAGTTTCGATGTATTTAATTTTGTACACCCACTTGGACCCAATTATGTTTTTGTTTGCTGGTCTAGGTACAAGACTCCAAGTATCATTTTGATGAAGTGCTGTGAGTTCTTCCTTCATGGCAGCTACCCACTAAGGGTTCTTTAATGCACTTTTAGAGTCTTTGGTTCGATTAAAGAAGAGGTTTGCAGAACAAGATTTGGATTATTCTTCAATTTAGGGTAAGTAACCATAGGGTGAGTGTTTGAGGACATTTCAACGGAAGGTTTTATAGGCTGGATGGGCAACTCAATATATAAACAGTTTGAGATCTAAGGTAAATCAGGCTGAGAGTTTTTTGCTGCTTCTTGATTTGACAATTCTTTGTCAATGGGAGTAGTGTTTTAGCTTGACTCCTGAGTTGGTATTTCCTCAATAATTGAGGCAGTGCTTTGGACTAATTTCATCTTGAGGTTGAGCGATAGCTTCTGTCTTGATATATGAATTTGTTTCCTAATGCTTATTGGAACTTGATTGTTGTATTATTTGTTTGCCTTCAAAGGTGGCATCTGTTACTAGCTTGTTATAACAAAATGGTGTAAATGTTGAGGAATCAGAGTGTGGCATGGTTTTGTCTTTTATAATTGAAGTGCCTTGATTTTTGGTATTTGATGTGAACTTGTCTTTCTCATTGCTATAGTATAGCCAATCCTTGTCATTGAAATTTTGATTACCCTACAAAGACAACAATGGAGATATTTCAGCAAAAGGAAACATGTTTTCATCAAATTTTGTATGTCTAGAAATATAGACGCGTTTGGCGTCAGGATCTAGACAACAATATCCTTTATGTAAAGGATTGTATCTAACAAAAACACATGGATGAGATTTTTTGTCAAATTAATTTTAAGTGTAATCCCTTAAATAGGGAAAATAACAGCACCCAAAAATCTTCAATTTCCTATAGTCTGGAATTTTTCTAAAACACTTTTCATAAGGAGATTTTGTAGTAATAGTAGAGAGAAGCTTCATATTTATAAGATATGCTGCAGTTATGAAAGCTTCAACCCAAAGTTTGAGAGGTATTTGAGCATGAAACATAATAGTCAAAGCCGTTTCTGATATATGGCGGAGTTTTCTCTCTGCTTTCAAGGGAAATAACCGTGAGAATATACTATAATCATCAATAAAAAGAAGATAAAATCTAAAATTTTCAGTAGAATTAATTGGAGCAGGGTCCACAAATCACAATGAATCTTTTCTAAAGGAAATTATGAGATTTTAGTAGACAAATCAAAAGGGAGTTTACAACTTTTTCCGAATTGACATGAAACACAAATATTAGGCGTTTTGTTCTGACTAGGAATATCAATCTTCTTTCTTGATTTTAAGATATGTAGGCTTTTAGACTAGGATTTCTATGTCGCCTGTGCCAGAGATCCACTATCTGAAGATTTCCTTTTATTGCACTCAATGCTTTGTGGTTGCTTTCCTCCAAAACATAAGGATTTCCAAGTTTACTGCCTTTTGCCAGCACTTTGTTCTGCTTATTCTTAATAGTAAAACCATTAGAATCAAATTCAAGTAAGAAAGGAAAATCATTAGTAAGTTGGGCTACAGATAATAAATTTTTCATTAATTGATGAACAACAAGGACATCTCTTAACTTTAAAAAACCATGATCAGTATTTAAGGAAATATCACCAATGTGTGATATATCAAGTTTTTGCCCATTTTCTACAAATATATTATTATGGCCTTTATAAGCGAAGATTTTGTCGCGTTTACTAGGATCATTCGCCATGTGCGTAGTTACCCCTGAGTCTGCATAAATTTGTTGATCCGTTGGTTCATTGTGGTCCATTGTAGCAAGGGCTTGTGGCAAATCCTTTTTATCAAGGTATTCATATCATTCCTAACACAAAGCAACATTGTGACCTCATTTTCCACATATTTGACAAATAATCTCTTAGTCACCTTTTTCCTTGTTCATAGCTTCAAACAGATTTTTTTTAATTGCTTAAGAAATCTGATTTCTTTGGACAAGAATTTGTTTGTTCCATTTGTTTCCATTTTGATGCGGATTTTTCCCATATTGATTTAGGCCCACTTTTTGTTGAGAACCTCTTCCACGATCATTGTTCATGCCTCCCTTTAGGCCAAAAAATACTTGCCTTCGGTTGACTAGTATTGATTCTTCATGTCTTTGTGCCATTACGATGAGTTCATGATTCTAAAGTGCAAGAATGAATTGCTTAAGTGTGGGGCAAGGAGGTTTAGTCAGCATAGCTGTCTTGAAATTGGCATACTTTGGCCCTAGAGATGTGCAAGTTGAAAGACTTTGTCATCATCTGCTATTGATTTTCCAGTTGCTGCCAAGTTGACACATATAGACTTAAATTGCTTTAGAAATTCTTCTAGTTTGTATTTCCTTTTGTAAGGGAGTAAAGGCTGTCCTTCAACCAAGATTTTTGTTCCTTGGTTACTGGAAGCATATTGTCACGGGATGGGTGTTTTGCGCAGCAAACCCGTGCGGCACTTAGACAACCTTGTCGGGATGTTGCTAAGTAAGCCTTTACGCTTCTCGATAGCTAAGCCAAGAGGTTCCCGAAATGCTAAAGAGAAGGAGGAGCTAGCGAGCAATGTAGCCAAATGCGGAAATTGTATTGATAGACAAAAGCTTTACAAGAGAGCTTACAAGTGTTTGATGCTTTGCTTGGATGATTACAATGCTTAGAGATCACCTCTATTTATAGCAAAGCTTGGCTAGTTTCTAGAGAGTTCTATGTACATGTGTCTAAACCTAGACCGTATATGTGTCACAAATCTAGGTTATCTACAAAAGTGCTAGAGTTTGCTAGAATGTTCTAGAATCGGGCCAAGCTAGCACATCTTGGCTCATTCTCTTGGGCCATTTGGGCTGGAATCATGCGGCCCGTAACATCCTCCCCCACTTAAGCTCGCGGCGTCCTCGTGCTTGTATCTTTGGATGTGTTCCGCGAACTGCCACAATTCATCTTCTCGTTCCCAAGTGGCTTCGCTCTCGGGGAGGTTCTTCCACTTCACCAAGTACTCGTAGTATGGTGGCACGCCCCTCCTTCGAATGATGCGATCAGCAAGGATGTAGTCCACATCTTTGTCGAACGCGGTGACAACGGCTGTTGAGGCACGCCTTGATTCTCCGCGACTTGGTTCTTCCACGTCTTCGTGATATGGCTTGAGAAGACTTACGTGAAAGACCGAATGAATCTTGAGCCTTGGTGGAAGCTCTAGTTGATACGAGACGTTGCCTACACGTCGGATGATGCGGAAGGGTCTTTCGTAGCGTCTCACTAACCCCTTGTGGACTTTGCGAAGTGTCTTGAACTGTTGGGGTAGGAGCTTGATCATAACTCGATCACCTTCATTGTACTCGACGTGCCGTCTCCTTGCATCAGCCCACTTTTTCATTTTCCTCGCGGCTTTGTCGAGGTATGCTCGCGTGATGTCTGCTTCTTCATGCCATTCGCGGGCGAGCTTGTGTGCCGCGGGGCTTTTCCCTCCGTACGTTGAGGCTATGGCATTGGGGGTCATGGGCTGGAATCCCATGATGATCTCGAATGGGCTCTTGCCAGTAGCCTCGCTCCGCTGGAGATTATAAGAAAATTGGGCAACATCTAGCAACTTCGCCCAATCTCGCTGATGAGCGCTCACATAATACCTCAAGTACATCTTGAGGAGGCCATTGATGCGCTCGGTTTGCCCATCCGTCTGCGGATGAAAACTTGTTGAGAACTTGAGGTCGGTCCCCATCATCTTGAAGAGCTCCGTCCAAAATTTTCCGGTGAAGCGTGGGTCTCGATCGCTCACAATGCTTCTTGGAACACCCCAATGCTTCACTATATGTTTGATGAAGAGACGGGCTGCTTCTTCAACTTTGCAATCTGCGGGTGCGGCAATGAAAGTAGCATACTTGCTGTAGCGGTCTACCACGACCATGATGCTGCCGCATCCTTCGGATTTAGGCAAGGCCGTTATGAAGTCCATCGAGACGCTTTCCCATGGCCTTGCTGCAAGGGGCAGGGGCTGCAACAATCCTTCCGGCAATTGGTGATCTATCTTGTGTTGTTGGCACACAAGACAAGTCCGCACATATGCCTCGATGTCGTCCCGCATGCTTGGCCAAAAATACGAGGCTTGGACTAGTGCGGTGGTGCGCTCAATTCCTGGGTGACCAGCCCACTTGGAGTCGTGGCACTCCTTGATGACTTCCTTGCGTAAATTTCCCCACCTTGGCACAAATAGCCGATCTCCCTTGGTGAGGAGGATGCCCTCTTCTTGCCAAAACCGCCTTGTCTTTCCTTGAAGCACCTTCTCCAGCAAGTCCTTCGCCAATGGGTCTTGTTGGAGGCCTTCCTTGATGCGTGAGACAAGGTCTGAGTTTGGTTGGCTCGCGCTAAGTGTGGCCAATTCCGCCTTGCGGCTTAGTGCGTCCGCAACGACGTTGGCCTTGCCTGGCTTGTACTCGAGCCGATAGTCAAATTCTGCGAGAAAATCTTGCCACCGTGCTTGCTTGGGGCTCAACTTCTTCTGCGTCTGAAAGTAGCTTGTGGCTACGTTGTCCGTCATGATTGTGAAGTGTGAGCCAAGCAAGTAGTGTCGCCACACTCTTAGACAATGGATGATGGCTGTCATCTCCTTTTCTTGCACGGTGTAGCGGCGTTCCGTGTCATTAAGCTTTCGGCTCTCGAACGCAATGGGGTGGCCATCTTGCATAAGGACTCCGCCAATGGCGAAGTCGGAGGCATCCGTTTGCACTTCGAAGGTTTTTGTATGGTCCGGAAGAACTAGGACGGGCTCCTCCGAAATTGCTAGTTTCAAGCCTTCGAATGCATGTTGGCAATCCTCGGACCAATGCCATGTCCGATTTTTCTTAAGCATATCCGTCAAGGGTGCCGCCTTGGCTGAGTAGCCTTGAATGAACCGGCGGTAGTAGTTCACCAAACCAAGGAATGAGCGAAGCTCGGGTACCTTTGTGGGAGGCTCCCAATCGAGGATGGCCTTGATCTTTGAGTTCTCCATCATTATCTTGCCGGCTGAAATTTTGTGCCCGAGGAACTCTACTTCTTCTTGAGCAAACGAACATTTCTCCAACTTGAGGTAGAGCTCGTTCTCCCAAAGTACTTGGAAGACTTGTTGCAAATGTTCGGCATGCTCTTCAAGTGTGGTGCTGTACACCACTATGTCATCCAAGTACACGACCACAATGCGGTCGAGGAATGGTTGTAGCACCTTGTTCATGAGTGTACAAAATGTAGCCGGTGCATTCGTTAGACCAAAAGGCATAACTAAGAACTCAAATGATCCGTACCTTGTGACGCACGCTGTCTTTTGTTCATCTCCTTCAGCGATGCGTACTTGGTAGTACCCGAAGCGCAAGTCAAGTTTAGTGAAGTACCTTGCACTGCCAAGCTGGTCGAATAGATCCGCTATCAAGGGTATTGGGTACTTGTTCTTGATAGTGATCTTGTTGAGCGCCCGATAGTCGATGCACATCCGCAGCGATCCATCCTTCTTCTTTTGGAACAAGACCGGTGCACCGAATGGGGCTTTAGATGGGCGCACATAGCCTGCATCCAATAAATCCGCGAGCTGTCTTCGCAATTCTTCGAGCTCGGGTGGCGCCATGCGGTAGGGCGCCAAAGCTGGAGGCTTTGCACCTTGCTCCAACTCGATTTGATGATCCAGCTCTCGTCTAGGTGGAAGCTTCTTTGGAAGCTGCGGAGGCATCACGTCCTTGAACTCCTCAAGGACGGATTGTATGGATGGAGGGACTTGGGCTGGAGCACTTGCTGAATCTTCTCCCTCGTTAAGCTCCCGGATGGAGACCAAGAAACTTGGGTCCTTCTTGAAACCCTTTTTGAATTGCATGGCAGAGAGGGTCTTCTCTTCGGACTTGCCCCGCTCCGTAGAAACCATGCATGCCTTACTCCCGTCAAGGATGCTGAGGGAGTTCATGGCTGGAAGAGGGAAGGCATGGACTTGGTCGAAGAACTCCATGCCAAGGACCATCTTGAAGTCATCCATGGGCACGATTGAAAAGTTGAGCTTTCCGCTCCATGTGCCAAGTGCAATATTCACTCCATGTGCGGTGCCCGCAATGGGCTTGGCGGGTGAGTTCACCACCTTCATTGTACCTCCTTGCCTCGTAGTTCTAAGGCCTAGGCGCTTGGCCTCATCCTCGGATACGAAGTTGTGTGTGGCTCCCGTATCCAGCAACGCGCGAACGGTGTGGCCGTTTATTGTCGCGCCTACATACATCAGCCCTTTCTTGAGTGCCGTTTGAGGGCTGTCGAGTGCGCCAAGTCTTTGGATCGAACCCATGCTGGGTCAAGGTTCATCCGATGATGGTGTGGGAGTGCTCTTGAGCTGGGCAGCGAGGGCATTGAGCGACTTCTTTTCCGGACAGTCACGTACCCAATGAGGCCCGTTGCAAATGAAGCATGGGCTGCGAGGCTTTGGCGCTTCCTTCTTGCCTTCCGATTTTTCTTGCCCACTCTTGCAGCTTGGAGGCTTTTTCTGCCCCCAATCCTTGCGATTATGGCCCTTGTCCTTGCGACTCTCTCCCCCACTTTTCCCTTGACTAGGCCTTCTCTCCTTGGATTGGATGGAGTACTCATGCAGCGACTCCGCAGTGGCAATAGCGTCGTCAAGTGTTTGGACGCCACGCCGGTCGAGCTCCGTCTTGGCCCAATCCTTGAGGCCATCTTGAAAGTAAAAGAGCGAATCCTTGTCGGACATGTCGCTGATCTCTAGCATAAGGGTAGTGAACTCGTTGATGTAGTCGTGCACGCTACCCGTTTGCTTGAGGCGACGTAGGCGTGTTCTCGCCTCTCTTTCGGCATTGCTTGGGGCAAATTGCTTTCGGAGTTCTTGCATGAAGTCTGCCCATGTGTTGATGGCGTAGATGCCTTTGCCCATTTCGCCATGCTTCCGACGCCACCATAGTTGTGCAGCGCACTTAAGAACGTGGGTGCAAGTGCCCACTTTTGATGCCTCATCTCTCACACCCATGGCATCGAAATATTGATCTAGCCCGAATAGGAAGTTGTCCACGATGGTTGCATTCCGTGTGCCATCGTATGTGTCCGACTTTGGCACGTCAATGCGCCGCGCATCACTCGTGCTTGTAGAAGCTGGGCTTGCGGAGAGTGTGCGCTTGTGCCATGCCCATCCAGCAGCACTTCCTCCACTCCAGTGCGGACAGCGCGCAGCTCGTCTTGTACAAAGTCGCGGAGTTTCATCAACTCCTCGTGGAATGCTTGAAATTCCCTCGAGGGTGTTGGCTTGCTCTTGCATGAGGGCCTTCGTTGCCACTGTGAAGTCGGCATATTCGCCCTCGAGGCCATCAACCCTTTCCTCCAATGTTTCGAGGGTGTCCTGAACAGCGGACGTTGTTGCTTCAAGCGTAGCCAATCGTGGCTCCAAAGCATCGACAGATGCGGCCTTCGACTTGCCTCGAGTCTTGGCCTGCCCGCGAGTGTCATCGCGGCCCCGGCTCGGTTCCGGGTTGATCTCCACACCATGAGCACGCTCTTGTGTCAAGCTTGAGGTTGGAAGGTTGGCCATTGCTAGAATGCGTGTGTGCAAACCGTAGCTCTGATACCACTTGTCACGGGATGGGTGTTTTGCGCAGCAAACCCGTGCGGCACTTAGACAACCTTGTCGGGATGTTGCTAAGTAAGCCTTTACGCTTCTCGATAGCTAAGCCAAGAGGTTCCCGAAATGCTAAAGAGAATGAGGAGCTAGCGAGCAATGTAGCCAAATGCGGAAATTGTATTGATAGACAAAAGCTTTACAAGAGAGCTTACAAGTGTTTGATGCTTTGCTTGGATGATTACAATGCTTAGAGATCACCTCTATTTATAGCAAAGCTTGGCTAGTTTCTAGAGAGTTCTATGTACATGTGTCTAAACCTAGACCGTACATGTGTCACAAATCTAGGCTATGTACAAAAGTGCTAGAGTTTGCTAGAATGTTCTAGAATCGGGCCAAGCTAGCACATCTTGGCTCATTCTCTTGGGCCATTTGGGCTGGAATCATGCGGCCCGTAACAATATGCTCTTCAATGGAGAGCCATACTCCACAAGCGGTTTGGCCTTCTATGATTAGGCTTTGCACGTCTTCAACGATCATTCTCCTAAGCCATGTCATCAATAATCTATCAATTTTTAGCCATTGGGTAAATTCTGGATTTGTTGTCCCTTTCTCATCTCGTATGATCATCTTTAGTGGAGTTTTGTTGTCTATTAGGTGATGTTCTATCTCTAAACTTTTGATGAGGGGAAAAACTTGAGATTTCCATAGAAGATAATTGTTTGAGATGAGTCTTATTGAAACAAGACTGTCACATTGGTGGAAGGATTGAATGGTGAGTTTATTCTATATAATTTTCAAGCTCTGATACCACAATGAAATAATCTTATTTGATGCAAATACAACTGTGAAAGAAAGTATATATTTTGCTTAAAACTGTTTTACAATGCAGTAATGAATTTATATATAAAGATGAGTCAATCTAAAATTCACGATTTATGCTATTTAGCCTAAACAATTGGTGAGTTTCCTATTGAATACAAGATATAATTGACAAGAGATAATGTAGTCTAAAAATAATCCTAGCGGATGTGGACAAGTCTTGCGCTGGTTAAGCCTTTTGCCAAGGCTGTGCACATGGCAAGTTAATATCAAACTGATTTCCAGCAGATCTCTTATTTTCTTCCAAGTCTTTGTGTCGATCTTATCAATTTGCATAAAAGCCCTTTAGCAAACCTAGAGATGGCAATTGATATTAATATATGTGGATCTGGATGCGGGTAATATCCGCACGGATTGTGGGCGGATATCCCAGATATCCAAATCCATAAATATTAAATTTTAATAATTTAGAATATAATATAAAATTTTAAAATTTTATATAATGATATCAAATAAAATACAATCATAAATTTATAATTAATAATTTAACACGAAGAACATACAATAACATCATAAATTCATAATTAAAAATATCACAACATAAATTAAACATAAAAATAACATAAATTCAACAATTTATCTAATAATACCAAATAAAATCTAATCATAAATTCATAACACAATAATTAACAATTCAACATGAATAACATACAATAACATCTTACATCATAATCCATAATTAAAGATACCGCAATATAAATTAAACATAAATAATAATATAATTTTAAAATTTACCTAATAATATCAAATAAAATATAATTATAAATTTATAATTCAATAATTAATAATTCAACATGTATATCATACAATAATATCATAAATTCACACTTTTAGACTTTTAAGCTTATATATATTTTATATTGAAATTAAATTAAATTAAAAAATACGGATCCGGATATCTGCATTTCCGGATGTAAGTGCATCCGGATTTATATCCAGATCCGTACCAAATCCGAATTTTTTAATATGTGAATCTAAATTTTTCCAAATCCAAATCTTCTAGATCTTTGCGAATCCAAGTTTTCCTGCCCTAAGCAAACCCTTCTGAGTGAGTGCAAATAATACCTTAAAGAAAGTGTGATAGACGCCTCAAAACCATTTATCTATCATATTTATTTCTCGTTTCGCCAATGTGGACTTGGTCCAATTTGGACAATTAGGATTTGAGTTAGGTCCAATGTATTAATTAATGCCAAGATTTGAGCCTCGATTCTCACCCACTCTCGGTTGGACTAGGCTTGAGCTTGCAAATTAAAAAAAACAAATAAACAAACATTTGTCTCACATTTTGAAAATAATTTTTAATTTTTTGAAAGCGTAATTTAAATTTAAAAAAATTAATTTGTTTTTATTTTTTTCTTTCACCCAAAAGACCGAATTATCTTTGTATACTAATAAAAAATAAAAATAAAAATAAAAATTGTATCTCTAAATTTTTTTGAAAGATGAGTACTATGCAAATTTAAAACGGTAAATATTCAATATACAACTAGAATACCATAATAATAATATCAAAATAATAAAGTTCTTTCTCTACAAATTACATGGCATGAACTCTGAAAACTTGCACTAGTAATACGTACTAAATTTTGTGTAAAATGATATTAGCACCATGCTGTGGATATACATTTGCACCACCAAGAGGAGCATGCAGCTAAGTTGGTGAAGGCTGGAAAGTGAACTTTTGCAAAATCATTGCTAAAGCTAATTTTAATTCCAACAGGGCAAAGTTTTGTTCAATGCAGATTCGAGGACCCCAACCAAATGAGAAGAATGAAGTTTGATTCTTCGACGCCTTTGAAACTCCTTCGGAGAACCTATCCGGGTTGAACTCTTTTGCATTATCCCCCCAATATTCGTGATCATAATGAACAAGAATTATTGGCAATGAAAGTAAAACTCCAGGTGGTATAATAATTTCTCCTAGCTTAATCTCCTTAAAATTAGCTCATGTCAGCAGAGGTGCTGGTGAATATAACCTAAGTACCTCGTACAGAATTTTGCTTACCTGCAACAGAAAATGGAATTATTTGTCCAATCTTTTACTATATTAACATTAACTTCTACATTTTGGGAGACTAAAAAAATTAGTTAAGGTTCTAAATTCCACTGAGATTTCGGTCTTTTGGTTTGCAAAATAAGCTATTACTGGTTATAAATTTTAAATTATGATTTTTTAAAATATTACATACATATTAAAAAAATCCCTTCCCATTCCCGAATTGAACCCAAGAAATTTTTGTAGGTTTTATCATTATCAACTCCCAGGCCATAACTACTGCATAAACTAAGTACCTTGTATGCAACTCAACTTGCTTACCTGTACCATAAACTGGAATTATTTCTTCAAACTAGGAAATTCATTGTTCTTGGTGAATGACATCAAATTTATTAAGGTTAATTTATGGTGTGGTATGATGACATGGCACTGTTGGCAATATTTACTCTAATATATGTGGTTTCCTCTATTTTGAAAGTAAAATTAATATTGACAAACACTGGTCAGGTTAAGAAACTTATCTTCAAGTGGTATGAAGTTGAGCAGAAGTAGTTTTCAAGTGTGGACGTTTGGATATTCCAAATTCCAAATTTCATCTATGATTAGGATAAAAATAATTATACACCAGCCTAGAATAATCCTGATGGTAGTTCAAATTTATATTTTGTAAATCCAGACTTCAACTCCTGAAAATTACCATGAAATTGAGTCTTCCCAAAATTTTCAACAAATTAAAAAAACTATAGAAATTTAAGTCAGAGTAAGATTACTTACTATTTTCAACTAGTTCAGCTCTTCAAATTTTGTCTCTCTATTTCCAAAAACTCGACAAACCTCTTCCCTTGCTCGTTCTTGCCATTCAGGAAGCATAACAAAACTATTGTCGACACAAGCAACGATGTAGTAGTTTCCTGCCTAGCCAGATAGAGCAGGTTGTACTCTTTAATCGCCTCTTTCAATAGTCATTCCAATAAGTCATCATTATTGCTAGCTTTTTCAACTTTCAGAGCTTCCACTCTTTTATTAATGATACCTTTTACCAGTTCTCCCATTTCATTGTGGTTGCTTTACAAATTTTCTATTCAGTCTATTAGGTACAAACCTAACAATAAACAGTTCTCGTAATTAAGTGCAAAGCACACACAAATTATTCATACGCTAATATATTTGACAACACTTGTCTATACTATAATGATAAGTATTCTATACGTAGAAGACCACTTTTAATCATTTAAAGATCTTGTGCCACTTTTAATCAGTAATAGCTTATTTTAAACACTACTATAAAAACACGTGGCACAAGATCTTTAAATGATTAGCATAGCTCCGGTCAGCATTGATACTAGATGAAATAATTTAAGTTGATTAATAACTAAAATTACCTCCATCCTGGAATATAAGAAAACAGTGAAGCTTGAGTCAAAAGATTAATTTGTTCCCGTATCACTTCAAATATTTTTCTTCCTTCTTCAAAGCTACTGCCAATTTCTGTTCGAGAAATTAAATCTGCTGTTAAAGTTTGTATATGAGGCCACACATCTAACCCACGGGATCCTTCCTTTGGAAACAAAGTCCCCCATTTCCTTAGCATGTCATTACAGCTCTTATGAATTGTAGGTGACATATTCTAATAAAAAAAATGGAAGAAATTTTCCAACTTTATCATAGTTCATATAACAATATGAATTGGCATATTGAAAATAATGTGTGCTTGTATGTGATTAAATGAAGCGGAAGAAATTTTCAAGCATTGTCATCATGTAACAATATGAGTAGGCATATTGAAAATGATGTGCATTTGTGTGTGATTAAACGAAGTGTAAAGGTGAAAACGAACTTCAACTATCATGATGGAAATCTGGAGTGGCGATTTTTGTAACTTTAAACTACTGTTCATTCCATAATTTGCCATCCCAGTGACCAGCAACTTCCCAAGTGGGGTTCTCTGCTTTTGAAAGATATTATACTTTATGTTGATGTAAATTTCTGATCGTTCCTTCCTTAAATAGGTTCTCAAGCTAACTTTTGACTTTTCTATATTCACTAAAATAGTGATGCCCTCTAGCTCCCTATATTCACAGAAAAAGTGTTAGAAATCGCTGAGTATTTTTTTGGTAAAAATTATCCGACGCTCAAGTCAGTAATTTGATTAACTTTTAGAAAATTCTCTCCAACGAAAGAAGGAAAAATATAGAAAAAAAAACTGACTCTTCTTTTTTCTTTTTCTTTCAAAAAAATCCAACCCCTCTCTTGCATTTTCCTAAGGTATTTGTTTGGGTCTTCTGATCCTTCCTATTACTCTCGTAATGCACCCGTCCATTTTGGGATGGTTATTTGGTCTCCATAATAAGAATTGATTGTACGTGGCAATTATTCCCCCATTCTCGGAGAAAGCCATTCAACAGTCTCATACTATGGACTTGGATTGCCACGCTTTGGTTTGGCTCGATGACTAGTTTATACCTGCTCTTGGTGTCGCCTATAACATGATGGGAGCTCGCTTGGCTGTTGTGGACATTCCTTCTCTTGCTACCTTAACTCGAGCAGACTGCGAGCAGCTGGTCTCAGCTAACCTGACCTTGAGCTGGAGTGCCTTTATACTAGTGACTAGTGCTTCTATTTTGGCTGGCGTAACCTCGAGCATGCATGCTCTTTATTTTCCAAATACCAGTCCCTCAGTTTCTAGTCTCGAGGATGAAACTTGATGAGACTAGAAATTATCTGGTTGAGCAGGCTTGAAGCGTCCCTCTTTTCTCTTTTTTGTCCTGCCCTTACATATCCCGCATCTTCAGTCACTTCTTATTTAATGTGAATGACGTTAGTCACTCTAAGCCATTCTTTTGAATTTGAGGAGGTGGTTTCCTCTACAGACGTGATCCCTCGTGTAACGTACCGTCTGTTGTAGTGACGCTTTTACCTTTTCTATAAATCTCTAAGTTTGTCTCTTCACATTGTTCAAAGTTAAACTTTCGCTGCCTATAAGAAATCCTCTTTCCAGTTGTAGTTATCGTGATTAACGCCATCAAATTATTCTCAAGTATAAATCCCTCGACTACTTCTTCTTGTCCTTTGTTATTTTTTGTTTTGAGATTCTTTGTTGCCGCAGTTCAAATTCTTGAGATCTGACAGAAGTGCATTGTGGGGAAACCATTAGTTTATAGGGAAATGTCTACTACTCAAAAACTCAGAAGAGTGTCCCCTAAGGAATCCTCTTCCTCTAGTGATTCCCGAACTGATAAAGAAAATGTGGTAAGAAACCCTAGTCTCGGTCAAACTGCTGTTGTTGCCAGTGATGTTGTTGGGGACGACGTCCTTGAGGAATCCAGGCTGAGCAAAAGGAAAAATCCTGGTCATAAGTAAGAGGCTGAATCATTCGCCATTAACCAGATGAGGTGTGGGATATCTCAACAAGATTTAGATAGACTTAGGGAGATTTACTGCATTCCTGCTAGTGTCGACCTTCGTCTTCCCAGTAAAAATAGCACTCCTAGCCACCCTCCTCGAGGGTATGTCACTCTGTATCTGAGGTGCTTTAAGTTGGGTGTTAGGTTACCTTTTCAACCTTATTTTGCCCAAATTATATCCCAACTGCGTCTGGTCTGTTCATTTTATGGAGTTGGTGTAACATGGGTGAACCCGTGGTGAATGAAATAAAATATCTGTATCAACTGAAAAGTAGTCCAAAAGAATACGGGCTGGTATTATTTCGCATCTAGCTCAACGGATAAAAAAACCTATCACCAATCTCTCCACATCTTGTGGCAATTCAAAAAATAAATTATTTTTCCTCGGGGCAGATTGGGGGTGAGCAGCCCCTATGTCAGGAGAAATTTCCTAAATTCCTTCTCGTTTTTGCACTCCAGGTCATTTACTGCTCATTATGCCTTCTTATTTGGTCTTTTTCCTCATCCCTTCTTATTATTTTTTCTGATCTTTTTAGTGTCTTGAAGTGTGTCGTATAAGATTAGTGAGGAACTGAAGCTTCTTGTAGACATTGCTCTAGACAATGCTTGCTTATCTAAAGAATTGCTAACACACCATAATCTGGTCGAGTTCGACTTACAATTCGAGGAAGAAAAAAATGAGCAACAGCCTCGCCCGATTGAAAAAGTGCCCCAATATTATTGACAGTACGAGCAACTCCTCTGTTCTAACAAAGAAAACAAGGGTCGACTTTACCGCTTCCCCTATTAGAATTGTTCGTCCCTCTTCAGAAGATGAGAAAGTAATCGAGAAAGCTCTTTCAAATGACCCCGCTGTCATTGTCCCTGCCAGGTCCCTATCTACGGGTCCGAGGGAGCCAGCTGATTTTACTGGACATTATGTTAAGGAGTTTATAAAGCATATGTAGGAAGACTTCATTGCTGAGTTAGAAACCTTCAGTCTTATTGATTTAGCCAACTCCTTCCAATGTTCCGTATGCCAAGCTACTACTACTTCCACAGCTTTCAAGTCAAGAATCCTTAGCTACGAGAGGAGACTTAAAGCTGAAAATCAGAGCTTGAAAAAAGATCTGAATCAAGAGAATAAAGAATCAGCAAGACTCCGAACTGATATTTCTACATTTGAGGAGAAGGCTGCCATAGCTGACTCTAAGGCGTTCCAATTCGAGAAGAAGTTATTCATAGTCAGAGACGAACTTTTGAATACTAGGAAAGATCTTGACTTTCAAAGATTTTCTTTTAAAAGGACTATGGAAGCTAAAACTTCATGACTCTAAGGTAAGTTAGACTCTATGGGCAAGCAGCTTACTGATGAGTACAACAACGGGCTAACGTTCTACTACGAGTGCCCCATGTCTGTCCTGAACAAAGATTACCCCGAGCTGGATATGTCTAAACTCGAGGCTGGTATGGATGGCTACAGAAGCTGCTGTCATGAGACCTAAAGAAGTTGCTTCCTTTCCCGATGAGGATCCTTAAGTTACTCCTTCTGCTGAGGAGAGTCCTCAAGTTGCTCATTCTACCCAAGTTATGAATTGAGATACTGACCAGTCTGCCCAAGCTCCTTAATTTCCATTACAATTTTCGCTTTGGCATTGTAAACTTTGGCTTTTATTGCCTTGAATAAAAAGAAAGGAGAAAAATTTTTACTTACGCTTTCTCTAACGACTTTTAGTTTATTCTGTATTCTTCTGAATTCAATCAAGCTTTCAGCAAGTTTCAAGTTTTGTCCTACTTTAACTAAACTCTCAAACTTTAAATTGTTTTATCTGTCCAACTTTGGCTTCTCATCTTATCATGAATAGATGGCTTTAGGCTACTGGTCTTGATCATTTTTAGATTCTTAACTTGCTCGAGTTGATTCTGGCTTCATTTGGCTCTTTGTCCCGTCTTGAGCAGGTTTTGAGACTTCTAGATTTAGCTTAATTTAGGAGTTTATTTTGCTCGAGCCATCTATGGCTTTGCTTGGCTCTTTGTTTCGCCTCAAGCAGGCTTTGAGACTTCTGGCCTTAGCTTATTTTGCTCGAGCCATCTTTGGCTTTACTTGGCTTTTTGTCTTACCTCGAGCAGGCTTTGAAATTTTTTGCCTTAAAATTATTATCTTTTTTTATTTTTTTCAGTCTAACTCACTCGAATTGAGTTAACTCTGAAAGAATTAGTCCTTTCCTTTTTATTTATGAACTACAAATTACATGCTCCAAATTAAAAAAAAGCTAAAAACATTAATATTACTTTACAAATAAACTTACTGGAAATATTTTCTCAAGTGTTTTGCACACCATGGTCTTCCTAATTTGGTGCTAGTACCCTCTAATTAGGATCCTTCATACTCTGGTTGACCCTTCTTAGAATCCAATCTCCAACCTTAAACCGACGAATGTGTACATTTTGATTGTAATAGTGGGCTACCTTTCGCTGGTAATCTGCTATCTTAGTTGACGATCTTTCCCTCAACTCTTCTAACAAGTTTAGGTTCCCGTAAATCTATTCATTGTTCTGCTCCCCATTGAAATGCTTTGTCCGACGGGTTCCCACCTTTATCTCTGTTTGAACCACAACTTCATGTCCAAATGCTAAAGCAAATGGTGTTTTCTCCATGGCTGTCTTATGCGTGGCTCTGTAAATCCGCAATACACCAAGTAACTCATCAACCCACGCTCTCTTTTACTCTCCTAAACTGATTTTCAGGAACTTTTTATGGTTTTGTTTGTAGCCTCCACTTTCCTGTTTACCTACGGGTGTGATGGCGATCAGAATTTCAACTATATCCTATATTTGCACAGAAGACCCTGAACTTTCTATAATCAAAATGCTTTCTATTATCCGTAATTAGAGCATGGGGGATTTTGTATCTGCATACCACATTTCTTTAGATGAAATCGGTTGTCTTACTCTCTGTTATCCTGCTCAAAGTATCCACTTCAACCCACTTCGTAAAATAATCAATCGCCACCTCTGCGTGTGTTGCGAATGCTCGTCCTTTTGGTAGAGGTCCGATCAGGTCAATTCTCCATTGAGTGAATAGCCACGGCGAGTTCATTATTGTAAGGTTCTTTAGTGGTTGAGCTAGGAAATTGGGGAAGCCTTGATAACTCTTGCAACTTCTGGTATTCTCTTGTGCGTTTTGATGCTTTTTAGGTCAAAAATACCCTTGTCTCAAGAATTCGAGCTTTACTGCGTATGGGATTGCTATATCTTCAAAGCTAAGTAACACCACCCCAACTCCAGCTCCAGCTCCAGCTCCAGCTCCAGCTTCTTGGTCCCCATATGATCTATCTACCATGACAACTCAGACTTTCCTTAGAACAGGTTCTCTTATTGCTTGCTCAGTGTGAGCACTCCTGTCTACATTCGGCTATAAAATCTACTAAAACTTGTGCTTTAATTACTGTCTGAGGTTGACAACTGATATCAAACTCGTTGAGCTCTATCGACCATTTCACCAGCCATCCAGAGGTCTCGAGCTTGTGTAAAATTTTTCTAAGTGGCTAGTTTTTCAATACCACTAACGAGTGTGCTTAGAAATAAGGCGAGTGCCCATTTCGCTACCTATAGATATCGAGTCTCTGCCTCCAGTAGGACTTTGCTTCTGTAATACACCGGGTGTTGAATCCTCAATTCTTCTCTTATTAATACCGAGCTCATAGCCTATTGTGATACAGACAAATACAAGTACAGAACTTCTTCTACCCGCGACGTCGACAGCAGTGGAGCCTTTACCAAATAATCCTTCAATTACTGAAACGCCGCCTCACATTCTGGTGTCTATTTTGTCTTCCTATCTTTTTTTATCTTCTAAAAGAAGACATGACACCTATCTATCGCCTGGGAGATAATCCAATTTAAAGCTGCTAGTTTGCCTGTAAGACTCTATATCTCCTTTAGAGTACAATGGGACTTCCTTTCTACCACTGCCCTTATCTTTTAAGAACCGACCATAAATCCCAAAAATTTTCCAGAACCTACTCCAAAAGCATACTTCTCTCTATTGAGCTTTATTCGGTATTCTCTCAAGAGTGTGAAAATCTCTTCCATATGTTTGACATGCTCATCAGCATCCTTGGACTTAGTAATTATGTCGTCTACATAGACTTCCATGGTACGTTCAATCAAAGGTTTAAAAATCTTATTCACCAGCCTCTGATACGTCATTCCTATATTTTTTAATCCGAATAGCATGACCTTGTAGCAGAATAGGCCTTGATTGGTAATAAAGGCTGTGCATTCTTCATCCTATCCAAATATAAGAATTTGCTTGTAACCAAAAAATACATCCATAAAACTAAGCAGGCCGTATCTAGCTGTGGAATCAACCAACTGGTCTATTTTTTATAGTGGAAAGCTGTCTTTGGGGCAGGCTTTGTTCAGGTTCGTGAAATCCACGCACATTCTCCATTTTTCATTTGTCTTTTTAACCAATACCTCGTTCGGGATCTACTTGGGGTAATTAACTTCCCTTACGAATCATGCTTTTAGTAGCTTCTCTACCTCACTATTCATGGTGTCATACATTTTTTAGTTGAAACACCTCCTCTTCTGTCTCAATGGCTTTACCTCTTTATTCACTGCTAACTTGTGGCATACCACCCTCGAATCAATCCCTGATATGTCATCATAGGACCAGGCGAACACGTCAGCATGTGTTCGCAAGCACTCGATCAGGCTTCTCCTTACTTCCTTGTTTATGTTCGAGCCAATATTAACCTTCTTCTTCTGGTCGTCTAGTTCTATTAGGACCTCATCTAACTCCTTGATAGGCTCTTGTCTTCCCTTCTTTGAATTCCCAATAACAACCAATGACGTCACCTGCATTGTCTCTTTAGCAGCTGTTGCGTAGCAGCTTATCGCGACCCTCTAATCTCTTTTTACAACCCCCACCACACTATTCATTCAGTATTTCAACACCAGTAATACGTCGACATTACCAAATAACTGATTCGCATGAACGGCCTCTCCAAATCATCTGGTAAGGGCTAACCTCGTCCACAACCACGAAGTCAAGCATCATATTCTTCTCAAAGCGTCTCGAGCCTATAGTTATCGGCAAATTCACAATCCCCAATAGAATCAACATTCCTCCACCAAATTCCTTTAGAGAGGTAATTGTGTGCTCGAGTCATACGTCTGCTATCCCCATCTCATCCAAGGTGGACTTGAAGAGTATGTCCACCGAGCTTCCTAAGTCTGCTAGAATCCTGTTGAGCTCCTTATTTGTAAAATTTGCTTTTACAACTCGAACATCTTCATGGGGATATAAAACACCTTCCTCATCTTCCTCTGTCCATATGATTGGGACTTGCCTATTCCTTGCCTTTTTTGCTGCTGGAATGTTGAGTAGGACTTCTCGATTAGCAGATGCATATCTGTTGTAATTTTTTTAGCTCTATTCGAGTCTCCTCCCAACATTGGCCCTCTTGCTATCACTCTTATAACAGGCCATTCTCTGTCTATACCATCAATTTGGTCATCTTCTGCACCCTGCCGATCTAACACTGACTATCCACCATTGATGAACTCATCCAAGTATCCATTTCTCATCAAATCCTCCGCCTGGTTCTTTAAATCACAGAACTGATATGTTGAATGGCCATGATCGTTGTGAAATCTACAGAATCTGCCCATATCCCTCCTATTAGCTGACTTGGACATTGGTGTTGGAGACCATAGCAGACGTCGTTCTTCCACGACATGAAGCATCTCTTCTAGTAATACTTTTAGAGGAGTATACTGTCTATAGGTGGGACTTTGATCAATCATCTACATGGTCCTATCCCGAGAAAAGTTGCCTGTAGGTAGGGGTGGTGGACGGACAACTCTGTCATGACTTTATGTGTGCCAGTTCACATAGACGCTACTGGACAGGTTATCGCTGAGTTGATGGTAATCCCTTTAGTCTCTGCTCGGTGATCTGCGTAACGTAACGCGGCCAATCCGAGGTTGGGACATCCTCTGGTAATAGTGGTAAAGAGCAACTTAGATTCTTTCCCTTTTGGAAGTTGATGACCCCTAGGCTGACCCAACCAATCCCCACCTTTCTGAATTCTTCTCTCCTTACGTCTTATTTCGTCAATCTGCTCACTTCTCAACTTTGTCGATTTCTCCTCATCAATTATTAAATCCCTTTTTATTAGCTTATATGCATTAGAGTATGAACAAACCAGGGGGCCACACACATTGTACTGTGACTTTCTTATTTTTACCCCTTCTTTCAACCCTCTCAATGCTTAGGGTGATTGAATGCCTCAAGATCAAGGACCGCTCGGTGATATCTTTTGACAAACATCTGAAGGGACTCACCCTCACCTTGCTTAATCTCGATCAGCTTCATCATGTCGTCTTCAGGAGCTATTGCCCGATGGAACTACTCTGTAAATTCTGTACACATTTGTTCGAAGTTTTGGATGCTTCCTCGTGGCAGTTTGTGATACCACTCTCGTGCTCGCCCCTCCAAAGTAAGTGGGAAGGCTCTAAATCTCTACACTGCCGTTAAGCCTTGTACCCCAGTTATGTCGTTGAAGCGTTTAATGTACGCTAATGGATCACTTTTCCTTAAAATTTTAAGTTGGAAAAGTGAAAATCCAAGAGAATTATGGTGCTCATGATCTCCACTGAGAGTAGGGACTCATTGTCTAACATGATCCTCCAACTCGGAGCTTTCTTATGCCTTTGGATGTTGTCGATAACCTAGGCCAACCTCCGAACTTCTCCTTCCAATTCTTCTACACGTGATGGATTATGTACTGCAGTTTGCTTCTGTTTCCCACAGGTGCTGTCGTAACTCTCTATTTTCCAGGCTTGCATCCTCCTTTCCTACCATACTCTGCACCCTATGCCCTTAGGCTCCAATTCTAGCATCCTACCCAATAGGAGTGGCCCTACGGTTGCACTCAAGAATTCATAGCTCGCTCTCCTCTGCCCGTCTCTGAGCCCCTAAAGGATGGACACCAATGTCTCCATCTATTTCTTTATCCAGTCCATCCTAACTTGCACCGCTCTATCCCGGGCTTCAATGGCCACCTTACTCAGAGTCATCGACTCTTCAAGGCTGACTTCTCTTAGATCGTTGCTTCCTATTGTCATGTTGCTTCTAGGCTTGTAACAAAACTTCAGCTTTTTGTTCTTTCCCCATAGACGGCGCCAAAAATATTAATGTAAATTTATGGTCGTTTCTTCCTCGATCAGGTTCTCCAGCTAACTTTTGACTTTCTCTAATCACTGAAACAGTGATACCCTCTAGCTCCCTGTGTTCACAAAAAAGTATCAGAGACTGCTGAGTGTTTTTCTAGTGAAAACCCTCCGATGCTCAAGTCAGTAATTGGGTTAACATTTAGAAAATCTCTCTAACGAAAGAAGGAAAAATACAGGAAAAAAACACTGACTCTTTTTTTCTTTTTCTTTTTCCTGAGGTATTTATTTGGGTCTTTCGATCCTCGCCATTACTCTCGTAATGCACGTTCTCCACTTCTCACGCACCCGTCTATTTTGGGATAGTTATTTGGTCTCCATAATGAGAATTGATTGTGCGTGGAAGTTATTCCCTTATTCTCGAAGTGAACCATTCAACCATCTCATACTATGGGATTGGATTGCCACGCTTTGATTTGCTCGAGGACTGGTATATACCTACTCTTGGTGCCACCTATAACATGATGGGAACTCACTTGGCTGCCTTGGACATTCCTGCTCTTCCTAACTTAGCTCGAGCAGACTGTGAGCACCTAGTCTTAGCTAGCCTAACCTCGAGCTGGAGTGTCTTTATACTAGCGAACAAAGCTTTTGTTTTGGCTGGCGTAACCTCGAGCAAGTGTAATGTTTATGTTTGGTCATTTATCAGTTTGGGGTGCCTTTAAAAAAGTTTCCGTTATCATTTTTGGGTTATGATGTTTATGTTTGGTTTTAGACCCATCCATATGAAAGAATTCTTCCCTGAAATTTTAGCCATAAGAGTTACGGATTAGAATCTTATAATCCTTTGCAATATATTAGTTAATAGAAAGCCTAGAAAAAACAGTAGAACATGCAGAATTACGGTGGGTTACTTATAATATGAGAGATACGTGCATTTCAGCCGCTACAAAGTTTCAGTACCCCAAAAAAGAAACAAGTTAACAAATCATTCAAACTCACCTAACAACGTAGTACAATATGTTAACGTAGGGTCATAATCATCGGGGCAATGATTAGATTCCACATATCGAGAAGCACAAAAGTACACTAAAGTACATATATTTTAATATGCTATATCTTTAATTAAAATCCAAAATGATACACCTAGGATTACAATATGCTGAACATGAGGACCTCATAAACATTATTAAGAAAAGGGATTTCACTGGGAATAAAGCAGCTGAGAAAAAAAATAATGATGCAAAAATGAGAGATGAAATAACTCATACCCTTTGTCTTATTCCAATTTTTTAGTCTAGTTTTATGGACATTTTCGGTTTTAAATATTGTTAAAAAAATAAGTAAAATTTATTATACTTGATAGGATCTTGTTACAATAGAAAAAGGACCTTTGAATTTTTTTAATTTTCTTATTTGTCAGCATTACTCTTCTTCCGAAATGAACAAATATATAACAAGTTAAAATACACGTAAGGCAAAGAAAATGAAAAGCGAACAATATATAAAAGTACATAATATTTTTCTATGATTTTGAAAAACATATGGACATCATATTTTATTATTATTTTTTTAAAAAAAAAATAGAGAAGTGCATACAACTTAATTCATATTTTTAGCACCTTTCTCAAATTCAAATTAAAAAAAAAAAATCCACCATGAGGCATCAACGATTCAACGCCATGTGGGGCAGGTAATATCTGAAATTTTGCGTAATCAAAACTTATCCACAAACACATTGGATGGGACAGCTACTAGTTTTCTATTTTTTCTCGTGGCTGCTTCGCATAATCACACACTTCATTCATATGTCTGTGTCAACGTATCAGTACCATTATCTTATTTTCTCCTTTTAAATTATTTGTAATTAAAAAAAATCTTAAATTTTATTTTCATCAGGTAAGTTATTTCTAAAATAACTTATTTTTCTTATAAAAATAAATAAATTACATATTTTATTATTATTATTTATACTATTTTGTGAAGAAATAAATTATTTTTAAAGTAACTTAGTAATTGCTTTCTCATTAAAATGGAAAAGAATATATTTATAATTTTTTTAAGCTATAATTTTTATAATTTATAACTTTTGTAAAATATGTAAAAATTAATAATATAACAGTAAAATCTATTATCATATTACAAAAAGTGTAAATTTTACAAATTATAACTTAATAAGATTCATATCTTTATTCCTCTTATAAATTAATAAAAATAATAATTAAAAAAAAAGAGAGAGAAAGAAGAGTCCTTATCACAATATTCGAACTTGAACTTTGGCATATCATTTATCAATTTATTAATTCTCATGGTTGGTACAATCACTCTCTGTCAACTAAGACCAACATCTCAATATAAAAAAAAAAATCACAAAATAAAAATATACCAATTATTAAAAAATCTATATCTATTCGCGTTCGATATAAAATTTAAAAAAATTTACTATGTTGTAATTATAAAAGACATAAGAAATCTTTAGAAATACACACTTGGGTGAAAATTTTTAAAAATCAGTTTTTTTAAAAAAAATTGGGAGAATAACACATAGGTTCTTAATATTTTTTATTCTTTGATTACTTTACTTTCAGGACATAATTATAATTATAATGTTTGAGATTTATTGTTAAAAAGTAATATGAAACTTTTAACATAAAAAGTTTTTAAATTTTTGACAAATACATATATCATCATATTATACCGATAAAGTGAAATTAAGATAATAATAGTAAAATGGTAAAAGGACAAAAAAAAAACATTTTATTACTACGATTTTAACATTAAGGATGCAATAAAAAATTAAAAGAAAAATAAATGACCAAAGTGATAAAAATAAGAAATATTAAGAGCTTAAGTCTCATTCACCTTTTCCCTTCAAAATTCAACTATAAGAACTAATTAATTTTATTGATTATGAGATAAGTTAGTAGGAAGGCTAATCGAATTTGGCAGAATTCGCAGGGTGATATCATCGGAGAGGTTGATGGGTTTGGTTTTAGCATCTTCAGTGGTCTTGGCAAGCTCTTTCATGCCTCCATGCAATACTCTGTAGGAGTTTTCGGATAATCCTTGCTCTCCGAGAAACTTTTCTAGCTTCTTTGGCTTTAGCCATACCCAATTCAGCAGCATCCACTAGCCACATGCTCTGGCTACAATAATTGTAGAGAAAGCATAGGATAAAGGCCAACTCCTCCAAAGTGTTGTCTCTATTTTCATTGAATAAAACAGAGAGGAAACAGAGAGAGAGAGAGATAGATTATATTTCTTGTATTCCTTATTTTAATTACTAGATCTTGATTCTTGAAGCTTGATGGAGCCTCTTGGATGGCAATTTCTTACATCCCTTATTTTAAAACGTCTGGATTTTCGATTCTGTCATTTTCGTGGATCCTCATTGTAGAAATTATTTATTAGATTACATATGGGCATAGAATGATAAAAAAAGTGATAATATTATTTTTGGAATTATTATAAATATTTAACGCACAAATCTGGTGTCTTCAATAAAATTCATCTAATTAATTTCTATTTTGTTGATACTGAAATCTGATCGCTTCTTCCTCGAGCAGGTTCTCCAGGTAACACTCAAATTTCCTTAATCACAGAAGTGAGTGATGTCTTTTAGCCTACGTTCACTGAAAAATGTCAGAGATCGCCGGGTGTTTTTTCGACGAAGATCCTCCGACGCTCAAGTCAGTGATTGGGCTTAACTCTTAGTAATTTTCTTTAAAAAAAAAAAAGAAAAAAACATATAGAGGCTCACTCCTTTTTTTTGTTGCCTGTTCTCTCTTTTCTAATTCTTTGTGAAGTAAAAGTGCAACCCTTTTTTCTCCTCTCTGAGGTATTTATATGGGTCTTTTGTTCCTTGTCGCTATTCCCGTAATGCACGTTATTAACTTCTCACGTACCTGTCTAAGAGTTGATCGTGCGTGGAAGTTTCACCTCAATTCTCAGAGAAAGTCGTTTAACTGATTCCTACTGTGGCCTCAGGCTGCCACACTTAAGTGTTACTCGAGGACTGGTTTATTCCTACTCTTGGTGCTACCTATATAATATGATGAGGCTTGCTTGGCTAGCAATAAATGTTCATGCTCTTCCTTAGCTAATTTTCAAGCAGAATGGGAGTTCCTGCTTTGACAAGCTTAATCTCGAGTATTAGTGCTTTTACAATGGCGATCAGTACTTCTATTTTGGCAGGCTCGACCTCGAGCAGGTGTGCTCTTTATTTTCCAAACACCAGTTCCCCATTTTCTAGTATTAAAAATGAAATGAGATAAGACTAGGAATTATCGATTCGAGTAGATTTGAGACGCCCTTCTGTTTTATCATACCTTTTCATGACCCGTCTATTTAGTCAATTCATATTTAATATAAGTGACATGAGTTGTTCTGGACTGCTCATTTGAATTTAAAGAGGCGGTTCTCTGAATAGACGCATTGCTTTGTGTAACGTGCCGTCCTTTGAAGTAACTCTTTTACTTCTTTTATAAATCATTAAGTTTGTCTCCCCCTCCTCCTATTTCCTCACATTGTTTAAAGCTAACTCTTGCTGCTTGCAAGAAATCTTCTTTCCAATTGTGGTTATCACGATTAACACCCATCGAATGATTCTCAGGTATAAATTCCTCGGCCTTCTTCTTCTAATCTTTGTCATCATTTGTTTAGGGTTCTTTGATTTCTTTCTTTGTTAATGTGGTTCAAATTTTTTAGATCTGATAGAAGCGTCTTATAGGGAAGCCATTAGTTCTTAGGAAAATGCTCACCATACGAAAACCTAGGTGAATATCCTCTGAGGAATCCACTTCTTCTAGTGATTCCTAGACTGATAAAGAGATTGTGGTAAGAAGCCTAAGTCTTGGTCAAATTCCTAATGCTGTTGATGATGTTGCCAAGGATGAAGTCCTTGAAGAGTCCAAGCCAAGCAAAAAAAGAAAGGCTGGTCATAGGTTAGAGGCTGTGTCATTTTCCATTGACCATATGAGGTGTGAAACCTCTCAGTAGAACTTAGATAGACTTAGGGAGACATATTGTATTCCTGATAGTATTAACCTGCACATTCCCAGCAAAAATAATACTCCTAACCGCCCTTCTTGAGAATATGTCACCCTATATCTCGAGTGTTTTAAATTGGGTGTTAGGTTGCTCTTTTAACCTTATTTATCCAAATTCTTTTTCAATAGTGTCTAGCACCAGGGCGATTAAATCCCAAAGGATAGAGGGTTTTATCTGGTCTGTATATTTTTTTGAATTGGTGTAATATGAGTAAGCCCATAGTAGAGGAAATAAAAAACTTGTATCAACTGAAGAGGAGCATAAAAGATGTAGGTTGGCATTATTTTACGTCTAGTTCAAAAGACAAGAAACTCATTACCAATCTCCTCATATCTTGTGACAATTGAAAAAGTAAATTCTTTTTCATTCGGGGCGATTGGGGATGAGCAACCTCTACAACAGAAGAAGTTCACTAAATTCCTTCTCGCTTTTGCATTCCAGGTAATTTACTGCTCATTACGTTTTTTGGTTTGGCCTTTCCTCTCACCTTTTCGTATTACCATTTTTTGGTTTTTTTTTCAATTTCCTGGAGTGTGTCGTACAAGATTAAGGGAGAACTGAAGATGCATGTGGACACTGCTTTAGATAACACTAGTCTACGCAAGGAATTGCTAACCCACAGTAACTTAGTCTAGTTTGGTCTAGTGTCTGAGCAATAGAAGATGAGCTGCAGTATCCTTGCCCAGTTGAAAAAGCACTCCAGCTATGTTGACAGCCCAAGCAGCTCCTTTACTCCATGAGTCTGCATTGCTGTCAAGCCTTGTACCCTAGTTATGTCGTTGAAGCGCTTAATGTACACCAACAGATCATTCTTCCATAAAAATTTCAAGTCAGGAAAATGAAAATCTCTTGGAATTGTAACGCTCATGATCTCTGCTGAAAGTGGGGACTCATTGTCCAATATAATCCTCCAATTTAGAGCTTGCTCATGCCCCTGGATCTCGACAATGGCCTGAGCCAAGCTGCGGGCCTCTCCTTCCAATTTTTCAATACGAAAAGGATTCTGTGCTATAACTTGCACATATTCTTGCTTTGTGTCCCATAGATGCTATCTTAATTCCCTCTCCTCCAGACTTACATCTACCCTGCCAGCCATGCTTTGTACCCTCTGCCCTTGGGCTCTAATTCTCACATCTTGGTCAACAAGGATGGCTCTATGACTGGATTCAGGAATGTCACAGCTTGTTATCCTCTGTCAATCCCTAAGCTCTTGAAAGATAGACGTCAATGTCTTCATCTGTTTTTCTATCTACTCCATCTTATCTTGCACCGCTTTATCCTGGGCCTTGTTTGCCACCTCTCTTATATTTATCGACTCTTCAAGACTTGCTTTTCTCAAACTATTGCTTCCCATTATCATGTTGCCTGTATTGCTCGTAATAGAACTAGCTTTTTCCTTGTTCCCTACAGACGGTACCAAAACGTTGATGCTAAAATCTGATCGTTTTTCCCTCTAGTAGGTTCTTTAGCTAACACTCGAATTTCTTTGATCACAGAAATGTGTGATGTCCTCTAACCTGCGTTTACAGAAAATGTCAAAGATCACCGGGTGTTTTTCCAACGAAAATCCTCCAACGCTCAAGTCAGTGATTGAGCTTAACTCTTAAGAATTTTCTTTAAAGAAAATGGCAAAAAACGATATAGATGCTCACTCCCTTTTTTGCTGCTTGTTCTCTATTTTCTGATTCTTTGTATAGTAAAAGTCTAACCTTTTTTTTTTCTTTTTCTAAGGTATTTATTTATGTTCTTTTATTCCTCATCATTATTCTCGTAATGCACGTTCTTAACTTCCCACGTACTGTTTTGGGATGGTTATTTTTCCATCACGCTGAGAGTTGATCGTGCGTGGGAGTTTTACCCCCATACTCAGAAAGAATCGTTTAAACAATTCCCACTATGGGCTCAGGCTGCCATACTTAAGTTTTATTAGAGGACTAGTTTATACCTACTCGCCTATAACATGATAAGAACTCGCTTGGCTAACAATGAATGTTGCGGCTCTTCCTTAACTTAGTCTTGAGCAGAATGAGAATTCCTGCTTTTAACTAAGTTAATGTCAACCAGGAGTGCTTTACATTGACAATCAGTGTGCTCGTTATTTTCCAAATATGTTTGTTGACACATTGAATTTATTAAGAATACGACTACCATGCACTAGATCAATTGATAGATCGCATGTATTAAAAAATTTAAAAAAAAATGATAGAATTTGATGCCTTGTACTATCAGCGGCTGAAAGTTGTCTTGAAATAATTTATCGTTTGCGGGCAACTGTCAGCAACAGTATGTGGTGGTCCACTTCAATGTACTGCTCTAAGAAATTAATTGTTGTTGCTTCTCTTTATTTTCGAAAATAAAAAATTGGTGTGGAAACTTTTTTGCGCAATTTTTTGTGGAACAAATTCTAATTACAATTTTAATTATATTTACAATTTATGATTTCAGGTGCAATTTCTTGTAATTAACATTAAAATTTCAATTAAAATAATTACATTAATAATTTTAATTTCAAATTTTTATTATTAATTCCATGTTTAATTAAAACATCCATTACAACTTTATTATCAATTGTAATTCTAATTACAATAGTTACAATTACAATTTCAATAGTAATTCTAATTACAATAATAATTACAATAACAATTGTGATCGTAATTCTATCAACAGTTGCAATTGTTAATATAATAATATTTAATAAAAATTACAATAACAATAGAAAAATTAAAACTGTAGTTGTAAATTGTAATTAATATTTTTTTTAAAGATACAACTGCAATTATAGTTTAGATCGCAATTACAGCTCCAAATCCAATCACAATTACAATTTCAATCAAAATTCCTATTATAATTACAATTCCAATTCCAAATTTCCAATCACAATGTCAACAAGAGTTCTAATTATAGTTACAGTTAGTATTTCAGTTCAATGACAATTACAACAATTGACTAATTTTTATTTCGATTACAGTTTGTATTAACAATAATGCTACATATCCTAAATTTTTTATTCCAAATAACTATACCAAATAATGTGGCATTTATTAATTAGTTGGTAAAATAATATAATTAATTCATTTTAATTTTATCAACCAATTGATTAATAACACATCGTTTGAGATATATTTGGAATAAAAAATTTGGGATATGTAGCATTACTCTTGTATTAATATGATTATAACTCTCTTTTCTTCTTTTTTAACTTGTAAAATATATTTTTACCCAATTTATTAACGGGTTACCATATTTGTAAAGGTTTATATCTTTTATTAATATAAATATTTTATACAGTTAATCAAATCTAACAATGTATATTTGTTATATTTAATCATTTTTGCAAGATTTTCTTATATTACTAGACTGAACCAAGCTGCCCTAATCTAAATTCCTAAGACTACCATTTTATTGTCCATTATTTTTTCCCTTAATAGGGTTGGCAGAATTCTTTGAATCCCGATCAAGATTCAGAGTCCCAACTCGTTCGAGATGGGATTTAAGATAAAATTTAATTTTAGTTTTCTATTTGGGCTGGGATTTGAGATATTTAAAAATTTTGATCATGATCTGAATACTCCTTTCGTAAATGTACGACAAGTTATTTAATTAATTACATCTTACATGTTCGTCATATATATATGACAAGTCTTTTAGTGTATATATATATATGACCTATTGGTTGTTTTAATATGATATATCGATTATATGAGTATGACATGTCTTTAGTGACAGAATCTGCACTTATAATCCAAGATAATTTAGGATCCGGATAAGGATTTGGGATCCCGATCGGAATGGTATTAGGACAAATTTTTATCCTGATTTATTATTCGGGATAGAATCAAGCTTGGGATATCTCAGCCCATCTTGTTCCATTGCCTACTTACTTCTTAATGACTTTTAAGTCTATAAAGGAGAGGTGTTATAATTTAAAATATAAAATAAACTACTAAGTCTCTAGATAATGCTTAGTCTCTACTCCAATAAAGTGTTCATTTAGTTTGGGGGCTATTGAGACCTTTGTTCAAATCTTAGTAGCCGCATTTATTTTTTTAAGTATATTTGATCATTTGTACAAGATTATACATCCATTGAAAAAACAAATAAATAAATTTAACAAAACTAAGTAAGTTTGATTGTTCAATTGCCATATAAATTAAGAAATAAAATTCATGATAACACTAACTTAGAGCATAAAGTTTTTACACCACCTCTAAAGCATGGTCATTAACACTACTTTGATTCTATTCAATAGGTTTTACATTGCCAGCTCTAAGCCTCTTGCATTCATATCCTATTCTATAATCTCATGCTCCACTTGGTCCAAATTATTTTTCTCCGTTGATTTCAATTTAGTTGCCATCCACTGGAAAAAAAAAATCAGTTGGAAAAAATCAATTGGAAAAAATCAATTGGAATTATGACTATAGTAGTGTAAGTTGTGACTTGAAATATATTACTTAGAAAATATAAAAACAAATTTGTGGAATTTAATCATTAATAATTTAATGATTAGAAAACTAAATTTAATCCTATTTGGATGTATAATATTATCCTAGTTATATTTAAGAAAATCTTGTTATGGTATTATATTAATCTTGAATTAAATATACTAAATGTACAAATATTAGGTGGGTTTCTTAATAAACACGTGGCTTAATAGTACTCGTGACATGGAATAAATTACTTAGAACATTAACAAGTAGTAGTTAAGACAATAAGAGAAACAACTACAAAACTTGTGACGCAGAGTAAAAACTTGGAACACTTAACACACAGACAAAGATTATCGTGAATTCAACTGGATGAACGAGTAACTTTATAATCATTATTGCGCACATGTAATTATTGAATTGGCTACATGTCATGTCAAAATGATGCATGCATGCACCAGATGCATAGTAGGCAAATCCATTTATCAAAGGGTATGATTATTTATTAATTCTAAACTACTCACTAAATTAACTTATTAAATAAATTCACTCAAATTTTAAAATTTTAAATTTTCTCAATAAGCCTACTTAAATACTTAATATTTCATTCCTAAACCTAAATGTTATAATAATAATATTTTTACTCACTAAACCTATTAAATTTATTTATAAACTTTCATTGAATTTATAATTATTTTTATAGTGAGGGAGATTGTAATGTAAATAAAATGAAATCATTAGTCCAGATGTCAATTGAGCTTGTGATGATTATTATATAATTGAGAGTCAGCCATGCCTAGTTGCTAGTGCCTAGGTACGTTAAGCTGTCATTGGTGAATAGTGATGCAGCTTAGCTTGATTCAGCTCCATTAATTGGACAAATTAAAAAGAAAAGAAATTTAACCTGTTAATTAAAAAAAATCTGATTTTTTATTAAGGATAATTAAAGCTTTCTATAAATTCAAGGATTACTGTTATAATCAAAGCAGAGGACTCAATGATCGATGATGAACTCCATTTGAATGTGCAGCAAACCGTACGAAGATAAATGAAAGAAAAGATCCCACTTGTAATTCATGCCTCTAGTCGATTAAAATTTAATGAAAATAGAATTAAGATTTAATAAACTTAGGTTGAATGTAAGAATAGTTTCAAAGAGTAAAAATTTAATTTTTTTATTATATTTTAATATCCATAATTATAATTTAATTTAAGAGTATATTAATTATAAAAATTATTTTTAAAAGTGAGTTTAATTAATAATTTGATAAATACAAATAACCACATCATTTATTAAAATATCTGTTTCTATCAATCATGTGCATCACTTTAGTATGCAAGTTTTTCTCCTTCAAATGATCTGTTTCTCGATGAATATCAAACTAGGTACTGTTGTTAGTTATTACACTGGCAAGTGGCACCAAGGAGCTGTGTTTTGAAAATTTTGAAAATTATTAAGCCTTTATGTCATTGCATTGTCAAGATAAATGAATGGAAATGCAACTTGTAAAACTAGTTTTTTATCCTTCTACTTTCCCGTTAATTTAACTCGGCTACCTTAAAAAATTATTTGATAACCACTCAACAATGAAACTCGTGTGCGCATAATAACCACTACATTTATTTGATATCTTTTTTTAGTCTCTATTATAATTTCCTAATACATGAGAGGCCAAACTAATATTTAGAGAATATTTGAGCCATAGCATAATTTTGTAATAGTTTAAGGATCCATATGATAATTGTTTGGGCTACACAAGAATTATACCTAAATGATATTATCCTATGTTGACTTTCGGTCAAGGATCAAATCGAGGAAGTTAGACAATATTCGGGCCATAATATAAATTTATAAACTTTAGAGACCGAAATAATAATTTCACTGCACTTCATTTGCTTCCAAGCTACGGTAGCTACAGTGACATTTACTTGAACAACCCAATTTTGGCCACCAAAAATCATGAAAAATTATATTTTTACTCCTCAAACATAACTCATGCATTATTCAATAACCTTTTGTTCAAATATGCTCAGAATCAAAAAATCTAAAAATAAAGAAAAGTGTCATGGGTGAGTCAAAGTTTGATTCACCAACAAAAATGGGCATGGTTCAATAAGAAATGCATAACCATGCGCTTTGATATCAATTGTTGAAATAAATTTGAACTTAATGCCCTTAATCTTGCATTTTCAATTAAACATATATTTTAGAAAAAAATTTAAGATTTATCTTGTTTAGCCATAAATACAAGTTTAGAAATTTGGTATAGAGCTTGTATAGGTTGCTGAGAAATAAATCCAAATGCTGTAAAGTTGCTGCCTTCACCTCAGATCAAAATTACTTAGTTACTGTGTATATGAACAATGAAATCGGGAGGGAAAAGAGGGAAAGAGGTGCACTGCGTTCATTCCCCATATTTTTTAATAGTTAACTCCCAATGGGTTGAAGTCACTTAAATATTGTAGCTAAGTGCAGGGACCCCTTATGTGTTAGTACAAAAATTATCCATCTCATTATGAGTTATAATAATATAATTAAATATTATATTTATCCGTAATATACTACTATATAGGATATGACAAAATCAGACTCATTAACACAATATTTGATCACTTAAGAAATGAGTTTGTTAAAATTATTTCTTAATATTTGACACTAATCACATATTAATTCGATAAAATATAAAATAATTAAAATAATTTATACTATTTCACAATACTTGAAAAATATATCTAGCATTAAAAACATGAAAACCTAAAAGAAGAGAGCAAGCTAACGTCGCCAAGTAATCAGCAGCAAAATTAGCTTCTCTGTACACGTGATTAAGCTCCACAAGTCAGCTTCGTTTACGAAGATCCTGAATGGAACGGATTAGAGGAGAAAACTCATTGGGGGTCACCATGTTATTCATAACTAGTTGGGTAACACAGTGGCAATCCATCTCAGCACAAAGCCACCGGATCCCTTTATTCTGGGCAAGTAACAAACCCTGGTAAAGACCCTGTAACTCCGCCATAGTCACTTAACAAGTCCTTAAATTCATCCCAAAACCAGCAATCCAAAATCCATTATGATCTCGAATCAATCCCCCTGCAGCGGCTATACCAGAAGCTTTACAAGCGCCATCAGAATTTAACTTACACCAAGGCCAATTTGGAGGCAGCCAACCAATCCATTTGTTTACCGTCGAGATCAAATGAGACTTTAAAGAGTAATCACCTCGTCAGTCCGAGTCTTAACATCATTAACCCTGGATAAACTGTCCATAGTCGAGCCATGCACCCAAAATTATTTCCTCCAGAACCATAACCTCCAAATCGCTATTCCAAAAAAAACAAACCCAATTCTGAACTCCATAAATCGGCTATGAATTCTGAAGATTATTTAGCATCCAGATCTTGAAAGAAGCGTGAAAGAAACACTGCCTCATTGCCAAACGGATCACACGATTCCAGAAACCTCTCGTAGCTATGCAGTCACGTAGGACATGCGAGATATCTTCAACCGAGGCCCGACATCTATTCCACTCAGCATTTAACAACATGTGACGCTGCTGGATTTCAACTTTGGTTTTCAAACGACCATGAAGAGCTAGCCATATGAAAACTTTTACACACAGAGGGCCTTGCCATTTCTAAGCTAATCTCTAAATTTTATCCTCCAGCTGATAAACTGGTAAAAGGAATGCATGATAAGTAGAGGAAACTGAGAAATTCCCTTTAGCAGAATGCGACCAATATAACTGACCCAGTCCTAGAGACACTGAAGGAGGATGAATTGACGCAATCTTCATGATAGTGGTGTTAGAGAGAAAGTTGTCAAAAATTGCCTAGTTCCATTGCCCATTCACATTCACACAATCAGCCACCAATAAATTCTTAACATGATCTGGAATAGGAGAAATAACGTGGCTCGCTAGTGACTTGTCTTTATATACCCAACAATCCCACTAGACACGGGTGATTTTACCATCCCCAATGGACTAAGATACACTAGATAGCGTATCCTGCCAAATATTTCCAATAGCTTTCCACAGACGAGAGCTATAACGAGTGGGCAAAGAGAGAAGAAGGTTGGAATTATTGATTCCATATTTGTTACACAACACTCGGACGCATAAACTATCCTTATCTGAGATGATTCCCCGACCGAGCTTCATTAAAAGAGCTTTGTTCATCATGTTCAGGTCCTTAAAGCCTAAACCCCCATGCATTTTTGGTTGACACATTTTCTATAAGCATTATCAATCATTAGCTTGACTCCAGCTGGAATCATTTTCTATAAACCGGAATAGCCCATAAAACTGTCTGAGCAAGAGTAATTCTACCCGTTAAGGCAGCTCACTACACAGAGTATAAGAAAGCCGAGTCTAAGTCAACGCAAGTAAATGGTACCATGTCATCAAAGGTTATTAAGCAATGCAACAGTTCAAGTGCCGACTCAGCATAGTTTGTTACAGTTAGTTACAATACATGCTTTATGTAATTAGCAAAAGATTAGCTTAATTGTAAAGAGTTTGGTACAAAGTTGTTACTTATTGATATATTAATATAAATACATAAGATATAATCAAAATCAATAAGATGAATGAAGATTCTGGAATAAGAAAATATTTTTGTTGATGCAATTTTCTGCGTGCCTTTGAACAGTGTAAAAAACTTCTGCTCGCGAGGTGCTCGAGCAGAAATGCTTGCTGGTCTTAATTCTCCGTTGTTCGCCGGAATAGTGGTCTCCTCAATCCTGTATTCACGAAAAATAAGGTCAGGGGTAATCGAGTTAATCTTTTTGTATTCCTCCTTTTTAGAGAGATCGGAGAGATGAAATGATTTTTTTTTTTAATAAAACTGGATATTACTGAAAAAATGACCAAAACTGTGAGAAAGAAGAAGAATCTCAAAGAATTCTGGAACCCCCACAATTTACACTTCGATTTTCTTTTATCCTTCAGTTTTTCCCGTCCTTTTTCTCCGCGATCAGCCGTTCCCGCATTAATGGTGTCTGGGTCCCTCTGACAGCCGTTCCCGTAGCCTCATGATAGTGTCGGTCATGCGCGTATGAAATGATAACACTGTGGGGGTGTGTGCCGGCCATCGGTAACAGTGACGACACCATACCGTGTGGGGTATCAGCCAGGTCTCGATCGTCACATTGAGTCATTGGAAAGAAGGGTCTGACACTGGACACAAAATATGAGAAAAATCAAAGTCACACACCCAAGAAATCACAAGCTCACCACCAAAGCAAACAACAAAAGGATACAGAAAAAAACTTCATTACCTAAAGTTGTTAAGCTAAGGATACAGGGCTTAAAACACTCACCACTCAATGGAATCTACCAAAGAGATATAGAGTTTGATAATAACTCAAAAGTTTAGTATTAAATCAATTCCTCCTTTTTTTATGACTACTTAAGCTTAAATAACTTTTCTTGGAACAACCCTCCAAGCATAGGTTTATTAAAAAACCCTTCAATTAACTTGACTTCTAAGACTAACATTAAAACTAGACATTAATGAAACATTGGTATTCTCAAATATAGCAAAACAAATTTAAAAATAGTCCCAAGTCTAGAAATATTCTTGTTGACTCAAAACTGAACAGCCTCCACTTAACTGATCATAACTTACTGTAGAAAGCTCCAAATTTAGATTAGTAAAATTCATTGGAAAGCTAACAGAAATATCTTTCCACTGATATATGGCTCAAAAATTAATTCGACCTCATGCAGTACAGTTTAATTCCCAAAAATGCCCCTCTTGCACTTCATTTCTGCTTACTTGATTAATGTAAGAACTTGAACTGCACTTTGTATGACTTGAATACCATATATTTCAAACACCCCTGTGTTAATCTCCCCTTGTTGAAAAAATTCGACCTCGAGTTTTGATCATTTTCTTTATGATAAGGAGACAAATCTGATATGTTGAATGTTGACGAAACACCATAGCCATCTAGTAGCTTAATCTTGTAAGTATTATCTCCTATGCGTTGCAACACTTTAAATGGTCCATCAGCCCTTGGTCTAAGTTTATCATACTTCCCAGGTGGAAAACGATCTTTTCCGAGATGAACCCAATCCAAATCTCCTTCCCGAAACTTAGCATGTTTTCGATGTTTGTCTGCTGATTTTTATACTTGTCATTTTGCTTTAAAATTCGTCTCGAACCTCGGTCATGCATCTTTTGATACTTTTAGAGCGTTCTTCCGCATCTCCACTAAATTGATGAGCGATCGAAGTGGAGCTAAATCCAAGGGACCGATTGGATTCTTGCCATAAACTACATCAAAGGGACTTGAACCGATGAGTTTGATGTATGGAATGATTGTAAGCAAATTCAATCCGAGGCAAAATGAGATCCCATTGACGAATGTTCTTTCCCACATAGCTTCTCAAGAGATTTCCCAGCTCGATTCAGTAATCTCGATCCGACCATCAGTTTGAGGATGATGAGAAGAGCTGAATTTAAGAGTGGTTCCTAACTTCCTCCAAAGAGTGCGCCAAAAGTGACTCAAAAACTTTGAATCCTGATCAGAGACAATGGTTTTTGGAATTCCATGTAGCTTCACAATCTCCTTGAAGTACAAATCAGCAACATGAGAGGCATCCAATGTTTTGTTACACGAAACAAAATGAGCCATTTTTGAGAATCGATCAACCACCACCATGACAGAATCATTGTTTCTTTGAGTCCTTGGCAACCCAACAACAAAGTCTAGACTAACATCTTCCCATGGAGCTTCAGGGATTGCTAAAGGATTGTATAGGCCTGTGTTTTGACCATGAGCTTTGGCCATATGACAGATTTTACACCTCTGCACATGACGCACAACATCTTTATCCATCTTTGGCCAATAGAAATTTCCTTGCAAGCAAGCTAACGTCTTATCCCTTCCAAAGTGACCTCCAACAGCACTGCCATGTGCCTCCATGATAATAGATTCCCTCAAAGAGCACTGAGGAATACATAAACGATTTCCCCTGAAAAGAAAACCATCATGTAATTGGTACTGATCATATGATCCATTCTCACATTCTCTCCAAATTCTGCCAAAGAAAGAATCATCTTTGTATAGCTCTTTTAAGATTTCAAAGCCTACAATCTTCACTTGCGTAGAGGAAAGCAAGGAATGTTTTCGACTTAACGCATCAGCTATAACATTCTGAGCACCCGATTTATGCTTGATGGTAAAATTGTAAGCTTGAAGGAACTCCACCCATTCGGCATGTTTTCTATTAAGCTTCTGCTGACTATTGATAAACTTTAGTGCCTCATGGTCAGAGAAGATAATAAATGGCCCAGAAAGCAAATATTGACTACAATGGTTCAAAGCCCGGCAAATAGCATACAACTCTTTGTCATAAGTTAAGTACTTCCTGCGGGAGTCATTAAATTTTTCACTAACGAAAGCTATTGGTTTCCCTTCTTGGCTGAGTATAGCACCAATTCCAGTATTAGAGGCATCACAATAAACTTCAAACACCTTGCTAAAATATGGAAGTGACAGAACAGGCGCTTAGGTTACCTTTCTCTTGATGATTTCAAAACTTGCTTGTGCCTCTTTGGTCAATTTGAAACCTTCTCCTTTCAAGCATTCAGTTATCGGAGCAACAACTGTACTGAACCCTTTGATAAATCATCGATAAAAAGAAGCAAGAATCGTGAAAACTTCGGATGTCATGAAGCGACTTAGGAATTGGCCAGCTTAAAACTGCCTCCACCTTGCTTGGACCCATTTGAATCCCATCTTTTGATACAACATAGCCCAAAAAGATGAGGCTATCAGTAGAAAACTTACACTTTTTTAAGTTAACATAAAGCTTTTGATTTCTCAAAATCTCGAAGGCTTGACAAAGATGCTCCAAATGTTATTTTTCATCTTGGCTGTACACAAGAATGTCATCAAAATACACAACAACATATTTTCCAATCAAAGGTTTTAAAACATGATTCATCAGCCGCATGAAGTGCTTGGGGCATTAGATAGACCAAATGGCATAACCATCCATTCATAAAGTCCATCCCTCGTTTTGAAGGCCGTTTTCCATTCATCACCATGTCTCATTCTGATTTGATGATAGCCACTTCGGAGATCGATCTTAGAAAAAATTATAGCACCATAGAGCTGGTCTAGAAGATCGTCAAGGCCTGGAATAGGGAAACGATAATCAACCATTATCTTATTCACTGTTCTGCTATCAACACACATACGCCAAGATCCATCTTTTTTTGGTACCAATAAGGCAGGAACAGCACAAGGACTTTTGCTTTCTCTCACCAACCCTTTCCTTATAAGCTCATCAACTTGCCTCTGTAATTCTTCGTGCTCTTTTAGATTCATTCGATAAGCCGCTTTATTTAGTAGAACAGAACCAGGAGTAAGATCAATGCAATGTTGAATGTCCCTCATGGGAGGAAGCCCATGTGGTAATTCTTTTGGAACAACATCTGAGAATTCTTTAAGAAAATATTTCATAATCAAAGGCGGCTCATTACTCTCTTCATTTTCCTCAAACACCACCAGAACATAAACTTTATTACCACTTCCCAATTCTTTTTTACAATCTGAAACAATCAACAAATTATTTTCCACTCCTTTGATAGGTTTAGAATCTTTCTTTACTTTTGAAGGACCCAAAATGATTTTACTTCCATCTTTAATGAAAGTATAAGTATTCTTATAACCATCGTGAACAATTCTTCTATCATACTGCCAAGGACGACCTAAAAGCAAATGACATGCATCCATAGGAACAACATCGCACCAAACTTCATCTTTATATTTATGCCCAATAAAAAATGAAATAAGGCAACGTGTGTTTACCTCAATCTCGTTTCCCTTTTTAAGCCAAGAAAGTTTATAAGGCTGAGGATGCTGCTCCGTTTTGAGCTTCAACTTCTTGACCATTTCAGTTGCTACTACATTCTCAAAGCTACTACTATCGATAGTGACATCGCATACCTTTTCACGACAAGTGCATCTAGTGTGAAAGATATTCTTTATCAGCCAATCTTCTCCATCTTCACAAACAATACTCAAACTCTTTTAAATAATTAGAGAATTCCCAAGATCAGCATATGTAACTTCCCCATCTTCAACATCCTTTTCGACTCTAGGATTCTCATGATCGTCTTCCACATTCTTGTCATCACTTTCCTCTTCAACAAGTGCAACCACCCTACTATTAGGATACTCAGAAGCAATGTGCCCATAACCATGGCATTTAAAACATTGACGAGAACTAGCATTCGAACCATTTGCTCATTGTTTAGATCCTTCCTCGAAGATTATTCTTCGTAATTTTCTTTGCAGTAGAACTCGAACCAGAATTATGCTTAAAAGCGGAGCCACTCCCCCGATTGACATCACGAACTGCGAACCGAAAGCCCCCACCACGAGCATCTTTTTGTTGTTTTTCTACTTTAAGAGCAAGTCTGCACACATCACTATAAGTCCAATATGGTTGGAGCTGGACCACATTACCAATTTCCGATTGTAAACCACCCAGATAGCGTGCGATCGTATGCTCTTCTGCCTCTACCAAATCACACTTCATCATTAAATTGTCGAACTCTGCTGTATAATCTTCCACTGACAATTCCTTTTACTTAAAGTTGTGGAACTTAAGGTAGATATCTTGCCTATAGTTATCGGGCAAAAACTTGCTCTTAAGCTCTTTTTACATTTTCTCCCAAGTAACAATTTTCCTACGTCCCTCACGTTCCCTTTGTCTTTTAAGATTTTCCCACCATAAAGAAGCATACTTTTTAAGTTTAATGACAATGAGTTTCACTTTGCGATCTTCAGGCACATCTCTGTATTCAACTATGCGTTCAACAGAACTCTTCTGATTGCATTCTTCCTTCAAATTTAAGTATTTCGATCTTGAATTCAAAAGGCTGATAAGAATTACGACGCCTATGATTCTGAGATCGAGAAGGAAAATTACTATTGGAGCTTTGATCTTGATGGTAGGGATTATAATCTTCCACGCCATTGACTGAGCCTTCTTCATCCGAACTACCATTTGCAGCAGCTTCTTGAGTTGCTTCAAGATGCTGTAAACGTTACTGAAGCTGTTCGACTTGTCTTCTAAGATAATCCTTTTCTATATCACCTAAGTCCCTCTCACGAATAGGAGGCCCTGCAACCCTTATATCATGCCGACGCTGTTGAGCCATAAATGTCAAAACCTAAAGCTCTGATACCAAATTTGACACCGGACACAAAATATGAGAAAAACCAAAGTCACACACCCAAGAAATCGCAAGCTCACCACCAAAGCAAACAACAAAAGGATACAGAAAAAAACTTCACCACCTAAAGTTGTTAAGCTAAGGATACAGGGCTTAAAACAGTGACCACACAATGGAATCTACCAAAAAGATATAGAGTTTGACAATAACTCAAAAGTTTAGTATTAAAGCAATTCCTCCATTTTTTGTGACTACTTAAGCTTAAATAACTTTTCTTGGAACAACCCTCCAAGCATAGGTTTATTAAAAAACCCTTCAATTAACTTGACTTCTAGGACTAACATTAAAACTAGACATTAATAAAACATTGGTATTCTCAAAATACAGCAAAAGAAATTTAAAAACAGTCCTAAGTCTAGAAATATTCTTTTTGACTGAACAGCCTCCACTTAACTGATCATAACTTACTGTAGATAGCTCCAAATTTAGATTAGTAAAATTTATTGGAAAGCTAACAGAAATATCTTTCCACTGATATATGGCTCGAAAATTAATTTGACCTCATGCAGTACAGTTTAATTCCCAAAAATGTCCCTCCTGCACTTCATTTCTGCTTACTTGATTAATGTAAGAACTTGAGTTGCACTTTGTATAACTTGAATACCATATATTTCAAACACCTCTATGTTAGGGTCGAACTGTTTCGAACCAGCTGTATTCGAATCTCACATCCTCTCAGTGTCGTTGCTGGTGGGGCTGGGCCATGCCCAGGGGTTTGAAGACCTCGAGCAGAAGGATGAGACAGAGCTCGAGCAGCCTTGAGGCTCCTCGACCTTGACCAACTTTGACGGGGCTATGAAGACCTCGAGCAAGAGACAGAGTTCGGGGCTCGACCAGTCTTGGACTCCTCAACCTTGACCAACTTTGACGCCTAGTAAGGCTGTCTTCGTGCCAACAGTCGGGTCTTCTGCTCGAGACGGGCTGACCTCGAGGTCTTTTGCTCAAGCTGGATTGGTCTCGAGGAGACCTACTCGATATTACCCAAACACCAGTCCCCTAGTTTCTAGTCTTTAGAGTGAAGCGAGATAAGACTGGAAACTTCTTGTCTGGGCCAGCTTTCTGGCCTTTTTACCTTCCCGTGTTGAGCTGTCTTTCGCTTCCATCACTTCATATTTAATGCGGGACACGTGGGTGGTCCGGGCCGTGCGTTTGATTTTTGAAGAGACATTACTGGAACAGACGCGTCTCTTGAGATGCGTGCCGTCTGCTGAAGAGACGCATTTTTCCTTTTAAAAACCCTCGATTTCTTTACTGTGCTTCCTATTACTTATCTTTGCTCAGACCCAAAATTAACTGCTTGCAAGTGTTTCTCATCTTCTTCTTCGGCGTCACAGTGATTTCTGGTCGTCAACTTTGCTCAGGTATAAACCTCTTTCCCTTTTCTTGTTTCTGTTCTGTTCTTCATTCATTTGGGTTTTCGATTCCCACTGGGTAGACCGTGCCCATAGGAGACATGTCAAACACCTAACAACCCCGTAGGATGTCGTCTGAGGAATCGTCCTCTTCAAGTGACGTTGAACCCCTTAGTATGATCCCAGTAAGAGACTCTAGTTCAGAGGAGGTGTTAGCTGTGGCAGAGATCCAGCCGCATCAGGGGAGACGAGTTAGCCAACGGTCAGAGAGTGGGGGGTATCCCATTGACTCCATGAGGTGTGAGACTACTCACCAGGATCTAGATAGGCTTAGGGGCACCTGCCACATACCAGACAATGTGGACTTGCGGGTGTCGAGTAAGAGTGACATACCCAGCCGTCCTCCCCAGGGGTATGTCACCTTCCACATGGAATGCTTTAGGTAGGGGGTCAGGCTGCCTCTTCAGCCTTATTTTTCCTGAGTTTTGTCCAGATTCTGGTTGGTCCCGGGGCAACTGAACCCCAATGGGTGGAGGGTCCTGTCCGGCCTTTATGTATTGTAGAGATGGTGCAATCTGGGTGGGCCCTCGGTAGAGGAGATAAAGCATCTATACCAATTGAAATGCAGCCTGAAGGATGCTGACTGGTACTACCTCACCTCCAGCCTGAAGGGCAAGAAACCCATAACTTATCTCCCTACTTCTGGTGGCAATTAGAAGGGCAAATTTTTCTATGCTGGGGGAGATTGGGGGCATGCTGCACCTGTCTTCGAAGGGATCCCTCCGATTCCTCGTCATTTTTGCACTCCAGGTCGTTTACTTGTCCAACAAATTGTTATTTTGGTTCTTCTGCTCGCATCTTTTCTCACTATTTTGCTCTGGTTGTTGTTGCAGTATCTTGGGGTGCCTCTTACAGGATTGGAGAAGAGCTTCGGGCGCGTGTCAACACTGCTCTTGACAACGGAAGCTCATGTAGAGAGCTACTTACACTCTAAAATTTTGTTGAATTGGGCTTAGTCTCAAAGGAAGAGATGAGTAGTGTGCTTAACTTGTTGAAGAGGCCTGCGAGGACCTATGGTCGTCTGAGCAGTTCTTCTGCTTCAGCAAAAAGGCCTCGAATCAATACTCCCACTTCACCGGTTCGAGCTGCCCCCCTACTCAGGAGACAGAGCGAGCAGCAAAGGGTGCGGCCCGCAAGCGTCTGAGGACTGCCACATCAGCTTGGCCTCGACCAGGGCGCGATCAGGAACAGGAGCGGCCCGACCACACCGATCCCTATCTCAAGGACTTCGCCAGACAGATGGAGGATAAGTTCTTGGATGGGATAGAATCCTCTGATGCTGATGATTTGGTCGGCGCTTTCTACCGCCTCTCTTCTCGTGCTACTACCTTTAAGGCCAAGACTCAGGACTCTCAGAGGAAGCTCAGAGCAAAAATTCAGAACCTGAAATGGAGTCTTGAGCAGAAGGATGAGGAGGCAATGAAGCTTCGCGAGGAGAACTCCGTCCTCGAGGAGAAAGCGGCAATGTCGGATTTCAAGGCCTTTTAGCTCTAGAAGGAGCTGTCTCTAATCTGGGACGAGTTACTCAATGCTCGGAAAGACTTGGACACACAGAGGTTCTCTTTCGAGAAGACCATGGAGGAGGAGACTTCTCGCTTCCAGAGGAAGGTGGACTCTCTAGAAGACAGGCTCACGATAGAGTATATTGATGGGGTGTCTTTCAGCTATAATTGCCTCGTGTCTGCCTTGAGTAAGGAGAATTCTGAAGTGGATATATCAAAGCTCGAGGCAGCCGTTGCGGCATACATGTCCCTGCATGATGCCCCTAACCAAGAGCCGCGAGTCCCCTCGAGCTGTCGAGTCTGAAGAGGTTGTCCCTCCTGCTGCTGACGTCACTCATACTACTGCTACTGCCGCGGAAGGCGTTTCTCCCTCCAAGCACCCTGCTCCATCTGCTAGCCCCATTGCTCCAACCAACTAATTTGATTTTTTATTTTGTTTTTTTTTACTTGTATTCTTTTTATGGATGAATAAAGCACATGTATTGGACAATTTGCCTCTGTATTTGAGTATATACTCCTGCCTTGCATTTTTTGCATGAGATTCACTCCAAGCCTTTGCTAAATAAATTTTAACAACTGTTGGGCCTTTGTTTTCCTTCTCTAAGACACTTCTGCTCGTGCTCTCTTCTGGCTTATGCGTGACATAGTCTTGCCTTAGGTTAAGCTTATAGATCTTTGTTTCTTTTATGTTCGAACTGATACTTGGCTCATACTTGGCCTTCGCATTTCCTTCATGATCTTATTTTGCTCGAGCCTGTAATTAGCTCACGCTTGGCACTGTCTCGCCTTAAGCTAGGCTTAGAGACTTCTGGCCTTTGCGTTATCTTTGCAAGCTCATCCTACTCGACCCTGTAATTGGCACACGCTTGGCACCGTCTCGCCTTATGTTAGGCTTAGAGACTTCTGGCCTTTGCGTTATCTTCGCGAGCTTATCCTACTCGAGCCTGCAATTGGCTCACGCTTGGTACCGTCTCGCCTTAAGCTAGGCCTAGAGACTTCTAGCCTTTGCGTTATCTTCAGGAGCTTATCCTGCTCGAGCCTACGATTGGCTCACGCTTGGCACTGTCTCGCCTTAAGCTAGGCTTAGAGACTTCTGGCCTTTGCGTTATCTTCACGAGCTTATCTTGCTCGAGCCTGCAATTGGCTCTTGCTTGGCACCGTCTCCCCTTAAGCTAGGCTTTGAGATTTCTAGTCTTTGCTCATATTAGATTAATGTTTTGAAGCATTTTATCATTTTTATTCATGCTCAAATTTTTACACATCCCTACTTATAGGGAAATTGAATATCAATGATTGCTTTACAAGGGAACTTACTGAAAATATTTCATCAAATGCTGCGCGTTTCATGGTCTCTTAACTTCTCGTCTATCTGGGTGAATCAGCCAGTATGCTCCCAGTTCGGCTATTTGAGAGACCCTATAAGGACCTTCCCAATACGGGCCTAACACACCTTGCCTGGGGTCCTTTGTGTTCTGATTGACTATTCTAAGTACCCAATCCCCCACCTGAAATCGGCAGATATGTACGTTCCGGTTGTAATAACGAGTCACTCTCTGCTAGTACTCCGCTATCCTTGTAGTGGCCCTTTCTCTTTTCTCTTCCAGCAAGTCCAAGTCCGCACACATTTGCTCATCATTTTGCTCTTCGTTGAAGTGCTCTGTTCGGTGTGTTCGCATCCCAACTTCGGCAGGGACAACTGCTTCATGCCCGAATGCCAAGGAGAACGGGGTTTCTCCTGTGGCCATTTTATGTGTGGTTCTGTAAGCCCACAAGACACCAGGCAGCTCGTCAACCCAAGCTCCCTTCTGCTCGCTGAGTCTGGTTTTCATGAGGCGTTTTATAGTCTTGTTTACGGCTTCTACTTGCCTGTTGGCCTGCGGGTGTGATGGAGAGTAAAACTTTAACTCTATCCCATGTTTTTGCAGAAGTCTCTGAACTTGTTGTTGTCAAATTGTCTCCCGTTGTCCGTAACCAAAGCATGGGGAATCCCGTACCTGCAAATCACATTTTTCCAAATGAAGTCAGTGGTTTTGCTCTCTGTAATACTGCTCAAGGCCTTCACTTCAACCCATTTTGTGAAATAATCAATTACCACCACGGCATATGTTGTAGATGCTCTCCCCTTTGGTAGTGGTCCGATCAAGTCAATCCCTCATTGGGCGAACGGCCAAGGCAAATTCATCACTGTGAGGTTCTCAGGAGGCTGGGTCATATAGTTCGCAAAACTTTGGCAACTCTTGCAGCTCTTGGTCTTCTCTTATGCATCCTGATGCATGCGAGGCCAGAAGTACCCCTGCCTTAAGGCCTTCAAAGCCAAAGACCTCGCGCCAGAGTGGTTTCCACAGATTCCTTCATGTATCTCTCGGAGGACATAATCGGCTTCATTCTGATCTAAACACCGCAACAGTGGGAGAGTGTATCCTTGCCTATATAATACCCCATCAATTAGAGTATACCTGGCTGCTTTACACTTCAGCTTCCTTGCCTGCTTCTTGTCGGCAGGCAACATTCCTTCCTTGAGGTAAGAAACAATTGGTTCCATCCAAGTACTGCTCGACGATAAACTCATCATTTCGTCCTCCTGGTCGATGCTCGAGCAGGTCTTGACTTCCAACGGGATGGACTTCGATATTTTAGAGTCAGATGTAGCGGCCATTCGAGCTATCATGTCAGCTCAAAAATTCTTTTCCCTCGCGATCTGTTCCACCTCGACTGCTCGGAAGTTTTTTATTAGGTGCTTCACCTTCTGAAGGTAAGCCTCCATCTTTTCGCCTTTCGCTTGGAAGCTTTCGTTAAGGTGATTTACTATTAGTTGTGAGTCTGTTCGAAACTTCACCTCTTCTGTCTTCACTACCAGGGCGAGCTTCAATCCGGCAATTACAGCCTCGCACTCGACCTGGTTGTTGGTGAATTCAAACTCCAGCTTCACGGCGTATTGCACCTCTACCCCTTCAGGACTAAGAAACACAACTCCTGCTCCAGCTCCATGATCACCACGCGATCCATCTACTGTGATTATCCATGCGTTAATCGAGATAGAGGGGTCCGGTGGCTGCTCGCTATCCATCTCTTCATTCCTCTCAGTGCATTCGACTACGAAGTCAGCTAAGGACTGAGCTTTTATTGCTGATCGGGGTTGGTAGCTGATGTCGAATTCATTGAGCTCCACAGACCATTTTACCAACCTTCCGTAGGTTCTGGCTTGTGCAGGGTCTACCTGAGTGGTTGGTTCAACAAAACTGTCACCGAATGCGCTTGGAAGTAAGGCCTCAGTTTTCGGGCTGCCGTTACCAGGGCCAGTGCCCATTTCTCCATTGGTGGATATCGAGTTTCAGCCCCCAACAAGGCTCTGTTTATGTAATAGATGGGGTACTACACCCCTGACTCTTCTCTTACCAGAACTAAGCTCGTTGCCCATTAGGACACAGCTAAATATAAATACAGAACCTCCCCTGCTCAAGGTGTTGACAGCAATGGGGCTTTTAACAGATATTCCTTCAACTGCTGGAACGTCGACTTGCATTCCGGTGTCCATTTTGTCTTTCTCGTTTTTTTCATTTCCTGGAAGAAGATGCAGCACTTATCTGTAGCTCGGGAGATAAAGCTGTTAAGGGATGCCAGTTTTCCTTTTAGGATTTGTATCTCCTTGAGAGTACGTGGGGACTTCATCTCCACCACCGCTTTTATCTTTTTCGGATTGGCTTCAATTCCTCTATGACTCACCATGAAGCCCAGGAATTTCCCCGAACTAACTCCAAAGGCACATTTCTCTAGATTAAGCTTCATCCGTATTTTCTCAAGAGCGAGAAGGTTTCTTCTAAATGCTTTACATGTTCCTCCGTGTCCTTTGATTTGGTGATCATGTTGTCCACGTAAACCTCCATTATGTGGCCGATCAGCAGCTTGAACACCCTGTTCACCAGCCTTTGGTAGGTTGCCCCTGCATTTTTTAGGCCGAAGGGCATAACATTGTAGCAAAACAGGCCTTGGTTGGTGATGAAGGCCGTGCATTCTTCGTCTGGCCGATGCATGGGAATTTGGTTATAGCCTGAGAAGGCATGAAGCTAAGCAGTCCGTGTCCCGCCGTGGCATCCACCAACTGGTCAATTTTCGGCAATAGGAAGCTATCTTTTGGACAAGCTTTATTTACATCCGTGAAGTCCATGCACATTCTCCATTTCCCACTCGCTTTCTTTACCAACACGACGTTTGAGATCCATTCGGGGTAGGAGACTTCCCTTATGAATCCCGCCTTCAGAAACTTCTCTACCTCACAGTTGATGACCTCGTACCTTTCTTGGTTGACGCACCTCCTCTTCTGTCTCACTAGCTTAGCGTCCTTCCGTATAGCCAGCCTATGACATGCCACCTCCGGGTTAATCCCGGGCATGTCCTCTTGTGTCCAAGTGAACACATTGGAATGTGCTCGCAGGCACTCGACAAGACTTTTCTTCAGCTCTTCGCTAATGCCCGAGCCGATCCGGACCTTCTTCTCGTGGTCGTCTGGCCTTATTTTAAATTCCTCCAGTTCTTCATCGGGCTCCTGCCTCCCATTTTTCGACTCCCCCCTCGAGTGTAAAGACGTTATTTGTATAGTTTCTTTTGCTGCCACAGCGTAGCAGCTCCTTGCAACTCTCTGAATACCCTTGACAACTCCCACAGCCCCATTTACCCGATATTTCAGGGCTAAGTAATGCGTGGACAGTACCGATTAGCTGACCCTCATGAACGGCCTCCCCAGTATTGCTTGGTAGGGGCTGACTTCGTCCACCACCACAAAGTCTAGCATCATAATTTTTTCAAAAGGCCTCGAGCCCATAGCCACAACCAACCTGATGATTCCCAAAGGGGTCAGCTTTCCTCCCCCGAACCCTTTCAGGGAAGTATTTGTCTGCTCGAGGCTCACATCCGTCATTCCCAAGTCGTCTAGTGTGGACTTGAAGAGAATGTCCACTAAGCTTCCTCAATCCACCAGCATTCGATCGACCTCCTTATTAGCGACTTTTTCCTTCACGACCAAGGCATTTTCATGGGGGTACAGTACCCCTTCTCCATCCTCCTCTATCCACATGAGGGGCACCTGCCGTACCTTAGCCTTTTTTGCAATGAGAGCGGTGAACAAGACCTCCCGGCCAGCGGCGGCGTATCTATAATAGTTTTTTCGGGCCCTGTTTATATTTCCTGCCATTGTGGGTCCTCCCGAAATCACCCTTGTGGCCGGTGGTTCCAGATCCATGTTGTAGGCTCGGTTGTCCTCCTCCGGTTGCTGCTCGACCACTGGATGTCCCCCTTCAATAAACTCATCTAAATACCAGTTTCTAACCAAGTCTTCCACCTGGTTCTTCAGGTCCTGGCATTGTGACGTTGAATGGCCGTGGTCACCATGGAAGCGGCAAAACCATCCCCTATCTCGTTTGCCAGCTGGTTTAGCCATCGGTGTTAGATGGCTCAACAGTCCTCGTTCTTCCTCTACTTGGAGTATCTCTTCGAGTGGCACCTTCAATATTGTGTATTGCCCGTAGGCGAGGCTCTACTCAACCATTTGTATCTCCCGGTCCTGAGGGAAGCTTCTCGGAGGAGGTGGCAACAGGCGGTCTGCCCTGTTATGATTTGGCATAGGTCGGCTCGGTGGTGGGTTGTGGGACAAGTGATCGTCGCGTCATCTATACTCCCTATGGTCCCGGCCTGGAGATCAGTAAGGTGGAGCAGGAACCATTCGTGGCTGGGGATCTCTTTGATAGGGGTTATAAGAGGTAACTCGTTCCCTCATGGCCTTGGAAGTTGGTGCTCCCCGAGCAGCACCTCCTTTTTCTTTCCTCTTTGCTCCACTGCCCTGCTCACTTCTTAGCTTTGCAGTCTTTTCCTCCTTAATGATAATGTCCATCTTCACCTGTTCGTACGCATCAGAATACGAACGAATCGAGGAACCCCGTAAATTGTACCATGACTTCCCCATCCTAATTTCGTCTTTCAGCCCCCTCAGCGCCTGGGGATGATTGAATGCCCCAAGATCCAGAACCGACCGGTGGTACCTCTTAACGAATTCCCGAAGGGGCTCTCTCTCCCTCTATCTCATCTCCGACAACTCTATCATATCATCTTCGGGTGTCACTGCGCCCCGAAATTACACTACAAATTCTCTGCACATCTGTTCAAAGCTCAGAATGCTTCCCCATGGTAGCCTGCGGTACCATTCTCTCGCCCTTCCCTCGAGACTAAGTGGGAAGGCCCTACACTCTGGTCATGTCGTTGAACCGTTCTATGTGCACTAGCAGGTCACTCTTCCCTGAGAACCTTAAATTCGGAAAACGAAAATCTCGAGGGATTGTTAAGCCCATGATCTCCGCTGAGAGCGGGGACTCGTTATCCAGCATTATCCTCCAACTCGGACCTTTCCCGTTTCCCTGGAGGTCTTCCATAACCTGTGCCAACCACTGTACTTCCCCTTCTAATTCTTCCGCGCGGGCGGTGGGTGCTGTGTCTTGCAAGTGCTGGCAGGACCCCCTCTCTTCTAGGTTCATCTCTTCCCTCCCAGCAGTATTCAGCGTCTTCGGTCTTTGGGCTTCATCCCCCATCTGCTCTCGAGCAAGAACGTTCCCGCGGCAGGACTTAGGGACGTCATGGCTTGCTTTCCTCTGTCCCTCCCTGAGTTCCTGTAGGATGGATGTTAGTGTTTCCATCAGTTTTTCCATCCGATCCATCTTCTCTTGGATTTCCCTATTTTGGGTCTCGTTGGCCACCTCCCTCAAAGTCACTGACTCTTCTGGACTCACTCCCCTTCTGCTATTTCCCCTCATTGTTGTGTTTGTGTTTCTTGAATGTGTTGGGAAGTCTGGCTTTTTGGACTGATCCCCACAGACAGTGCCAAGATGTTGATGCGATTTTCTGCGTTCCTTCAAACAGTGTAAAAAACTTCTGCTCGCGAAGTGCTCGAGCAGAAATGCTTGCTGGTCTCAATTCTCTGTTGTTCGCCGGAACAGTGGTCTCCTCAATCCTGTATTCACGAAAAATAAGGTCAGAGGTTACCAGATGTTTTTCCGGTGAAAACCCTCCGACGCTTAAGTCAGTGATCGGGTTAATGTTTTTGTATCCCTCCTTTTTAGAGAGACTGAAGAGATGAAATGATTTTTTTTTTATTAAAACTAGATATTACTGAAAAAATGACCAAAACTGTGAGAAAGAAAAAGAATCTCAGAGAATTCTGGACCCCCCGCAACTTATACTTCGATTTCCTTTTATCCTTCAGTTTTTCTTGCCTTTTTCTCCGGGATCAGCCGTTCCCACGTTAATGGTGTCTGGGTCCCTCTGACAGCTGGGATTACTGCGGCACAACCTGGGAATGCGGGATGTCAGGTGGGCATGGGTTCCTGGAGCCTCATGATAGTGTCGGTCATGCACGTATGAAATGATAACACTATGGGGGCGTGTGCCAGCCATCGGTAACAGTGACGACACCATACCGCATGGGGTATCGGCCAGGTCTCGATCGACACGTTGAGTCGTTGGAAAGAAGGGTCAAACTATTTCGAACCGGCTATATTCGAATCTCGCATCCTCTCAGCGTCGTTGCTTGTGGGGCTAGGCCAGCCCCGGGGGTTTGAAGACCTCGAGTAGAAGGATGAGACAGAGCTCAGGGCTCGACCAGTCTTGGACTCCTTGACCTTGACCAGTTTTGACGCCTAGTAAGACTGTCTTTGTGCCAGCGGTCGGGTCTTGTACTCGAGACGGGCTGACCTCGAGGTCTTTTGCTCGAGCTGGATTGGCCTCGAGGAGACCTGCTCGATGTTACCCAAACAATTTTCTCTTAGATTTTTTTTCAAGCCAAACGACTTCATCTCATTTTCTTTTATGGTATTAGAGCCAACCCTGGCAAATTCCAGTACTACTAATTCAAATCCAACTCCTTTCAATCAAAATCAATCAACAAGTACTTCATTTACATTCACCACACCTGTTAAGCTTGATCGATCCAATTATTTGCTTTGGCGCAACAAGTTCTCACATCTATAAGAGGTAATCGGCTCGAAAATTACATCTCAAAAACTCAAACTATACTAGATCAATATCTCTCAACATAAACTCATTCATCAACTTTAACTGTACCAGATAAAAGAATTGAGAATCTAGCTTTTGTAAACTGGCGAGCTCATGACCAAACTCTTCTTGGATGGCTTCTCTCTACAATTAGTGAGGCATTCTGAGCACTGTTCTTGATTGTGCCACTTCATTGGATGTTTAGAATGCAATTGAAAAATAATTTGGAGTTTAATCTGAAGCTAAAGTGATGCAACTGAAATATGAGATCAATATTTTGAGAAAAGATTCTATGTCTGTAGAGGAATATTGTGGAAAGATGAAGTTGCTTGCTGATAAACTTGCATATGCTGGTGATTCTATAATTGGAAAAGATTTATTGATGAGTATTTTGAATGGCTTAGGACATGGTTATTTGGATATTGCTTCTGTTATTACTGGAAATAAAATGGATTATGATGAAGCATAAGCACTACTTTTGACACATAAGGCTCGATTAGAACAGACTCAAAAGGCCACAGATTTGTTTAATGCTAATTACTCTCAGATCAGGGGTAATGTCAGAAGACGATCATTTGGTGATTATAATAGAGGTTTTAATGGTAATGTTGGTGGTAGAGTTCTTAAACAATTATCCCAGAGGATTTCCTGCAAGTAATGGTTTCTTTAGTGGTTATGGTAGAGGATTTCCTTTTGGAAATTCTCCAATGAATACTAGAAATTCTGGTGAATCATTATCTATTTGTTAAATTTGTCACAAGCAAGGACACACTGCTGATGCTTGTTGGCACAAATATGGAGATGGTTATGTGCCCTCATCCAGACATTTTGGCAGAGGCAAAACACACAAATCTGCATACTTGACCACTTTTGATCCATTCTCTGCATATCAATCTGCATACCAGTTTGAAGAGCTTTATGATCTGTCTTATCCTCAACCAATGCACTATTCTGCACCCTCATCATATGCACCAGATGAATTAACAGTATCTGGAGCTGCTTATGTTGCTAACTTGGAAGGACCAGCTGATGAAGGATGGTATCTTGATAGTGATGCTACTCATCACTTAACTAATAATATGAAAAATATGCATGTTAGAGAGGATTTCAAAGGTCTTGATCAATTTTTCATTGGCAATGGTCAAGGTTTGGCTATAACTCATATTAGTGATGCTTTTCTTTGTCATAAAAATTCACATTCCAAGTTTGTTCATGCACAAATAGCTTTAAAAGATATCTTATTGGTTCCTTCAATTACCAAAAACTTGTTAAGCATTTCCAAACTTACTGTTAATAATAACTTGATTGTGGAATTTTTAGGTGACATCTGTTATGTAAAGGATTCACTGAGAGGGCAAGTACTTCTGCAAGGTCTTGCTGAGAAAGGACTATACAAGTTGCTCTTAAATCTTCTAAGATTTCTCAGCCTAAATCACTTCATTTTTCATTCTTATGTCAAACCAGGTTTACAAAGCCTTTATCAATACTGTTTACTTGTTGTCTTAATACTCAAACTGATGTTCAGCATAATGTTTCAAATAACTCCGCTTGTTATCATACTACTACTACTTGTAATGCGGATATGAATAAAATTCTTCTTCTTTATAAAAGATTTGGTCATCCTAATTTTCATACACATGCATTTATTTAAGCAAGTCAAATCTGTTCATGTTTCTCCTAGAATGACACAGTAAACACTTCAAACTGTATGTGAAGCATGTCAAATGGGGAAGTCACATAGATTGCATTTTCCTACCTCTGAAACCAAAACTACTAAAATCCTTGAACTATTAAATACTGATCTCTAGGGTCGTTCACCTCACATTTCCAGAGAAGACTTTTCCTATTACATTAGCTTTATAGATGATTTCAGCAAATACACTTGAATTTTTCGTTTGAAATTAAAATCAGAAGCTCTGGAAACTTTTAAATTCTTCAAACAAGAAGTAGAAAACCAATTCCAAACCCCCATTAAAACACTACAACTAATTAGGGGGGAGAATACAGACCGTTTAGTCATTTCTTAAACCATTCTGGAATTCTTTTTAGACACTGTTGTCCTTATACATATCACCAAAATGGGGTGGCTAAAGGGAAACATAGACATTTTAGTAGGGTGCATTTCACACAGCATTTTATCATATTAATAGATTACCATCTGCTGCTCTTCATTTTGACATCACAAGCCTAACTATAGTATACTCAAGTATTTTTGTTGCTGTTGTTATCCTTACTTAAGAGATTAAAATAAACATAAGTTTGACTATCATTCAAGTAAGTGCATCTTTATTGGCTATAGTCTATCCCACAAGGGATACATATGCTTTCATCCTTCAGGCAAAATATACATAGCCAGGCATGCTGCGTTTGATGAAAATTCATTCTCTTATTCAACTGAATTTGATTCTGTTTCACAAACCTTTAATGCTTGTTCTTCTATTCCTTTCACTTCACAAGTAGTCCATTATCTTTCCACTCTATCTACACCACCATTTCTTCTTCATAGCAGCTTAAATAATCCCGACTCGGTGAGTTCCAACTGTAGCGGTCCTGCTAACTCAGATAATCATTTTTCATCAGACAGCTCAGAATGCTCCCCATAACAAAACACCAATCAAACTGAACCTATTCAACATACTGTACCATCCATTTAATCCATTCCACAACCACCTTCAATCATTCAACAAACTCCCATTCAATAAAATACACATCAGATGATTCCTAGAAGTAAGGCTGGAGTTTTTAAGCCCAAAGTATATAAAACAGTCGTTATGCATAAGGAACCAGATATAGTTAATGAACCATTACATAATCCACAATGGTTTGCAGCTATGAAAGATGAATACGATACTTTAATTAAAAATTTCACATGGTCCTTAGCTCCAAGAAAAGCTGATCAAAGGATAGTTTGTAATAAATGGATGTTTAGAGTTAAGTAAAACACTGATGGCGGTTTATCCAAATAAAAATCCAAATTACAGGGGTGAATTATTTTGAAGCCTTTAGTCCTGTAATTAAGTCAGCCACTGTCAGAGTGTGTCGAGCTTAACAATGATGCATCATTTTCAAATCAAGGAAGTTGATGTTAACAATGCCTTTCTTAATGGAGATTTGATAGAAGAAGTGTTCATGAAACAACCAGAGGGCCTTATTGATGCTAAAATACCTGACTTTGTATGCAAACTTCATGAATCCTTGTATGGTCTCCAACAAGCTCCAAGAGCTTGGTATGATAAGCTTAAGAGATGTCTACTGCAGTGGGGTTTCAGAAACTCCAAAGCTGACACCTCTTTATTCATAGGTAGAACCAAAAATTTTATGATCTTGGTACTCATTTATGTTGATGATATATTGATTACATGCCAAATAGTGACGCTTTGGAGCAATTTATTATTCAGTTCAATTCAACAATTGCATTAAAAAACCTTGGGAATTTGTCATATTTTCTGGGGATTGAAATTCTCCATGACACTGATTGTGTATATCTGTCTCAAAGAAAATATGTCAGGGACTTATTATCCAAAGTTGATATGCTAGATTGCAAGGGCATTGACACACGCATGAGTACTGGATCAAAATTGCAGAAGGAAGCTCAAGGTGTTCTTGGGCAGTATATTGCAGACACAACTTCTTACAGGAGTATTTTTGAGGGAATGCAATACCTAGTGTTGACAAGACTTGAAATTGCATTTTCTGTAAATAAACTTAGTCAATATGTTTATGCTCTCACATTACAGTTTCTGATGGAATGTAAAAGAGTCTTGAGATACTTAAAGGCTACACAAGATTATGGACTCAAGTTTATCAGGCATGGAAACATAAAACTTACTGCATTTACTGATGCAGACTGGGCTTGCGATTTGGATGACAGAAAAACTATTGGTGCCTGCTGTATCTATCTAGGCAACAATCTGATTTCTTGGTCTTCAAAGAAGCAATAGGTAGTTACTAGATCTGGTGTAGAGAGTGAATACAGATCATGAGCTTCTGCAAGTACTGACATATCTTGGTTACAATCCTTATTTTCTGAGATAAAACTTCATTGCACAGAAAAGCCAGTCATTTGGTGTAACAATATTAGTGCCATTGAGTTAGTAAGAAACCCTGTTTGCCATTCAAGAACCAAGCATATAGAGATTGATATGCATTTTATTCGAAACAAGGTTCTTGAAGGAGAGCTGAATGTCCATTATATCCCTAGTGATGAACAAATTACTGATATAATGACTAAACCTCTCTCATTCATACACCTCAATTATTTGAGAGCAAAACTTAATGTGCATTCTTGCCCTTTGAGTTTAAAGAGGGCTATTAAGGCAGCTCACTACACAGAGTATAAGAAAGCAGAGTCTAAGTCAACACAAGTAAACAGTACCAGTTCATCAAAGGTTGTTGAGCAATGCAACAGCTCAAGTACCAACTCAGCATAGTTTGTTACAATTAGTTACAATACATGCCTTATGTAATTAGCAAAAGATTAGCTGAATTGTAAAGAGTTAGTTACAAAGTTATTATTGACTGATGTATTAATATAAATACATAAGATGTAATCAAAATCAGTAAGATGAATGAAGATTTTGGAATAAGAAAATATTTTCTCTGAGATTTTCTTTCAAACCAAATAACTTCATCTTATTTTCTTTCACTAAGGAAAGGAGAAATGCATGGCAACCCGAGGGACGCCTTTCTACCTTATCAATGATGTTCTGATAAGTATGTTTTGAAACCCGAGTATGCAAAAGCGGCATCCCAAGATAGGTGCCAAGATCCTTGGTAACGGAGAACCCAAGAGCAATCCCAATTCTTTTCGTATCCCTGACCGAGATAATTTTTGAAAAAAATACTTTAGTTTTGGTCTTGTTGACCTTAGCCTCAGAGCTCTGGCAAAAAGTATCCAAAAACGAGCTGATAACCTCAGCTTGGTAGATGTTAGCTTTCGCCAATAATAAGAGATTGTCGATAAAAAATAAATGAGTCAGGAGGAGTGCCATGACGAGCTGAACGAATCGGCTGCCAATCACCAGTAGCTAAAACATTATTAATTCCATGACTGAGACGCTCTATACACAAGACGAAAATATACGGGGAAAGAGGATCGCCCAGTCTTATGCCTCTGGAGGGCACAAAACCATTCAAACCTTCTTCACTCCATAAAACCTTCATTGTAGCAGAAGTAATGCATTCCATAATAATTCGAATCATTTCTGTGGGCATTCTCGTTTCCTGTAAAGTTTCGTCAATGAAATCCCAGTTAGGTTTATCATACGCCTTTTCGAGGTCTACCTTGATCGCTATAAAACCTTTCTTTCTCGTTTTCTTACGCATGGAGTGAACAACTTCTTGAGCAATCACATTATTATCAATGATCCGCCGGCCAGGAACAAAGCTGGTCTGCTGGGGACCAATAAGATTCGGCAGGAGTGCCTATTGTCTGTTAGCCACAATTTTAGTAATTGTTTTGTAAACTATTGTACATAGACTATCCGGGTGACATAGCTTGAGATAAGCCGGATGATCAGTCTTAAGAATAAGAACTAACAGTTTAGTATTAATTTCCTTAGGAATACTACCATTGCCGAAAATACTCTTTACAAAACTACAAAAGGAGGGACCAACGATATGCCCCTGGGACTGATAAAAAATCACATGAAGACCATTCACTCCAGGTGCCTTTAGGGGCTTCATGCTAAAGATAGTCTGCCGAATTTCAGTATCGTCAATGAGAGCAGGGAGAACTTGAGTTAGAGGCTCCTGAAGATTAGGAAAGCGTCCCATGGTCTGATAAGATTTGAAAGCCGAAGTCTCACTTGTGTATAGAGCCAAAAAATTCGTGGCATGCTGCTTAATTATCTTATAGTTTAAAAGCCATTCCCCATTATCATCCTGAATGGTTGTGATTCGGTTTCTTCTACATCTGGCCAAAGTCTTCTGGTGAAAGTAAGCTGTATTTCTGTCCCTTTGAATAATCCAATCTTTATGAGATTTTTGAAGCCACAATATTTCCTCTTGTGTTAGAAACCACCTCTAGACGAAGTCTGGTTAAGTTAGAGCGCGCTAGGATTCTTCGCTTTCTCTTAAAAATGTTACCAAAATGATCTCTGTTCCATATCACGACCTCCTTTACAAATTTACCCGCAGCTTTTAAATACGACAAATTACTATCCCAAGTGTTAGAGACAAAATCACCAAAAGTATTGTTGGTAAGCCAAGCAGCCAAAAATGGGAAAGGCTTTTGTCCCCGAGAGCTTCTGACATCATTATTAAACCGAACTAAAATTTGCAAATTTGGGAGGTGCAGAACAACATGATCTGGGTACTTGTTTAGCCATTCCGTATTAGAAACAGTTCTATCCAGTCTTTTCAGAAGAAAACCATGAGACAAAGTAAAACGGGGTCCCTAGAAATTTAAATCAAACATACCATTCGTATTAAACCAGGACTTAAACAATCCACAAACCACAGAGGTTTTAGAAGAGCTACCTTTCTTCCCGGAACCACAAAGAATGGAGTTGAAATCACCCCCCACCGACCACGGACCATGATCCGATTTAGCCAAGAAATCAAGTGATCCCATAATTGCCTTCGTAAATTAGGATTAAGGCTCGCATACACTGCAGTTATCCAAGACTTAAAAATATTATTTTTTGAAATTTTAAAATGGATAAACTGCTTATGATTGACAGTGACCTCCACTTCAAAACAATTTTGCCAAAGAATCCAGAGAAGCTTCAATCCGATGTGAATTATCAAAGCCAGTACTTTTAATAGCATCATCTACTGGCTGGCCACTAATTCTAGGGTCCATCATAATTACCACAGAAGGGAAATAGTTCTTGAGAAGAGTACTAAAGGAGCGGCGAAAACCCTTCGACGCCGCCCCCTGTATATTCCAAAATAGAATTTGTGTCATCATAAAACACAAAAGAAATAAAATTAGAACCTTACCGAACAAACCGAGGGGCCTCTTCTAATAAATCCATGACTATTTCTTCAACAAGGGACTCATCACCCTCTGAAGAAACCTTCCCATCCTCACTGTTAGCCACATAGTCACTGTCATTTTCATCCTCTTCCATATCCATGTTATTAGCCCGAACCTGTGAATCAGGGGGATCACCATAAACTTCAGACAAAAGAACATGACCTCCATAACTAGTATTATCATGCGGTTCTTGGGATGTAAATCAATAATGGGGAAGTTCTCGATTTGTTATTAGGAGGGAAGGAGATGCTGAATGATGGAGGGGGTTAAGGTTGGCATGGTTTGCATGGAGATTAATGTACGATCACGTAAGACTCGGGTTGGAATAAAGGGTTGAATATTTGTGTTTTCTGAGTGAGAGGCCGTCTCTGCAACCGGGTTGACGCACCCACATGCTCAGGAACTTTGGCTTTAGCAAGTTGTTTGATGTTTCTCTTTCTAGGGTGTCTACTATTTGCCAACAAAGTGGGTCCAAGATTAGCTGTTTGGTGATCACGGGTATTTTGTTACATATGAACCTCCTGATTTATCTCTAGATAAGAATCCTCTTCACCAAGATTAGCTAAGACATTGAAACCTGATTCTTTCTCATACTTCCCCCAATATTCTCGTTCAGTTTCCTGGTTCTTTCCTTCTCAGCTCTTGGCTTCCTGTTATGAGCAACAATCATCCACGGTCCGACTTTTGGTTCTTTCCGGGTTTCTGTCTCAATTTTATTTTATTTTCTTTCTTTTCTCATCCTATATTCACGTGTTATCACATTTATTTTGCAAATAATGATAATTAACCCCTTAATTTATCATTTTAACCCCCATTTTACAACTTACCTAATTAATTTCTCAAATTACCCAATTATTATTTTCTCTCTCAAATATTATCTTCAACCCCACAATTTATCTTCAACACTTCTAAGCTCATCATCACCATTACTACCAAATTAAAATTATAAATCATAATGTTTTTAATTAAAATAAAAATCAAATAATCAAATTAAGATTACAAAATAATTAGATCCACAAAAATCAAACTATAATAAAACTAAATCCAGTTAACTAGATATTTCAAAATCATAACCTACAATCCAAAGTTAAAATATTAATGTCCAGGAATATTCACCTAATTGAATTCAAGTAGTATCTAATTAACTTGGTATTAGATTTGATTTTTGTGGATTTAATTATTTTATAATCTTAATTTGATTGTTTGATTTTTTTAATTAAAAAATTGTGTTTTCTAATTTTAACTTGGTAATAATGGTAATGATGAACTTAGAAGTAATGAAGATAAATGGTGGGTTTGAAGATAATATTTGAGTGAGAAAATAATAATAATTTTTAATGAAAACAATTTAAGAAATTAATTAGATAAATTGTAAAGTAGGGGCTGCAAAGATAAATTATGGGGTTACTTATCACAACTCTTATTTTGCAATTTAAAATTTAAGAACTACCAAGTAAAGCCCATTTGTGTACCAATGAACCTTATGACAAGTGAATCGGATGGCAGGGGTATTAAGCGTTGGGCTAGGCTGGTTCATGGACATCAAATAAATAGTGATGATATTTCACCCTTTTAATTTTAATCAGCAACCCTCACTTTTCAATTAACCTTATTTATTTTTAAAATTACATTCATTCAAAATTAAAAATAAATAATTATTTTTTAACCATTTTTCTCTTTCACATGCATTTTGTCTCATTTTACAATCCATTTTCGTCACCACCCAATCCATTACAAGATATTGAACAACAAATCGATTGAATCAGTCAAAAGCAATGTATAACATTCAAATAGGAAAGGTGTGCGGGCCATGAAATCTAAGGAGTCAAAGGAAAAGACTCATAAGAAAGAAAGTGTCAAGCTAAGTCAATTTAGCAAGAAAGCAAAACAAAACCAATTTCAGCTCAAAAGAATAGGTCATCATTCTAAAAAAGTAAATGACAGAAGCCCATATCAGCTGTTAGTGGTTTTTAATTGGGATAATTTTAGAAATAAAATAGATTAATTGAAAATTGGGTATTGCTAAGATAAATAGAGTCATAACTCTAAAATAAAATAAAAGTATGCACGCATGTATGTATATTTGAGCTTTGAATGCTTCTCTTATAATCTGATCATATATTTTAATGTTATATATACATATATACATTCTTGATATATATGCATTCTTATTTATGTATTTCACTATTATATTTTTATTTATTAACAGTAAAATGGTCATCTATACCTAAAAATTTAAAAAATGGGACACCAAGATCTCCCTTATTTTGATCATAATACTATTTATCTTTATTATCTAAAAAAATTGACTCTAATCTTTTATAATAAATAAAAATATAATATTAAAATATATGTAATAATACATACGTTTTAAAATAATTTTAATATTTAAAAATATTTCAATATATTATAAAATATATTAGTGCACGGCATACTGAGATCATAATACAAGCTTAGAAAGGATTACATTGTTTCGTTAAAATAACTTCTCCTTTTTTTCCTTTTTAAAACCATTTTCGGAAAACATTTTGAAATGCATTCTTACTCTGCTCGTTTACACAACCAGTTGAAAATGAAGGTGTTTGATAAAAGCAACTATGTGTTAACAGTGAGCATCTTATGGTGGGAAGGACAGAATTCAAATTTGGAGATAATGGTTCATCAAATCAAGCATAAAAGAGATTAGGAGAATGCTCTAGAGTGATTACGAAGATGAACGGTGAACAGTGATCAAGGTTGATAGCAAAACGTACTAAGCCAATCATATCTTATTGTACTATTCCTTTAGTCACAGTCCTTGATAATCTTTGTAACAGCTGTAAAATAGTACACTGTACAGCTGGCAGTAGTGTATATAAAAGGTTTCGCATTTTCACACATCCAATCCAGCCCATTTCTAAGTATTGTATGAAATTTAAGTTCACTCTACTCCGAATTTTGGGCCAATTGACCCGACACAAATTTTTTAAACTTGACCGGAATTTAAGGATTTCTAATCAGATTTGGACCTAAATCAAAAGAGTGGTGATATTTATCATCTTTTATTTATTTCAACAGTCCCTATTTTTTAATTTAATTCATTCATTTCTAAAATTATCCTCATTAAGAATTAAATAGTATTTATTTTTCTAACTTTTTCTTTTCTCTTTCATGCACAATTTCTCACTCTTTCAACAATCACCATTGTACCCATTTTCATTATCATTAAATTCATCATAAATATTAAACAATATTTATAAGAGCATTGATATGAATGGAATCCTAAACAAGAATTATGTGTTGCATTCTAAAGAAAAATATTAAATATAATGATTGAGAAAGAAAAAATCAATACGGGGATGAAAATTTTTAATTGTGATTTGGTTGGGTTCTCTTTATTTGTTGTTGGTTATAGTCAGATTTGAAGATTTGAGGATTTGTTATTTTTTATTCATTAAATCATTTGTTCCATGTGTAAAACAAACAAAAATATTAAAAATAATTAAAAAGAGTGCGGAAGAAAAGAAAATAAAAAGTTTAAAAAATAAATTTATTTTTAATTTTTAATGAGGGTACTTTTGAAAATAAATTAAATAAATCAGAAAGTAGGGGTTAGTGAGATAAATAAAAGGGTTCAAATATCACTACTCATATCAAAATCCGATTAAATTATTTTAGAGATCGAGTCTTTCCTTGGTCCAACTCAACCCCACCTGAAATTTAAAAATAAAAAAATATAACTTTATTTATATAAGACATAATTTTAGATTATGTTTATTTTATTATTTATATAATTATATGATTAAGAGCTTGAATAAAATTTATGTTTATGTTAAATTTTAATATATGTGGGAAGTTATATCCATTTTTTTAAAAATTTAAATCTATTAAATATAAAAAAAAATCATAAAAAAAAATGTATGGAATTGAGGCTTGGACAAAACCCGACCTGAGTCGGGTTGGGTTCGACCCAAAATTTGAATAATCAGGCTCTTTTATAGGTTGGATATTTTATTTTTATGGCCAAGCCCGAACCCGATCCAACCCATTGCCATCCCTATTTGACATCTCAACATGCCAGGTCATCAATTGGCTGCCCCAGTGAATTGAAAAAATTAACAAGCAAAGGAGTTAGATTTCTATCTATCTATATCTATAACAATAATGCTATATATCACAAATTTTTTATCTCAATAAACATCCTAAATGATGTAAACTTCATCAATTAGTTGATAAGATAATATAATTAATTTACTTTAATTCATTCAACCAATTAGTGAACCCGACCCAACCCATTGCCATCCCTATTTGATATTTCAACATGCCAGGTCATCAATTGGTTGCCCTAGTGAACTAAGAAAATTAACAGGTAAAGGAGTTAGGTTTCTACCTATATATATATATAATAATAATGCTATACATCCCAAATTTTTTATCTCAAATAAACATCCTAAATGATGTGAATTTATTAATTATTTGGTAAGATAATATAATTAATTTACTTTGATTCATTCAACCAATTAATAAATGCTAAATTATTTGGGATAGTTATTTGTGATAAAAAATTTAGGATATGTAGTATTACTCTATCTATAAGGGCATTGCCATAAAATAGGCTTTTCTCGTTCTCCAATCTTTCGCTTTTCTTGTCTTTTAATCTTTGTCTCTCATTTATATTTTAGCCGATATAATGGCTAGTAGGGCTACACAAGTTTTGGATGAAATTGTCGAGTGGATAATAAAGGTTTTGTAGGGCTAGAAGTTTTTTTTTTTTCTTTTGAATTGAGGGAAGAAAGGGCATTCGATTTACAATCTCGAAGGTGGAAGGATTGATTCACATAAACATTTTGCACGAGAGTTCTCTTATGATCATCCCATCGGTCCATAAAATCAACCAATGTGGGGTTGAATAGGTTTTTTAGTCTTTGTTTATTTTTAGTTGTCAATGGTTCTAGTTACAATTTGTATTTTTAGACATGAAAACTGAAAAGCACTTAGGTCAACGTTATTGTTAAGTCTAAATTATCTCATGTATTATTGTTGTTCAGAACTAGAGACATTTAATTTTGATTTAATTGTCAAAATGTGCTCATCCATCTGAATGAATACTTATATGTAATTGTTGGAGGTGATCTGCTTTAGGAGTCTTAACAGGATCAACTCTTACCCTAGGATGCTTTCAATGATCAATTAAGATGCAAGCTTGATCAATTTTGGTCTATAAACTAATCAATGATCACCAAGAACCCTAACTAAACACTAATTGTAATCACTATCAAGAATTGATAACAAGAAACAAATCAATCACACAAGAACAATACAATTACATCGTTCGGTTTCTTTCAAAACCTACATTCACCAATTAAGCTTATGAGAGAACTTTTATTACTGATTCAAGAAAAAATTTATATGGTACAAATTACACAAAACTTAGGAACAAGAATACCCTCTCTCTCCTTTTTTATATCACTCTGAGAAAGACTTCACACACTTTAAGCTTTCTTGATCACCAGTTGCATGAACAAAATATGTAACAAACTGTGGGTATATTTGAAATTGATGTTTAACAACTGTAGCTTAAAAATTTCAGCACTAAAGTGTTTGATAAGTATTGGTTGTTGTAGCTTAGAAGCTAGGTTGGTATACTTTTTCATTTGAATGATGAAAAATCTATTATATTTTTAATAATTTTGTCAAAACTATTATTTAAAAATTATATTTACTGCATATTATTAACTTTTATTTCATAATTATAGTTTTTTTCTACATCAACTGTACCTTAAAAGTTACAACACCTCAATACCAAATAGACTCTAAAATCCAAATTTTATAAGATAAAAAACATATGACATAACTAAGTTAACAATTCAAGAATCACTTAAAGTAACCACTTGAGCAGCGCATGATGATTTTACAATTCAAAACGCAGCCATGCGTCAGTTCTTGTGTGCCATTTTGAAATCTCAATGAATCACGTTCTGAACACGTGAGCTTGTGAAGCCAAACCAGCAACAAAATGTTGTCGCTTAACTCAGAGTGTTTGAATTCATGTCACACTAAACAGTAATTTTAGCAAAAAGCATGTGATTGATGATGGTTAATTATTCATGTTTCTAAGGCAGGTTCAATTGTAAGTCAATGTCATTGTTAAGTCTAAATTATCTCATGTATTATTGTTCTTCTGAACTAGAGATATTTAATTTTGATTTAATCGTCAAAATGTGCTCATCCATCTGAATGAATACTTACATGTAATTTTAGCAATAAGCACTTGATTGATGATGGTTAATTATTCATGTTTCTAAGGCTGGCTCAATTAGAGGTTACAAGTAAAAGTTAATGTAGCGAGGTATAACGTATGATAGATGAAAGGCAGAATTCGTAGACCGATATCGTGGGAAAGGCTGATGGGTATGCTTCTTGCTTCTTTTGTGATCCCTCAAAGCACTTTCATGTCTCCATGCACTAGTTTGTAGGAGTTGCAGCGGAATTATTTTAGTTTCCAAGGCTTCTAGCCATAACCAATTCAGTAGCATCCAGACACTAGTTGTAATTACAGTAGCAAAAGCAAAGGAGAAAATCGTGGACCAATCAGTAATCTCCATTTTCTGTTTTGTTACAAAGTTAAAAATTGTCAAGTATTTGTTTGTTTGGGAGATAAGAAAGTGAAAGAGTTTTGAGTGAAAAGTTTGATAGCAATTCGTATTGGAATGTAATGTTCATTTTACTCTTAGAGTATATGCAAATCAAATGAGCACCAAATTGTGGCTGAATATATAGTTGTAACTGGAAAAGGAGCTTCAACATTGGATGGAGACAGCTAAAACCAAGAGTGTTGTAGAATTAATGTCAAAGCCATTTTGGCTTCTGGTAAAGCAAAGTTTTGTCGAAAGAATGTTTTTGTAAGAATAGTATTCAACTCTTAGTTGCTTTTAAAACTCCTTAGAAAACCTCTCGGGTTTGAACTTTTAAAATTCTTTAGAAAACCTTTGGTTTGAACTTTACATCTTCACCCCAAAGTTGAGGATCATGGTGAATGAATATCATTGGCACATAAAGTTGCCCCCTAGCTAGTGATGTTAATTTTCCAAGCTTCATATCTTTTGAGACGATTTGAAGAAGCGTATGTCCTAGTGAATATAACCTAATAAATGCAGTGATAAGAACACAAACTCTTGTAAAAAAATTTTCTAAACAAACTAATGCATATGTCAATACACTATTGATTGAACAAAAATGTAAAAGTCAATAAAATTAATGAATCATCCCATGCGAAAACCATCCAACCAATTACAATGTAGGATGTGATAACCTGATTCCTTAAAAAATGGATTCAACTCACATATTGTCAATATAAAATCTAATTTTTTGATATTTATATGTGTTTAAACAGCTATTTGGGAGATACCAAGCAGACCCCCTCGAGGTCCATCCAGCTACGAGCAGAAGACCTAATCGTTAGCACGAAGACACCCTTGCTAAGTGTCAGAGCTGGTCGAGGTCAAGTGCTCCAACGGGTGGGCAAACGGTTCGGTTTTGCCGAACCGAACCGGACCGAAATATTCAATTCTGTTCGGTTCGGTTTTAGAAGTAAAAATTGAACGGTTTGAAAAATTAAGAACCGAACAGTTTGTGTTCGTTTTGGTTTTAAACCGAACCGAATTTTGAAAACCTAAATTCTAAAATCTAAAATCAAAATTATAAATTATTCACTTAATTTTCCGAACCGAACCAAACCGAACCGAAGGTTTGGTTTTAAAATTTGGTTCGATTCGATTTGAATTCTTAAGAACCAATCGGTTTCGGTTCAGTTCAGTTCGGATAATGCCCACCCCTAGCTCCGAGGCTGATCATGCCCTGATCTTCCCATCCTGCTCAGCTATAAGAGATCCTCCAACCACCGAGCAGAACCCGGTCATGTTGCTGGATGTACATGAGCAGGGGGGGATCAAAGCTCGAGCAGAGCATATTTAAGCATGACAGTGCCTCCTCCCGATGGCTTGTCACGACGATCGATGCCTGATAGGCACCCCACGCCGTAGGGTTTCGTCACTGTAACTGATGACTGGCACACGCCCCCACAGTGTCATCATTAAACATAGACCTACACGGCACCATCATTTGGTCATAGGAACCCATACCCGCCTGACATCCCACGCCCCCAAGTTATGCCACAGCAACCCTTAGTTGTCAGGAAGGCACAGAAGTAATTAATGCGGAGGATGGCTGTCCAGGAAAACAAGGGCGGGAGAACAGGAGGATAAATATTAGCGGAAGAACAAGGTAAAAGGACTTTTCTTTTAGGACTTTGTTCTTCCTTACCATATTTTCCTTCTTCAATTCTAAAACATTTTCAACTCCAACTGAACCACCAAGAACTTAGACTTTCTCTGTCACTCTTCCCTTTCAAATGTCTTATCTTTTTCGGTCTCTCAAACCAAGAAGGATACCCAAATAATCAACCCGATTACTGACTTGAGCGTCGGAGGATTTTCGCCGGAAAAACACCCGACGACCCCTGACACTTTTCTTTGTAAACGCAGGCCAAAGGAAATCATTGTTCCAGTAAATGGAGAGAGGCAAAAATCAGTGAGGAATCCTGCTCGAACAACTAGCGAGCAGAAGTTCACAGCATCACTTGGGAACGACTAGAAAACATCATCAACAATAGCTTCTGTCTAAACTCTACACTTCATTATAACAGTATCAAAATTTAGCATCATGCTAATCTTGTTGACAATATATGATTACCTGTATTATTCTTATACTAGAGTTTCCGTAGAATCAAGAGGGTACCCAATTCTGGATGAAGAGTTAGAACTGCGGTAAGATCATGAACATAGGATGGAAACAACTCAAATGAGAAATTTTGTAGAATCATTGCCAAAGCAATTTTCGCCTTTACCAGGGTGAAATTTTGTCCAATGCGCGCATATCCTAGGAATGCAAATGGGAAGTAAGATACTTAATTCTTGTTCACCTTTGAAATTTCTTCAGAGAACCTCTCAGGTTTAAATTTAATCACATCATCACCCGAGAGTTTAGGATCATGGTGAACCATGATAACTGGAAAACTGATTTGAACTCCGGCGGATAATATCAAGTTTCCAAATTTCGTTTCTTTATGAACAGCACGACCAAGCATAACTGCTGGAGGATAAAGCCTAAGTACCTGTTTGAATATCGTTTGAACTTGCAAGATATGTACACAAAACGCGAATCAATAAGACCAAAGTTTATCAATATAGCATAGTTCAACTCAATTGCATTCGTACTTACAATTTTGAGGTGATTCAATCCATCTTAATCTAGCTTATTATTGCCAAAAACTTGCAAAACCTCTTGTCTTGCAAGTTCTTGCATTCTTGATACTTGCTCAATAGCACCATTGTCCAATTAAGCAAAACATAAGTAGTCTCTTGGCTGGCAAAGTCAAATAGCTTACACTCTTCCATCACATCTTAGAAGCTCATTCCAACATTTCTGTTATTTCTATGTTCTTCAATTTCTCCAAAATTGGTGTCCATTAGTATGCCTAACAAGTCATCATTTGCAGCTTCCCCTGCTTTCATTGCCTTCTCTCTGTTTTTTATGATTCCCATGAGTGCAACACTTATTTCTTTGTCAAGTTCTTTCATTTTCTTATTTCTTTTAGTAGGCAAAAACCTACAAATAAGCAATAAAAACAATTCTAAAAATATAACAAGTCACTACTCCTTTTTTAAATTTATATTATAACCTTAATATAAAAAAATAATAATTATGTTATATTTTTTTATACACCCCACAATTACTATACGTTTTTGCCAGTATTAAAGTTTTGATATAATAATTTCATTTTTTATATTTTTATTTTATTTTCTATTATAAAATTCAATAAAAATACATATAATTATGTAAATGTTCTTTGAATGAAAAATTTCATATGAAAGTTAACTATAATTTTTAAAATCAATTTCATAGCCATGATTTTTAACATTCAATCTATTTATATTTTTTTTGTAGTTATGATGTTTATTGCAATAAGTTTAATATAAATGTAATGCATACTACTTTTTTATTTCATTTGGATTATGTATTAGTATGTACTTTTATTATATTTTATGTAACAAATTATGAAGTTCATTATATTTTATTCAATGAACTTCACTTTATATAATTTTATGTGTTTTAAAAGAAAAAGACACGTCTAATGTCTAAACATACTCCAAAAAATCAAAGGTAATTTAAATTTATGTTTATTTTGATTATTATATAATAAAATAACATTTTGTAATAAAATTTACTAAACGTATCTACATTACTTTTAAAAATCATAGCAACTGTAACAACACATTTTATTAAACACCAAGCTGTTTTTTTAATCAGTAATTTATTTCGTTTACACAACAAAAGTAACTTATTTAATCAACCATCGCAATCCCAAATTGTGTCCAATTTTCCTTTTGGGTATTTTACACATGTCATAACTCATCCACAGGTTGAGTTATGACAATTAATCCATCTTATCAAGAAAATTATTAATGTCTAGTAAGGGTATGCATTCGGTTAAGATAATAAAATTTAAATGGTTCATAAATCTCCAAATCAAATGGTTCTTGTTTGAACTAAATCAAATAAAAAATCAAAACGATTTGGTGACAAAAATTAAAAATAAAAAATAGAAATTGACAATAAAACTTTGAAATTTTTTTTCTATGTGATTTTGTGCTATTGCTTTCTGATTTTATTTATTGATGTGGATTTGTATTTTATAGTAAATATCTAAATTATATATGTTTCGGATCGTGACTTTATTTTATTGATTCATTTGTGTTGGATATTATTATGTTATTGATTATTTGTGGATTTATGAACTCAAGATTATTGTTATAATGATATCATATTATTATGTTGTTTTTTTATTTAAAAAAAATACATACTAGTAAAATTGCTCCAATCAAATAAAACAAAACAAAATCAAGTCTAACTACAGAATCAAGCTGAATTGAATCAATTTTTTTTCTTTTTTTTTTAAAAGGGAGGGTGGCAAGCTCAAAGAGTTTTTACCCCCTTCCCACCTCCAAAACTCGAACCCGGGTCGTTACGAATCTAGAACCGACTATGACAGCCAATCCGACTACGGCCTTGGGGGAAGCTAAATTAAATCAATTTGTTAAGCTCGATTTTAGTATTTGATTCGTATTCAATTCACATAATGATAAACCAATTAGTTTTGATTTAGTTGATTTTCATAATTCTCGACCAAAACTGAACAACACCAGGTAGTATCCAATCTCTGCATACATGTAGTTTTTGGAACAGAATTATAAGGAGGTAGCCTACCACCTCAGGGCCCACACACGTTTTGTCATTCGACAGAACAGTGGGGAGTTTATATATCGGATCCACTGTTTCTTTAAAATTAAAATTTAAAGATCCCAAACTGAAACCCACTCACGGTCCCACGAAGACCATTCCTCACCGAAGCTTTTCTCTTTCATAACTTTAATATTTATAAAAGTTTGTCAAGATAGATAAAGTTTCCTCATAAAAAAACAAAAAATAATGGGAAAAGCATAAGAAAAGCTGCAACATTGATATACTAAACTTGTTTGGACAACAAAAAGGTTTAAAATCTTCCTTTAGTTTTTTTCTTCTTTAACCCTTCTTAAAATTCTCTCTCAGTCTCTCGTAATCCAGTATTTTCTTATTTGGACAATATTAAATTGATACAATCCTTTTCTATTACTTCTTAACCCTAAAATCATTTTGAAAAGTTAATTCCATCAAAATTTCCCAAATCAAACCTAGGGTTGGAACTGAAATTTTCTTTTTTTCTTCTAATTTTTTCTATTTTTAAATAATTGATTAAATGTCTATATTCTGATATGTCCCAATCAAAACATTAATATTAATTATTCTATTCAAGATAAAAATGACCACACAAGTTACATTTAGATATTACTCAATGCCATTATTCACGAGTGCTTGAGCTTATTTATAGTAAAAGAAATACATCCAAACAACTCAACTAAACAACCGAACTTGTAGGCTAAGATAACACTCAACAACTAGCTAAGTATCCTAACTAGCTGAGTAACAAAACAAAATATATCAATAACGATTCTCCATCAAATCAACAACGATCTCATGAAGATTGCTTCAGACTTCTCCTTCAGCTACTTGCAAGTTGCATGCATAATTCCATGCACAGTTTGGTATGCTTCATGTCTAACCCTTATACCTAGTGCTTGGCTTTTGGACGACCTTCGTATCTTATCATATTTATTAAAAAAGTTAGCATAATTATGATATATTTAACTCATTATTAAAAATTAAAAAAAGTTAGAAAAAAAAAAAACTAACTGAGAATTTCCGTTAAAAAAAAAAAGGCGAAGACGAGCCCTCTTTATCTTTCTTAACCCCCTATTTTATTTACAGGTTGCAATGGGCAAACTACCCCTACCAAAGCCTAGACATTATTTGAATATTCAAAGGCTATTTTGGAGAGATGAGTACAAATTATAAAAGGGGTGAAAAGGGGCAGAAGAGCAATGGGCAGGGGGACGGTGACCTATGCTAACACGGCTACCTGCTTCTCTGTTACGTTTTTCTCTGTTTTAAGGATTCTGTTCTGGTACCTTTTTTTTTTTTTTTTTCTAAGGATTCGGCCAAGCCGATTAGATCCAATCTTGGCAATGATGTTTCAAACACTCTGCTTTCGTTGTTTAACCTTAAATTATTTATTTTATTTTTTTAAAAATTTATAAACTGGTTTGAACATCGGAGAGTTAGTGTCGAAAAAATTTCTGACGCTTCTTACATTTTCTTGTGATTTAAGGTGTTCCTAAGTTTTTTATTAGTGATCACAGAGCATTCTTTACGATTATAAGCTGCTTTTTCATTAAATAAATTTGATGCTGATATAAAAGTTTGGTATCAAGCCGCTAATTGACTTGATCAGTTTTTTTTGTCAAAATTAACTTGTAATTAGTCTTTTTTCTTGTTCGAAGAAGATTAAAATTAATTAAACTTATGTTTTAATCCTTTAGAATTTTTAAGTACCATCTTTTTATGAAATATTTTAACTGATATATATAATCAAAATTCAATTAAAATTTTAGTATATAATATAACTCTACCGAACCTTTTAAATTAACTTTTAAATAATGACACAATTCAGATATTTGAATTCGTGAGGAAGTTCTTTGGAAGGGGTGACACAGCCAACCAACGAGTGGAGTGGGTGCTACCTTCTGAAATTGGAAACAAGTAAAAGAGGATATATACCATAATCCTTGACCAGTTTATGAAGGAATGGAGTAACACGAATTGCAATGTCCTCACCCAAACTGAGTGGTCTCGCTTTTGTTTCCTTCAACATGATGGAACTTTATTTCAAGTCGCCAAACAGAAGCCTGTAAGAATGACCTTTTAAACCTTGCTGTCTCAGGTATTTCTCCAGCTTCTTGGGCCACAGCCACAACCAGGTCAGCACTATCCATGCCCATGGTACCAAACTTACAGTAACAATGGTGAATGCTATGGATTTCAGACTCAATTCCATTTCACACCTAGAGATTTTGAAGTTTTCTGAGCAATGAGATAGTACATATATTTTGAGGTTGGAAGTTTGGTTTAAAGTGACTGACAATATCATTTTTTTGCATATGTTTGATGAACCGTATATTATCTCCAGCTAGATGTGTTAAAATGATACGTATCTATTATTTTATACAACTCGATTGTGATCCTTTTGTACTTGTCACGCATAGACTTTGCTTCAGAAGGATGCCAAATTCGGGTCTGAGTCTCGGTTCAGTCTTCCTGGTTCCGGATTCTGATGGCAATTTATTATATCTGACCTGGACAAAAATCTGGATTTTTATTTTCGGATTCGATCTGGGTTGAACTCGGAAAAATCCCGATTTTCGAATTGTAGATTTTAAATCCGGATTATTATTATTATTTTTTGACAAAATTAATATGCATTATAAGCTCCAATAGTTGTGCGGAAGTGCAGGTTGAGCAGATTACTAATTGATGGTAATTGTGACTTATAGAGAAACTTAAATGTGGTGTAAACAATTTCAAAGAAAATTGATACAATAATTTACGTGGTTCGACGTAAAGCCTACATCCACGGACAAAGACTGGAAGATAATTTTACTAACAAATGAAAATTTACAAATTGGGAAAAACTCACAAAAACCCAATACCCCAATACACCAAAATGAATTCTCCTAGCACTCAAGTGGAAGCTCTCTCAACTTTCTCAATTGCTTCACTTGCAATTGCTCTCAATTGTGGGATGCCTTAACAAATAAAGAACAATAGCTATTTATAGGAATGCATGGTAGCACTATTTCACCAAACCTTTAAAATAGTCAAAGTTTGTTTGGTGATTACCTAATTTTTAGCCAAAATTTGAAAAATTTGGCTTTGAACAATTTTGGCCAAACTTTGAACATGTGCTTTGCCAAACTTTGAACAATTTGACTTTGAACAATTTTGGCCAAACTTTGAACATGTATTTGATTTGAGTTTTTCAACAATTCTCCACATCGGTGAAGATTTATCCAAATATGAGCCGACTACTAACGAACCATCATTCCCAAAGTGGCTGCATCTTTGTGACTGCCTACGTACCCAAAATTTGTGATTAAGCCAACCGTAGTTCAAGATATTACTAAACTTCCTTGTATATAAAATGATCCTCCAATCTCTACCTTTCTCACTGTTTTAAACTTTCAGGATATTGATCAAGTTTAGGCAATGCTCAAACTTGATCGTTGTCACCACCTTGGTCAACATATCTGCGGGATTCTCTGCAGTCTTGATTTTCTAAAGAAGAATCTTTTCCTCATCAATAATTTCTCGCACAAAGTGAAATCGTACGTCAATATGCTTCGTACCCGCATGATAAACTTGATTCTTTGCTAAGTGAATAGCACTTTGACTGTCACAATACAAGTTAACATGCTCCTGGATCAATCCCAAGTTTCCAAGCAAGCCTTAGTAACCAAACAGACCTTTTAATAGCCTCCGTAATTGCCATATACTCGGCCTCCGTGGTTGATGAAGGCAATCAGAGACCGTAGTGTAGACTTCCAACTAATTAACCCTCAAGCAAGAGTAAATACATATCCAGTGGTTGATCGTCGTTTGTCTATATCACCGGCATAATCGGAATCAACGTACCCAATCACACCTTGACCATGTGTGTCATTTCGCTCAAACAAGAAACCAACATCAACGGTTTTCGAATGTACCGTAGAATCCATTTCACTGACTTGCCAATGTCCTTTACCGTGATTATGCATATACCGCTCACTATACTAACCGCTTGTGAAATATCGTGCCTTGTACACATCATTGCATACATCAAGCTACCAACTCGTATTTGAATACTGAACTTACAACATGTATTCTTGTTCCTCATCCGTTGAAGGAGATAGTTATGCGTAAAGCTTGAAATGAGAAGCCAATGGGTACTTACGGTGTTTTGTCCGATCATTCATGCCAAACCGTTGTAATACCTTCTTCAAATATTGTTTCGAGAGAAGTCGACTTTACCGCAAGCTCTATCTCCGCGATATCTCCATGCCAAGAATCTTCTTAGCTTCACCTAGATCTTTCATCTCAAATTCTTGATTGAGTTGAGTTTTCAACTTCTCAATCTCATCTTTGTTCTTAGATGCTATTAGAATATCATCGACATACAAGAGTAAATATATGAAAGATCCTTCTTGTAGCTTGCGAAAATACACACAATGATAAAATTTATTTCTTGTGTACCTTTGCACTTTCATAAACCGATCAAATCACTTGTATCACTGCCTTGGAGATTGTTTCAAACCATAAAGCGACTTTGTCAGCTTGCAAACCCAATTTTCTTTTCCAAAGAACTCTAAATCCATCCGGTCGAGTCATGTAGATTTCCTCTTCCAAATCACCGTAAGAACGCAGTTTTCATATCAAGTTGAACTAGCTCAAGATCATATTGCGCAACAATGGCTAGCAAAATCCGAATAGACGAATGTTTCACAACTGCAGAAAATACCTCATTGTAGTCTATTCCTTCTTTCTGAGTGTAACTCTTCGCTCTATTCCTTCTTTCTGAGTGTAACTCTTCGCTACCAATCTAACCTTGTATCGAATTTTATCTTTATGAGGAAATCCGTCCTCTTTTGCATATACCCATTTGCACCAAATTGTCTTTTTGTCTTTAGGCAGTGTAACTAACTCTCAAGTTCCATTTTTTTGAAGAGACTGCATTTCTTCATCCATTACTTGCTTCCACTGTACATTTTCAGGGCTACTTACTGCTTCTCTGTAAGTGGAAGGAACATCACCATCTACAATTCGAAGTGCATAGGCCACCATATCAACAAAGCGAGCAGGTCTACGAATCTCTCTTCGTGGCCTTCTATATGCAATTGAATCTTGTTGCTTTAAAGGTTCCTGAGTCAGAAGCTCTTCTTCATCTTCGGTTGATTGAGAATCATATACCTCTTCAACACTAACTGGATCATCTTTAACCTTTTCAAGCTCCACATGTTGCAGAGTACTACTGGTGTTGTTATCCTTTTATGAATCGTTTTGTTTTAACATGACTAATTCATCAAAAGTCACATCTCTGCTGAAAATGATCTTCTTCGTATCTGGACACCGTAAACGGTATCTTTTTACTCCACCAGTTATACCCATGAACAATGTTTTCTTCGTTCTTGGGTCTAACTTAGATTCCTTTACATGATAATAAGCAGTGGAACCAAAGACATGTAAAGTATCATAATCAGTAGCGGGTTTACCAGTCCACATTTTCATGGGTGTTTTGCTCTCAATTGCAGCTGATGACAAACGATTAATCATATGGTACACATATACAACAGCCTCAGCCCAAAATTCCTTGCCCAATCCAGTATTGGACAACATACATCGAACTTTCTCCAGTATAGTTCGGTTCATGTGTCGCACCTCGAACAGTGAAGTGTCTCACAATGCCCTCATCTCGGCATACTTGCAAAAATGAATCATTCTTGCACTCACCACCATTATCTGAGCGAAGTCTTTTAACCTTTCGATCAGTCTGAGTCTCGACCATCTTCTTCCATTTCAAAAATATACTCAAAACTTCATTTTTGTTCTTCATCAAATGCACCCATACTTTTCTTGAAAAATCATCAACAAAAGTAACAAAATAGTGCATACCTCTCAAATAAGCTACTTTAGTAGATCCTCACACATCACTGTGAACATAGTCTAGAATCCCTTTTGTATTGTGAATTGCTGAACCAAACTTTACTCTTGTTTGCTTGCCCAGAACGCAATGTTCACAAAATTCCAATTTGCAAGAATTTGCACCTTTCAATAAGCCTTGCTTAACCAAAGTCTGCAAAGCTTTTTCACCGGCATGTCCCAAAAGCATATGCCACAACTTGGTTGCCTCTGAATTTGCATTCTTTCTCGAAACTGTTGATGCTGATCCAATAACTGTACTCCCTTGGAAATAGTACAAGTTATTTCTTCTTGTGCCTTTCATCATCGCTAGCACCAGCCTACTACCTTCAAGAATCCATCTCTTATAGTGATTGTAAGCCCTTTAGATTCTAAGACTCCTAATGAGATGAGATTTTTCTTTAAACTTGGTACATAGCGAACTTCTGTCAAGACTTGGATTAAGCTATCATGATTCTTCAATTGGATTGAACCTATTCCCATGGTTTTACAAGCATTGTCATTGCCCATAAAAACAACTCTACCATCTACCTCTTTGAAGTTAGAGAACCAGCCCTTATTAGGACACATATGATAAGTACAACCCGAATCCAAAATCCACTCATCTGATTGACATGTCAACGTCATGCCAATCAGACTAAATTCTGACTCCTCATCATGCTCGACTACACATGCATCAGAAATAGCCTTGCCCTTTTGTAACTTAGGACAGTTCTTTTTCCAATGCCCTTTCTCGCGACAAAAAGTACATTCATCTTTGCGAGCCTACCTTTAGACTTGCCATTTTTCCGTGTTCATGGCTTTGTGAACGACCTCATCGTCAATACTTCGCAATCGTATCTCCGTGATCCTTTTTATCTTTCTTTATGGTCTCAACGATTATACAATGGCACTACATACAGCATCAAATGTTACACTGTCCTTCCAATGAAGCAAAGTGGTAGTGAGATGGTCGCATTCATTAGGAAGCGAATTCAACAGCAACAATGCCTTATCTTCATCTTCAAATTTCTCATCCAAATTTAGCAAATCCACTAATATTTTATTGAATGAGTTCACATGGTCATTCATCGACATACCAGGTGCATACGTGAATCGATAGAGTTTCTTTCTCATATAAAGCCTGTTTTCAAGGCTTTTCTTCATATATTTTTCTTCCAATGTCTTCCACAAATTCTTTACTGATGTCTCCCTCATGACAGAGTACTTTTGATCTTTAGTCAGACATAGGTGAATAGTACCACATGCCTGTCTATTGATTTTTGTCCACTCTTTGTGATCCATCTTTTCAGGCTTTTCTTCTAAAGCGAGATCCAACTCTAGATGACATAAGACATCCAACACCCCACATTACCACATACCAAAATTATTGGTACCATCAAATTTCTCCACTTCAAACTTTGCATTAGTCACAGTAGTCCTTGCTGACGAAGACGACGACGACGCTTCTGTCATCTTTCTCAACCTCAAATAATCAGTACCTTCAACAACTATTCACACTTGAAAAACAGTCTCTATGATGTTTATTTCGCGTGAATAAATGCACCAGAAAAGTTCCCAGGAGAATGGAGGAGCCACAATGGTCCCACTTAAAACTCAGACTCCTTATACTCTTATCGTCTTATTGACAGAACTTTCCTAGACATACCAAAATACACACTACTTACAATAGACTGTTCTCCAAGTACAAATGGTCGCATCTAGTACGGTATCTATGAATAGTATTATATACGTGAACAGTATCGTATACCCCAAGTACGAACCTTCGACTCTGACACCAATTGTTGTGCTGAAGTGCGGGTTGAGCAGATTACCAATTGATGGTAACTGTGACTTTTAGAGAAACTTAAATGTGGTGTAAACAATTTCAAAGAAAATTGACATAATAATTTACGTGGTTCGGCATAAAGCCTACATTCACGGGCAAAGACTGGAAGATAATTTTATTAACAAATAAGAATTTACAAATTGGAAAAAACTCACAAAAATCCAATACCCCAATGCACCCAAATGAATTATCTTAGCACTCAAGTGGAAGCTCTCTCAACTTTCTCAATTGCTTCACTTGCAATTACTCTCAATTGTGGGATGCCTTATTAAATGAAGAATAATAGCTATTTATAGGAATGCATGATAGTACTATTTCACTAAATATTTAAAATTATCAAAATTTGTTTGGTGATTACCTAATTTTTAGACAAAATTTGAACAATTTAACTTTAAATAATTTGACTTTAAATAATTTTGGCCAAACTTTGAACATGTGTTTTAATTTAAATTTTTCAACACCCACGACCTGCATCCCAGTAGAACAAATAAAATGGAAAGAGAAGACAATTGCATTAAACCAACAATCACATCAGAGTTAAGTAAATAAACACCCTTCCTAAAATTGTAAAGAAAACTAGTCACAAAAGCATTCATAACAAACACAAGAATTTCTTATTAATAAGAATCTAAACTTCCCATTCTTGAAAGACCCACAAAGCCTCAATTACCTCAGTACCTCCTGCCACTACCTCGACAGAAAATTGGAGCAACCATACGTCTGTGGATCAACTTCAACAAGCCCAAACATGTTTGACCCATCTCAAATTAAGCTGCTATTTTCAAGAAGAGAAAGACAGTGAAGCATGGGAGCTTGAAAGATCTAGAGATTGCGGCAACTGGTGTGATTAAAGGAGAAGGAGATGGCTGCCATGATGATGGGTGATGAGGGAGATAAGAAGATACGGCTGGTGTGAGCCCAATAGGCTTAGATTTTAGGAATGCGTTTTTTTTTTAATTTATAATTAATAATTAAAATTATTTATTTAAAAATAAAATGCTGTAATCTGGGTCCTGATTCGGAAATCCGGGTCTAGTTAAACCCGGATGTATCCGGGTTAAGAAAATTGTATCCGAATTCTGAATATTTTATCTATCCAATACGGGTTAAACTCGGTTCAAATTATTCGGGTTCATACGAATTCGGTCCAGACTAAATTTGTTTGTCATCCCTATCTAGAGCTATGGAGTATATCGTTCGGTTAACATGTTTTTTAAAAATAAACTAAAATTTCATTAAAGTAAAAATTATGCGTGTGTATATGTAAATAAGAATTTTAATTGATGACATGTGTACCTTTTAAATTTACGAATTTGATATTAAATTGTCCTTTGGTTAACCATCGTTTAATTGTAGGTAAATAACATAGTTTAACATCTACATAGCTAAGATTGAGATCAAGTTTTTATTTGACTAGTTGTGTTCTGGGTTTTATCCTTAATTAATACCTCATTTAAAATATAATATAATTTTTAAAAATTTATATGTCATCATATTGTTGAGCAAGTGCATGCATCAAGCAATTGCATTTGGCTAGCACGTAACTTATGATTTTGACACCAAAATCGGCACTGAGGCCATTAAATTTAAAAAAACTTGAAACAATTGCTGAAAGGTGGTCAAGACTTTTTGTTATGAGAATAAATGCATGCACAGTAAGCTTTGATTATAAATAGAGAAGTAATTTTCTATCAGCCACGACTATAATGATTCAGATGCAACAACAAATCAGGACGAATAAAAAGTTATAGAAAAATTTTGCACCGATCTATGCAAATTTTTTTTTTATGGACGTTCTATGCAAATTCAAAGTAAACCAATGGTCGGATTATTCAACAAGAAGAAGAAGGAGAGTAGGTAAGCGTGGGTCCTATATATTCAATGAGTAAAAGGGTACCAAATTATTTTACCACTTTCGTCCCCGTAGGCAACGGCACCACCATGGCAGAACCGTAGCAGATCAGTAACACGATGATGTTAATCTATTATTGTTTCAAAAATATATAAATTTAATTAGCTTTTAATATTATTGCGTTTATGAAATATAAATAAATAAAATTTTATAATTTAAAACACGTTATTAGTTATATTAGTAACTTATATCTTGTATGATTTTTGAATTTGAAAAAAAAAATTAAATATCCATTAATAGCTATAGTTATCCATATCCTCATCGTATAGTTAAAATCAGATATAAATGAATATGGGTATGATGGACAATTCTAAATATTTATCACTCTTAATTCAAATTATAATTATAATTACAATTTCAATTACGATTTCATCTCATTCTTAATTTGTTGAAAAATTCAAATCAAAGCACATGTTCAAAGTTTGGCCAAAATTATTCAAAGTTTGGCAAAGCGCATGTTCAAAGTTTAGCCAAAATTGTTCAAAACCAAATTGTTCAAAGTTTGGCTAAAAATTAGGTAATCACCAACCAAATTTTGACAATTTTAAAGGTTTGGTGAAATAGTGCTACCATGCATTCTTATAAATAGCTAATGTTCTTCATTTGTTAAGGCATCCCAAAATTGAGGGCAATTGCAAGTGAAGCAATTGAGAGAGTTGACAGAGCTTCCACTTGAGTGCTAGGAGAATTCATTTGGGTGTATTGGGGTATTGGGTTTTTGTGAGTTTTTCCCAATTTGTAAATTCTCATTTGTTAGTAAAATTATCTTCCAGTTTTTGCCCGTGGATGTAGGCTTTACGCCGAATCACGTAAATTATTATGTCAATTTTCTTTGAAATTATTTACATCACATTTACGTTTCTCCAGAAGTCACAGTTACCATCAATTGGTAATCTACTCAACCCGCGGCTCCGCACAACAATTGGTATCGGAGTCGAAGGTTCGTACTTGGAGTATACATGATCTATTTACAAATACGATGACTAGATACGACCATTTGTACTTGGAGAATAGCCTATTGTAAGTAGTGTGTATTTTTGCATGTCCAGGAAAGTTCATCAACAAGACGATAAGACTCCAAGGAGTCGGGGTTTTAAGTGGGACCATTGTGACCCCTCCATTCTCCTAGGAACTTTCTCGGTGCATTTATTCACGTGAAATAAACATCATAGAGACTGCTTTTCAAGTGTGAATAGTTGTTGAAGGCACCGATTATTTGAGGTTGAGAAGGATGGCGGAGCGTCGTCATCGTCTTCGTCGACAAGGACCACCGTGACTAATGCAAAGTTTGAAGTGGAGAAATTTGATGGTACCAATAATTTTGGTATGTGGCAATGTGAGGTGTTGGATGTCTTATGTCAGCAAGAGCTGGATCTCGCTCTAGAAGAAAAGCTTGAAAAGATGGATGACAAGGAGTGGACAAAAATCAATAGACAGTGCATGTGGTACAATTCGCCTATGTCAGCTAAAGATCGAAGTACTGCGTCATGAGGAGACATCAACGAAAGAATTTGTGGAAGATATTGGAAGAAAATATATGAAGAAAAGCCTTGAAAACAGGCTTTATATAAAAAGAAACTCTATCGATTTATGTATGCACTGGTATGTCGATGAATGACCATGTGAACTCATTCAATAAAATATTAGCGGATTTACTAAATTTGGATGAGAAATTTGAAGATGAAGATAAGGCGTTGTTGCTGTTGAATTCACTTCCTGATGAATATGACCATCTCACCACCACTTTGCTTTATGGGAAGGACAGTGTCACATTTGATGTTGTATGTAGTGCACTGTATAATGCTGAGACCAAAAAGAAAGATAAAAAGGATCACAGAGATACAGTTGCAGAAGTATTGGTAGCAAGAGGTCGTTCACAAAGCCGCAAACCTGGAAAAATGGGCAAGTCTAAAGGTAGGCCTGCCAAAGATGAATGTGCTTTTTGTTGCAAGAAAGGGCATTGGAAAAAGAATTGTCCTAAGTTACAAAAGGGCAAGGATATTTCTGATGTATGTGTAGCAACAAGATTCAATTGCATATAGAAGGCCGCGGAGAGAGATTCGTAGACCTGCTCGCTTTGTTGATATGGTGGCCTATGCACTTCCAATTATAGATGGTGATGTTCCTTCCACTTACAGAGAAGCACTAAGTAGCCCTGGACATGTACAGTGGAAGCAAGTAATGGATGAAGAAATGCAGTCTCTTCAAAAAAATGGAACTTGGAAGTTAGTTACACTGCCTAAAGACAAAAAGGCAATTGGGTGCAAATGAGTATATGCAAAAAATGATGGATTTCCTCGTAAGGATAAAATTCGATACAAGGCTAAATTGGTAGCGAAGGGTTACGCTCAGCGAGAAGGAATAGACTACAATGAGGTATTTTCTCCAGTTGTGAAACATTCGTCTATTCGGATTTTGCTAGCCATTGTTGCGCAATATAATCTGGAGCTAGTTCAACTTGATGTGAAAACTGCGTTCTTGCATGGTGATTTGGAAGAGGAAATCTACATGACTCAGCCAGATGGATTTAGAGTTGCTGGAAAAGAAAATTGGGTTTGCAAACTGACAAAGTCGCTTTATGGATTGAAACAATCTCCAAGGCAGTGGTACAAGCGATTTGATCGGTTTATGAAAGAGCAAAGGTACACAAGAAATAAATTTGATCATTGTGTGTATTTTCGCAAGCTACAAGAAGGATCTTTTATATATTTGCTCTTGTATGTCGATGATATGCTAATAGCATCTAAGAACAAAGATAAGATTGAGAAGTTGAAAGCTCAACTCAATCAAGAATTTGAGATGAAAGATCTAGGTGAAGCTAAGAAGATTCTTGGCATGGAGATATGCAGAGATAGAGCTTGCAGTAAAGTCATTTCAAGTTTTCATGTAAGTACCCTATTGGCTTCTCATTTCAAGTTTTCTGCACAACTATCTCCTTCAACAGATGAGGAATAAGAATACATGTTGCAAGTTCCGTATTCAAATACAGTTGGTAGCTTGATGTATGCAATGGTGTGTACAAGGCCCGATATTTCACAAGCGATTAGTATAGTGAGCGTGTATATGCATAATCCCGGTAAAGGACATTGGCAAGTCGTGAAATGGATTCTACGGTACATTCGTAAAACCGATGATGTTGGTTTCATCGTTTGAACGAAATGACACACTTGGTCAAGGTGTGATTGGGTACGTTGATTCCGATTATGCTGGTGATATGGAAAACGACGATCAACCACCGGATATGTATTTACTCTTGCTAGAGGGCCAATTAGTTGGAAGTCTACACTACAGCCTACAGCTGCAATCATCAACCACGAGGCCGAGTATATGGCAATTACGGAGGCTATTAAAGAGGTCGCTTAGTTACAAAGCTTGCTTGAAAACTTGGGATTGATCCGAAGCATGTTAACTTGTATTGTGACGATCAAAGTGCTATTCACTTAGCAAAGAATCAAGTTTATCATGCGCGCATGCAAGCATATTGACGCATGATTTCACTTTGTGCGGGAAATTATTGATGATGGGAAGATTCTTCTTCAGAAAATCAAGACTGCAGAGAATCCCGCAGATATGTTGACTAAGGTGGTGACAACGATCAAGTTTGAGCATTGTCTAAACTTGATCAATATCCTAAAAGTTTAAAACAGATGAGAAAGGTAGAGATTGGAGGATCATTTTATACAAGGAAGTTCAAGAATATTTTGAACTACGGTTAGCTTAATCACAAATTTTGGGTACGTAGGCAGTCACAAAGATGCAAGCACTTTGGGCATGATGGTTCGTTGGTAGTCGGCTCAGATTTGGATAAATCTTCACCGAGGTGGAGAATTGTTGAAAAATTCAAATCAAAGCACATGTTCAAAGTTTGGCCAAAATTGTTCAAAGCCAAATTGTTCAAAGTTTGGCTAAAAATTAGGTAATCACCAACCAAACTTTGACAATTTTAAAGGTTTGGTGAAATAGTGCTACCATGCATTCCTATAAATAGCTAATGTTCTTCATTTGTTAAGGCATCCCAAAATTGAGAGCAATTGCAAGTGAAGCAATTGAGAGTTGAGAGCTGAGAGAGCTTCCACTTGAGTGCTAAGAGAATTCATTTGGGTGTATTGGGGTATTGGGTTTTTGTGAGTTTTTCCCAATTTGTAAATTCTCATTTGTTAGTAAAATTATCTTCCAGTTTTTGCCCGTGGATGTATCCTTTACGCCGAACCACGTAAATTATTATGTCAATTTTCTTTGAAATTATTTACATCACATTTATGTTTCTCCAGAAGTCACAGTTACCATCAATTGGTAATCTACTCAACCTGCGCTTCTGCACAACATAATTCAAATTAGAATTATAATTACAATTTCGATTACAATTTCATCTCAGTTATAATTACCATTGCGATTTCAATTTCAATTACAATTGCAATTCCGATTATAATTATAAGTTCAATTTCAATTCCAACTTCAATTATGATTATCATTTCCATTACAATTACAAGTACGATTCCAATAGTAATTCTAATTGTAATTAAAGTTACAATTTCAATTCAATCGCAATTACACCATTGACTAATTAAATTGATGTATATAAGTAATGTTAATATTATTTTTAAATGACTAAATTATGAAGGAAATTTATGTGAAACAACCTCCTAGTTTTGAAATGAAAAATTTTCAGATCATGTTTATAAATTAATAAAAGCATTGTTTAGCTTGAAACAAGCACAAAGATTGGTATGATAGGCTTAAAAATTTCCTGCTAGATAATGATTTTTCAACAGGTAAAGCTAACAAACCTCTTTTCATTAAGCATAGAAACAAAGATATACTTATAACTTAAATTTATGTTAATGATATTATTACTGGTTTTATTAATGACTTATTGTGTAAGGAATTTTCATCTTGTATGAGCAAAGAATTTTGAGCATGATAGGAGAGCTAAAGTATTTCCTTGGACTACAAATAAGAAAAAAAAGGAAGAAACTTTCATAAATCTAGCCAAGTATATGAAAGATCTACTCAAAAGGTTTGCCTATGAAAATAGAACTACAAAAAACACTCCAATAAGTACGACCATTGAGCTAGACAAAGATAAAAAAAGATAATGAATTTGACATTAGGACATATCGAGGTATGCTCAGATCATTACTTTATTTGACTGCTAGTAGGCCTAATATTATGTTTAGTGTGTGCTTGTGTGCTAGATTTCAATCTTATCCTAAAGAGTCACACTTGCTTGCTGTTAAACATATTTTTCAGTATTTGATTGAGACAATTGACCTTAGTCTTTAATATCTTAGGGGAAAAAACATAGACTTAACATGTTATTCAGATACCAACTTCGCCAATTACAAGGTTGATAGGAAAAACACTAGTGGAATATATACTTTTCTATGACACTCTCTAGAGTATTGGTTTAGCAAGAAAAAAAATTCAATTACACTTTCTACCACTGAGGCAGAATATATTGTAGTTGTAAGTTATCGTGCACATGCATTATGGATAAAACAAACACTTAGAGACTAAGGTAGATCATATTTTTATCAAATGTGACAACACAAGTGCTATAAATATGTCAAATAATCCAATTCAGCAGTTTAGACACCATTTTGTAAGAGATCATGTTAAGAAAGGAGATATTGTGATTGAATTTGTTTCTATTGAAATTCAACTTCAAGATATCTTCGCAAAGCCTCTTGGTGAAGATCAATTCATTAAGATTAGGCTTGAACTTGGAATAATCAATGCTGGTTCTTGATTTGTTATTTTTTTTGTGTAACTTCATTAATTGATTTATTGGATATTTTTGGCCTAAAAGATTATATAATATTTGATTTTCATGATAGTAACCCACATGCAAGAAAGGGGTAATTTGGTCATTTAATATTATACCATTTCATACATTTTTTATGCCAGATCCTATGCAAACAGAATTAAGCTTGATCATAAACAAATAGTACACTCAAAGAAATTCTGTAAAATAATGGCTAGCTTATGTAATCAATTTTATAATTATTGTAAAGCTAGTGTAATTTAATGTATGTTTGGTTAATAAGCTCAAGTTACTTTTCATAAATCAGTACTTCACATTAACAAAGGTTTCATATTTTTAAAATGTAAATGATTTTATCAAAATTGGTATTTTTAAAGTCTTTAGGATCAATTTGAAAAGATTTGACATTTTGAGTTTATAAATATATTTTCAAAATTCTGGAAATAAACTTATTAGAAATGTATGTAAATGTTTTGAGGACAAAATCTAATTTTAGAAAACTTGTGAATAATTACGGATTCAGAATTTTGAAAAATTGGTTTCTAGCGGCTAACCGGCTGCACAACAATATTGAAAATTTGATTCCAGAGAGTTAGCAGTCAGCCGAGTGTTTAATGCTGCCAACCACTTATACTGCATATATATTTTCAAATTCCAAAGAGTCAGCGGCTAGCCGACTATTTTCTAGCGGCTAACTGGTTGTAATTCCAGAGAGTTAGTAGTAAACTGATTATTTTCTAACAGCTAATCGGTTGCAAATTAGATTTAAAAATATCTCTCTAACGGTAACATAGCAGCTAGCCAATACTTTTCTAGAAAAGCTCATAACAGCTAATTTGATAGCCAAAATTATATAAACTTAATTCAAACTCATTTCTCTCCTTCTCTCTCAATATTTTTTTAAATCCATTTTGAGCATACAATCAATCTTGAGCTTTAACTTTTACTATTACAAATACATTGAATTATATTTGAGCTATCATTCATATATGTACTTTATATGAGAGTTTTGTTGAAATAGTTGAATTTTTCATCAAGATTGTAATATTGTACATGTGGGATACACTTGGGAAAGGTGTGTGTGAGAACAATATTATTTTAAAGGTTTATTGACATCTTGAAAATCAATTGTAAGAAGTTGAAGTCTTAGGAGGCTTGATAGTAAAATCCTCAAGCGTGATTAGCTTAGAGGTGTGGACATAGGCTAGGTTTACCGAACCACATAAAAACTCTTGAGTGTACTTTCTCTTTACTCCATCCTTTTTATTTATCTATTGCTTGAATTTACATTTATCAAATTATTTAATTTACTTAATCCAAATTGTGTTGTGTTGAAAATTTGTACACTTCTTAAAATACTCAATTTACCCTCCTTTTTGGGTTATACTTTAGAATTTCATATATGATTGATATGTTCACTTATCTATACATTCATAAATCATTAAATGGCTAATGGACTATTTCATGTTCAAAAAAGGACCTCGAACTACCTCATGTCGTTGCAAAAAATTGAAACAAATGTGCGATATCATCTCATAGGGAAAATGGATAGTCGTTTATTCAATAAACAGATAGCCGTTTTAGATAGATTTTTTAGGGGTGCATTCTGGATGATAACGGCTCACTGAGAAGAAGCTAAATAACTCGCTGATAACTTGTGAATTTTTAATCTGCATTGTGCCCATTATCGGCTCATTGCTAACATGTAAATAGCTCACCGATATCATGTTGCTAATCGTTTCTGCTACTAGTCACTAATGACTCACCAATAATTCAATAAACGACTTATCATTTCCATGCTTTATATGAATAATAACCCTTCTTCCTCCTCATTTTCCCTTTGCCCTGAGTCGTTTTCCTTACCCTTGTCGACGACAACCCACTCTCTCTTTAAAAAATCACAATTTTCCTTTATTTTTCTTATAAAATTGAGTATATCATCACATTTCAATTATCCTCAACACTTAATTTTCATCATATAAACCCTTTTTCGATCTCAAACACCAAGAATCCCAACTTAAAACCTAGGCTTTTTCATCAAATTCAGCCATAATTTCTTCTATTTTTTGCCAAATTGAATCTATACATACCTTTCTCTACCCTCGAACTTCATTTTAACCAATTCTTTTTTCCTCAGGTATGCCTAAATTCCAAAACCCCAAATTTACTCAAAATGGCTAGTGGTCTATCAACACGAAAGGGTAAACGGATCAAGAAAACTGCTCAGTGGGGACCTAGTTTCATCCTAGCCGATAACTCAGGACTTTACTTTTCTGCACTTTCCACTTGCTCACATGGCTAGTAGGTTCGACACGAGCTTCATGGGTAAATCTATAACTCCTTTGTACTATACTTGTATTGATAAGTTCTATGATATTATTATATATGGAAGTAATATTAGAGATTTCTTAAGCCCCTAGGAGGATGCATTAGGTTTTGACAAATGGATTTATGATAATTTGGTTCAAGTATTCTACTCCAATATGGAGAAATATGAAAGTTAGAAAGATAAAATAGTCACACAAGTAGGGGTGTAAGGATCGAATTTGATGATGTTGAGCTTTATGAAATTCTTAGGATTTCTGTTGAAGGTCTAGAAATCTATATGGCTAGGAAAGAATTAGAATTTGGTGATTTTATTCATGTTGATGTCATTAGGAATATTTGCTGACGTCGTAATCTTTTCGAAGATTTCTGCTCCCTATCCTTTAGATTTTAATTTTTACTGTTCCAAGTCTGCATCGTTCATAGTATTCTTCAGCACATGATCACCTAGACAAGGGTATAATGATGAGGTTACTAGGTTAAATGTTGGACTTATTGAGTTACTCATCCAGAAGAGGCTGGTTAACCTAGGATACACCATTATTCACCAAATGTTGACTACACCTGGTGATACCAACCAATCCCTGTGGTAGTATCAACACCTAGATTTTGAGATATTTTGAGGTCCCCCTCACTGGGCCCATCCACGGCGAGACAAAGAAATTAGGTAGAGAGATTATTGCAGCTATATGATTTTATAGAAAGAGTGGTTTGTGGGTTAAGGTCCCCTCCTCTAAAAATAAGGATACCTTAGTTGCTCTTAGGGATGATGGATTCTTCAATGATATGTATATCGCTGATCAGCTCTTCGAATTTAGGCTAGGAGCTCGTTCTGATGCCTTTAGAAGAGTTGTAGTGCAATGGAGTTGAGATGAGGAAAAGGAACAGCTTGAGCCTGAGGCAACTATACCTGAGCAGCCTTTGATGTCTAAGGGTTTACTACAACAGCTTCTAGGAAGAGTTGATACACTTTCTAGGCAACAACATTATCTTCAAATTCAGTAGTAGTAGTTTCAATCTCAGGTTGAGATGTTCACCCTTCACAAACGTCATTTATTGGATGGCCAGCAATGCACCCTATATGCACTTAGAATCTTATATCTGAGTCATCATCGCAGTCACCTCTATAGTCGTTCTGTTTTTTATGTATTTCACAAAAGTCTTTACATACATTTATACATCATACACTTATTTATGTATTGTTTCATTTGTTTTTGGATGTTTATAATGATATTCTGGACAACATGATTTTGTGAATACTGATTTTAATACTTTAATTGCTTATATTTTGATGTTGGTTTGGTTGATGGAGTTGAATTGATAAATGATAAACCTTGGAGTTGAGATAATTTATAAAGTATTTGGTACTGTTCTTTTATTGGATTTGACATTATGGATTTCCTTGATATTATGGGGAGATTCTCTCAAAATTTTCACAAATTTTATGTGCTCATCTTTGATTCCGTTCTTTACTTTTTATGATGAAGGGGGAGATATGTCTAAGAAAATATGTTTTAAAAATGTTTTTAAAGTATGTTTTCAAATTTTCATATAAATGGTTTTTAAAATAATTTTTTTTAAATTAATTTATATAGGGGAAAAGTACACTCAGGGGGAGGTAATATTTAACGGGAGTTTGAAAATTTTCAAAACAATTTTTAGTTAGTTTGTCATCATAGAAAAGGAAAAGAATGTTAGCATATATATTTTTATAATAATAATTTTAATGATAATAGACATATTTTAAATTGATTTTATAGAAGTTTTTAAATTGGACTAAAACTCTCAAAGCCGAAAATATTTTTTAATAAAGAAAAAGTTTCTAGATGAAAAATGATTCGTGTTTATTATGGAAATGGCTAATTGTTAACTTAAAGCAAGATTACAGACTATGTTATGAAAATTTTATTGAACTCGCAAGTGTACAAATCTATTGTAATATAGATCAATGATGACGAGTGTCGATCTTACAAGGAGGTGGATTTCAATTACGTAGAGTTATTAATTAATTAATTAATTAATTATGTATATGTGTATTATGTATGTATGTATTTTACTAGGCTTGTGGTGAACGATAAGTCAAAAAAACCTAAATAAATTAGAGAAAGAGAGAATAAACTTATCAAATTAAGCTTATAGATCATATTGAGGTTTTACCTTCAACACAAGCTTGAAACTAAATTAACTATTAATTTTTTAACTAGGGAAAAAATGAAAATTTTATTAAAATACGTAGAAAATACAAGATAAAAATAAATTACAGAAAATGGAGCCCAAAAATGGATTTATGAGTGTCAAATTAGGAAAGGTAACTCCTTATTTATATATACAAGGAGTAAATTATGGTCATCGGATAAAAAAAATTCGGACCTAAAGGATTATGTCACGTGGCATTTTTAGATTCGATAGAACATATCACTAAGGTTGTTATTCCGTGTATATGCATGTACAGTACGAGCATTTTTTGGTTCAGTAATATACTACCACGTCATTGGTCAATGCTAAGTCAACAAATATGATTAAGTGCATCGCATGTATTATAAGCTCATTTTTTGGACCAATAGTATTTTGCCACATCATCAACTAATGTCACATCATCGGTTTATGCCCCGTCAGTGGTCAATGTCAGATCAATGAGACCTACCAAAATTTTAAAACTATAATTTTATCATTTATGTCATTCTAGGTTTTTAATTATTCTGATTTCAAAAATGCCATTTGTTTTACTATTTATTTTGCTGTTCGATTTCTTATTTATTATAAAATGATCAAAATACCATAGAAATATATCAAATACTTAAATTATGACAAAATACATACAAGAACATACAATCAAAGTTCAAGTAACTGAAAATACATAAAAACGAAGATGTTAGTAAGAATTGTAGTGTAAAATGATAATTTTACCCTTTATAAATATACATTATCTAGCACACTCAACACAACTCCCAATCAGTTTAGTGCTAGTCCATAACAAGTTAAGCGATAACAAAATTCAAACATACAATGATGATTTTTTTTTTTAAGGCAATTGTGTTTACTTCTTCAGTTAGACTAAGAGTATAAGCATTATCTTTAGCTTAAAGAAATACCACTCATACATCAACTATTCACATGAGTTAGTCAAGTAAGCACATTGAGATTGATTGATTATCAAATCTACATTAATCAAGTCACTTTCAAAAGTGAAATGTCAAATCCTAAAATCTCACCGGTTGTAGTAGCACTCTTAAAAGAAAATACGTCAAATAAAAAAAGTCACTCCAATAATGATAAATTGAAAGAAATTAATGGAAGACAATATCATACACTATCACCGAGAATAATGCCAACAGCTTAGAAAATAATATGATCTAAAGTCAAATGAAATGCTAGCCAAACTAATTTATTCATTTTTATGCGTCACTAGATCTTCTTAACCCTTGTCATTAGTTTCTATTTCAGACTATAGGACGTAACGTAGAGTAGGGCATGGTTAATAAAAAATAGATAATGGGAAAAATAAAATATTGTTTGAGACAAAGATAAAGATCTTTTAGAAATTAAAATGTGCATTTCACTTATTTGTTTATTTATTCATTATTTTTAATTTTTTTTGGCACATCATCATTTTTTTTCTTTTTTTCCTCTTTTTATATATATATTACACCACTTGTCTGAATAAAATAATCATCTAAATTTTTCTCAAATATGTGTAGGTGATGGAATACCTAAGACATAGGGTGATACTCTAAATTAATACATTTCACTTATTTGTTGATAGGTTCAAAAGAGTTAAATATGGATATTTCACAAAATGAATTATTGGAAAAGGCTTAAACTTATCAAAGATGATATTTTCATCATCTTCTAGGGATATATATATATGACCAAACTGTATTAAAAATGGACAAAAAATATTACTCTTCAAGAAACATGGTAGGCTTCAAAACTCATTTGGAATTTATTATAACATATGTATTCCTTCAACTAACTCAACTATTTTCGCTCATTAAATCGCTTAATTTACATTTGTCACTAACATTAACATGTAGAATAGTAAACTGATGTAACATAATTAAAGGCCAAAGATAATACAAATACTAATATTTAAAAGTCATCATATCATCAAATGTTAAAAGAGCACACAAAATGTCTTTTTTTTTTAATGAAATTTTATCCCCAAACCTATTTTAAACATGAAAAGTATGCATGCAGAAACGTGAACATAATGATGTAGAAAAACTAAGTAGTAAAAGAAAAAGTTGGAAAGATCACACTTGAACTGACTGCATAAAATTAAAAATAAGAAAATAAAGAAAAAGAAAATATAAAAAAAACTATTTTTTTAAACTCCAAGACTAAGAAGATGGCTTTTTAGAGTCACTATACTGTATATTCAGCAAAAGTTAGTTTTACAATAAAAATCAGTAAAATTTTACTAGGATTGAGACATTCCACAATTGTTAATTATTCTCTCATTCTAACTAGAATGAGACACTGTTCTTAATATTTTAAAAGAAAGAAGTAGGGTTTTCAGGGCATCACCTGGGTGTTGTAAAACACAAATAAAAGAAAATTTTTATAGATGGAGAGTTAGATATAATTTATGCTTTTTATTACTGCTACCATCATCAATCGACCAATCTAATAAAGAGGTCTTCAGATTTGACTCTAGTCTATAAGCTTGTAAAAGATTAAGCAACTTCTAGTAGGAACACAAATAAAAAAAATTTTTACTGTGAAAAGAATGAGATGATTCTTTATTGCATGGTTAAACAATTTAATTAAGTCATCATATAAGTTATTATGACAAGAAATAAGAAGTCGTCGAGCTCTTCATATTCTTGAGTAGTTTCCTTTACCACAATTAGGCATGTATGTAATAAATTTAGGAGATAACACATTTGTCAATCGTACTTTAGCTTCAATTCACCAACGAATGTCAACAGGGATGTTATTCCTCACAAGTAATTGTATTCATTCGAATTGAGCTTTATAGATTATACAGAGAGCATTAAGAGGGAGTGAAGGAATTCATTTGTTAAGCTTTGCTAAAATAGAGTATTTATCCATACCTTCATTTGAGAATATAAGTTATTATGAAAAATTGAAGTAACTGAGTTTGATTGTCATGGAGTACTGTTGTCCACCACTTAATCGAAATAACAAATTAAAGCACACTTAAAGAAAATTAGATCTATAAAATCAAGTAACATGGGAAAGAGAACAAAAGAAAATAAAACACATAATGTAAAAAAAAAGAAAAGTGTAATCAAATACTTACTCACAATCGTCCTCTTATTGAATTTACCTCATGTTCCAATTTAATTTCATAAATGCCACCTTCGATTTCCTTGAGTTACCATTCTAGGTCTTTAAAGCGGGATACTAATGCTAGTGGTCATAGATCCCAAACAGGATGTAATTTATAAACTTAGAGCAAGCCGCTTAGATAACGTTTCATACGTAGAAGTCGCTTAAGATGACTAAAGAGGATTTGTCTAATTGAAGTACTCATAATGTATTGTACAAGTAATGAGAGAAAATATAATTAGTAAACAAACACACTTTAGCAGAAAACATATAATTTCAATCAACAAAAAATAGTAAAATGAAATGAAAAAAAGTTAAATCACTGAAAAAAGTTAAATCACTAAAAAAAAAAAATGAAAATGTATCAATTCAAATTTGGTGGGTCACTAAAATATATTTCGATGTCCTCTTCGTGTCGTTAGTACTTTAGATATGGTTTTAATATTTGACCATTAACTTTGAATTTTACAACATTCTTTGAATTGGTAAGGGTGACGTTGGTTTTTGGCAAGATGTCATTTTTTTAGCAGGTTCTTCTATATTATGCCTCATATAGGCACCTTGGGTACTTTACTGATGCTTGTTTTATGACTAACCTTAGGCTTCGAAAGGCCCAGTAGCTTGTCGATGAAGCGCAGGATACAATTGTTCATAATAAGGGTAAAAAGCTAATATTAAATGTAGATGTTTAGCCTCAAAAAAATTAGCTCTAAAAGTCTGTTTCAATCCCCTCTCATGATTTGGATTTTCCTGCTCAGGTTTATATGGATCAGAGTAAGTGCTCTGGTTTGGCTTTGTAGCCTAATATTGTTGTTGATGATTTTGTTTCTCTTGCTTAAGCCTTGGACGTTAGGGTTTAGGATTCTGTGGTCTAGGTTGATTTTGATCTAGTTGTTGAGACTCGGGATCATATTGATTTATTTCTGCGAAGCCCATTTGATATGACTGGTGATGGTAATGATATGGTTTTGGATGATTTGAATGTTTAGAGGATTTCTACGGGCCCTATTTCCTTCTGATATGTTCAATTCTCATTCAGTTGACATCCCCGATCAATCTAATGAGGATTTTAGTTCTGACAGGAACTCGATGGCTAATAATATTTTTTTGCCTATGTCTGAAGGTAATGGGGGTTCTGATCTTATCTTTAATTTTAGTGCTGCCGGCCCGTATGCCTTTGGTTAAAAGAAGGACTTCACATCAATGACCAGTCACAAGTATCATAAGTGGCGTTCTGGGCGTTAGCTTTAAAGGGAAAATAAACTAAGTTTTTCAATTTTTAAATTAAAACTTTTTAGGACCGATCTCATACAACATATAAGAATTAAGTAATCTAGAAATTCATACCTTAATGTTTTGAGAAGATGAACAATTGAGAGTTGTAAATCCGCCTCCAAACGATCTTCCGAGCTATGACTCAAGTTTGATCAACACTCGGACGTGTGGCGTCTGCTTCACCACTCCCCAAATTGTAACTAAGCACCTCTTAGATGTCTTCTTTATTTTTCTTAAAAACCCTGGGTTCTCTTCTTCTCTTTCAATTTAAGAGTATAAAGCCCTTTTATAATATCTTATGAAAACCCTAGTATGTTAGGATTAGGATTTCTATTTAAAATAGAATTCCTCTTTAACTATCTCTCGACTTACCTAAAAGTGGAATGAATATGTAACAAACTAGGAGACCACCTTAGAAACACTACAAGTCCCCATTTACACTTTTAATATAACATACTAGGCCTTAACAAATATTATAATTATAATTTTCATCTAATATGTCGGTTTTTCTTGCTTTTGGGTCCAAATGATGGTGTTATCAATTAAATGAGCTAACCCGGGATCATTTGGGAACATACAATAGTGACTACAATAATTAAATTTGTAATTAAACAAATATAATTATTTAATTCCAATTCTACTCCACTATAAGATTGAACCGACCTCCATAATTATATGCTCGAATATAATTCGCCTAAGCCGCATTGATTTCTTTTATCGCACAATCCTTTGTACTACATTGTTAATTTAAATTGATATCTCAATCGTCCAATCAATTTAATTACATCTTTTCCTTGATACTTCATCTGGTTTTCTAATGATCATTTTCAACATACTTATTTATGTTGAGACACTCTGCCGTAGAATTCTATGATCAAGATCGAAAACCCATCAAGAGATGTGTCGCATAAATTCTATATTGCTAATCTACAATTTCAATACTTGTAATTGCTCCCACCAAGATACCGGTAATCTAGACTACATGTGTATGTCATGCCCATTAGTAACTCAAATGAAATAACAACAACAATCATGAAATCATAACTAACTCAATATTAAGATTACAAGAATCAATGCCTATGAGATTTAATAAGCTCGACAGCTTATTACTAGGTTAATTAAATCTCATATGTGATCCAGCTCAATGTAGACATACTACATCAATAAATTCATACATGATTAAGACAAATCATTCAATGAATTTATTACGCTCTATACCTAAATAAAGTGCCCAACTTTATTTATCAATCATGAACTTAATTTATTTAATCATAAGATAACTTAGTATTTATGTCTTCTGCGAATCCACATGGTGATCGCATAAATACATATAATATGATTAAATGGACTTTGCTCAAAATATTAATGCAATTCAAAAATATCTGAATAAATATTTGAAATATTTTATTAATCAGAAAATCAATATGTTTTAAAGAGCACATAATCCCAACAAGCTTAACTTCTTATGGTTTCTTTTGTTAGGCTCTGCCTTAGTTTATCGTCGTTAGCTTTATTCTCTTTTATTTTTATTTTTTTCAATTTTTCTTTGTTAGTTGTATTTACTCTTTGATTTGGAGGTTTTGGTTTATTTCCTCCTCCAAATGTTTTCTCATATTTTATTTTATTTAATTTACAAGTAAGTGGGTCTCGCCTAACTCTTCAACCTATAATCGTTTTTATTTTAAAAAAAATTAATATAAGAGTGGTAAATTGATATATTACTAGTAAATAAAATAAAACTTTAAAATATAATATAAAGCTAGTAAATCAATATTAAATGCAAAAAAAATTAATTTTTAGGTGTAGTCTACAAAATTAACATAAGAGTTATTAAAAAAAATATAAATGCAAAGTAAAACTCATTATAATATTGATTACTTTATATATTAACAGTTTTTTAAAATTAAATCATAATAATTTTGGGTTGTTGTTAGATTAAGCGTAAAACTTATTCTCAAAATTAAATTTTGAAAAACTAGATTTTTATTGTTTTTCAAAAATATTATAAGATGAGGTGCTTTTTCATCATTCTAAACCTACTTAACAGCAACTCATATGGTTTCTAAGTATAAGTGAGAAGCGAAATTTAAAATTATAAAAAATATGCATAAGACTCAAAATTATATATAATTTTATTATTATACCATATATATGTTTAATAATACAAGAAAAATATAATAAAGTTTATAAAAGTCTTAAAATGAAAATAGAATTTATGGTTAAACTAATTCAATAAAACTTATTCTGCTTGTTTTTTTTTTCTTCTTCAATTGATAGTGATTTTTTTAACTTTCAATTGATTAGGGATTTTTTAAACTTTTTTTAGTTAAAGTAAATGAATAAATTATTTTTTCACTAAAATTCTATAGAAATCATGTAAATAGTTTTAATAATAATCAGTTTATATTAATTTACTTATTTTATCTTTCAATTATTTGTCTTATGCATAAATTTATATATAAAAAAAAATTATGACATCATTATTAATGACATTATAGAATTTTTCAATGTGAGGAAACATCTTTACTCTAAATAAAACTAGAGTTGAGCTCAATTTAAATTTTTTAAACGGCTCCTTGTCTAAGCTTTGTATTTCAATACAAAAGTAAATACATTAAACTTCATTATAACAGCCTCTACATTTAGCATAATGCTAATCTTATTGAAAGTATATAACTACCCGTATTAATTATTCTTGCAGTATAGTTTCCGAAGAATCAATTGGGTACCAAATTCTGGATGAAGGGTTGGAACCGTCGTTGGAGCATGAGCATAGGACGAAGACAACTCGAATGAGAAGTTTTGTAGAATCATTGCCATAGCCATTTTTGCTTCTACCAGAGCAAAATTTTGTCCAATACATATCCTAGGACCCCATGCAAATGGGAAATATGAAACTTGATTCTTCGTTGCCTTTGAAATTCCTTCGGAAAACCTTTCAGGTTTAAACTCAACTGCATCGTCACCCCAAAGTTCAGGATCATGGTGAACCAGGATCATTGGCAAGATGATTTGAACTCCAGCGGGTAATGTCAAGTTTCCGAGTTTCGTTTCCTTCTGAACAGCTCGACCAAGTCCAACTACTGCCGGATAAAGCCTAAGTACCTCGTGAAATATCATCTGGACCTGTCACATACATATGTACACAACTGAAATTAATATGATCAAATTGATCATTATTGAAGACTACTTCCTTCATACTTACAATTTTGAGGTGATTCAATCCATCATAGTCGGGCTTATGATTGCCAAACACTTGCAAAACCTCTTGTCTTGCGCGTTCTTGCCAATCTTGATGCTTGCTCAATAAGACCATTGTCCAATTAAGCAAGACAGAGGTAGTCTCTTGGCCGGCAAAGTAAAATAGCTTACACTCTTCAATCACATCGTTGATGCTGAATCCAACACTTTTGTTGTTTCCATGTTCTTCAATCTCTCTAAAACTGGTCTCCATCAGTATGCCTAACAAGTCATCTTTTGCAGCTTCCCCTGCTTTCATTGCTTTCTCCCTATTTTTGATGATTCCCATGAGTGAAGCTCGGATTTCCTTGTCAATTTTCTTCATTCTCCTATTTCTCTTTGTAGGTAAAAACCTATACACAGGCAGGAGAAACAACTGAAAAACAAGAACGAAACATACAAATCAAACCTTTCATGCGCTTTTTCAAATTATAAATCTACCAGATCCTCTTATAATAATGCTATGATATAGCACAAACAAGATATCTAAGCTGAAATCAGCTAGGTTTACTTCTAAATATTTGGAGAAAAAAAAAATCACTCCCGCAATGCTAATCAAAGCCTACTTATAAATAAGCCTATATGATATGCATATAAATATGTTTTCAGTATAATGAAATGTATATATACCTCCATCCTGGAATGTGAACTGAACGAAGGACTTGTATTGTGAAGTCAGCTAGCTCTGCTTGGAGCTGAAAAATCCTTCGTCCTTCTTCATAACTACTCCCAAAAGCCGTTCGAGAAATCACATCACTTGTCAAATTTACAAGATAAGGCCATACATCCAACTCACATGATCCTTTTGCAAACATTAGCTTCTCCCACTTTGTAATTATTTCGCTACAACTCTGGAAGAACGCTGGCAACATAAGCTGTAACGAAAGAAAGAAATCAAAATGAGGGCAAAATGGTCTTCCAAAGACATGTAAACAAATGAAGAAATTAATTAACAACCTTGAGCTTCTCTTGGTGGAATGCTGGGTTGATAAGTTTTCTATGTTTAGCCCATTTCTCACCCTCATGGCTAGACAATCCAAGTGCCAGCAACCTGGCAAGTGGGTTTGAATTGATTTTTTGAAAATCGTTGATCTTGGTAAATATCTCTTTTATTTGATCAGGATTCATAATATTCACCCTTGGTGTCGGACCAAACCACATGAAAGAATTCTTACCTGCAATATTTTTTACCAACAAAAGAACATGATACTTGTTAGAGGCAGATGGGTACATTGAAAATGGCACCATACTTAAAGCTGTGAAAATTTAGTGATTTTATTCACACACCAGTCAAATAGTGACCATTCATACTAATTGATTTTACTTCAAGCAGAAAAGACCTAACGAGCGACTTCGCCCATTGTAAGATAAACAATTAGTGGCACGATTTTTTAAGATTATGTAAATGGTGTTGAAATTGTGAATTAATCAGACAACACACAGTAAAAGAGCCAACACTGCCCTCTGGAAATTTAACACGTGGCATAGCCCATCCACAGCTTGAGTTATACCCACGCGCCTATCTCATCAAGACAATTATTGGTCTATGCCTATAATGTATATCGCTTCAAATTTTCAAACGTTTATCACCACTTAATAAAAAAACAAAGATGAGAAATGTTTTAATCCATCAAAATTTTCAAGAATTATCTTTATTTGAATCATCTCTACTGAATAAGAAGTCTATTCAAATTTCGTATATCAGACTGGGTTAATTCTTTTAATAACATAGTCAAGATATTTGAGCCCAGAACAGAACAAATCTACTTTCGAACGAGTAAAAGAGTAGATGCCGGGATTAACATACATACCATAATCATTCACCAGTTTATGAAGGAATGGAATGACACGAATTGCAATATCATCATCCAAACTGAGGGGTCTGGCTTTTGCTTCCTTCAACATGATGGAATTTTCATTCAAGTCACCAAACAGAAGCCTGTAAGAATTTCCTTTCAAACCCTGCTGTCTCAGGAATTTCTCCAGCTTCTTGGGCCTCAGCCACACCCAGTTCAGCACTCTCCATGCCCATGTTAGCACCGTTACAATAACAATGGTCAAAGCTATGGATTTCAGTGGTAATTCCATTTCACACAGAGAGAATTTTGTGGGTTTAAATTTGCAGAGAGAAGAGAGAAGAGTATGTACTATTTATCGTCATCAAGTGAAAGAGAAAATGACTTTTTTCTTGATCCTGAACACAGATATTGTCCCCCAGCAAATGGTGCTAATGATACGTGTCAAGCTTGCATGTTAGCTGTGAACTTTGTTCTATAACTAGAGTGTATGGGATTGGTTAGTTATAACTTTTTAAAAATAAATTAAAATTTAATCAAAATAAATTATGCGTGTATAGTAAGAATTTCTAAGTATAAATGTTTGTACTCTTTAAAATTACGAATTTTAGACTACACCGTGGTGGGTAACTGTCATTCTATTGTAGCTGGATTGAGGAGGCAATAGTCTAGTTGGGGTTGGTGAGACCTCTTCTACTCCCTAATCAGTTTGGAATTTGACTCTCATTTTTTAATTTTATTCTCCAGGGATGAGATGAAAAGCCTTTTTGTAGGAATTTATTTATTTATTTCCATATCCCGGTTCCCATTTATCTATTTTTTAATAGAAATTTTATATATAATTTTGATGAAATACAAATTAAAATGACTTAATTAAAACTATCACTATAAAGTATTTAAATTATTAAAAAAATCTCTAAGATATTGGGATAATATCTTAGCACTTACAAAATATAAAATATTTAGACAAATAATAACTAAGAATATGCATATTTATGTATACTGGGGGAGGAGGGGGAGGGGTTATACAAAATCAAATCCCATCTCATTAAATATTTAGAAATTATTTTTTTTTTCATTCTCCAAAACTCATTAAAATTTACTCCATTTAAGGTGAAATTCTTTAAAGTTCTAACATTGAAAAATTTTACCACCCCTACAGCTAAATAGAATAATCTAACCTCAAATTCACATTTTCGAAACAAATAAATGTAGCAATAACCGAAGGCTCATAAATGACATAAATGTCTTGTCTTCAAACAACATTGTGATAGTAGTTGGAGGAGGAGAAGTGATGAGGCTTTGTTATTGGCAAAGACTTGCGAAACCTCTTAACTAGTTAATTTGACATTGCTAATTACTCCCAAAAGCCAAAAATGAAGGCAATATGGAATTTTCCTAATACATTTATGTAGAAATTAATTAATAACCTTGACCTTCTCTTGGTGGAATGCTGTTTTGATAAGTTTTCTATGTTTAATCCCTTGTCACCTTCATCATAGCTAACCAATCCAAGTGCCAAGAAAGAAATTAGAATGAAGGCAATATGGAATCTTCATAAGATATAGAATTTTCTTAAGACATTAATGTAAACAAATGAAAGAAATTAATTAGTAACCTTGAGCTTCTCTTGGTGGAATGCTGGGTTGATAAGTTTTCTATGTTTAACCACCTTGTCACCATCATCGTCGCTAGCCAATCCAAGTGCCAATAACCAGCTGGCAAGTGGGTTTGAATTAACTTTTTAAAAACCATTGATCTCGGTAAATATCTCTTTTGTTCGATCAGGCTTCGTAATATTCAGCCTTGGTAAAACCACATGAAAGAATTGTTACCTATATCAATTTTTAAGCTGTAAAATTTTAGTGATTTTATTCACAAACAAGTCAAAAAATTATTATTATTATTATACAAACAAATTGATTTTAATTACTTCTAAACAGAGAAGATCTCACGAGCAACTTCACTCATCATAAGATAAATAATTAGACAATTGAATGACACGATTTAATTAATTGGTGTTAAAACTGTTGAAAAAGTCAATAAAGGAAAGGGGTAGCAAAATTTGAAATTGCAAACCACAATTTGAAATTGGAAGGTTGGCACCCAATAATAAGGATGACAGAAATACTAAAGGGGACAGGACTCTCGGGCATTTTTCTTATTCGGAGATGGTATGGAGACAATTTTTTACCCAATTTGTTATTCGGAGAGGGGACGGGGATAAATTTTTATCCAATTTCTTATCGAAGAAGGGATGGGAATGAGGTGTAATTCCCATTCCCTCCCCATTTCCCCATTTTAATTTAATTTTTATTTTATTTTTAATTTTTTAAATTATTAGTAAATAAATAATGAAATATAAGTTATAAAATATTAAATATAAATATAAATAAGAAATATCAAAATAATCATATTATTAATTTTTTAAGTCTAATTACTTATTTATTTTAAAGATTTTATGAAAAAATTTTAAAATTTGAAGGTTAATTTAGTAATTATAAATAATAATAATAAGACCTATATAAATGAGATGAAAAATTAGGGCACATCATGTTCCTAAATCCTAATTTCTTTCTCTCGAATTCATTTCCTCTCAACTCTCAGCCCTTCACTGTCTCCTCTCGACATTCTAGCTCTCACTTTCCTCTCCACCGTTGCATTGCAGCAGTAAAGTAATCAAGCCATGGAAGCGTGATTGTAAATTGTGAGCTATTCTTGTTTCGTCCATAATATTATATCCGCCAAAAATTTTATTCTCATTTCTTTATTTGAGTCTCAAAAAATGTGTTATTTGTGGAATTATTAGTTTTGCCTTGAATTTCAATTCGGCTTATTATAAAAAAAAAAGCTTGTACCTTTTTTATTCTTTTGCTTTTTTCTTCCTTAATCTAGATTGAAACCCTTGAAAAGAAAGCAGAGAAAATCCTTTTAGAGATTTTCTTTTTGTTGGTGTTTTTTTTCTCTTTTATTTGGCAAGAGATTTAATAGAAACTGATGAATTAAAAGCTTTTAACTCTCTCTGAAGTAGAGCACAAATGCAGCACCATCACCACCATCAGTCGAGATGCAATAGTAGCAACAGTCGATCCATCATAGCCGAAACAGAACAAAGATGCAGCACCACTACCACCGATAATTGAGGCGGAGTTGAGATGTAGCAAACGATTTTGCTTGAAGAATTGTGATGGAAAGAGAGAACTGTGACACTGAATTGCAGTTGAAGAAAAATATCGGGTTTTGTTTTGTAATTTATTTTGAAATTTGATTTGAGATTCATTGAGAACGTGTTAAAGATGTTCTCACTTTTATAACTAATAACTAATAAGTGAGCTCTCACTCTCCTCTCCATTGCAGTCAAGTAATTAACAATATCCACAGTCCAACCTGCAACCATCCAAACTCCAGCCGATTGCCACGCTCATCTCACCCGCACGACTCATGTCCAACGCTGCACTGTGATTTTGTTCCTGCCGTCACCCAATAGCTTTCCAATCTAGCTACCTTCGACACTGTGACAACACTTCTCGCTTCTCAGTGGTCAGTACTCTGTAGCTTCAAGCATTTAGTAGCAGTAGCTTGCTTGCTTATTATTAAATTAATCAATTAATCATATATAATTATTCGTATATAGGATTGGGAAAAAATGTTGTATTGCTATTTAATAAAATGTTTATTACTTATTACTAGGTGAAATTCCACATATCTTATGATTTCATCTACTTTGCAATGTAAAAATGTTTTTTCTCGATTAAAGCATATTGATCACTACTAGAAAAATGGCCTTTAGTGATACTAAAATAGTGTCACTAATTACTTTTAGTGACACTTATTAATAGTGTCAGTGATCTGGGAGTCAGAAAAATACTGACACTTGAATGTAGTGTCAGGGATTACTATTACTATAGTATTACAGATTTTATGACACTATAGTGTCAATAATTACTATTACTATAATATCACGAGTTAGTAATATCAGTAAAACAATCACCTCAATGAAACTGATACTTTATGATACATTTTTAGTATCAATGACTTTTATTAGTTATTATTGTCATTTTAAATTTTGTCAATCTAATGATATTATTTAAAAAAGAATATTAGTAAACTGCTAAAATGAACAATTATATATAAAATTTCTAACAAAACATTATGGCTCTTTTGTTTGGCTTTCTTTACTAAACAATCTTAAAAGAGTTTGCTACTTAATTCTGTACACACCCCAAATCATATGGGTTCTTTGACAAAACACCATTACTTTCATACACAAACAAATCAGGCTCTCCATTTACAAATTTAAGGAAGATTAAAATATTAAAAAAAAATAATAAAGATCATATCCCTCCCAGGCCCCCATTCCCTAGATATTGACAACTGATATGAAAAGCAAACTCAAGAATTAATAAGAGTAAAAAAATTTTGTAAGAAATAATCCCTCCATCCTCCTCATCGGATTATAAATCCCTCCGGTTTTGAAAAATGAATTGTTTGTTCCGGTTATGTTCGCTGCTTTCTGACCTTGAACTCGGATAATCACTCCGGTCTGTGTCAGAATTCTCTTTCTGGGATTCAATCTCCATACTGGTGCCTCCCTAGGTTCTTCGGTGGCTTCGATCCTGTAAAAAGACAAGTTTCATTCAAATTCAGCTAAACAAAATCCTCTGCAAAGGCTCAATTGGAAAGAAGCAAAGAGATGAATACGAGCAAGTGTGCAATGAGCTTTACAATATTTGAAGATATAGTGTCGTGGATAGTTGTAATTAAGATAAAGAGAATAGAATGAGGTTAGGCTTAATAAAATTATTGAAGAGAGTGAAAAGTGAAAATAATGAGTTCATTGGTATAGTTCTAATCAGCTTATGCAAATTTGAGCTAGAAAAATTGAACTAACCTCTCTTACTATTGGATATTCCTCTGACAGAAAGTGTTGAACAGGGCTCAGCTTAAAGATTTGGTGAGAACATTTTCTATTTGTCTTGTTGAAGGTACATGTTTGGTAATCAACAAACCTTGGCTTACATTTTCACGAAGGAAATGGAGGTCAATCTCAATGTGTTTAGTCCTAGCATGATTGATGGGATTTTTTGTCATGTAGAGTGAGCTTATGTTCTTACATAGAAGAGCAAGGGTTTGTTGGTTTTTGAAGCTAATGTCTTTAAGGAGGAAGGTGATCTATGTGAGTTCAGCTATTACCAAAGTAATGGAACGATATTCATCTTCAACACTTGATCTGCTATTGTGGTTTGCTTCTTAGAGCTCTAAGACATACAATTGGCCCTAAGATATATGCATTATCTTGTTGTACATTGTCTTGTTGTTGGATACTTTACCCAATCTGAATTCGAAAAAGCATACAAGTTAGAAGATCTTCGGGATAAATATCACTAACCATAATCGAGTGTGCCTTTTAAGTAGTGAAGGATTCGTTCTATAGCTTTGAGGTTAACCTTGGTAGATTGCTGACAATATTGATATACACAGTTAACGGCGTGTGTGATATCGGGTAGTGTAAATATGAGGTACTGAAGGCTGCATACAAGGGCTCTATACTTGTAAGATTGATGAGTTCATTATCATCATGGGAAGGAATAGCTTTTAATGACAAGGGGTTTGCAATTGCCTTGCAATTTTCCATTTTAGGTTTCACTAAGAAATCCTTAGTATATTTTGCCTGTGACAAAAAAATACCTTTGTAAAATAATTTATTTCAATGCCAAGAAAATAATTAATTCTACCAAGTTCCTCAAGAGCAAATTTAGTGTTTAAGGTTTTGATAATGGATTCCATGACAATAACATTGTTCCCTATAACAATTACATTATCCACATATATGAGTGTAAAAATAGTAATATAATTTTTATGTAATATAAATAAAGATGTATTAACTTTGCAACTATGAAAACTAAGATTAAAAGTGCTTGGGAAAGACACACAAACTAAGCGCGTGGAGCTTGCTTTAGTCCATATAAGGACTTGTGAAGTTTCCATACATTTGAAGGATGTACTGGATCTGTAAAGTCTGGGGGCTGCACCATGTTAACAACCTCTTTTAAATAGCCATATAAGAAAGAATTATGCATGTCTAATTGCTTTATTGTCCATTTTAAGCTAACAACTAGAGCAATTATCATCTGAATTGTGGTGTGTTTGCAAAAGGACTAAAGTTCTCCACAAAATCGATGTCAAGGACTTGTGTAAATCCCTTAGCAACTAGCCACACCTTGAACCAACCAATAGATCCATCTTCTTTTTGTTTGATTCTAAAGCATTTTGACCCAAGAACATTAGCTGTAGATGGTCATGGGACGAGTGACCAAGTCCAATTTTGATATAATGCAGCCAATTCTTCTTGCATTACAGCCATCTAAATAGGATTTTTTAAGGCTATCTTTATAGATTTTAGTTCAGATGGTGGATCAAAACTAATTAAAGCAAATCTAGGGTTACTTTTGAGCTTTTTCCTTGTAACCATTAAATGAGTATTGTTATCCAAAGCTATTGGTTTTAATTGTTTTGAATGGGAATATTAGAAAAAATCTACAACTAGATTTTAAGATATATCTAGTGTTGTTGGAGTTTGCTTATGACAAGCATTTCCAACTTTTAATAGTATAGTAGGTTGAGAAAAATTCTTGATAGTGCTTGTTGAATTAAGATTTCCTATGAGTTCATTTTGAGATTTTATGCAGGGTGATTTTGGTAAAGGAATATTGGTGGTGGTGTTTTTTTGAAGGTTGGATGGATTCAGGCATCCTCTAATGTCAGCTTAAGGTAAATGCTTGTGGACATGTTCTAGTATAGTGGCGTCATTCAAGAGATCATAAAAATTTGGTCTTGAAACAATTTGAGATTCACTAGAATTGTCATCGATCTATTGCGGGCTCGATTGAGTTTTATCTTTTTGTATATGAACTAAGCCACTCATCGCACGTTGGATAAGTTAAAAATTCAAGTAAGAAGAAGAACTAGAGTTAGCAAAAGGAAATATTTTATCATCAAAAACTACGTGTCTAGATATATAGATGTGTTTTGTATTAGGATTAAGACATCAATAACCGTTATGTGAAGGACTATATCCAATAAATATGAAAGGGTAAGATTTTGCATCAAATTTATTTTTCTTATAATCTTGTAAATCTATACCCTAAAAATTTTATGGCATTGTATTAAAAGTCTTATGAAAGAATTTTTCATATGGACTCTTCATCTTTTACGTAGACAAGGGCATTCTTTTAATGAGATAAATAGCCGCTAGAAATATTTCTGCCCATTGAACATAATTATAAGGGCTGTCTCAACGACATGGTGATGATTTCTTTCTGCGACGCCCTTTTTTTAGGTGTATATGTACATGATATGTTTCTGATGATTTATTTCTGTGACACCCTTTTCTTAGGTGTATATGTACATATGATTCCACATTATTCTAGGTGTGCAAGGAAGGCTGTTGATGTAAATTCACCTCCTATGTGACACCGAAAAATCTTAATCTTGCTCTCAAATTAGCTCTCTGCCTGATTTTAAAATTTAAGAAAACATGTGAAAAGTCAGACTTTTGTTTAAATGGATAAAGCCAAGAAAACCTAATACAATCATTGATAAACAGGTTATAAAAATGATAGCCTTGGTTAGTAGTTACAGGAGCAAGAACCCACAAATCATAATGTATTTTGTCTAATAAAAATAGCAAGATTTTATCAGATAAAAAAAGGAAATTTTATAATTTTTTTTCTAATTGACAAGGAAAACATATATTAGGTTCCTTAGTCCATTGGAAAATATCAATTTTTCTTTATGTTTTTAGAACATGCAACATTTTGGCGTTAGGGTGTCTATGCCTTTTGTTCCATACGTTGGAATCAGCGGCTTTTCCTCTTATTGCAGACCAGGCATCTTCATTGTCTTTTTACAAAGCATAAAAGTTTCCTTTTCTACATCCTCTTGCCAATATTTGGTTAGCCTGGTTCTTCACAACAAAAACCATCAGAGTCAAATATAAATGAACATTTTTTATCTATGAAAAATTGTCCGATATATAAAATATTTTTCTTTAATCCAGCCAACAAGGAACAATAAGAACATTATTAAGTGTAAATTTTCCATAGTCAGAATTAAGGAAGCATTACTAGTATGGGAAATTTTAAGTCCTTGACCATTCCCTTCGAATATTTTATCAATATCTCTGTAGGAAATTATTTGATCAAGATTACCTATGTCGTTCATCATATGGGAGGTGGCACCTGAGTCGGCATAAATTTGAGGATCTTTTTCTTCTATGTTCATTGCTGCAAAAGCCTAAGGAGCCTTTTCATGATTATATTTATAACGAAAAAACATTTTACAGCACTGCATTTTTTCTTCTATAGATTTAACAAATAACGACCTCTTCTTGCACTTGTTGATTATGTTGTTTTTGTTGAGTTGGTTGTTTATTGTAAGGATGTTGAAAAGTCAGCCCAACCCACCATATTGGATTTGAAAAGTCATCCCCCAAAGATTGAACGTAATATGCTAGATTGGTAAATTAAGTCGGTGACAATTTGACAAATTGGCAAATTAAAGCCAAATTGAAGGAGGATGGTAGGTGAAGTGTTTCACTATAAATAGAGCTAAGAGAGAGAGAGAGATTTAAAGTATCCAAAAATCTCACAATTGAGAACAATTGTAAATGAAACAATTTAAGAAATTTGAGAGAACTTCTGTTTGAGTGCTCTAGTGAAGATACAATTAAGTATATTGGGGTATTTGGTTTTGAAAGTTTTTCTTAATTTTGTAAATTATCATTTAATAATAAAATTATCTTCTAATCTTTACCCGTGTACGTAGCCTTTACGCCGAACCATGTAAATTATCGAGTCATATTTTATTTATATTTATTTACATTACATTTATATTTCTCTAAAAGTCACAGTCACCACAAATTTATTTTCGCTCAACCCGTGCTTCCGCAACAAATGGTATCAAAGCCGAAGTTTCGTACTTGGATTTACGGCACTGTTCACGTATATGATACTATTCATAGGTATGGTAATGTTCATAAGGTTAATACAACCATTTGTGCTTAGCAGACAGTGTATTGTAAGTAGTATATATTTTTGCATGTCTAGGAAAATTTTATCAACAAGACGATCAAGTTTTAAGTGGAACCGCTGTGATCCCTTCATTCTCATAGTAACTTTCTTGGTGCATTTATTCACGCGAAATAAACATCATAGAGACTATTCTTTGAAGTGTGAATAGTTGTTAAAGGCACTGATCATTTAGGATTGAAAAAGATGGCATAAGCATTATCGTCGTCATCATCAGCAAGGACTACTGTGATTAATGCAAAATTAGAAGTAGAGAAATTTAATGGTACTAATAATTTTATTATGTGGCAATGTGAGGTATTGGATATCTTATGTAAGCAAGAATTAGAGCTCGCTATTTAAGAAAAGCCTGACAAGATAGATGAAAATGAGTGGACAAAGATTAATAGGCATGAGATACTATTCACCTATGTCTGACTAAAGGTTAAAAGTACTCTGTCATGAAGGAGACATTAGCAAAGAAATTAAGAGAGAGACGGGAAGAAAAGCCTCAAAAATAGGCTTTATATTAAAAAAAAACTTTATCAATTCATAGATATACCTAGCATGTCTATGAATGACCACGCAAATTCATTAATAATATATTAGCATATTTGCTAAATTTGGATAAGAAATTTGATGATGAAGATAAGGTTTTATTACTATTAAATTCCCTTCCTGATGAATATGATCATCTCACTACCATTTTGCTTCATGGGAAGGCCAGTGTCACATTGGATGCTGTATACAATGCATTGTATAACTTTGAGACTAGAAAGAAAGACAGAAAGGATCACAGAGATGTAGTTGTAGAAGTATTCATAGCAAGAGTTTGTTCGCAAAGCCGTAAACCTGGAAAAAGAGGCAAGTCTAAAAGGAAGCCTGCTAAAAATGAATGTGCTTTTTGTCGAGAGAAGTGACATTGGAAAAAGAATTGTCTTAAATTATAAAATAACAAGGCTATTTCTAATACATGTGTAGCAAAATATGATGAGGAGTCAGATTTTAGTTTGGTTGGCATGACATTGACATGTCACTCAGATGAGTAGATTTTTTATTTAGGTTGTATTTATCATATGTGTTTTAATAAGGCTGGTTTTCTAGCCTCAAGAAGCTAAAAGGTGGAGTTGTTTTTATGGGCAATGACAATGCTTGTAAAACTCTATGGGTATAGGTTCATTCTAATTGAAAAGTTCTAATGACTCAATCTAAGTCTTAACAGATGCTCGCTACGTACAAAGCTTAAAGAAAAATCTCATCATATTAGGAGTCCTAGAATCCAAAGAGCTTATAGTTACTTTAAGAGATGAATTGTTGAAAGTAATAGCTGGTGCACTAATAGTGATGAAAGGCATAAAAAAAATAACTTGTACTATTTTTAGGGAGTACAGTTATTGGATCAGCATCAACAGTTTCTAGAAATAATGCAAATTCAAATGCAATTAAGTTACGGCATATATGTTTGGGACATACTGGTGAAAAAACTTTACAAACTTTAGAGAAGCAAGGCTTATTGAAAGGTGCAAATTTTTACAAATTAGAATTTTGTGATCATTGTGTTATGGGCAAGTAGACAAGGGTGAAGTTTGGTTCAGTAATTCACGATACAAAAGAGATTATGGACTATATTCACATTAATGTGTGAGGACTTACCCAAATAACTTCTTAGGGAGGTATGCACTATTTTCTTACTTTTATTGATGATTATTTAAGAAAAGTATGGGTGTATTTGATGAATAACAAGAATGAAGTTTTGAGTATATTTTTAAAATTAAAGAAAATGGTCGAGACTCAAACTAGTCGAAAATTCAAAAGACTTTGCTCAAATAATGGTGGTGAGTATAAGAATGATCCATTTTTACAAGTATGCTGAGATGAGGGCATTGTGCGACACTTCACTGTTCAAGATATACCATAATAAAATGAGGTGGAAGAATGCATGAACCGGATTATACTGGAGAATGCTTGGTGTATGTTGTCCAATACTAGATTGGGCAAAGAGTTTTGGGCTAAGACAGTCGTATATGCATGCCATCTGATTAATTGTTTGCTATCAGCTGCAATTGAGGGCAAAACACCCATAAAGATGTGGACTCGTAAACCTGCTACTAATTATGATTCTTTACATATGTTTTGTTCTAATGCTTATAATCATGTAAAGGAATCTAAGTTATACTCAAGTACAATGAAAGCATTGTTCATGGGATACAACTACTGGAGTAAAAGGATTTTGTTTGTGGTTTCCAATTACAAGAAAGTTTATTTTCAGTAGAGATGTAACTTTTGATGAATCTGCTATGCTAAAACAAAAAGATTCTTAAAAGGAAGATAAGTCTAGTAGTACATCGAAGCAGATGAAGTTACAAAATGTTACAATTAATCCAGCTAGTGTTGATGGGATAGATAAAGAATCCCTATCAACTGAAGATGAAGAAGAGGTCCTAACCTAAATACCTTCACATAAACAAGATTCAATTGCATATAAAAGGTCATGTAGAGAAATTCGTAAGCTTATTCGCTTTGTTGATATGATGGCCTATGCTCTTCTAGTTGTCGATGATAATATTTCTTCCATTTATAGAAAATCAGTAAGTAACCCCAAAAGTGTACAGTGAAAGTGAGCAATGGATGAAGAAATATAGTCTCTTCATAAAAATGAAACTTGGGAGTTAGTTACAATACCTAAGGAAAAGAAGGCAATTGGGTGCAAATAGGTATATGCAAAGAATGAAGGATTTCCTCTAAGAATAAAATTCGATAAAATGCTAGATCATTAGCAAAAGGTTATGCTTAGAAGGAAGAATAAACTACAATGAGGCATTTTCTCCAGTTGTGAAACATTCATCTATTCAGATTTTACTAGATATGGTTGTATAATTTGATCTTGAACTAATTTAACTTGATGTGCAAACTGCTCTTTTACATGGTGATTTGGAAGAGAAAATATACATAACTCAACCAGATGGATTTAAAGTTGCTGGAAAAGAAAATTGGGTTTGCAAACTCACAAAGTCATAGATTGAAACAATCTCCAAGACAGTGGTACAAGTAATTTGATCGATTTATGAAAAGGCAAAAGTACATAAGAAATAAATTTGATTATTGTGTATATTTTTGCAAGTTACAAGAAGGAACTTTTATATAGTTGCTCTTGTATGTGGATGATATGCTAATAGCATTCAAGAGTAAATATGAGATTGAAAAGTTAAAAACTCAACTTAATCAAAAGTTTTAAATGAAAGATCTAGGTGAATTTAAAAATATTCTTGGCATGGAGATATGCAGAGATAGAGCTCGTAGAAAAGTCAGCTTGTCTCAAAAGCAGTATTTGAATAAGGTACTACATCAATTTAATATGCATGAGTAGACAAAACCAGTGAGTACCTCGTTGGCTTCTCATTTCAAGCTTTCTATGCAATTATCTCCTTCGATGGATGAGGAACAAGAATACATGTTGCAAGTTTCGTATTCAAATGTAGTTGCTAGCTTGATGTATGCAATAGTGTGTACAAGGCGTGACATTTCACAAGCAGCTAGTATAATGAGCAGATATATTCATAATCCTGATAAAAAATATGAGCAAGCTATGAAATGGATTCCACGTTACATTCAGAAAACTATAGATGTTGGTTTAATAATTAAACAAGATAACACACTTGGTCAAGATGTGATTGGGCATGTTGATTCTGATTTTGCTGGTGATTTGGACAAACGACAGTCAACCACCAGTTGCATTGTCGACTACAGAGGCAGAGTACATGGCAATTAACGAAGCTGTTAATAAGGTATTTGGCTACAAGGCTTGCTGAAAACTTGGGATTAGTATAGAAGCATGTCAACGTGTATTGCGACAGTCAAAGTGACATACATTTAGAAAAAAACCAAGTTTATCATGCACGTACGAAGCATATCGATGTATGATTTCACTTTGTATGGGAAATTATTGACGAGGGAAAAATTCTTCTTCAGAAAATTAAGACTGCAGAGAATCCTGCAGATATATTGACCAAGGTAGTGATGATGATCAAGTTTGGGCATTTTCTAAACTTGATCAATATCCTATAAGTCTGAAAGCAATCGGAGAAGGCAAAGACTGGAGGATGGTTTGTTGAAAGTCGGCTTATATTTGGATAAATTTTCGTTGAGCTAGAGAATTATTGAAAAGTCAACCCAGCCCACTATATTGGATTTGAAAAGTCAGCCCCCAAAGATTGATCATAATTTGCTAGTTTGGCAAATTAAGTCTTCGGTGACAATTTGAAAAATTGGCAAATTAAAGCCAAATTGAAGAATGATGGTAGATGAAATGTTTCACTATAAATAGAGCTAAGAGAGAGAGATTTAAAGCATCCAAAAATCTCACAGTTGAGAGCAAGTGAAATAATTTAAGAAATTTGAGAGAGCTTCTGTTTGTGTGCTCTAGTAAATATACAATTTGGTGTATTGGGCTATTGGGTTTTGAGAGTTTTTCTCAATTTTGTAAATTCTCATTTGATAGTAAAATTATCTTCTAGTCTTTGCTCGTGGACATAGGCTTTATACCGAACCACGTAAATTATTATGTCATATTTTATTTATATCTATTTACACCACATTTATATTTCTCCAAAGTCGCAGTCACCACAAATTTGTTATAGCTGAACCCGCACTTCCGCAACAAATGATTCATTTCTCTAACTTGTGAGCCCCTCCTATGATAATTTCTTCCTTTACCTTACTAGCAAAAAAAGGCCTTATTACGGTTCATGCTTCCTTTTTCCTTTTAACTTATTACCACTTGCCCATAATTCTGCAATGCAAAAGTAAATTGTTTGATACATAGATAATGAGGCTTTGCCAACATTACTATTTTAAAATCAAGAGTATTTGGAACCAAGGGCATGTAACATCTGAAATACTTTATCTTCATCTGACACAGGCTTTCCAATTACGACAAGTTTGTCATAAAGCCCTTTAAATTTCTTAAAGAATTCTTCAAGCTTTAAGGAACCCTTCTTTAAGGAATACAAGTTGTTCTTCAACCAAAATTCTTGTTCTTTAGTTTCAGTAAGCATATCCTCTTCCACAGCTAACCAAATATCTCTAGTGAAAAGGTATCCAACGATCATGGTCATTAAATCCTCACTCATCATTCCCCAAAGCCAAATCATGAGTAATCCATCATTATTTTGTTAAATAGTAAATTCAGGGTTGTTGACTTTTTTCCATCTTCAAAATAGTTCTTGATGGAACTATTGCATCATTGATATGATGCTCTAGATTAAGGCTTCTTATGAGTAGCAAGACCTACGACTTCCAAAGAAGGTAATTGTTGTTGTTAAGTTTGATGGAAATTAAGTTGGCACATTGGTGGAATGACTGGATCGAGAGTTTGGGCTCAGTTTGTATTTTTTTTAACCATAAGCTCTGATACCATGAAGAAACACAATAATTGATTGGAAACAATTTATTTTATTATTCTTTTGCATTTACTTTATTATTACATTATATTCACACATTATATGTTATATAAATGGAAGGTTGTCAAAATTGTATCAATTACAAAAATTTCTAAAACCATGACGTTGAGTGCTTTTGTTAAGATTGACTAGTGACTGTTGGACTCCCTGAATCATGCACATTGATCTTTATTTTGTCCATTGATAGTGTATCATGGAGTATGTCTTATTCTTTCCTTAATTTGTCCTTTGTAGACCCTTTAGCTAAAGCAACATATTGTTACGGGCCGCATGATTCCAGCCCGCAATGGCCCAAGAGAATGAGCCAAGATGTGCTAGCTTGGCCCGATTCTAGAACATTCTAGCAAACTCTAGCACTTTTGTACATAGCCTAGATTTGTGACACTTGTACGGTCTAGGTTTAGACACATGTACATAGAATTCTCTAGAACTAGCCAAGCTTTGCTATAAATAGAGGTGATCTCTAAGCATTGTAATCATCCAAGCAAAGCATCAAACACTTGTAAGCTCTCTTGTAAAGCTTTTGTCTATCAATACAATTTCCGCATTTGGCTACATTGCTCGCTAGCTCCTCCTTCTCTTTAGCATTTCGGGAACCTCTTGGCTTAGCTATCGAGAAGCGTAAAGGCTTACTTAGCAACATCCCGACAAGGTTGTCTAAGTGCCGCACGGGTTTGCTGCGCAAAACACCCATCCCGTGACAATATGCTGCCATACTTGTCTCAACCGGTGACTCTTGTTGCTTATCAATGATGATTTGAAGAAGCATGTTTTTTGGTGAAAATAACCTAATAGATGCAATAATGAGAATACAAACTCTTGTACAAACTTAATTGAATAAAAATAATTATTTAAAAGTCAATAAAATTAATGAATCATCAATGTAAAAACCATCCAACTAATTACAATGTGGAATGTGATAATCTGATTCCTTAAAATTGCATTCAACTCACATATTGTCAATATAAAATCTAATTTTTTGATATATATATATATAAACAGCTTTTGTCTAAGTTCTACACTTCATTATAATAGCATCGAAAATTAGCATCATGCTAATCTTGTTGACAATATATGACTACCTGTATTATTATTACACTAGAGTTTCCATAGAATCAAGAGGGTACCGAATTCTGGATGAAGAATTATAACTGCGGTAGGAGCATAAACATAGGTTGGAGACAACTCGAATGAGAAATTTTGTAGAATCATTGCTAAAGAAATTTTCGCCTCTACCATGGCGAAATTTAATCCAATGCATATCCTAGGACCCCATGCAAATGGGAAGTAAGAATTGGTCACCTTTGAAATTCCTTCAGAGAACCTCTCAGGTTTAAACTCAATCACATCATCACACAAGAGTTTAGGATCATGGTGAACCATGATCACTGGCAAACTAATTTGAACTCCGGAGGGTAATATCAAGTTTCCAAGTTTCGTTTCATTATGAACAGCTCGACCAAGCATAACTGCTGGAGGATAAAGCCTGAGTACCTCGTTGAATATCATTAGAACCTGTCATATATGAACATAAAACACAAATTAATAAGACCAAAATTTATCAATATAGCATATTTCAGCTCAATTGCCTTCGTACTTACAATTTTAAGGTGATTCAATCCATCATAATATGGCTTATTATTGCCAAAAACTTGCAAAACCTCTTGTCTTGCACGTTCTTGCCATTCTTGATGCTTGCTTAATAGCACCATTGTCCAATTAAGCAAAACAGAAGTAGTCGCTTGGCCAACAAAGTAACATAGCTTACACTCTTCCATCACATCGCTGAAGCTCATTCCAACATTTTTGTTATTTCCATGTTCTTCAATTTCTCTAAAATTAGTATCCATCACTATGCCTAACAAGTCATCATTTGCGGTTTCTCTTAGTTGGCAAAAACATACAAATAAGCAATAGAAACAATTCTAAAAGATAATAACTAATCTTAAGAAAGATTTGTTTTTTTAACCTGAAATCTTAATGGATCTGAATGTTATTGAAGTCTGAATTGATCTAAATGCATATGTCAGAATAATATGTTTTTTTTTTTTTACATCTGAATATAAGTGGTAAGTTGTTTGTTTTTATTAGCTCAAAACATTTTAATTCTAATATTTTTACACTTATGACCTTAAAAATGTTGTATACACTTGAAGTTTAAATAAGTATATATTTATAATATTTTTTAGTACAATAGTTTTTATATGTTATAAATATTTATAATGTAAGTATTTTATACATATTTATGAAAATAATTTTGATAACATTTTTTTTACAATTTAACGTAATATTTATACATAAAAATTTTTTTATTTAATAATAAAATAATTTGTTTAAAATTCAAATTGAATGTATGTTAAGTATTTAATACCAAGTAAAATTTAAGATTAAGGGAAACTCTAATATAACATCTAATAGGTATGTAAAAAATAAATATATTTAACGAAGTTATTTGTGAGAAAAAAATTAATTTTCCTCATTAAGATAAAAGTAAAAATTTTATCTTTTTTATTTAAATAAAAATGTCTTATAATAAAACTTCAAATATAAAAACAAACAAGTTAAAATATTAAAACATCTTAAATTAAGACAAATTACTACTTTAGGCATAAAAAAAAAAGCAAACATTTTTTTAACTATAATATAATCTATTAATATTTAGCATCATAAATCTATCGAAACTTTTTAGATTAACTGTTGAAAAAATCAAATGAAAGCACATGTTTAAAGTTTGGCCAAACTTTGAACATGTGCTTTGATTTGATTTTTTTTCAACAATTCTCCACCTCAAACTTTGCATTAGTCACAGTGGTCCTTGCTGATGAAGACGACATTGACGCTTCTACTATCCTTCTCAACCTCAAATAATCAGTACCTTCAACAACTATTCACACATGAAAAACAGTTTCTATAATGTTTATTTCGCGTGAATAAATGCACCAGGAAAATTCCCAGGAGAATGGAGGGGTCACAATGGTCCCACTTAAAATTCAGACTCCTTAGACTCTTATCGTCTTGTTGACAAAACTTTCCTATACATGCAAAAATACACATTACTTATAATAGATTGTTCTCCAAGTACAAATAGTCATATCTAGTACCGTATATATGAATAGTACCATATACATGAACAGTATCATATACCCCAAGTACGAACCTTCGGCTCTGATATCAATTGTTGTGCGGAAGTGCAGGTTGAGCAGATTACCAATTGATGGTAACTGTGACTTGTAGAGAAACTTAAATGTGGTGTAAATAATTTCAAAAAAAATTAACACAATAATTTACGTGGTTCGGCGTAAAGCCTATATCCACTGGCAAAGACTGGAAGATAATTTTACTAACAAATGAGAATTTACAAATTAGAAAAAACTCACAAAAACCCAATACCCTAATACACCTGAATGAATTCTCCTAGCACTCAAGTCACACCTAAATGAATTCTCCTAGCACTCAAGTGGAAGCTCTCTCAACTCTCTCAATTGCTTCACTTGCAATTGCTCTCAATTGTGGGATGCCTTAATAAATGAAGAACAATAGCTATTTATATAAATACATGGTAACACTATTTCACCAAACCTTTAAAATTGTCAAAGTTTGTTTGGTGATTACCTAATTTTTAGCCAAACTTTGAACAATTTAGCTTTGAATAATTTTGGCCAAACTTTGAACATGTGCTTTGTCAAACTTTGAACAATTTGGCTTTGAATAATTTTGGCCAAACTTTGAACATGTGCTTTCATTTGATTTTTTCAACATTAACAATATAATGGCACAATCTGAATATCTAAATCCAAAGTTGGCTGGATCTCATTCTAAATAATTAGGGAAAAAAAAAACTCCCACCATGTTAATCAAAGCCGAAATATAACTAAGCACATATGATCCAACGAGAGAAATGTATATTTACCTCGATCCTGGAATGTAAACTGAACGTATTACTTGCATTATGAGTTCAGCTAGCTCTGATTGGTGCCGGAAAATCCTTCTTCCTTCTTCCTTCTTCGTAATTACTTCCGAAAGTAGTTCGAGATATCGCATCACTTGTCAAATTTGCAAGATAAGGCCATACATCCAACACACATGATCCTTCAGCAATCATTAGCTTCTCCCACGTTGTAATTATTTCACTACTAATTTGGCAGAATGCTGGCAACATAAGTTGTCACAAAAGCAAGAAATCAAAATGAAAAATGAAAGCAATATGAAATTTTCCTAAGATAATTATATAAACAGATGAAGAAATTAATAACCTTGAGTTTCTCTTGGTGGAGTGCTGGGTTGATAATTTTTCTATGTTTAACCCACTTCTCGCCTCTATCGTTAACCAATCCAACTGCCAGTATCCTGGCAAGTGGGTTTGAATTAATTTTTGGAAAATCATTGATCTTGGTAAAGATCTCTTTTATTTGTTCAGGATTCGTTATATTCACCCTGTTGAAAAATTCAAATCAAAACACATGTTCAAAGTTTGGCCAAAATTGTTCAAAGCCAAAGTATTCAAAATTTGGCAAAGCACATGTTCAAAGTTTGGCCAAAATTGTTCAAAGCCAAATTGTTCAAAGTTTGGCTAAAAATTAGGTAATCACCAAACAAACTTTGACAATTTTAAAGGTTTTGTGAAATAGTGCTACCATGCATTCCTATAAATAGCTATTGTTCTTCATTTGTTAAGGCATTCCACAATTGAGAGCAATTGTAAGTGAAGCAATTGAGAGAGTTGAGAGAGTTTCCACTTGAGTGCTAGGAGAATTCATTTTGGTGTATTGGGGTATTGGGTTTTTTTGTGAGCTTTTCTCAATTTTTAAATTCTCATTTATTAGTAAAATTATCTTTCAGTCTTTGCCCGTGGATGTAGGCATTACGCTAAACCACGTAAATTATTGTGTTAATTTTCTTTGAAATTATTTACATCACATTTATATTTCTCCGGAAGTCACAATTACCATAAATTGGTAATCTGCTCAACCCACACTTCTGCACAACAATTGGTATCAGAGCCGAAAGTTCGTACTTGGAGTATATGATATTGTTCACGTATAAGATACTATTTATAGATACGGTACTAGATACGACCATTTGTACTTGGGGAACAGTCTATTGTAAGTAGTGTGTATTTTTGCATGTCTAAGAAAGTTCTGTCAACAAGACGATAAGAGTCTAAGGAGTCTAAGGAAAGTTGCATGTCTATTTTGTTACTTTTGTTGATGATTATTCAAGAAAAATATGGGTGTATTTGATGAAGAACAGAAATGAAGTTTTGAATATATTTATGAAATGGAAGAAGATGGTCGAGACTCAGACTGGTCGAAAGGTTAAAAGACTTCGCTCACATAATGGTGGTGAGTACAAGAATGATCCATTTTTACAAGTATGCCGAGATGAGGGCATTGTGCAACACTTCACTGTTCGAGGTATACCACAACAGAATGGGGTAGCAGAACTCATGAACCGAACTATACTGGAGAAAGTTCGGTGTATGTTGTCCAATGCTGGATTGGGCAAGGAATTTTGGGCTGAGGCTGTTGTATATGCATACCATCTGATTAATCATTTTTCATCAGCTGCAATTGAGGGCAAAACACCTATGGAAATATGGGCTGGTAAACCTGCTACTGATTATGATACTTTGCATGTGTTTGGCTCCACTACTTATTATCATGTAAAGGAATCTAAGTTAGACCCAAGACCGAAGAAAATATTGTTCATGGGTATAATTGGTAGAGTAAAAGGATACCGTTTATGGTGTCCAGATACGAAGAATATCATTTTTAGCAGAGATGTGACTTTTGATGAATTAGTCATGTTAAAACAAAAGGATTCACAAAAGGATGGCAACACCAGTAGTACTCCGCAGCAGGTGAAGCTTGAAAAGGTTAAAGATGATCCAACTAGTGTTAAAGAGGTTTATGATTCTCAATCAACCGAAGATGAAGAAGAGGTTCTGACTCAGGAACTTTTAGAGCAACAAGATTCAATTGCATATAGAAGGCCACGAAGAGAGATTCGTAGACCTGCTCGCTTTGTTGATATGGTGGCCTATGCACTTCCAATTGTAGATGGTGATGTTCCTTCCACTTACAAAGAAACAGTAAGTAGCCCTAAAAATGTACAGTGGAAGCAAGCAATGGATGAAGAAATGCAGTCTCTTAAAAAAAATGGAACCTGGGAGTTAGTTATATTGCCCAAAGACAAAAAGGCAATTGGGTGCAAATGGGTATATGCAAAAAAGGACAGATTTCCTCGTAAGGATAAAATTCGATACAAGGCTAGATTGGTAGCGAAGGGTCACACTCAGAAAGAATGAATAGACTACAATGAAGTATTTTCTCCAGTTGTAAAATATTCGTCTATTCGGATTTTGCTAGCCATTGTTGCGCAATATGATCTTGAGCTAGTTCAACTTGATGTGAAAACTGCCTTCTTACACGGTGATTTGGAAGAGGAAATCTACATGACTTAGACAGATGGATTTAGAGTTGCTGGAAAAGAAAATTAGGTTTGCAAACTGACAAAGTCGCTTTATGGATTGAAACAATCTCCAAGGTAGTGGTACAAGCGATTTGATCGGTTTATGAAAGGGCAAAGGTACACAAGAAATAAATTTGATCATTGTGTGTATTTTTGCAAGCTACAAGAATGATCTTTCATATATTTACTCTTGTATTTCGATAATATGCTAATAGCATTTAAGAACAAATATGACATTGAGAAGTTGAAAACTCAACTCAATTAAGAATTTGAGATGAAAGATCTAGTTGAAGCTAAGAAGATTCTTGGCATAGAGATATGTAGAGATAGAGCTCGTGGTAAAGTCAGCTTGTCTCAGAAGCAATATTTGAAGAAGGTATTACAATAGTTTGGCATGAATGATCAGAAAAAACCTGTAAGTACCCCATTGACTTCTCATTTCAAGCTTTCTACACAACTATCTCCTTCAACGGATGAGGAACAAGAATACATATTACAAATTCCGTATTCAAATACAGTTGGTAGCTTGATGTATGCAATGATGTGTACAAGGCCTGACATTTCTCAAGCAGTTAGTATGGTGAGCAGATATATGCATAATCCTGGTAAAGGACATTGGCAAGCTGTGAAGTGGATTATACGGTATATTCAGAAAACCGTTGATATTGGTTTACTGTTTGAACGAAATGACACACTTGGTCAATGTGTGATTGGGTACGTTGATTCTGATTATGTCAGTGATATAGACAAACGACGATCAACCACCGGATATGTATTAACTCTTACTAGAGGGCCAATTAGTTGGAAGTCTACACTACGGTTCTGATTGCCTGTATCAACCACAGAGGCCGAGTATATGGCAATTACGGAGGCTATTAAAGAGACTGTTTGGTTACAAGGCTTGCTTGGAAACTTGGGATTGATCCAGGAGCATGTTAACTTGTATTGCGACAGTCAAAGTGCTATTCACTTAGCAAAGAATCAAGTTTATCATGTGCGTACGAAGCATATCGACGTACGATTTCACTTTATGCGGGAAATTATTGATGAGGGGAAGATTCTTCTTCATAAAATCAAGACTTTAGAGAATCTCGCAGATATGTTGACCAAGGTGATGACAACGATCAAGTTTGAGTATTGTCCAAACTTGGTCAATATCCTGAAAGTTTAAAATAGTGAGAAAGGTAGAGATTGGAGGATCATTTTATATACAAGGAAGTTCAGTAATATTTTGAACTACGGTTGGCTTAATCACAAATTTTTGGTACGTAGGCAGTCACAGAGATGCAGCCACTTTGGAAATGATGGTTCGTTGGTAGTCGGCTCAGATTTGGATAAATGTTCACCAAGGTGGAGAATTGTTGAAAAATTCAAATCAAAGCACATGTTCAAAGTTTGGCCAAAATTGTTCAAAGCCAAAGTATTCAAAGTTTGGCAAAGCACATGTTCAAAGTTTAGCCAAAATTGTTTAAAGCTAAATTGTTCAAAATTTGGCAAAAAATTAGGTAATCACCAGACAAACTTTGACAATTTTAAAGGTTTGGTGAAGTAGTACTACCATGTATTCCTATAAATAGCTATTGTTCTTCATTTGTTAAAGCATTCCACAATTGAGAGCAATTACAAGTGAAGCAATTGAGAAAGTTGAGAGAGCTTCCACTTGAGTGCTAGGAGAATTCGTTTGGGTGTATTGGGGTATTGGGTTTTTTTGTGAGCTTTTCCTAATTTATAAATTCTCATTTATTAGTAAAATTATATTTCAGTCTTTGCCCGTGAATGTAAGCATTACGCTGAACCACGTAAATTATTGTGTCAATTTTCTTTGAAATTATTTATATCACATTTACGTTTCTCTAGAAGTCACAGTTACCATAAATTAGTAATCTGCTCAACCCGTACTTCCGCACAACACACCCTTGGTGTGGGACCAAACCACATGAAAGAATTCTTACCTGCATTAGTTTTTAACATTATATATGCAAATGTTAAGAGGCAGATACTACATTGCGCATGGCTATTGTTTAAGCATAAAAAGTTTAGTGATTTTATTCGCAACCGAGTCAAGCGTAAATACCAATTGATTTTACTTCAATCATAAACTTCTACAACAAACAACTATCCCTGCACGATTTCATGAGATTTTGTAAATGATGTTGAAACTATGTAACACTATCGTGCACTGTAAGAGAAATAAAACCACTCACAGCCTAATTTTCCCTTGGGCCATTTTACACATGGCATAGCTCATCCAAAGGTTGAGTGAGTTAGAACAACTATCCTATTTTATCAAGAAAATTATTGGTTTCTAATAGGGGTGGACATTGGGTTGGGTTCGGACAGTAAAAATCAAATGAGTCATAAATCTTCAATCTAATTAGTTTTTGTCAAAACTGAACCACACCGAAAATCCAAATAGTTTAGAGAGAATAACTAAAAATCACCAATTTAAACTACAATGGAATTTTGAAGTTTCTTCTATATGTGATTTTATATTGTTGCTTCTTGTTTTATTTATTGTTGTAGATTTGTAATTTGTAATGAATTTCTAAATTATGTTTGTTTCATGTTGTGACTTTATTATGTTGATTTATTTATGTTGGATTTTATTATGTTATTTATTATTTGTGGATTTATGCACTTAAAATTGTTGTTATAGTAATATTATATTATTATGTTGTTTTTATTGAATAATTTTTACAAAGTAAAGTTTGCATGAAAAAAAAAATATATATATATATATGAGCAAAATTGCTCGAACCAATTAAAATCAAACAAAAATAAAACCAACCCAACTATAGAATCAAACCAAACTTAATTAATTTGATCTAGTTTAATTCTAGTATTTGATTGGTATTTAGTACACAAAATGATAAACTTTGGTTTGGTTTTCCACCAAAACCGAACTAAACCAGTTCCCAATCTCTATATACATGTAGCTTTTAGAGACAAAATTCCAAGAGGTGGCCTACCACTCCTGTGCCACAGATGTTCTATGATTTGGCAGAACAGTGGATATCTAATCAGTATCCACTGTTTCTTTAAAATTAAAATTTAAAGATCCCAAACTGAAACCCACTTGTAGTCCCACAAAGAAATGGCAGAGCATCAGTGGTCAGTCCCACCCTACCTCACCGAGTTTTTTCTCATTGCTTTAATGTTTAAAAACATTTGTCACAATTTATAGAGTTTCTTCATAATAAATAAAAAAATAATGGGAAAAGAAAAAGGAAAGCTGCAACCTCGAAATCCCAAACCACAATTAGTTTTCTGTTTGTTTGAAGGAGATTAAAATGATGTCTTAACCCATAAACAGTTTCAAGAACCAACTTTTTTATGTAATACTTTAACTTATATTTATAATTAAAATTCAATATTTAATTTATAATTAGAACTCTAACCAACCTTCTAAATTAACTTTGCAAATAATGACAGTTCAAATATAGAAATTCAGGATGAAGCTACTTCTAATGGAGTGGCCGCAACCTACTGAATTGGTAACAAGTAAAAGAGGATACGAGGCCATTGACATACGTACCATAATCCTTGACCAGTTTATGAAGGAATGGAGTAACTGTTAGATTTATTTCTCACATATTGTGGACTAGCATAAATCATTTTAATTGTTTTATACTTTACCGAATTAATACGTGACTAATGTCAAATATTAAGGAGCAATCTTAACAGACTCATGTATTAAGTGATCAAATATTGTGTTAATGAGTCTGATTTTGTCATACCCTAAATGGTAGTATATTATGGACAAGTATAACCTTTAATTGTATTATTATAGCTCATAATGGGATGGGCAATTTTGTACTAACACATGAGGGGTCCCCTGACTCACCTACAGTGATATAAGTGACTTCACTCATTGGGAGTTAACTGTTGGAAAAACTGGAGAATGAGTGCAGTGCACCTCTCTCGCTCGTTTCTCTCCCGATTTTACTGTTCATCTACACAGTATCTTCAAGCAATTTTGCTCTGAAGTGAAGGCAGCAGCTTTACAGCACTTGGATCAAGTTCTGGACAATCCATACAAGCTCCATAACGTGTTTGAAGCTTGGATTCATGGCTAATCAAGGTAAATCTCTAATTTTTCCCTAAAATATGTGTTTAATTGGAAATGCAAGATTAAGGGCATTCAGTTCATATTTATTGCAACAATTGGTATCAGAGCCCATGGTTATGCATTTCCTATTGAACCATGGCCATTTTTGGGGATGAATCAAGCTTTGACTCACCCATGGAATTTTTCTTTATTTTTGGATTTTGTGATTCTGAGCATATCTGACCAAACGGTCATTGAATAATTCATGGGTGATGTTTAAGGAGTCAAAATATAATTTTTTCATGTTTTTTGGTGGCCAAAATCGGGTTGTTCAAGAAAATGCAACTGTAGCTACTGTAGCTACTGTAGCTTCATCGCGAGGAAGAAGATGAAGTGCAGTGAAATTATCATTTGGCTCCCTATATTTTCTAAATTTATGTTGTGGCCCAAATATTTGGCAAAAGTTTCAATTTGGTCCTTGACCGAAAGTCAACATGGTATAATATCATTTGAGTCCCTGATATTATTAATAATTATTTTTTAACCCAAAATAATTATCATTTGGGTCCTTAATATATTAGAAAATTATTATATGGCCCAACTGTTCTCGAAATATTATTTGTACCCTATATATTTTGGGTAATTATATTAGAGACTAGAAAGTAATTTAATTTTATTTACAGTAAGGGCCAAATGTTTTGTTATTATAAACAGTGGCTATAATTCTGAAAATTCTTCATTTAAGTCCAAAATTTTCATTAATTTTGACAATTTTTCAGAATTTCAAGTATAAAATAATCCATCATTGTTGTATATTATGGGCATGGCATTCATACATTTTATTGAGGTATATGAAATATTTTGGAAAAAGCTTTAATTATGGTGAATAAAGCTTATTTGATCTCAATTTTAGTTATTGTATGAAATATTATGCATGTCAAAACTTCAATTTAGAGTGATTGAGTATCTACCTGTCGTAGAACCAATCATGATAAATTATTCGGTGTTTTGCAATTAATTGTCCATTTATAATTATTGATTATGGATTGTGTGATGGATTATTGTTGCTATAACCAAGATCCATACGGGTGATGATATTGCCCTGTCGGTAAATCATTACTTGGTAGGATGCTTGGATAGGTAAAGAGATTTGTTGGGTATTTTCTACTGAGTGACTTAATTACCCTGTCGGTAATAGGTCAATGTTGGTGTTATATTCAACTTGTCTGCTTTATTTGTGGGTTAGAACACTCCTTTTTTGATGGAGAATTGTAAAATGAGAAATCATTGTTTGTGGCATGATTTTGTTTTCACATGCCTATTAATACTTATTGTTGATTTCTCAGCTCTAGATATTCTTTCCTTTCTCCAAGTTGCCTCCATTAAGACTTTGACTGGGACAAACTATGAGGACTGGCGTGAATCCGTCATGTTCTATTTATCGACATTGAATAGAGACTTGGCTTTGAGAGTTGATGAACCATCCAAGCCCACAGATAAGAGTACTGCTACTGAAAGGGCAGAGTGGATGGCTTGGGATGAATCCAATAGACACTGTCTGGACACAATGAAATACACCATTGATAGAACGATCAGAGATAGCATCCCTGCATGTGACAAGGCTAAAGATTATTTGGCAGCAGTGGGAAGAACTTTTAAGAAGGTAGACAAGGCTGAAAAGGGTAACTTTCGAGATTGCTTGCTAATACCCGATGATGATGGGGATTACAGGGTGAGAGCACATTCGAAAATGACAAGTTACCATAAGAAGATTCATGTAGCTTTTGTGGGCTTTGAATCCAATCTTGTTGATGTTCCTTCTAATACTTGGTGGTTGGATACTTGGTGCAACCATTAATATAACAAATTCCTTACGAGAATTCAAAAGGTGAGGGAGCCCAATGAAGGAGAGCCGATTGTACATATGGGCAATGGAGTAAAGGCCAAAGTTGAAAGCATAGGAGTTGTCGGACTACACCTAGCGACAGAGCCAATTTTTAGATCTATCGACATGACTTATATTCCTTCTATTAGAAGAAACTTGGTATCTGTATCTATTTTGGATAGATGTGGCTATACTTTTCATTTTGGTGACAGAAAAGTTTACTTATTCCGCAATTCAGAGCTAGTTGGTTCTGGCACTCTATCTGATGGCTTATATATGCTTGATTTATTTCCTTATGCTGCTGAATCATCATCCAATGCTCATGTTATGAATGTTGTTAGCTCTAATAGTAAAAGGGTTGATGAAAATTCCTCTATGTTGTGGCATAAACGGTTAGGTCACATTTCTAAACAGAGGATGGAAAGACTCATTAAAGATGGCATTCTCCATAATCTAGACTTTTCTGATTTTGACACTTGTGTTGATTGTGTCAAAGGCAAATTTACTGCCAAAACTAGAAAAGAGAGAATTCAGAGAAGTCAGCAGGTTCTGGAGTTGATACATACAGACATATGTGGGCCGTTCACTCCTGCAGCTATAGGTGGTTATAAGTACTTCATCACATTCATTGATGACTTTTCTCGTTATGGTCATGTTGAGTCGCTATCGAGAAGGTCTGAATCCTTATCTGTGTTTCAAGTCTTTAAGGCTAATGTTGAGCTCCAAAAGGGTAAAAGGATTAAATCAGTGAGATCAGATAGAGGTGGTGAGTACTATGGGCGATATGATGAAACTGGGCGTAATCTCGGACCTTTGCTAGATTTCTTCGAGAATGTGGAATGAAGCTCGAGTACACTATGCCCGGGACTCTCGAACGTAATGGAATTGCAGAAAGAAGAAATCGTACTCTTCTTGACATGGTGCGATGCATGTTGAGCAACTCCACCTTACCGGATTTTCCGTAGGTGAAGCCTTGAAAACCGCCGCTTATATTTTGAATCAGTACCCAAGAAGTCGATGCCCAAAACTCCTTATCAATTGTGGTCAGGAAAGAAGCCTAGTCTTCGTCACTTTCATGTCTGGGGATGCAGAGCAGAAGTGAGGCCTTATAATCCACAATCAAGGAAACTTGATCCGAAGACTATTAGTGGTCATTTTATTGGCTATTGTATAGGCTCGAGGGTTCTAGGTTTTATTGTCCTTCCCATACTACCAGAATCATTGAGTCTGATCGTGCCATTTATTTTGAGAATGATCAGAATAGTGGGAGTACTGAGCCTCACAATCTCACATTAAGAGAAGAACTTGTGGTTTTGCCTGTCCCATCTTATCCAGACTTCGCGAATGGGATTACCACGTATTGATGTTCATTCTCTTGATCCCGAACCTCATCATGTTTTAGAGCCTATGGCTGTGGAGGATGATGTCACTGATGTGCGATTGAGAAGATCCGAAAGGGTCAGGAGACCTGCCATTTCTGATGATTATGTGGTTTACTTGCAGGAACATGATATTGATGGTGATTTATCATCTCGACCTCGCTACCTTTCGTGAAGCCATCGGCTATGCTGTAATCTTCATCTTGGACACATGCCATGCGGGATGAGATGGCATCCATGTATCACAATGGGGTTTGGGATTTAGTTGAATTGCCGGATGGATGCGAGCCAATTGGTTGCAAATGGATTTTAAAACCAAAAGAGATGCCGGAGGTCGTGGAAAGATATAAGGCCGACTTGTGGCTAAGGGTTTCAATCGAGAGAAGGTATTGATTATACGTAAACCTACTCTCTGCTTTCTACCAAAGACTCATTCCAGTATTATCATGGCAGTTGTAGCTCATTTTAATTTAGAATTACATCGGATGGATGTGAAGATGACTTTTCTTAATGGAAGCTTGTCCGAAGATGTGTATATGGTGCAACCTGATGGCTTTATTGTGCTTGGCAAAGAAAACATGGTGTGTAAGCTTAAAAGGTCTATTTATGGACTTAAACAAGCCTCCAGACAGTGGTATTTGAAATTTCATGATATTGTCACCTCTTTTGGATTTCAGGAAAACATTGTTGATCAGTGTATATATTTGAAGATCAGTGGAAGTAGATACATCATTTTGGTGCTTTATGTTGATGATATCTTGCTCGCTGCTAGTGACACTGATTTTTTACTTGAGACAAAACAGATGTTGTCATACAAGTTTGATATGAAGGATCTCGGTGAAGCCCATTATGTATTAGGGATAGAGATTCTTCGTGACAGATCTAGAGGAGTTCATCGTGTTCTGAAAATGTTTAATCTACAGTCTTGTGCTCCTGGAAAAGCACCAATAACAAAGGGTGACAAACTTTCCAAGTCTCAATGTCCAGATAATGATGTAGATAAAGCTAGAATGCAAACAGTCCCATATGCATCAGTTGTGGGTAGCTTGATGTACGCTCAAGTTTGTACACGCCCTGACATTACTTTTGCAGTGGGTGTACTTGGAAGATACTTGAGCAATCCTGGTTTTGAACACTGGAAGGCTGCAAAGAAAGTGCTCAGATATTTACAAGCTACTAAAGACTTTGCATTGACATATCAGCAATCTGACTACTTAAATATAGTTGGATATTCTGATGTTGATTTCGCAGTCGTCTGGAAGACAAGAAATCTACATCCGGTTATATCTTTATGATGGCAGTGAGGAGTCAGATCATGGAAGAGTGTCAAACGTACAACTTATAGCTTCTTCAACAATGGAGGCGTAATATGTAGCATGTTTTGAGGCTACACGTCAAGCTTTTATGGATGCGACATTTTATCACAGTGACTAGATTTTTGTTGGTCGTGTCGAGGCCATTAAAGATATACTGTGATAATTCTGCAGCTGTTTCTTTTTCTCATAATACAGGGAGTTCCTCACGCTCCAAGCATATTGATATTAAATACTTGTATGGGAAAATTACTAGAAAATTACTCTATCTTATGTATCAGTAGAGTATATACCTACAGAACTCATGTTAGCTGATCCCCTTACTAAAGCTTTAACTCCAAAAGTGTTTAAGGATCATGTGACTCATATGGGATTGTTAGAATCCTCTTTTATATGTTGAGTCAGTGAGAGTTCTGGTTTGTATTATATGTTTCAACTTAAATGAGATTTTGTATTACTCATATTTTGTTATTATGCATGCATATTGTTATATAACACTGATATGCCATATATTGTGTACACATTTGGTTGAATATGGCATTATCTATATCGTGAGGATATTATGGTCCGAGACATTTGGTTTAGTCTCATTGTGGACATTTTGAACTGAAGCATTTTGGCTTGGCTTCAGTGTGCTTTTCTGAGACATTTGGTTTCAGTCTCATTATGATTATAAAAGCACTCGCCTCGAGACATTTGGTTTCGGTCTCATTATGATAAAATGGAAGCTCGCTTCGAGACATTTTGATCTAGTCTCATTATGGTTATATAGAGCGATGGCCTAGGAGACATTTTGGTTTCGTCTCATTTTGCTAGACATGTGGACCTTATGGAAATAGGCATGTTGATCACATTTCCATGCTATTTTCATTATTATACTTGTATACTACTACTTAGTCACGTGTTTATGGGTATCTTGTTGTGTGGAGCATCCTGTCGGTGCACACATGATTTGATATTTGTGACACATTTTGGACTTGTTGATGTTTGGGTGATTGCTCACATTTGATTTTTGCTATAGTTGCATATTGATTAATTCGGTTGTTTTCAAAATATTTGATTTTAAAACTATCATGAGAATGACTTATGCCGTCCAAGTGAGAGATTGTTAGATTTATTTCTCACATATTGTGGACTAGCATAAATCATTTTAATTGTTTTATACTTTACCGAATTAATACGTGACTAATGTCAAATATTAAGGAGCAATCTTAACAGACTCATGTATTAAGTGATCAAATATTGTGTTAATGAGTCTGATTTTGTCATACCCTAAATGGTAGTATATTATGGACAAGTATAACCTTTAATTGTATTATTATAGCTCATAATGGGATGGGCAATTTTGTACTAACACATGAGGGGTCCCTGCACTCAGCCACAGTATATAAGTGACTTCAGCCCATTGGGAGTTAACTGTTGGAAAAACTGGAGAATGAGTGCAGTGCACCTCTCTCGCTCGTTTCTCTCCCGATTTTACTGTTCATCTATATAGTATCTTCAAGCAATTTTGCTCTGAAGTGAAGGCAGCAGCTGTACAGCACTTGGATCAAGTTCTGGACAATCCATACAAGCTCCATAACGTGTTTGAAGCTTGGATTCATGGCTAATCAAGGTAAATCTCTAATTTTTCCCTAAAATATGTGTTTAATTGGAAATGCAAGATTAAGGGCATTCTGTTCATATTTATTGCAACAGTAACACGAATTGCAACGTCATCATCCAAAATGAGTGGTCTGGCTTTTGCTTCCTTCAACATGATGGAACTTAATTTCTTTCAAGTCACCAAACAGAAGCCTGTAAGAATTGCCTTTTAAACCTTGCAGTCTCAAGAATTTCTCTGGCTTCTTGGGCCTCAGCCGCCACACCCAGTTCAGCACTCTCCATGCCCATGTTACCACTGTTACAATACCAATTGTGAATGCTATGGATTTCAATGGTAATTCCATTTCAAAATGAGAGATTTTGAAGTGTTCTGAGAAATGAGAGAGTATATATCTTTTGAGGTTGGAAGTTTATTAGTTTAACTGACAAAATCATTTTTGTTTGCATGTGTTTGATGGATCATATATTATCTCTAGCCAGAGGTGTTAAAGATGATACGTGTCTGTTGTTTTATAAAACTGGATTGTGATCTTTGCGTACTAGTCAGTCAAAGACTTTGTTCTACAACTATACAGTGTGTGGCTCGGATAATTATATTTTCTAAAAATAAACTAAATTGCATCGAAATTAAAATTATGCGTGTGTATATGTAAATAAGAATTTCAAATGATGACATATCTACTCTTGAAATTTACAAATTTAATATTACAGTTGTACCGTCGTTCAATTGTTGGTAGATAACATAGTTAAACAGGGACGTAGCCAGGATCGAGATTGAGTTAGGTGATATTTAAAATCGAATATGATTAGATATAGAACTATTAGTGTGATAAGTTTTTATTTGACAAGTTGTGTTGTCGTTCTTACAACCCTAAAATGGGTGCTCGTCATACAGGAAATTGTACTTCATAAGCTGCGTGTAGTACCTCATTTAAAATATATTACAATTTTAAAAATTTATATCTCAATATTTAGTTGAGCATATTGTCACCAACTGCTCAAATTTACCAACAAAGAAGACTAAATTGGCATTTGGAGGTGAACTTAGAAAAGGACCGTCCAAAGGTGAAGTACGCTAAATAGCAGGATGTGCTCAGCAGTGGGCCGCCTCTTATATTAGTGAGCCGTGGTGTGCTCAGTAGCGGACAGCTTAAGATTAAGCTCAAATTCAAACTAAAATAAACAGGTCTAGCCCAATTCTAAAATTCTCTACAACACTCTACCCATATAATTATCTAAATAATTCTACATTTGCGTATAGCTAGACTTCTCTAGATCTCAGTAGATTTTAAAGAAAATTATACAATTTGTGTGGAATGCTCTAGATCAAGGCAAGCATCTCCTATAACTAGGGCATGACTCCTGCTATTTTGCAGACAACACACACCAAGTACAAGCAATTCAAACATACTTGTAAAGCTCTCTTATATTCTTTCTTTCGAGTAATACAATTTTCTTTGACTACTTTGTTCTCTTCTCTCTAGCTTTCTCATAATTATCTTTACTTAGCTAGTTTAAGAAGTTTGATAGGCTTACTTAAAAATTATTGTACTAGAAGTTATCTAAGTACTGCATAGGTTGTTGCTCGAAACACTCATCTTATGACAAGTCATATCAGAGCTAAGATTGCACCCATACAATCTAGCTCACATTCAAGAAAACACTCACAAGAAGTCTAAGGCCCATTCTGTAGATTCCTTAGAGCCTCGCGTCGCTATGCTTGAAACTTCTATGTCCGCCATTCAAGACACCCTTAAAAATTTCAAGGTAATGGTGGATGGTCTCGAGGGAGAGTATGCTGACTTTACTGTAGCCACTAAGGCCCTCATTCAAGACCAAGTCAATACCCTTCGAGGGGAGCTTCAAGCATTCCACGATGAATTGCTAAAACTTTGTAGTTTCATACAAGATGAGCTACAAGCAATTTGTGCAAAAGTGGAGTAAGTCCACTCAGTTTAGGCTTGGCACAAGCACACACTCTCTACTAGCTTAGCTTTCACGAACTTAAGCCATATACGATATATCAATATGACGAAGCCTGATACTTATGATGGCACACAAAATGCCACTATCATAGATAATTTTTTCTTTGGGGTAGAATAATACTTCGATGCCATGGGCGTGCAAGATGAGGCATTGAAGGTGGGTATAGCACCCACATATCTTCGAGGCACAGCTAAACTATGGCGACAGCGAAAGCATAAAGAAAGGGCAAGGGCATTTACGCCATCAACACATGGGTAGATTTCCAACATGAACTTTGAAAACACTTTACCTTGTACAATGTGGAAAAGAAAGCAAGAGGGGGCCTTTGTCGACTCAAGCAAATGGATAGTATCCCCGATTACATAAACAAGTTCACTACCCTCATGCTTGAGATTACCAACATGTTTGGCAAGGACTCTCTCTTTTACTCCCAAGATGGCCTTAAGGATTGGGTCAAGGCCGAACTAAGGTAAATGTAGGGAAAAGTCTCGTAAGAACAAATATCAAAACCACAAAGAATAGAGGCAGAAAAAGCCTCATAATAGTAAGAGCAAGTAAGGTAAATTGGAAAGCAAGAAAAAGCTACCTAAGCTTGAAGCCCAAGCTTCATTTGTAATAACCTTCATTGGGTATGCTACTGCCAGAGAAGAAGTTGCTCAATGCCCTTAGCACAACACTTAAGGGCGACTCCACACTATTAAAGGAGAAACCTCGACCCAGCATAGGTTCCCTCCAATTCCTTGTCGCACTTAAGAGCCAACCGCCTGCACCCACAAAAAAAAGGCTCATGTATGTAAGTGCGACCATTAATGTTAAAATCGTTGATGCATTGTTAGACACTGGAGTAATATACAACTTTGTTTCAGAAGATAAGGCTAAGTGCCTGAGCTTCAAGGCCACGAAGGAAAGAGGCACCATAAAAGTTGTGAACACACCCACCAAGGCTATTGCGGGCACTTCAAAAAACGTGCAATTAATGATTGGAACATGAAGTAGAAAGCTTGATTTCTCCATCATGCCCATGGTCGACTTCAAGATGGTCCTCAACATGGTATTCTTCGACCAAGCCTATGTCTTACCACTAATGGCCATGAACTCCTTAAGCATCCTTGATGGAAGCAAGGCATGCACGGTTCTCACCAAGCACACTACGTTCGAGGAGAAGATGTTCTCAGGCATTCAATTCAAGAAAGCATTCAAGAATAACCCAAGCTTCTTAGTCTCTATCTGTGCGCTTAACGAGAGAGAAGATTCTGAAAATGCTCTAAGCCTTGTCCTTTCGCTAATACAAAGCCATCCTCAATGAGTTCAAGGATGTCATGCCTCATGAGCTTCTATAGAAGCTTCCACTTAGGAGAGATGGATCACAAGATAGAGTTAGAGCAAAACGCTAAACCTTTAGCCTTCTCGCCCTACCACATGGCCGCACCCGAACTTAAGAAACTATGAAAACAGTTTACTAATCTATTGGACTTCGATTGGTATGACTAATCACAATACTCATGAGATCCTTGAATGTTCACAACGATATATGGAACCGACCAAGACTGCATCAATTGGAGGTAACCATTATTGAGTTTCATTTGTTTTTCTAGATATGTGTGGGTGTATACCATACGAGCATAATATAAGGTTCTAGATATTTTTGTAAAATGGAAGAAATTGATGGAAGCTCAAACTTGCAGAAAGTCACATTGTGAGATCAGCTAGCTCTGATTGGAGAAATACTTCTTCCTACTTCGTAATTACTCCCAAAAGCAGTTCGCGCAATCGCCACGCGTCAAATTTGCATGATAAATCTATACATCCAACTCACTTGATCCTTCTGCAGACATTAACTTCTCCCGCTTTGTAATTATTTCACTACTACTTTGATAGAATGCTGGCGACATATGCTGTAATGAAAGCAAGAAATCAAAATGAAGGCAATCTGGAATTTTTGGAAGATATATATATACACACACATATATGTAAAGAAACGAAGAAATTAATTAATAACCTTGAGCTTCTCTCGGTAGAACGCTGGGTTGATAAGTTTTCTATGTTCAGCCCACTTCTCGCCATCATGGCTAGCCAATTCAAGTGCCAGCAACCTGCCAAGTGGGTTTGAATTGATTTTTTGAAAATCACTGATCTTGGTAAATATCTCTTTTATTTGATCAGGATTTGTTACATTCATCGTTGGTGTCGGACCAAACCACGTCAGAGTTCTTACCTGCATAGATTTTTAACAATACGTATGCAAATGTTAGCGGCAGATGCAGATTATTACCTGGCACTGTAAAAATTTAGTGATTTTATTCACAAACCAGTCAAACTGTCAAAACAATAATCACTATAATTACCAATTGATTTTACTTACAAAAAAAAAAAAAAAAAAGCTAAAAAAGCTATAAGGTAAGAAGTTACACACATGTCACGATTTTACAGGATTTGACTGGTTAAATTTATGAATTTACCAGACGGTACCATTCATAAAATCATCGTACACGGTAACAGGAATAACACCACCCACAACCTAATTTTACATCAGGGCATTTTACACATGCACGGCATACACAGGTTGAGTTACAGCCACTAGTCCATCTTATCAAGAAAATTATACACAGCTTTAATATTTACAAACGTTTATCATAAATTTTCTTCGTAAAATCAATGAATAATGGGATAAGAACAACAAACAAAGAATAATTTTTATTTTGCTCCAAGAAGCATAAAATTATGTTTTAACCCTCAAAATTTTTCAAGAATTAGCTTTTATGTGTTATCTTTTCTGATTATAATTAGAAATCAACTCGATTTTCTGATATCAAACTTATAGTCTATCCAAACCTTTTAAGTTAGCCGTCTAAATAATATTAGTATCATAACGAATTGAAAACAAGCGAAAGAGAAGATATGAGGCCATTGACATATATATCATAATCGACGACCAGTTTATGGAGGAATGGAATAACACGAGTTGCAATGTCATCATCCAAAATGAGTGGTCTGGCTTTTGCTTCCTTCAATATGATTGAAATTTCTTTCAAGTCACCAAACAGAAGCCTGTATGAATTGCCTTTTAAACCTTGCTGTCTCAGGCATTTCTCCAGCTTCTTGGGCCTCAACCACACCCAGTTCAGTACTCTCCATGCCCATGTTACCACTGTTACTAAAATGATGGTGAATGCTATGGATTTCAGAGGCAATTCCATTTCACACTGAGAAATTTTTGAAGTGGATGTTCAGAGACGTGAGAGACTGTTATATTATAATATATTTGAGGTTGGAAGAATAGTTTTAAGTTAATGACAAAATCATTTTTGTTTGCATGCGGTTAATGGACCAGATATTTTATCCAGCTAGTGGTATTAAAGATAACATGTGTTAATAACTTCCCCTGATCAAAGCTATTTCACTTTTGCGCCGGGTAGACTTATTATGGACAATATAAGCACTTTTGTCTCGCAGCTTCTTGCTCAATAATATCATTGTCCAATCAAGCAAAACAGTGGTAGTTGCTTGGCCAGCAAAGTGAAATAGCTTGCACTCTTCGATCACATCGTTGAAGCTCATTCCAACATTTTTGTTGTTTCCATGCTCCTCAATTTCTCTAAAATTGGTCTCCATTAGTATACCTAGTAAGTCATCAATACTAATCATGGTTGCTTGAAACTAAACAATGTGCTTGTTGCTCCCGACATTAAAAAGAATATGTTATCCGTAGTGTTAGATATTATGGTTATGCAGTAGAGTGCAACTCAGTTCAGTTCGTGCAAGTGCAGCTCGAGCTGATGCAGAGTGCAGCTCGTGCAGGTGTAGCTCGAGCTGATGCAGAGTGCAGGTGCAGCTCATGATTCCTGCTGTTATGGCAAATAGAATCTATGCTGGTGTATAAAGCTGTTATATGCATGCCAGATGGCTTATTGTAATTGGATTAATAAATTAGTTTGTTAGCAATTCAGTTAAGTGTTTACAAGTTAGTTTTTCAGTATGTGAACTTGTATATAAAAAGTAAAATTAGCTCATAATATAATCAAGATTTCATTCAATAAAATTTTAGATATCTCCAGATTCTTCATGTACATTTTCTTTCATTTTCTCTTCAACCAAATAAGCTCTTCAACTTCAATATGGTATCAGAGTAAACAAATATGATAAATTCAAACAACACACCTTCTTCTTCGATCTCTATCAACTTTATTCAGCCTGTCAAGCTAGATAGATCTAACTATCTTCTGTGGAAAGCTCAAGTTCTCACCTCCATCATAGCCAATGGTGAAAGTGTCTGTCCAAATCGTTTTATCACTGAATCTGCAGGAGAAATTAGCAGATCTGAAGCTCAAGATTCACAGAGACAGGAGAATCCATAATATTTTACATGGATGAAGACAGATAAACTACTGCAAAGCTGGATGTTTTCATCAATGGTGGATAATGTGCTGATAATGGTAATTCACTGTGAAGCATCTCTTAAACTGTAGAAAATGCTTGCTGAAATTTTTATGTCTCAATCCAAAGCAAGATATATGCCTCTAAAAATGCAAATCCAATCAACTAAGAAAGGCTCTCTCTCTGTAAGTGATTACTTCAACAAAATGAAAAAGATTGCTGATAACTTGGCCATTGGAGGTAATCTAGTATCTTCTAATGAATTAATCATGCATCTTCTTACTGGATTAGATGATAGCTATGAATCACTTGTCACAAAAATCCTGACTAGGCTTGAAAAGGAACAATTAACTGTTGAAGAAGTTTATTCAATGTTGTTGAGTCATGAAACCAAATTGAAAATGAATAGAGCAAAAATGCTGAGTGAAACCTCACATGATATGACTACAAATTTTTGTACAAAAGGGACAAACTTATAGTAAATTTGGATATGGAAATCAGAAGAATCCTAACACTGGAAATTTTGGAAGCTATAATGAAAATAAAAATATTGCTGGTACTGGATCTAATGCTAATAAAGATATTATTTGTCAAATCTGTTTCATTCCTAGTCATGGAGTTTATAAGTGCAAGAATAGATTTAATCAAGATTTTGTGCCTAGAAACAGAGGATATGGTGGCTTTAAACCTAGAGGAGGCTAGAATTTCAGAAATTTTGCCAGAAATACAAATGCTTTTAGAAGAGGTGCTAGATTTAACAACGGTGCTAACTTTGGACCTAGATTTGCTGGTTTTGGATCAACTTATCAAAGGCAAAATGGACCATTTTATAGCTATGTAGCTTATCAGAATCCAAACCTCATGTACTGTCAAGCAGTAAATGGAAACTACAATGACTTTACTCATGGTTTTGCACCAACTATATCTGCTGGAAATGTTGGAATTTCTCACAACACCTATGCTCCTGCACCTGTGGCTAATTTTAGTATTGTTGCTGATCCTGCATGGTATATTGACTCTGGTGCAACTAATCATGTTGCACAAGATGCAGGTACTTTTCTAAATTCCTATGTTTATAATGGTTATGAAAAATTACATATAGGAAATGGTATGGGATTGTCTATCAGTCATATTGGATCTGTTGTTATCAAAACATCATCTGCGGCACATGTTTACTTACATCATGTTCTGCGTGTCTCTTCCATCACTAAAAACCTCATTAGTGTATCTAAATTACTTGTTGATAACAATGTTCTTGTTGAATTCCATTCCACTGTTTGCTTTGTCAAGGACAAGAAAACAGGGATCATATTGCTCAAGGAGATTGCTAGAGGAGAATTGTATCAAGTTGAGAAATCAGCAGTAATCTGTTATGATTCCAAGTCTAATGCTTCAGTGTCTAGTTTGTCAAATCATATTTCTGATTCAATAATAAGTCCAGAGTCAATGTTTGCTCAGCTGAGCACATCTAGTGATCAAAGTCCATTTCATTCAAATATTCAAAGTCCTCTTCAACAGTGTGTACATAATTTCTCATTCAATAAAATGACTCAATGGCTTTTGTTACCTCCAAATCAGTTGATTATACTCACCTCAGTTTTGTGAAGCATGTCAGTTTGGTAAATGTCATTTGCTACACTTTCCTTCTATAGAAACCTCAACTACAAAGCCCCTTGAACTTCTTCATACTGATCTTTGGGGGTCAGCCCCCATAACTTCATCTTAAGGTTATCATTACTACCTTTCTATTCTAGATGATTATACTAGATTCACCTGGATATTCCCACTCACAACTAAATCCAACACATTGTTAGTGTTCATTTCCTTCAAGAACATGGTTGAAAATAGCCTAAACAAAAAAATCAAATGTCTTCAAACTGACTAGGGGGGTGAATTCAGACCCTTTGTGAACTATCTTTCAAAACAAGGCATTCAATTTAGGCATCCATGTCCTTATATTCACCACCAAAATGGTAAAATAGAAAGGAAGTGCAGACACATAGTTGAAATAGGGCTGACACTCTTAGCTCAAGCTCACATGCCTTTAAAATTTTAGTGGAATGCATTTCATACTGCTAACTTTCTTATTAACAGACTTCCTTCAACTGTTTTAAGTAACAAATCACCTTTTGAAAAGCTATTTCAAAAGAAACTTGATTACAACATCATGAGAGTTTTCGGCTGCTCATGTTACCCTTATCTTAAACCTTACAACCGTTATAAACTTGCATTTAGAAGTCAAAGATGTACTTGGATATAGCTTTTTTCACAAAGGCTATATGTGTCTTTACAAAGGTAGTGTATCAAGATACAAGGCTAGACTAGTAGCCAAAGGTTTTCAACAAACTCAAGGAATCGATTACACTGAGACATTTAGTCCAGTTGTCAAAGCTTCTACTGTCAAAATTATCCTCAGCCTTGCGGTTATGACTCACTGGTCGTTAAGACAGGTTGATATCAATAATGTCTTTCTTAATGGCTACCTTAATGAAAAGGTTTACATGTACCAGCCAGAAGGTTTTGTAGATCCCTCTAAGCCTCATCATATTTGCAAGCTTCACAAAACTTTATATGGTCTTAAACAGGCTCCTTGAACATGGTTTGATAGGCTCAAACTGGTTCTGACTCTCAAATGGGGTTTTCAAAACTCCAAATCTGAAACCTTACTTTTCTTCAAGAAAGATCAGGGGCATCTATTATTTATTCTTGTGTATGTTGATGATATAATTGTGACTGGTTCTAGTATTCAACTGATCCAACAAATAATTTCCAATTTACAATCAACCTTTGCACTTAAAGATCTTGGAGAATTGAGCTATTTTCTTGGTATTTAGGTTGTTCACAACAGCAAAGGCTTGCATCTTTCTCAATCTAAATACATTTATGATCTTCTTACTAAAGTTCAGATGACAAATTGTCACACCCTGTTTAACTCCAATGGCTGTTCGGAATCATCTTACTAAGTCAGATAGTGAACCATTTTCTGATATCACTCTGTACAGAAGCACCATTGGTGCATTGCCATATGCCATGTTGACTAGACCTGATATAGCATTTCCAGTGAACAAACTCAGTCAATTATTAGTTGCTCCCACCATAAATAATTGGCAGGCATTTAAAAAAATTCTTAGATATCTCAAGGGTACCTTGTCTCAAGGACTATAGTTCTATAGCAGTGGTGTTATGCACATAGACTGTTTCAGTGATGCAGATTGGGCCAGTGATAAAGATGACAGGAGATCTATAGCTGGGTATTGTGTCTATTTTGGTTCAAGCTTAGTTTCCTGGAGTTCTAAGAAGCAACCAGTTGTTTTTAGGTCTGGCACAAAGTCAAAGTATCGAGCATTGGCTTTGGCAGCATTTGAAGTTTTATAGATTAAGTCTCTGCTTGCTGAAATTGGTATCTCACTCTCTTCTCCTCTTGTAGTAACCCCAAATTTCACTCTCGCACCAAACATATTGAACTTGATGTTCATTTTCTAAGGGAGAAAGTTGCTAATCAGAGTGTCCAAGTTCACTATGTTTCCAGCTCTCACAATATAGCAGATATTCTCACTAAGGCCTTAGCTCATACTCCTTTTCATTCCTTGCATGACAAACTCAACCTTCACAACTTAGGCTGAACTTTAGGGGGGATGTTAGATATTATGGTTATGTAGCAGAGTGCAGCTCAGTTCAGTTCGTGCAGGTGCAGCTCAAGCTGATGCAGAGTGCAGCTCGTGCGGCTGTAGCTCGAGCTGATGCAGAGTGCAGGTGCAGCTCATGATTCCTGCTGTTATGGCAAATAGAATCTATGCTGGTGTATAAAGTTGTTATATGCATGCTAGATGGCTTATTGTAATTAGATTAATGAATTAGTTTGTTAGCAATTCAGTTAAGTGTTTACAAGTTAGTTTTTCAGTATGTGAACTTGCATATAAAGAGCAAAATTAGCACATAATGTAATCAAGATTTCATTCAATAAAATTCCAGATATCTCCAAATTTTTCATGTACATTTTCTTTCATTTTCTCTTCAACCAAACAAGCTCTTCAACTTCAATATGTAGGGAAGTTAACAACTGACAATTCATGTGTCATTGTTATCAAATGGTTTCTTGATTAAGGAAAAACAGGGAAAGACACTTGCGAAAAGACATAAACGATGAGAGTATATATGCTCTTGAAGAGAAAACACAACAAGCATACATGGCAATTCAAGGAAATATACTAAATTTTGACATTTTGCATGGACGAGTGGGGCATCCTCATGAAAAGTTTCTGAAAATTTTATAAGAAAACAACTCATTGATATATCGAGTTAGAAAAAACCAGAAAATATTTTGTTGATTCAGTTTTTCCCGCGTGCCTCAACAGTGCCTCGAACCTTCAAACAATGCCTCCAAACAGCTCGAGCAAGACTATCTGAACCTTCTGCTCGCAGATTCAAACAGTGCCTCGATCCTTCTGCTCGCGGTAAGCTCGATCTCGAGCAGGATTACCTCCTTCGTCCTGTTCATGCCGTCTTCGTAATCGAGATCTCCGGTCCTGTACTCACGAAAAGCAGGTCGTGGGTCGCTGAGCGTGTTCCGGCGAAAACCCTCCGACGCTCAAGTCAGTAATCGGGTTGTTCTTTTTGGTATCTTCCTTAGTGAAGGAGACCAGAAAGATGAAAGGGGTATTATTTCGCCTCCCCTTTTTGGATAAGTATGGTGTTTTTTCAGAAAGTTCAGATAAAAGAACTTGTATCAACTTACGGATTCTTTCTGAATCCGATCTTCCAACCCCTTGTGAATTAGAAATGCCAACCTCTGTAACGTTCCCCTTCGTTTCCTTTTATACTCCATTTTTCCCGTTCTTTCTATTTCCAGGCTGTCCACTCCCACGTTAGTGGTATCTGGGTCCCTCTGACAGCCGGGATTAGCGGAATATTCCCTAGGGATGAGCGGCTGTCCCCTTAACTCGATTCACGTAGTCAGATCACCATGTCGGGCAAGTGCGCTAGGAATTATGACACCTTGGAGGCATGTGCCGGCCACCTGCAACAGTATCACCACCACACCATGTGGGACCCTGGTCAGACATTAAAAGGTGTGCCGGGATTCTGAGAAAACGGGTCAGGTCTTGCCCAGCTGTGCTCGTGGATCTCTGCGAGCAGGAAAGATGTGCTCGGTTCCTGACCTTGACCAACTTTGACCTGAGGGACGACCTCGAGCAGGCGAAGGAGTGCTTATCTCTCGACCTTGACCAACTTTGACCTCAGGGACGACCTCGAGCTAGGCTGTCCTCGGGGTGTTTTATCCGAGCTGGAAGGGCTTCGAGGGGCCTGTCCGATATTACCCAAACATATTTGTATTTATTGTCAAATGGCAAAAAGTTGCAAACTATCTTTTAATTCTTATAATAAAATTGGTAGTTTTCCTCTTCAGAAATTCAATGTCACTTATAGGGACCAGCCCAGTCTCATCTACTCAAGGATTTAATTATTATGCTATATTTATTGATGATAGTAGCAGATTTACGTGGCTATATCCCTTAAAATTTAAATCAGATTTTTTTAATTGTTTCATGGAACTTCAGAGTTTTGCATAAACCAATTTGACAGGAGGATCAAGGTATTTCAGAGTGATGGAGGCGACGATTTTAAATTAGGAATTTCGAAAAATTACATAAAAAAAAATGTAGAATTCTCCATCAAATTTCATGCCCACGCGCTCCGGAACAAATGGCAAAGCTGAGAGAAAGGTCAGACATGTGGTCTTACTCTTATGTACCAAGCAAATTTACTACGAAATTTGTGGGTTTATACATTCGTCGCTGCTGTACACTTGATAAATAGAATGTCATCTACAGTGTTGAAGAAAAAGAGCCCATTTTTCCAATTGTACAATAAACAGCCGGACTACCAATTTATGGGTATTTAGATTTAGATGCTTTCCATATCTCAAGAAGTATGGTAAGAGTAAATTTACTAAGAAAACATACCCATGTGTTTTCATTGGATACAGATTAAACCACAAAGACTATAGATGTGTTGGTCCGACAACTAAGAGAGTATATATATCAAGGCATGTAATCTTTGACGAAATGAGCTTTCCTTCTTTTGAATCTTCTAAATATTCTGACCAGGTTCGAACGGCAAGGCTGGTATCGTCTGATGAGTGGGATAGTAAGACAAAACAAAGCAGCTCAATTCAAAATAAGTTACCGACTTTGCAATCTCAGGATTCCATTCGACATTCAACATGCTGCGAAGAAGTTGAGGACAAAGAAAAATCCAAACTTGTAAAAAGTTCCAGCCATATAACACCTACTAGAAACTTAGACGTAACTGTTGTTTCAAAATCAACAACTCAAAAGCAAACTTCATCCCATTTTCACATTCATAAGTCAGAGGGAATAGGTGATAATCTTCTGGTTGATCTAACTGGTTCTGAGACGACCCACCCCATTCCCAGAGGCGACTTATCTTAAGAAATTAAACTTAAATATTAAAATCATCTTATTCATGAGAATTCTACCGAAATTTCGACAAAACCTCCCCTAAATATATAACATTTCCAAACCTGAAATTACAACACAAGCACTCCCAAATCATTTATCAAACATCAATTGCATCAACCCAATATCATCCAATAACATATCCAATAATACACTCGTTTCATAATTCATATATCACATCCCTAGTATAAATCCGAAACATGATAATTATACATTAACTAAAAGAAAATAATTATCTATAGCCTCAAACAAGTTAGTGGCCCAAATGACTCCAACTATGTACAGCTGCTGGGTAAACTGTTGTACCTGTAATCTCCTGGGGGAGAAATATAATAAAATAGGAATGAGTATAAAACTCAGTGAACTCAGTGAGTGGATAGTAATTTTTTAAAATATAAAATAATTAAAAAAATAAGTGCATCGCTTGTATAATCACGTTTCACAAATAATTATTTGAATGTAAAATTACTTTCAATTCAATCATAATTTGAACATAAGCAAAACCGATCATCATCACAAAATCAATAAATAAAAACATCTCATATTGAAATATCATCTTAAACTGAAATATCAAATACTAAGTAAAACAAATATCCTTAAACAAATATTTTTAAACAATTACCCAGGGGATAATCTAGTCTCATCCGGACCTCAACGGACGGCAATGATGTACTATCTGAGTACCATCATGCCCGGAGCTACACGGATAGACGAAATGACTTACCATCTCATGCTCATCAGTAAATCTCATACCCGGATCTCAACGGACGTGCTATGATGCGCTATCCCGCGACATCGTGTTCGAACCATCCGATCTCATATCTCAATATGCATGCATATGCCCCCAAAGGGCGAAAGCGCCCAAACACACGGCCCAAAGCCTCTATGTGTGTTCAGACGGGCCCCAAAGGCCTACTATCTCATCTCATCTGGAGGGAACGAGTATTTGCTTAAAACTTAAAAACATGATCAAAATCATTATATATGTATACATTTAAATCATGCTTTAAATCATACTCGAAATCAATATATCTCATGTCCAAGATCCATCATATACTCTTTAAATCATGTTCGAAATCCATATGTATAAACATTCTAAATCATGCTCGAAAATCATATATAAACACTTTAAATTATTCTCGAAATCAACATATAAATACTATGAATCATGCTCAAAAGCAATGTATATACATTTTAAATCATAAACAGGATCAATCATATACTCTTAAAATCATCCTTTAAATCCACATAAAAGCACCTTAAAACATGTTCGGAAATCAATCATCTCTTTTGCATTTTAAAATCGATACGGAGCATAAATAAATAAATATAATTTAACAAAATATTTATACGCAATAAACATTTATTTCGGAAAACCATTTAATGGAAGCACTTTAAATATTCATTTCATAAACAAGCTCTACTATATAAAAATCAAATAATTTTAATATATTCCACTCACAGTGACAATTTCAGACTCGGCTATCACCCAAGTCCGCAGGTAGATTCTCGTCCGCAGATCCACCTAATTTACAGAAACAACACAATTACTTTCCATAATTATAATTCAAACTAATCTCACAAAAATAACGCCTTAAATAAATATTCGTCCTAATATTACAACTCTCAATCTTCCCGGCTTACCGTAATAATCTCGTATTCGTGATTTACTAATAACATATCCGAAATTATACTACCATAATTTACCAATTTACCCTCAACATCACAAAATTACTAATTTATCCTCAATTTAGATTACAAAATCACCCTCAAAGCTGGAAATTACGAAATTACCCTCTATACGTGAAATTACCAAAATGCCCCTACGGTCAACGTTGACTGGAATTCACCCAACGGCGGTGGGGAAGCTCGGGCTAGACACTTCTCGTCGAAGTGAGTCCAACGGTACCGGTGGTGTCCTCCGACGCGCGGTGGCGAAGCCGGATCGAGCTCGTGAAGTCGCGACTCCTTGGGGTGATCGGACGAGGGCAAAACGGCCTCCTCAGTGCCGGTGACTGGTCGGGAATGGAAGATGGTGAGGTGGGGAAGCTTTTGCAACCGATGGCGTGGCTAAAGACGGCCGGAATCACCGACGATCGTCCGCGCTAACCCGCGGAACTTTCAAGCTTCACCGGCGGCGTTCCACGAGTTTTCCGGCAGCAAGGACGTCTGGGGGTGGACGGCCGCTCACAAGCTTCCGCTTGACACCTTGCTCGGCCGGTGAGGTGGTCGGAAATGGGAGAAACCGGTGGGTCGGTTTCATGGGTTCGGTCGAGTTACGGGTTGGGCTCGGGTCTCTCCTCTCTCTCTTTCTCTCGGTATTCTCCAAATTTTAACCGGCTTTCTCCTTTTATAAACACCCACAAAATATCAACTAGACCCCCTCATTATATATCACATAAACCCCCTCTTAATTTATCACAGAAACCTCCTTTCAATTTATCACATAAATCCCCTATTAAATTCATTATTTACATAAATAAATATAACAAATTCATATGTTACAAGTTCTTTTAATCCTAATACTTCTTCTAGTGATGCAGGACATCTACTGTTTCTTTAAATCAGCACAACATGATTACAAGGCACAAGTTAACGAAAAATCCAGAATTGAAAAACAAATGGCACTCACAGCTCAAACAGACTTGTCAACCTCAGAACCAAAAACATTTAGAGCAGCCATGAAAATACCTTGTTGGTTAGCTGCAATGGAGGAAGAAATGCAAGCCTTACATAACAACCAAACCTGGACTCTTGTGCCTAGACCAAAGAACAAAAATGTCATTAGGTCAAAATGGATTTTTCGCACCAAATTCAAAGAAGACGGGTCAGTGGAAAGGCATAAAGCAAGGCTATGGCGCAAGGATCCTCTCAAATAAAAGGATTGGACTTCGAAGAGACATATAGTCCAGTGATAAAACCAACAACCACTGGAGTTGTTCTAGCTATTTTCGTAACATCAAGTTGGAAAATAAAGCAATTAGACTTGAAAAACACTTTCTTACTTGGTTTTCTTAATGAAACCGTATAAATGGAGCAACCTCCAGGGTTCAAAAGTTCTGCTTCACCAAAACACGAGTGAAAGTTAATTAAATCGATCTCTTTAGGAGACCAAGGGCATGGTTTGATCGTTTTTTTAATTTTTACTTAAACTTGGTTTTCTATGTAGCAAAGCTGATTCATCTATGTTTATTTATAAAATTAACACCATGATTATAGTGATGTTAGTCTATGTAGATGATATCATCGTGACAGGAAATGATGATGAATTCATTGAATCTACAATTCAAAAACTCAGCCAAGAATTTGCAGTGAAGGATCTTGGAAGATTACACTATTTTCTCGTCTTGGAAATAAAAAATATCGCTGGTGGTATTTTGTTACACAATATGGATAAATGCTCACATCTTGCAACTCCGATGGCCATCAAGGAGCAATTCACCATTGATGACAAGAAACGACCAATGCCACTGAATTTCGTAAACTAGTTCGAAGCTTACAATAATTGACATTTACATGACCTGACACTGTTCATGCTGTGAATAAGGTCTGTCAATGCTTTCAGAATCCTACGGAAGGAGATCTTCGGGCCGTCAAGCGAATACTACGATATTTTGAAGGAACAATAAATCATGGTATTTATTTTATGGTTCAAAGCTCTCTAAAACTTAGTGGTTGTTGTGATGCAGGTTGGGGAGGCTGCAAGGAGACAGAAAGAAGCACTACGGGCTATTGTGTCGACCTGGGAGCAAATTGCATCTCATGGACATTCAGAAAACAGCCAACAATTGCAAGATCATCCACTGAAGCAGAATACAGGGCTTTGGCTTCCACAACAGTAGAAATAACTTGGATTACATATTAACACAGGGGTGTTTGAAATATATGGTATTCAAGTCATACAAAGTGCAGCTCAAGTTCTTACATTAATCAAGTAAGCAGAAATGAAATGCAGGAGGGGCATTTTTGAGAATTAAACTGTACTGCATGAGGTTGAATTAATTTTCGAGCTATATATCATTGGAAAGATATTTCTGTTAGCTTTCCAATGAATTTTACTAATCTAAATTTGGAGCTTTCTACAGTAAGTTATGATAAGTTAAGTGGAGGCTGTTTAGTTTTGAGTCAACAAGAATAATTATGGACTTGGGACTGTTTTTAAATTTCTTTTGCTGTATTTTGAGAATACGAATGTTTCATTAATGTCTAGTTTTAATGTTAGTCTTAGAAGTCAAGTCATTTGAAGGGGATTTTAATAACCTATGCTTGGAGGGTTGTTCCAAGAAAAGTTATTTAAGCTTAAGTAGTCACAAAAAAGAGGAGGATGGATTCAATACTAAAAACTTTTGAGTTATTATCAACTCTATATCTCTTTGGTAGATTCCATTGAGTGGTGAGTGTTTAAGTCCTGTATCCTTAGCTTAACAACTTTAGGTGGTGAAGTTTTTTTCTGTATCCTTTTGTTGTTTGCTTTGGTGGTGAGCTTGTGATTTCTTGGGTGTGTGACTTTGGTTTTCTCATATTTTGTGTCCGGTGTCACATATCTCTTATAAGATATAGTAGTTCAACTCAAACAGCCACAACAATTATTTTGCGACAACATCAGTGCATTACATATGACCATTAATCCAGTATTTTATGCTCGCACAAAGCACATCGATATGGACTACCACTTTGTAAGAAAAAAGATTAGTTTTTGGTTCGCTTACCACTAGATACATCCCCACCAAAATGCAAACGGCTAATATCTTTACAAAGCCACCGCCGAAACTATATTTTCCAGACTTTCGCCTAAAACTGGGGGTTCATTCCATTCCAACCACCAGTTGGAAGGGGGGAGAAGGGGTGGGCGCGGGTGGTGTGGTTGGTTGAAGAAAATCTCCAAACAACATGCAATATAATATCCAAGGGAACTCAATCAAGTGACTCTGCATCTAAGGATCAATTTGTACAATCAAATACTGATATCAATGCTTAAAATCCTCAGCCTCTGTCAATCCACAAATTCCTAAATTATTGGAAACAAATGCAACATTTACAAGCTAGAATAATAGTCTTGAATTGACTAGCCGTTAGAAATCTATTATTCTTTTTTTGGAATACTAGTTATGCAACCCAAGATAAGAGTGAATTGAGTTTCTAAAAATTGCGTAATACTTTGAACAAAAATTAATGCAAATATAAATTGAATTCAAAGCAATTCAAAATATAAAGAGTGAAGGGTAAGAATAATCGAACACAATGATTTTTATGTGATTCGGCCAACCCTGCCCACGTATATGCCTCCAAACTCACCGAACTTGAGGATTCTACTAAGTAAGCCTCTAAGGTTTCAAAAACGCTTACAATTGACTTCTAAGACATCAATTAACCTTTACAACAATATATTATCTCAAATTTCTTAACTCAAGTGTTTCCCACACTTTTAATCACTCAAACTTAATGTAGAAATAAAGATTACAAAGATATTCCCTCACACAATGTGTATGATTACAATTGTTAGCCCAAAGTGTGAATGAATGAAAACAATAATCAAGTTTAAGCTCATAATACAAAAGATTGCTCAATTATAACTCTAGTGTTCGTGCTTGCATTTGAATTAGATTGAGCATGTTTATAGTTGAGGCTAAAAATTAGCTGTTATTGACATTTTGCACATTATCGGATCGTCGTTAATCATAAGTCAGATCGCGTTTTGACTTGAGCAAGTGACCGTTAAGCAGCAATTCAAATAGTCTGATCACCATTTACAAGATGTCGGATTGCTATTAGTGTCCAGTGAACCTGTAATGAATAATCGGCATACTGTTTTCTAATAAATGATTTACCGTTAGCTTCTAGAAACTAAACTTAAATTTTACACAATATCGGTTAGCCATTTACTAATAAACGGTATGTCATTAGCCTCCTGGAACTAAACTCAAATTCTAAGCAATATCGGTTATTGTTTTCTCACTAACAGTTAGTTGAAAGCATGGTTATTGTTTTCTCACTAACAGTTAGTTGAAAGCATCCAGAAAGTTTGTAAACTTGTCTCAAGTTAAGCAGTTGGCCGTTTTCTGGGTTAACAGGAATTTATTTGTTTCTAGAAAGTTTTTCTTTGCTCAAAATTATTTTCAGCTTAACAAACTAATCCAATTTAAGACATCTTCAAAATTCATCAATTTAAAAACATGTTTATTATCATCAAAATCATCATTTTGGAATTATATGTGCTAACATTTTTTTGTTTGCTAGAATCTTGGCCTAAACTCTAGGCACAATATTGTATAAATATCAAATACTTCTTTAGTAAAAGTGCAACTAACGATTTATTGATTTCAAGGCATCCTGGTTATTTGGGTATGAATGCGTTAAGGGTTGAAGAGATGTAAAAAGAAGGATAGAAGAAAAAAAATGGCAGAAAATCAGAATTAATTTCAAGGGTATATTGGGTACTAAGATGAGTTTATAAAGTATAATGTAAAATTTTAGATTTTAACAATGAATTTAGAAGATAATTTGGTAGGTTCAAATATACTAATTCTTTAAAAAATTAGTTTCTAGTTTCTACTCCATATATTCTTTAAATACTAAAAAATCTTCAATGAATTTAAAAGTGGGTTTATTTGCACTATAACAGATACTATAAACAGTCATTACTTAAAATACAACCATCAAAATTTAAAATCAAGCTTTTGCTATGTAAAACATATGAAATTTAAAAAAAAATCTTGAATTTTTTTTTTCAACACCTTTTTATGATTTTTCTTTTCCCGTGATTTTCTCTCTTCTTATTTCATGTAACGGCTTGAGGTTTACAATATATTTTCTTTTTATGAATGTTTACTCCTTTTCCATTTATTGAATTTTATTGAATCGTAATTCTTGCGATTTCGATTTTAATATATTTTACCTATAATTTATCATTGAGTTATTAGTTACATAAATATAATTTTTTTATTAATCTTATTTTGAAAATGTTAATAAAATACATTTGGCGAAAACAATAATAGAGTGAGGATATGTGCACCCATGGCAAAAATTGACAATGAAGTCTTCGGATCTTTCAAAATTTCCAATTGAAGAATTGATTAAAAAAGGAGTGAGTTAAGCATATTTGTTTTAAGTTAAATAATTATACTATCCTTATACTAATTTCATAAAAGGTACTTTTAAAATATAAAATTTAACTAAATAAAAAGTGTTCAAAATAAGTTTTAGAATATATAAATAAATAGTACTATTTAATTAAAAAAAGTTTAATGTCATTCTATAATGTGTCAATTGCGTAATTAAACATAAATTATATAAATGAAGGATATTTATAAATTTAACATAAAACTTGTAAATTATGTTAACTGTAAAATAAGACATAAATTACACAAATAGAATATAAGACCTAAAAGTGGATAATAAAACAAGCAAATTAATATAGTAGTTATAAATTAGTGTATTATTGTTAAACAAAGCAAAAACTTACAAATGTAATATAAAACTTGTAAATATAAATTGTATAAATGAAATAGAAGACTTGTAAATAAAAGGCAAAATTAATTAATTAATAAAAAGCGTAGTAAATTAATGTGTTAGTGGAAAACAAGAAAAAAATTTAAAATATAATATAAAACAAGTAAATCAACATTAAATGTAAATAAAACATATGTTTTAAGTGTAATCTACGAAATTAATATTAGAGTTATTGAGAAAAAAACTTACAAATATAAAATAAAGACTCATTTTAATATTGATTACCTTATATATTTATTGATTTTATTTTTAAATTGAATAATAATAATTTTGGATTGATGTAATATATGTAATATTTTATTAAGGATAAAGCTTATTCTTAAAATTGAATTTTAAAAAATTATTCTTTAAATGTTTTAAAAGCTATTGTAACATGAGATAATTTTGCATCCAACTAAAGCTCTTCAATAACAACCCAAATCGTCTCTAAGTACGAGTAAGGAGGAAAGTTTAAAATTAAAAGAAGTATGCATAAGACTCAAAATTAAATCTCATTTTATTTATATATTATAAATGTGTCTAGTAATATAATAATATCTTTTTATTTTGTTTTGGCTTAACCCATATCAAGATTAATAATTTCACTTAATTAATTTGTGCAGTAAACAAATACAATGATAGAAAAATAAAAAATAAAAAAGTTTATAAATGCCCTTAAATAATATAAAATTTATTAGGGAAAAGGATATCTACACCCAATTTATAAGGAAAAAGAACATCCACACTCTTTAAGGTTTGGAAAAATGATCATCAACACTCTCAAGGTTTCGAAAATGTACACCAAGACTCTCTTTTGATCATAATACATTTTACCTCTATTATCTCCAAAAAAATTGACTTTAATATTTTATAATAAATAGAAAATATAACATTAAAATAAATGTAATAATATATACATTTTAAAATAATTTCAATATTTAAAATATTTTAATATTTTACAATCTATTAGATATATTTTATTATATTCAAGTAAGTTTATAATAAATAGATTCATCATATTAAAATAAATGCATTCAAATTTAAATTATTTTGAATATTATGCAAAATATTAATTTTAACATTATTAGTATGTTAATTTTTTAATTGTGAAATGTATTTAATGCAAATATTTTATTGAAAATCTCTACAATAAAAAAATAAATTATTAAATAATATAATAATTTATATATTTAAATTAATTAAAATAATTTAATATTATTAGTTTACATTATAGATTACATTATTCACATGAAATGTTTATTTATTAAAAATTTTAAAGTCAATTTTTTTTAGATAATAAAAGTGAAGAATATTATGGCCAAAAAGAAGTTTGTGTGTCTTTTTTAAAAAATTTAATGGTATTCATGACTATTTTCTCAAATCTTAAGGGTGTAGATATCATTTTTCCTAATTATTATTAAACAAATTCAATAAAACTTATTCTACTTATTTTCATTATAATTTTTTTATCTTCAATTGATAAGTGATTTTTTTTCTTAGTTTAGTTAAAGTAAATGAATAAACTATTTTTTTCACTAAAATTATGTTGAAACCATGTTAATTGGTTTAATTAACCGTCTTATATTAAATTAATTTTGCTATCTTCCAATTGTTTATATTATGTATAATTTACAAAATTTATTGTTAGAACGACATTAATGTCATAATTTTAAACACGAGATTATAGATTTTCTAAAGTAGGAAACGTCTTAAGGGAATAAATCAGATTTTTTTAATTTTTTAATTAAAACTTTTTAGGACTGTTCTCGTACAACACATAAGAATTAAGTAATATAGAAATTCATACCTTGATGTTTTGAGAAGGCGAACAATTGAGAGTTGCAGATCCGTTTCCAAACGATCTTCCAGGCAATATTGATCAACATTGGACGTGTGGGCGTCTGTTTCACCACTCTCCAATTGCAACTAGCTTCTCTTAGATGTCTTCTGTATTTTTCTCAAAAGCCCTAAGATTCTCTTCTGTCTCCTTTCTTAAGAGAATAATGTCTTTTTTATAATATCTTATAAAAACCCCTTGTATGTTAGGATTAGGATTCCTATTTAAAATAGAATTCCTCTTTTAATTTAAATATTTAAATTAAATAATATCTCTCCACTTACGTAAAAGTGGAAAGAATGTATAACAAATTAGGAGACCACCTTGTAAAATATCACAAGCCCCCTTTTACACTTGAATATAATATATTAGGCCTTAACAAATATTATAATTATAATTTTCATCTAATATGTCAATTTTTCTTACTTTTGAGTCCAGTGATGATGTTGTCAATTAAATGAGCTAACCCAAAGATCATTTGGGAACATACAATAGTGGCTATAATAATTAAATTTGTAATTAAACAAATATAATTATTTAATTCCAATTATACTCCACTATAAGATTGGAACTGACTTCCATAATTGTATGCTCGAATATAATTCGCCCAAGCCACATTATTTCTTTACTGCGCAATCCTTTGTACCACATCGTTAATTTAAATTGATATCTCAACTGTCCAATCAATTTAATTATATCTTGTTCCTTGATACTTACTGGTTTTCTCTAATGATCATTTTCAACAAACTTATTTATGCTGACACACTCTGGCCAAAGAATTTTGTGATCAAGTACTGAAAACCCATCAAGAGATGTGTCGTACAAATTCTATATTGTTAATTTATAATTTCAATACTTTGAATTACTCCCACCAAGATACCGGGTAATCTTAACTACATCTGTATGTCGTGCCCATTGGTAATTTAAATGAAATATCAATTACAATCATGAAATTACAACTAACTCAAGATTAAGATTACGGTAAATCAATGCCTATGAGATTTAATAAGTCTGACAGTTATTACTAAGTTAATTAAATATCATATGTAATCCAGTTCAATGTAGTCATACTACATTAATAAATTCATACATGATTAAGACAAATCACTCAATGAATTCATTATAGTCTATACCTAAATAAAGTGCTCAACTTTATTTATCAACTGCGAACTTAATTTATTTAATCATAAGATAACTTGTATTTATGTCTTCTGCGAATCTACATAATGATCGCATAAATACATATAATATGATTATATGGACTTTACTCAAAATATTAACGCAATAAAGATACATGAATAAAATACCTCATTTTATTTTATTAATCAGAAATATATTTATTATAATAAATATAAATATACTTTAAAGAGCATAGTTTTTCCAACAACGTCTCACACTAAATAAAACTAGAGTTGTATTTATCTCAATTTAAATATTTAAACAGCTGATGTCTAAGCTTTGAATTTCAATACAAAAGTAAATTGATTATAAGAGGATCTAAATTTAGCATCATGCTAATCTTATTGACAATATATAACTGCCGGTATTGATTATTCTTGCTCTATAGTTTCCGTAGAATCAATTGGGTACCCAATCCTGGATGAAGGTCCGGAACTGTCATTGGAGCATGAACATAGGACGGAGACAACTCGAATGAGAAGTTCTTTAGAATCATTGCCATAGCCATTTTTGCCTCTACCAGAGCAAGGTTTTGTCCAATATATATCCTAGGAGCCCATGCAAATGGGAAATATGCAACTTGATTCTTCGTCGCCTTTGAAATTCCTCCGGAAAACCTTTCAGGTTTAAACTCAACAGCATCGTCACCCCAAATTTCAGATGGTGAACCAGGATCATTGGCAAGCTGATTTGAACTCAAGCGGGTAATATCAAGTTTCCGAGCTTCGTTTCCTTATGAACAGCTCGACCAAGTCCAACTACTGCAGGATAAAGCCTGGGCTCCTCGTAAAATATCATCTGGTCCTGTCACTTACATATGAACACAACTGAAATAAATACGATCAAGTCGATCAATATTGAAGACAATTCACTTCATTCTTACATTTTTGAGGTGATTCAATCCATCATAGTCGGTCTTATTATTGCCAAACACTAACAAAACCTCTGTCTTACATGTTCTTGCCAATCTTGATGCTTGCTCATTAAGACCATTGTCCAATTAAGCAAAACGGAGGTAGTCTCTTGGCCGGCAAAGTAAAATAGCTTACACTCTTCGATCACATCGTTAATGCTGAATCCAACATTTTTGTTGTTTCCATGGTCTTCAATCTCTAACTGCTCTCCATCAATATGCCTAACAAGTCATCATTTGCAACTTCCCCTGCTTTCATTGCCTTCTCCCTATTTTTGATGATTCCCATCAGTGAAGCTCTGATTTCCTTGTCAATTTCCTTCATTCTCCTATTTCTCTTTGTTGGTAAAATCCTATATATAAGCAATAGAAACAACTGAAAAGACAAGAATGAAACGAACTAATCAAACCGTTCATGTTCTTTTTCCGATAGGAAATCTACCAGAGCCTCTTAGAATAACTCTATCATATAGCACAATCAAGATATCTAAGCCGAAATCAACTGGGTCTACTTCTAAATATTTTGAGGAAAAAGATCACTCCCACTGTGCTTATCAAAGCCTACTTATAAATAAGCCTATATGATATGCATATACATATGTTTTCAGTGAAGTGAAATGTATATATACCTCCATCCTGGAAAGTGAACTGAACGAAGGACTTGTATTGTGAAGCCAGCTAGCTCAGCTAGGAGCTGAAAAATCCTTCTTCCTTCTTCATAACTACTCACAAAAGCCGTTCAAGAAATCACATCATTTGTCAAATTTACAAGATAAGGCCATACATCCACTTCACATGATCCTTCTCCAGACATCAGCTTCTCCCACTTTGTAATTATTTCCCTACAACTCTGGTAGTGCTGGCAACATAAGCTGTGACGAAAGCAAGAAATAAAAATGAGGGCAAAATGGAATCGTCCGAGGATATTTATGCAAACAAATGAAGAAATTTATTAATAACCTTGAGCTTCTCTTGGTGGAACGCTGGGTTGATAAGTTTTCTATGTTTAGCCCACTTCTCACGCTCAGGACTAGCCAATCCGAGTGACAGCAACCTGGCAAGTGGGTTTGAATTGATTTTTAAAAAAATCATTGATCTTCGTAAACATCTTTTTTATTTGATCAGGCTTCATAATATATTCACCCTTGGTAAAACCACATGAATGAATTATTACCTGTGTCAATTTTCAAGCTGTAAAATTTTATTGATTTTATTCATAAACCATTCAAAGAATAGTCATTATATACATACACACACACTCCAATTGATTTTAGTTACCTCTAAGCAGAAAAGATCTCACAATCAATTTCACTGATCATAAGATAAGTAATTAGACAATTAAATGGCACGATTTAATTAATTGGTTTTAAAACTGTAAATTAATCAGACAAGGCTATGTAACATTATTGTGCCCGGTAAGAGGAGAAAAACCGCCCACAAGATCAATACACATTCATGACAGAGAAATAGACAACAATGCGCCAACAGCCTAATATTTCCGCTGGGTATTTTACTTGTGGCACCGCAAACTATATAGCTTAAATGTTTCAAAATGTTTATCACCAGATATATTTTCTTATTAAAATTTTAAAAAAAAATACGTTTTAACCCATAAAAATATTCATGAATTATCTTGATGTGTATGATCTCCACTAATATTTATAACAAGAGGTCTATTTAGATTTCTTTTACTTATATCAGCTCTATAATGGTAGAATTTAAGATTTTTAAGTCCGCCAATCGAACTCAGAATAGATTAAATCTGCTTTCGGACTAGTAAGGAAAAAAGAATATCTACAGGATTGACATACATACCATTCTTTTTACCAGAGAAATGAGAGAGTATGTATGTACTTTGAAGTTGGTGCTTGCCTACCTCGGTAGATTAGCTGCAAAAGAATGAAAAAGACAAAACTTGTTTGCATGTATTTAAAAAAATTTCATATCTTTTCTATACCACCTTTGTTTCTAAACTTATATCATTTAACTACTTTGATACTAAGAATTTAAACAAAATAATTATTTTACCACTAAATAAATTAAAAGACTATTTTATCTTATAAAGTTTTTAAAAATAAAAAATTATATAATTATAAGAATACCTCTAAATTTAATAAAATAAATAAATCTAAAATGTTAATTTTTGTAATTATAATTTTTTATTATTCAAGGTTTAAATCATTGTTTGGTGATTAACTTAAACAATGAAATCGTTTGATAATTACGATTGTATAATTGTTAATTTTTTATTATTTTGAGATACCTCTAAAAACAATTGAGATGAGTATTACACATTTTTTAGGTCAAAAGAATTTTTTTAAAAAATCAATACTATTTTATCAATTAATTAAATAGTAATTATAATTTTTTTATTTTTTAAAAAAGTTGTAGAATTAAATGGTCTTTTAATTCATTTAAGGATAAAATTATCATTTTATTTAAATTTTTAATGTTAAAGTGGTTGATTGATATAAGTTTAGAAATAAATGTGGTGTAAAAAATATGTCAAAATTTTATAACAGTTAAATGTACATGTGACAAAAGAGAGGTGGTGCAGAGATAATTTTTCTAATTAAAAAAAAATTCATCAATCGCGCTTCCATTTATTCTTATTTTTGAATGATTATTAAGATAAATTAGGATTTGCAATAATTTGAAGATCTTTTGAAGATAATCAATTTATTAAGGGATTAATTAAAATTAAAAAAAATATATAAATCATCTAAATAAATTATGAAGGGTGGGCTTATTTGTAATTTAAAAAATATTCTTTTATTATTATATACACTCATCTATTTATTTTGAAAAAGGGTGCAGCTATTTGAATCCACTATAATACTCATTTGACTCACTTTTCGATAAAAATTTTATTACTAAATTGTTTGTAATATAAATTACTATTATTGAAATAATAGTATATAAATAATATATACTTTATGCTCACATCTTTAAATCATCTCTCATTCCGTTTAATGTAGACGTTAAAAAAAATAAAACTGTTTCATATTTATTAATTCTTTTTTTAAATTTTTCTTCAACTCCATTGGTCGAAAATAAATCCAATTGAGTTGTTGAATATTTGGATTCGGCCAAAACTATCTCACAAGTAAAGCTCATCGGAATCAAATCAACTAATAAGCTCTTCCTAATCAAGCATTCTAGACTCAAACAATAAAATTTATTTCATTGAATGCGAACTATACAAGAAAGGGAAGAGTTATGTCATTAACAAATATTGAGCGCTTGAATTTAGTTGTTTAATTGATTATTAATTACAACTATCATTTTATTATCATTTAATTTTTCCATGATATGATATATATTTTATAGCAGTTTAATGACGACCATGGACGAAAAAATAAATTCCACTTGAGAATTTGAAGGATACGACCTTTGGGTCTGAATGCGTAAGGGTTGGAGATGGAGATGAGGAAGAGAAGAAAAAGCTGCAGAAAATCATGAATTAATTTCAAGGGTATATTGGGCATTAAGATTGGTATAGAGTATAATATATAATTTTAGATTTCAACAATGAATTTAATGAGGAAATGAGTTTAAAAAGTAATTTGGTAAGTTTAAAGATACTCACACTTTAAAAATTAATTTTTACTTTTTATATTCTTTAAAATACTAAAAAATCGTCAATGAAACTCTTTACGGGTGGGTTATTTGTACTATAAAAAATATTATAAGCACTTAATTACTTAAAATATAACCATTAAATTAAAAATCAAAATTCTACTATGTAAAACATATTTTAAAAAATTTTAAATCTAAAAAATAATCTTGATTTTTTTTTAACACCCTTTTTATTATTCTTCTTTCTCCTGTGATTTTCTCTCTTCTTATTTCATATGAAGGCTTGAGGTTTATATTATAAATCCTTTTTATGAATGTCTAGCCCTTTTTCGTTTATTTAATTTTATTGATTCGTAATTCTTGTTATTTCAATTTTTAATGTATATTGCATATAGTTTATCATTGAGGTATTAGTTACATAAATATAATTTTTCATCAATCTTATTTGGAAGATGTTAATAAAATACATTTGGTGAACACAATATTAAAGTGACGATATGTGCACCCATGACAAAAATTTACAATGAAGTTTCTGGATCTTTTAAAATTTTCAAATGAAGAATTGGTTGAAAAAAAAAAGAAGATGATGATGATGATGATTTGAGATTTTATAATATTACTTGGGTGTGTTAAGCATATTTGTTTTAAGTTAAAATATAGTATCCTTAATACTAATTGCATAAAAGGATATTTTTGTAACATAAAATTTTATTAAATAAAGAGTGTTTAAAATAATTTTTAGAAAATATAAACCAATAGCTCTATCTAATTAAAAAAGTTCAAGGTCATTCTATGATGTGCGAAATTACGTAATTAAATAAAAATGATGTAAATGAAGTATAAAACTTATAAATCAATATTAACTATAAAATAAGACATAATTTATGTAAATAGAATATAAAACTTAAAAAATGGATGACAAAAAAAGGTAAATTAATATAAGAGTAATAAATTGATGTACTATTAGTAAACAAAATAAAAACTTACAAATGTAGTAACAAACTTGTAAACCAATATTAAATGTAAAATAAAATATAAATTATGTAAATAAAACAGAAGACTTGGAAATAAAAGATAAAATAAGTTAATTAATACAAGCGCAATCAATTGATGTATTACTGGTAACAAGATAAAATGTAATATAAAACTAGTAAATTAATATTTAGTGCTAAATAAAATATAAATTTTATGTGCAATCTTTAGAGTTATTGAAAAAAAAAACTTTATAAACGTAAAATAAAAACTTATTATAATATTAATTACTTTATATATTTATTAATTTTATTTTTAAATTGAATAATAATAGTTTTATATTTATGTAATACATGTAATATTTTATTAAATACAAAACTTATTTTTTTAAATCGAATTTTAAAAAACTATTCTTTAAATATTTTTCTAAGTTATTGTAACATGAGATAATTTTGTATCCAATTAAACCTCTACAAGAGCAATCTAAATGGTCTTTAAGCACAACAAAAGAGGGAAGTTCATAACTATAAGAAGTATGTATAAGATTTAAAATTAGATATAATTTTATTGATATATTATATATGCCTTTAGTAATAAAAAAATCTTTTGTTTTGTTTTGCCTTAATCCACATCAAGATAAATAATTTCGTTTGGAGTAAATAAATACGATGATAGAAAATTTTTTTAAAAAATTATAAATGTCCTAAAATGAATATAAAATTTTTAAATCAATTCAATAAAATATATTCTACTTATTTTCAGTATAATTTTTGCCTTCAATTGATGAGTGATTTTTTTTTTAGTTTAGTTAAAGTAAATGAGTAAACTATTTTTTTTCAGCCCCTAAGGTTGTGGTCGGGTTGATCACTATGCTCGCTGTAGAACCGTGAAACCTTGGGTTCGATTCTTGAGGATGGGAAGAGGATTAAAAAATTGTATTTGGACTTGCCCGCCCTCCATTCCTTTTAAAAAAAAATGAGTAAACTATTTTTTTCACTAAAATTATGTAAAAATCATGTTAATTAGTTTACTAATTATTATCTTATATTAATTTACTTATTTTATTTTCTAAGTACTTGTCTTATATATAATTTATAAAATTTATTTTATTACAACAATAACACTAATTTTAACCATCACATTAAAGAATTTTCAAAAGTGGAAACATCTTCGGTCTAAATAAAACTATAGTTGTATTTAGCTCAATTTAAATATTCAATCAGCTCTTGTCAAAGCTTTGAATTTCAATACACAAATAAATACATTAAACTTCATTATAACAACGTCTACATTAGCATCATGCTAATCTTATTGACTATATATAACTACCAGTATTAATTATTCTTGCAGCACTATAGTTTCCTTAGAATCAATTGGGTACCAAATTCTGGATGAAGAGTTGGAACTGCCGTTGGCGCATGAACATAGGATGGGGACAACTCAAATGAAAAGTTTTGTAGAATCATTGCCATAGCCATTTTTGCCTCAACCAGAGCAAAATTTTGTCCGATACATATCCTAGGACCCCATGCAAATGGGAAATATGAAACTTGATTCTTTGTCGCCTTTGAAATTCCTTCAGAAAACCTTTCAGGTTTAAACTCAACTGCATCATCACCCCACAGCTCAGGATCATGGTGAACCAGGATCACTGGCAAGTTGATTTGAACTCCGGCGGGTAACGTCAAGTTTCCGATTTTCGTTTCCTTATGAACAGCTCGACCAAGTGCAACTACTGCCGGATAAAGCCTAAGTACCTCGTGAAATATCATCTGGACCTGTCACATACAAATGTACACAACTGAAATTAATATGATCAAATTGATCATTATTGAAGACAACCTCCTTCATACTTACAATTTTGAGGTGATTCAATCCATTATAGTCCGGCTTATGATTGCCAAACACTTGCAAAACCTCTTGTCTTGCACGTTCTTGCCAATCTTGATGCTTGCTCAATAAGAACATTGTCCAATTAAGCAAAACAGAGGTAGTCTCTTGGCCAGCAAAGTAAAATAGCTTACACTCTTCAATCACATCGTTGATGCTGAATCCAACATTTTTATCATTTCCATGTTCTTCAATCTCTCTAAAACTGGCTTCCATCAGTATGCCTAACAAGTCATCATTTGCAGCTTCTCCTGCATTCATTGCCTTCTCCCTATTTTTGATGATTCCCATCAGTGAAGCTCGGATTTCCTTGTCAATTTCATTCATTCTCCTATTTCTCTTTGTAGGTAAAAACCTATATATAAGCAATAGAAACAACTGAAAAGACAAGAACTAAACGAACTAATCAAACCCTTAATATATATATATATATATTTTTATTTTTTTTCCCAATTGGACATCTACTGGAGCCTCTTATAATAACTCTTATGATATAACATAATCAAGATATCTAAGCCTAAATCAGCTGGATCTACTTCTAAATATTTGTGGGAAAAAAATACTCCCACAATGCTAATCAAAGCCTCTTATATATAAGCCTCTATGATATGCATATATAAATATTTCCAGGGAAAAGAAATGTAAATATACCTCCATCCTGGAATGTGAACCGAACGAAAGACTTGCATTGTGAATCCTGCTAGCTCTTCTTGAAGCTGAAAAATCCTTCTTCCTTCTTCATAACTACTCCCAAAAGCCGTTCGAGAAATCACATCACTTGTCAAATTTACAAGATGAGGCCATACATCCAACTCACATGATCCTTCCGCAGACATTAGCTTCTCCCACATTTTAATTATTTCGCTACAACTCTGGTAGAATGCTGGTAACATAAGCTGTAATGAAAGCAAGGAAACTAAATGAGGGCAAAATGGAATCTTCCAAAGATATGTAAACAAAAGGGGAAATTAATTAAGAAAATAACCTTGAGCTTCTCTTGGTGGAACGCTGGGTTGATAAGTTTTCTATGTTTAGCCCACTTCTCACCCTCATGGCTAACCAATCCAACTACCAGCAACTTGGCAAGTGGGTTTGAATTTATTTTTTGAAAATCATTGATCTTGGTAAATATCTCTTTTATTTGATCAGGATTCATAATATTCACCCTTGGTGTCGGACCAAACCACATGAAAGAATTCTTACCTGCAATATTTTTTACCAATATACGCGCATGTCACTTGTTAGTGACATATGGTACTTTGAAAATGGCACTGTACTTAAGCTGTGAAAATTTAGTAATTTTATTCACAAACCAGTCGAAGAATAACCATTCATGCTAATTGATTTTACTTAAAGCAGAAAGATCGAACGTGCAACTTTGCCTATTGTAAGGTAGACAAATAGAAACATGATGCGATTTTATAAGATTATGTAAATGGCGGTGAAACTTGAATTAATCAGGCAACACACAGTAGAAGGACCTACACTGCCCCCAGAGAATTTTACACGTGGCATAGCCCATAATGAAAAAACAAGGAATGAGAAGGTTAGCTGCAGCATCGATTTTTTTTCTCTGTTCAAAGAAGCGTAAAATTATGTTTTAAGCCATCAAAATCTTCAAGAATTATCTTTCATGTGAACCATCTCTACTGAATCAGAAGTCTACTCAAATTTCTTATATTAGACTGGATTAATTCTATAAATATTGACATAGTTCAGATAATTGAGTCCAGAACAGGAAAAAAAAAAAAAAAAAAAATCTACTTTCGAACGAGTAAGAGAGTACATGCCAGGATTGACATAAATACCATAATCGTTTACTAGTTTTTGATGGAATGGAATGACACGAATTGCAATATCATCATCCAAACTGAGCGGCCTAGCTTTCGCTTCCTTCAACATGATGGAATTTTCATTCAAGTCACCAAACAGAAGCCTGTAAGAATTGCCTTTTAAACCTTGCTGTCTCAGGAATTTCTCCAGCTTCTTGGGCTTCAGCCACATCCAGTTCAGCACTCCCCATGCCCATGTTAGCACCGTTACAATAACAATGGTCAAAGCTATGGATTTCGGAGGCAATTCCATTTCACACAGAGATTTTTGTGCGTATAAATGTGCGGAGAGAAATGAGAATAGCTTATCGTATATACAGTCATCAAGTGAAAGCGAAAATGACCTTTTTCTTGATCCTGGACACAGATTGTCCCAGCAAGTGGTGTTAATGATACGTGTCAGGCATGTGAACTGTGAACTTTCTTGTAAAACTAGAGTGTATGAGATCGGTCAATTTTAAAAGTAAAATAAAATTTCATCAAAAAAAACTATGCGTTTATAGTACTAATGTTTAAGTATAAATGTTTGTACTCCTTGAAATTACGAATTTTAGATTAAACCGTCTAGGGTAACTGTCATTCTAGTAGCTAGATGGCAACAGGGCTACTTTCCCCTCAATTTAGAATTTGACTCTCATTTTTCATTATATTCCCTCAATAAATTTTGATACTATTTACTTATCATATTAGAGTGAAAATTTTAGGACTAAAAATATGAAGTAAAAGTATGAATAAGAGTAAGTTATTTATTTATACTGAAATAAGACCGAAAAATAAGAATTAAAATTTTATTTATGTATTTATTTTACCTTGAATTAAGAGTGAATTATTTTAAATTATAATTTTATTCTTATTTAAAGAATTTTTATTTTTAATTGAAATAAACTATTTATTTATTATTGATTTTATATATATATTAACAATAATTTCTAATATTTTTAATTATGTAAATCAAAATTTTTTTATTAATTTTAATTTTAATTATATAAATTAAAAATTATTGAGATGGGATGGAGAATCTTCACCTAAGAATTGGTTTACCTATCTTCATACTATTCATCATTTACCTATTTTACTATAGATGACTCAAATAAAAAAAAATCACTAACACATTGTAAAGTATTTAAATTATTAAAAATTAAAAAAAACCTCTAAAATTTTTTAATAATATCTTGAAACTTATAAAAATATAAAATAGTTAGACAAATAATAACAAAAAATATGTACATTTATGTGTTTGGGGATTCGGGTGGAATTGGGCAGAGAGTATAAAATTAAATCTCTTCTTTTTACGGTGAATCTCGTGGAGACTTAAATCGGTAAAAAATTTTACTATCCCTACAGCTAAATAGCAATAAGCAAAGGCTCATAAGCAGCAATTTTGTTAGAAGATCTAGGATATTCCTTTGAGATTTTTTTTTCTAAATTTAAATAAATAAGAAACAGATAAGACACCCCTTAGTTTAGCGAAATGATAATGAAAACTTCCTTACTTCTATAAATTTTCACACAGCCCTTTTTTCATATTTTTTAATTTATGCATAGAAAATACATTAAATAAAAAAAGACGACAAATATCCTGTAGTTTGACAAAATGATCACAAAAATTCTCAAATTTTCTCTAAAAAAATGGAGTCTATAAATAAGCAAATGATCTAGGTATCTTATTTTTTATTTTTGTTTTAAGATATAAACTAAAATTTAACCTACATTTTAATGGTAAGCATCTAAAAATAAGATCTGTATTCTATACTATGACGGAAGGAAATATGCTATCTGTTTTGGAAATGCACACTCAACTGACTCAAGCAGCTTGCTGAGGGCTGCTGCCCTCCAAATTGGAGGGTAACAGTTTGAGCCCCCACAATGTAAAATCTTTCTTCAGTCTTTGAGTGAAAGTCAGTCTGCTTCTTTACCCAAGTGTGAGGAGTAGAAATCCTTCGAATATTAGTGAGGGTTTAAAATATGGACAGTACTTTATACGAATTAATGTAAACTAGTCCTAGGTTTTGAGTGAAGGTCAGTCTGCTTCCTTAAAGTGTGAGGAATAGACATCCCTCGAATATTAGTGAGGGCTTAAAATCTGGGCAGTACTTTATACGAATTAATGTAAACTAGTCTCAGGCATAGTTTGATTTGTAAATATCAGTTATAGTCTTATAGTATATAAATTGTAATTCTGACCAATAATCTCATGTTTCAAAAAAAAAAAAAAGCAGTGTTTCATACGAATTAATGTAAACTAGTCTTAGAGATAATCTAATTTGTAAATATCAGTTATAGTCTCATAGTATATGAGTTGTAATTCTGACTAATAGTCTCGTGTTTTAATAAAAAATAATAATAATAAAGACAGCTTGCTACTTTGCTTTGACTTGGCTCACACGGAATTCTAAGTTTATCGTTATAAGGATAAATGGCTCTGCTTTATTTGTATGTCTACTTTCAGAGAAATACAAAACAATTAGAACTCTAGTTTAAGATACAGACAAGACGCAATGGATCTATCATCTTCATTTCTGTTTCATTTACATGATACACAGAGTCACAAACAATGAAAGTTCCGTGGACTAAATGACTTAATTGATTTAATTGACTTAATTTTAATTAGTTAAACCAAACAATGAAAGTTCCGTGGACTAAATGACTTAATTGATTTAATTAACTTAATTTTAATTAGTTAAACCATTAAGTTATTCAGTTAATTTTGTAACTTTTTATTTAATTTAAAAAATCTAACTGATATAATTAAAAAATATTCCCCAAAATATCTATACCTAATTAATTAATTTTCATCGTTATCTAAATAAAATTTAATAATAAACATTATTACTTATCTCTATAACTTATCATAATATAGTGCACGAGTACCTACACAAAAATTTACTCAAAATTTCCTTTCACTTGAAAAAATAGATTAAAAGATCAAAAGTATGTCATATATTCTTTATAAGAAGGTGAGCAACTTCATATGAAGTTAAGAACAATTCAACAGAGTTTTCTAATCAGATTCTGAAACCACACTGGTAAAAGAACTGGTATTTTAAAAAAAAAAAAAAAAGTATTGTGCCGGAAAAAGTGAATGCAAAATCCAAAGCATTGACACCCATTTAAGGTGGTTACATGAACAAGTTGGGCCTTGACGCCTTATATGTGGTCTTGAGCTTCCTCGTGGGTGGCCTAACTTTCTTGAATACTAGAGGGAACTTGATTTTGGAGTTATGGAACTGCTTTGTGCTTTCCCTCTTGCAGAGCTTGGCTGGTATGGTGGCTGTCTTGATGATCTGAATGCATGGAGACCTTACTCGGTGACGAGAAGCCATCTCAGTGTACATTTGCTCGACAGCACCGTTAAGAGTGGTGTCTCGATATTCCTTGTACATATTGTGATACCCAGTTCGGCTTTGATATCGCAACCAGATTCCATAGTTCTTAATTTTGGTAGGATTCTTCTCAAAAATCTGCAGTACAACTAAAAAAATTAGACAAAGATAATCTTATCATAAAGCATAAAGCAGAGCACTTAATCCACCAAATAAATTTAAAAAGAGCGACATACTCATACACCTTCTAAGGATTATATGCTACATATATACCACACATCATAAAGAAGTTGTAGCAACATGTTGACACATGGGATGCTACAAGGGTGCAATAATATAATTCCTCAAGGGTGACTGTTGAAGTGCACATCAAACCTTTGATTCAAAGACCAGCATAGGTATATAAAACTAATAGGCATCAAGTTACAATAATAACACAAAATAGAATGGTCATACATCTGTTATTTCCATTTTCGAAGTTGAGCCAAGAGATTTACTTCCATTTGGCAAGAAAAAGACAATAACTCACTTACTGATTTCAAAGTATGTAACTACCTATGCAAATTGGGAAACCTTTCATTAAGAGAAACATGTTAAGTTTTTGAAATTTTCTACGATGCATATCATCTTCTTCAGTTCAGATGAAAGCATATATTAACTCTAACTTAGATGGCATAACTTAAAATTTAATGCCTTTAAACCTTTACTGCCCAAACAATACCATGAAAATCATTATCCAAAGCTAAGACAGAAAGATCTTGCAGACGCCATGCCAAAGTCACAGATCAAGTTAAAAAAAAATCTCAAAACAAGATCCCTCCTATATCCATACAGTTTATCAAGAAAAACTTCTGCGGTCTCAAAATACTGAATTAATTTGAACAAAACCATGCATCAAAATTTTAAAGCAGCAACCTCAACTTACTAGACATGCGTTTAAACAAAAATGCTAAACTGGGAGTTGAAACACTCATATATAAGATATTCACACTGTTTGTACTTGTGCCATTCAACTAGAGAATTAAAGTCATATGAAGTTGTGACCTTGTAACATGCTCACTGAATTTTCATGCATTCTGATATTATCAAAACCCAAATCAAATACCACTCATTTAAGTGCCATAAGAGAAGGTTGTTTAGATGGAAATCTAAAGCAGCACACTGGAAGGTGCCAATCCCTCTTCACTAATACTTATGCAATAACAAGAAGTAATAAACAAAAAAGAGTAATATTTTATAAAGATGCAGCAAAAACATACCTCATTGATTGCTAACATCTGCCCATTACTCTTCTTAACTTTCTTCAGCTTCCTCAAGAAATACCTAAACAGGACAACAAAAATAAAGTTAACTGCCGAAAAAGAAGACTAAACAAAAAAGACACATTTCATGAAGCAAAAATTCTCAATCAGCTGAAATATAATCATCAAACTCATTAAATCACTGCAGAAATTCCAGCCTGAGGAAAAATCCTATAAAATCAACATCTGAGCAACAGATAATGGTGAGAAGTGTTCAGGAGAGCAATATCAATCACTACAAAGTGACCAATACTGCCACATTAATTGGGTGCCTAAAATAAAAGATGGGGCAATCGTACTCACTATAACAAATCTCCATATGTGCATAGAATAAAAGATTTTAAACCATACATTATCAACTTTGAAAACTCTTGACAGGACAATTAAATACTGCATTTACTAATTTAACATAACATAAAAATAAATTGTATCGGGTACTATGATTACATTAAGAAATTTAAAAAAAATGAAGGAATGATATGATTATGAAGCCAGAACTCACCAGAACTTGGATTTGGCGCGAATCTCATTGGTGGCCCAGAGCTTCATTCTGTAAATCTTGGGATGCTCATCCTCTTCTGTGGGCAAAGCTCTTCCCACAACCTGGTACTGGTGAAACTGCAATCCCGAACAGAAACCCAAATCAATACGTCACCGTTTTCAACAACCTATATTTCTAAATGAGTGAAAAGAAAAGGAATCGAATCAAACACTTACCTTGAAAGTAACCATTTTTCCTCGAAGGAGTGCTCGCTCACTGTAGGTGAAGGAGGGGAACCAGGGTTTATATGCGGCGCTTTCTAGTGAGGGTTTGGTGCCAAAACCCTAGGTCCAATTTTTTTCTTTTTTCAGCGAGGATCCTGGATCCGTTCGGTTACAAGTCATATTAAAGGAATATAGTATAATATAATAAGGATTAAGGGTAATTGTATAATAAAGCAATTTTATTTTTAATTAATTTGAGTGCACATCCAAATTTTATCGAATGTACATATAGGTCCTTAGTTGATTCTTGGGCACACTATATTTTAATTAGTTTATCTTGTATCTAAAATCTTTTCATATGAATGAAAAAATAAAATTTATAATTTTTATTTGAATAATAAAATATCTAAATGAAAAATTATTATTTTTTCTCATAAATAACATCATTAAATATATCTATTTTTTATGTAACTATTAAATACTATATTATAATTTCACTTAATCTATTTTCTATGTAACAAATTCTTTTATTATTAAATAAAAATTTTTATGTGTAAATATTATGTTAAATTATAAAAAAATAATGTCATCAAAATTATCTTTCATAAATTATATATCAAATGCTTACCTTATAAATATTTTTAACATATAAAAACTATTGTACTAGAAAATATTGTAAATATATACTTATTTAAACTTAAAGTATATATAACATTTTCAAGGTTCTAAGTATAAAAATATTAGAATTAAAATATTTTGAACTTATAAAAGTAAACAAATATATTTTTCATATATATGCATTTAAATTCATTCAAACTTCAGTAAAATTCAAATCTGTTTAGATTTCAAATAAAAAAATAAATGTTACCTAACTTTTTTTAGGATAATTATGGCCATTAATTACAAGGACCCAATTGTATTCTATTTGGATATAATTATTTGAATGAAGACATGAATGACCATTTGTAAAAGAGTAATGGTAGATATTCTAAATTTTTTTATCTCAAATAACTAATTCAAACGATGGGCCAGTAATTAATTGGTTGATAGTTCTTTACGAAATTTAAGTGTATTAATTATATTATTTCATCAACCAATTGATGAATACCATTTCGTTTGAGATAATTATTTAGAATAAAAAAAAAAATTAAGATGCGTAGCATTACTCTAAAAGAAAATGTACATCTCAGAAACCTCAATAGTATTGATGGCTTTTAGACTTAATTTTAAGGAGATTTTCGATATCTCCATTACAGAAATTAATATATACCATTAGCATCATATTAATTTCATAATATCCAATAACCTTCTTAGAAAAATAAAAAAAGAAAAGAAAAGAAAAGAGTGGTAAACCTATCATTTTATCTGATATTTGATATTGAGAATATGATAGTATTTATTATAAGAAAAAATATTTAAAATAAGTAAAAAAAAAAGAGAAAAATATCTTATTCTTAATCTTTTTATTCACATCAAAACCTATACTTTTTTTTAATCTTTAGTATTTATTTTTTTTTATTTTTAATTTATATGATTTATTTAATTTATAATAAATATGAATAAAATTACATTTAAAAATAAAAGTAATATTATAAAATCATAGTGACAGGAGAATTATTAAGTATTATAATGATAATAAAAAAATAAGCGGTGTATATCAATTTTAATAAAAAAAAACTTATAATTTTATTATCATGATGTGATTGAATTCTTATGTAAATATGATAAATATAATCTTTTTGTTGAGTGAAATGATGCATAGTGATATTGTAAACAAGACATGTTAGTAGTGCTTACTTTTAGAATGAAGCAACTGAAAATAACTTTTTTTTTTTTTTCTGAATTTTGGTGGCATTATTTTGAACATTGTGTATCAATTGAGAATAGACACATTTGAAATACAGTGACACAGTCTGAATTAGTAATTTCAGTTCCTCAAATTAAGAAGACTACAATACGTTACTATGCGGGAGCAATTGGTTTTCACTGCATTTTTTTGCATATTTCATAATATAAAATCATGATCCATCTGTAGCTGCAATTCTTCATCGAAGTGTCGACCTCAAACCCTAGCCCTAAGCAATTATATCATAATCAAAATACTATTTCAGTACCACATGATTTGCGAAAACATACATATAATTCAGAAATGATCATATCTCCATAATTTTACAAGTCAAACACATATTGAAATATTCTTCTTTTATATTACAAAGAACTCCATCAATAAACAAGATTATCACTAAAAAATGGCACTGTAGTCTGCAGTTCTGTGTAGTACAGTTAACCATTATTAACATTCAAGGATTTACTAGATCTTTCATGATTTCACACCATGTTTGAAGCCCCAGATACAGTTCAGGAATTCAGAGATGAGTATATCCATTTATCACCTGTACAACTACCACTCATCGGCTCCCTTTGTTACACCAAGAATAATTGCAATTGTAGCAAGAACAGCCTGCAAAATTGCATGGTGTTAGAGAAATAGCTAAGCAGTGCAGATGAAAAAACATGATAGCTCAAGTAGGGACCAATCTAAATATTATAGAATGCATCCCAAACTTTCATAGAAACAAAAAACAGAATTCTTTTAGACATGGTATAACTTTAGGTAATATTACTACTAGACCAGAATATCAGAGCTAGCTAATGCAAGGAGAATTGTTTAAGACGGGGCACTACTTTAAATAAGATATCTTACACCCATGAAACTTGCTATGCTAATTGAGGCAACTTTGCTTCAGAATCTTTCACCAACATTCAGCATCATTTAAATACCACTTAAAGCAATCCTGTCGGTTCAAGAAGGAAAGAGGCAGGGGGAAAACGGTGGTAGGTTCTCCCAAGATCATATAAAATGCCATTAGTTGATTACAAAATATGAAAACGCTTCTTCTCATGCAGGATTAGCATGTAAGAAATTCGATGAGATGTGAGTCCCCATAAACTTGTAAACTGTTTGCACACAGTAGAAATGTCAACCTTGAATTAATTTATTCAGTGCATATGCCAACTTTTCTGCCTTTTTCAGGTGAGATTCATCGCCGGTTAATTACATTACAGGTGCAAACCCACAATCGTTTTACAGGAGCATATGTATGGTACCGACAGTGAAGTTTTCTTTACTGTTCAAAAATTTCAAGAACCTCCGTTGCATGAGGCAAGCGTAAAGAATAAATTGACAGATCTCATCATATTGAAGCAGAAATGGGACAAAAGACAAGCACAGAGTTAACATAGTCAAACTTAATTGCACAAAGGAAGGCCAGAGAACGTCTGATATAGTAGCATAGGGCAAAAATTGAAGGCTAACAGAATTGGAGGCTCCAGAAAATTAAGATGTAAAGATCTTGCAGATCTTATGTCATTCAAATTTGACATATTTGCATAAGCGTGGCTTGAAAACATAAGCTACAAATCCATTTAACAAAAATAGGAAAAAGTGACAAATCAAATAGAAAAAGATGGAAAAACATACTTGAAAACTGAAATTTTACACTCAAGTATATGCCTCACAGTATAGCAGTATTTGCAGAAATCTTACTCCAAACAAAACCCCAGAATTTTAAACCTAATTTCCATGGGCCCTTAGAGAACTATAAGCAAGCTAAGCCTAAACCTAGGCTTCAACAAATTGCTAAATATTTTCAAGTTTCACCTCACTCCTTAGCCCACCCCTCCCAATATTGCCGCCCTCTGTAACTGTAGGATTTTATGATCACATATTTCAAAAAAGGATGGTAGACTTGCACAATCATGAAAAATGATTTTAGAAGTCAACAAGTGCATGCTGGAGCACATTAGAACTCTAGCAGTTCAAATTAATGATCTCTCTCCAAATACATACTGGAACAATTTACAGACAAAAGGACAGAAAACTGCCTCTAGCCACGAGCTGAAAAAATCCACAGTACTAAATTCTGCATTTCCTATTGTAGTATATGAGCATACAAGCAAGTAATACCAATTGAAAAGATATTCAGGTTCCCTTATTTAAAAACTGGGAGAAAGCGATCAAGGGTGCCATTAGAATAACTTTGATCACAGCCATGCAAAAGTAAAAATAACTAGGCAAGACTGATACTTTAAGGAATAGGAATATACAGAGAACGCAAATGAATGATAAACACAAGCATATTGGCATCTATGACGTTGTTGTTCTAAGAAAGAAAAGGTTATTTGATCGTATCAATCTAACATAAATTTTCATCAACAGTACAGCACCCACAACTGATTTTATCATGAAGTGGAATAAGTAACCATCTCCTCCAATTTCACAACAGAATAAGGACGCCATTTCAATACCAATCTTTGAACTCTCACTATAAACAAAAAATTAAAAAAATTGTGTGATAAGTAACTATGTAAGTAACATCGTATGCGAGAAAGAGACTTTGGTGACAGCAGTGATCAAAATATACAACCATTTTCGAAACTCAAAAGTAAATTATGTTTAGAGAGACTCACAGCAATGGTGCAAGCAATATATCCAGGCTTCTCTCGGTAGTCAATCCTTGCACACATTAGCACAAATAACCCAACATACCATGGGATGGCACCAAGGAAGAAACCCAGAATAAACCTTCATTAAAAAAAGGGTCATTAAATGAACCGATTATCAAATGGGTAACGCTAGGATCTCAACTATTATAACAAAATTTGCTTCCCAATTGATGTGGCATTTTATATGTAACTGCTACATCATATTAGTTACAAATGTTTATCAGGAACGGGTGCAATTATAATTCATGAAAAATTATAGTTGATATACAAAATGTTAACAAAATAGCAACAATTACTTACAAGCACCAGCCAACACCAAGACCACAGCAAGGAAGGCGACGCTCTCTCACTGGTCTCCCTTCAGCTACAGCATAACCTATAAATAAATCCAAAAGTTTTTTTTTTAAAAAAAAGTGATAAATATCAGTGACCACCCCTGTACTTTTTTTTAAATGCAAATTGTTCGATCAAATGTAAAAAATTCGCCAAGATGGTCCCATTTTTGTACCTGGAACAGTTTGGTAGCCTTGGGGGTAGTAAGGAGAATGATGATGATGATGGTGATGTGAAGAGGGCTCGCCGGAAACGCCAGGCGGGGGCACGGGCTGAGGGAACCCAATTGCCGGCGGCTGCGGCGGAGGGTAATTGGCTACGCCTTGAAACGTACCGTATTGGGGTGGTTGTGGTGGTGGGGGAGGTGACTGCTGATCATGATGATGATGGTGTTGATGATCAACGACAACAGCTCTGTTTTTGTCATCTTCACTCATGATGATGATTGATGGGATGAATTGGGATCTTTGGATTTGGCAAAAGAGAAGACACAAAAGTCAATGAAGTTTTTGTTATTAGAGGAGACGAGAGAACAAGAAGCTGTGCTGTAATTTCTGTGTGAGGCTGATGAATCACAGTAATTCGTACAATCATATGCTGATGTTGATGTTTATTGCCGTTAATTTTCATTATTTGCGTACACGTTCCAGTAAAATATTATTATTTAAAATAGGAATAATTTTTGTATAGTTATAAAAATTTTGCTTTTAATTTAGGCAGGTTATATATAAAAATAAATTTTATATTATAATAAGTTAAATTTGTTTTTTAGATTCTTTAGATTCCATCTTAAAAAAATTGTCTTTATATACTAATAATTATCATATATCACAATATATATATGTTTTATTATATTAAAAGTTTAGGATACACATTTATTTAAAAAATTATTTAGGATAATAATTTATTCTTTAAAGTTATTATCAAATTATTATATAATATTTAAAGAATTTATATTAAAAAATTAAAAAAAAAAATTAAAAAAATTTAGACATTTAAAATAATTTATATATTTTAAACACTATATAAATATATGTATTAATATTTTAAAATTATATATGTCTTTTTATCAATATCTATTAATTAGATTTGACATTAATCATAATGTAGTGCATGCTTTACCTAACATCAAGGATAATTAAATCAAATAAATAATTTATAACTACACATCTATTGAATTATATCCTCTTAAAAATAATAAAAATAATTAGTTCCAACCTATAACTATAAAATAATTTTATTATATTATTATTATTAGGATAATTATTCACCAACTATTTCAAAAATAAACAAACACTTTTTTTTTTTGGTGTCACTTAAAGTTAATATTTTATTATACTGATCTTTATCTGTCTTTCTATAATTAAGAGAACTAATGGAATATTAGACAAATAACTTTATTATCCCTAAACATAAAATTACTGTTTTACCCTAAATGAACACTAAAAAAATTCAGTTTCTTTGAAACTAAAAATAATAATAATAATATAGCTTCACAAATTGCTTTTGTACTTGTAATTATGAAATAGAAAAAAAAAATTTAAATTCCATGCCAACCCATTGGAAGCTTCCCTACTGCTCGTCAATGCCTCCTCAGCACTTAATCACCATTTCTTCACGAAAACAACAATGAACATTCTCTCAAACTCCCCAGAAACGAAGTCGTGGTACGAACGTCTTTCACTTGTATCTGCGCTTCATCATCCATCACTGCAATATTAACAAATTATTCAATCACTCTTATTCTCAAACCCTAGCCAATCATTTCAGCCTATTTCGTTTCGACCTAAACGACGTTGGTGGTCTCAGCCAGCTTTTGTAGCCCAGCTCCTTTTGTTTACATATAATTTTCATAATTTTAATTTTGATGATTATAAATATATTTTTTAATTAATTAAAATTGAAGATTTGGGAATATTTTTAAAGAGTAATCAAAAACTTTGATATCCTCTAATATTATTTAAAACTCTAAAAAGAATTTATTTAAAAATATTGTTTGGGTAATATCGGGCAGGTCTTCTCGAGGCCCTTTCAACTCGAATAAAATACTCCGATGACAGTCTAGCTCGAGCAGAAGTCCCGACCACTGGCACGAAGACGATCTCATCAGACGTCAAAGCTGGTCAAAGTCGGGGAATTCAGAGCCGTTCGAGCTCCGAGCTCTTTTGCCTGCTCAAGGTCGTCCGTCCCAGTCAAAGCTGGTTAAGGTCGAGAACTGAGCACTCCTTTCCTGCTCGCAGAGGTTAAGTCCCCGAGCACAACTGGGCAAGACCCGGTTTAGGACGGTCCTACCCATTCCCGCAGAACCTTGGCACACCTTTCGATGTCTGACCAGGGCCCCACATGGTATGGTGGAGGTAATGTTGCCGATGACCGGCACATGCCCCCACGGTGTCATCATTCCTAGCGCACATGCCCGACATGGTGATCTAGCCACGTGAACCGGGTTAAGGAGATAGCCGCGCATCCCCAGGGAATATTACGCCAATCCCAGCTGTTAGAGGGACCCAGATGGCCACTGATGCGGGAATGGATGCTCTTGAAGAGAAAGAGCGGGAAAAATAGAGTATAAAAGGAAATAAACGGGTACGTTACAGGGGTTGGAAAAATTCATTCACAAGGATTCCCGAAATTGACACAGGTTCTTCCTATCTCTACTTCCCTTACCTTGATTTTCTGAAAAAACCAAATTTATTTAAAGGGAGGGCAAAAAAATTATCCCTTTCACCTTTCCGGTCTCTCTGACTAAGGGAGATACCAAAAAGAACAACCCGGTTACTGACTTGAGCGTCGGAGGATTTTCGCCGGAACACGCCCGGCTACCCCTGACCCTGTTTCTGTGAGTACAGGTCCGGGAGATCTCCGTTCTGGAAAAGACAGCGGAATAGGACGAAGGGGGCAGTCCTGCTCGAGCTCGAGCTAATCGCGAGCAGAGGATTCCGGGTACTGTAGATAGTCGCGAGCAGAAGGTTCAGAATACTGTTTGAAGGCCCGCGGGAAAAACTGCATCAACAAATATATAAAATGATTTTTGGGCTTTAAAATAGTTTTGGAAAGAATTTAGGTAAAACTATAATTTTAAGAAAGTTGCACTATAGAGAAATTATTTTGCACTGTAGCTAAACGATTAGCCGATAACAGATTAAGTAGGTCACTGATAAGGTCTAGTGAATGACATATCTTGTTCAAAGATAACGGCGAACCGATAATAGAGTTAGCAGACTGTCGATAAGGTCTAGAGAGCAATATATCTTATACATATATAACGACTAGTCGACAACAAGTTAGCAGGTCACCGATAAAGTCCAGAGAACAACACAATCTAGTTGTTGTTAACAACAATTCGACAGCTTGTAAACGACTAAACGATAGGTTAACAGTGAACTCACAATTATAAATGACTAACTGATTGTTTGAAAAACAACACAGTGGTAACTTGTTCAAGTCAAAATGGCAATCCGACAGCAAGTTAATGGAAAACCGTTAATACTCAAAAAGTCCATAACTACTAGTTTTCAACTCCAACTATAAAAGAATTCATTCAAATTCAGATGAGAATTGGACAACTGCACAAATCATTGAGCATTCAAGAGCAATCAAATCTTAAGTTCTTGCAATCATATTATTTACACTTTGAGTATTCATCTTGTATTTGATTATTGAGTGTGAGTGAAATTGTGTTGTAATTTATTTTCTTGTAAACACAAAATTGAGTAACTGTAAGAGTTGAAATATACTTTGGTTAAGAGACTGAGATTAATCTCTTCTTGTAAAGGTTCATTGACACCTAGGAAATCAAGTGTAAGCGTTTTTGAAGCCTTAGAGGCGCGCTTAGTGAAAACCTCAAACCCAGTGAGCTTAGAGGCATAGACATAGGCTCGGTTGGCCGAATTATGTAAAAATACTTGTGTTTTCATTTTTCTTTCCCTTACTCTTTATATTTGTTGCACTTTAAATTTGAGTATTTCGAATTTAGTTGCTTTATTAAGAGGTAATTAAGTTTAAATTTAACAATATTTTTAAAATCTCAATTCCTCTATGGTTTGCTTAATTAGTATTTCATTTGGTATCAGAGTGATGTACTTTTGTTATCAACGTAATTGTCTAGAGTTAAAGATCTATGACAACTCAATATGATTCTATATTTAGGGCCGAACTATGTAAAAATACTTGTGTTTTCATTTTTCTTTCCCTTACTCTTTATATTTGTTGCACTTTAAATTTGAGTATTTCAAATTTAGTTGCTTTATTAAGAGGTAATTAAGTTTAAATTTAACAATATTTTTAAAATCTCAATTCCCTCTATGGTTGCTTAATTAGTATTTCATTTGGTATCAGAGTGATGTACTTTTGTTATCAACGTAATTGTCTAGAGTTAAAGATCTATGACAACTCAATATGATTATATATTTAGGGAAGTACAATCTACCGCTACCATTCATTGATGGTAATGACTACCTTTATTAGAAAACTATAATGAGAATGAGAATATACTTACAGGCCTTAGACTATGAAATTTAGGAGATTGTTAATGATAAACTATTTATACCTGTTATGAAAAATGAAAAAGGGGAAGATATTCCTAAGTCATCCAGCCAATGGAGTGAGAAAGAGAAAAGAAAATTGTCTCTAAACTTCAAAGCCATGAATGCTTTATTTTGTGCACTTGATAAGAAAGAATTCCTTAGAGTGTCTAGTTGTAAGAGTGTACAGAAAATTTAGAACAAATTTGAAGCTGTCTATAAATGAACAAATCAATTTAAAGAGTCTAAAATTGGTAGATACACTAGACAATATGAACTCTTTCAAATAGAACAAAATGAAAGTGTCTATGCCATGTATACTAGATTTACAGATATTGTGAACACTTTATGAGCCATAGGAAAACTTTCTCAAATAGTGAAAAAGTTAAGAAAATTATTTAGTCACTTCCTACTGAATGGAGACCCAAAAGAACAATCATAGAAGAAGCTAAAGATTTAAATATCTTACCAATTAATGATTTAATTGGCTTTTTTAGTTCTTATAAGGAAGATTTAGCAGCTGAAAAAGACAATGAGGAAAAGAGAAAAAAAAATAGAGCATTACTATTAAAGCTTTAAAACATGATAGTGGAAAGGAAAGCAAGTTAGATATGAAGAAATGCCTATGCTGGCAAGAAGGTTCAAAAACTTCTACAAGAAAACAAATGAACGAAGGAAATTCAGAGACTAAAAGCATTAAAAGGAAAAGAAAGAACCTATCACTTGCTGTCAATACAAGAAACCTGGGCAGATTCAGTCGGAATGGCCTCTCTTCAACAAACTGAAAAAGAAAGCCTTGGTGACTACATTGGATAACAATTATGAGGAATCAAGTGGTGATGAAGAGCTTCAAGAAGTGTCAAACCTAGCTCTTATGACATTTGAGGATGAATTATTCGACAAGCTTAATAAAGTAAATGATTCTCCTACCTATGATGAATTATATGATGCTTTTAAGTATTTGCATGATAATTGGATAAGAATAGGCAAGAAGAATGCATGTCTAAAAAAAAAGTAGTAGAGTTCACAAATGAGAATGAATCTTTAAATGATAAAATTACATGTCTAGAATTGAAAAATAAATCATTACATGATAAAATAGATTTGTCAAATGAAAAATCTAGCAGATCTCATGAGCATATAGAGTCACATATAGATGATTTGATAAAAGAAAATGAAATGCTCAAGAAAAGGACTAATAAGCTTAGTGATATTGTCTTAAAATTCACAAATGGGCAAAAGTTGTTATATAACTTACTTGGTTCACAAAAATGTGTGTTTGATAAGGGAGGCATTGACTATAAGCCAAATTTGAAATAAAAGTATTATAAAAATTACTTTGTAAAGAGTACCTCTATTAATGAACAAATTGTATGTCACTTTTGCAATCAAAATGGTCATATGAAAAATAGATGTTTTTTCAAGAAAAATATATATTGTTGAATGAAATGTATTTAGGTTCCAAAAAGAATCATTACTAACACTTAAGGACCCAAAAAGTAACACTTAAGGATCGAAAAATGTTTGGATACCTAAGACTTGAGATTTCCTTTGTAGGGTTTGAAAAAGAAGAAAAATAAATAGTTTTTGGACAATGGATGTTCAAGACACATGACAGAAAACTATGATTGCTTTCAAGCTTTACCAAAATCGACAACTGTGGAGATATTTCCTTTGGAGACAATTCAAAAAGGAAGATTTTTTGAATTGGTAGTGTTGGTAATATATCTTCTACCCTAATTGAGAATATGTGTTTGGTTGAGAATTTGAAACACAACCTGATTAGTATTAGTCAATTATGTGACAAAAGTTATAAAGTTATTTTTGATAAAATTAGATGCTATCAAGAATGCATATGATAGTAAAATTATGTTTGTTGGAAATAGATATGGCAATGTGTATACCATCAATATTAAATGTGCATTTTCAAATGATAAATGTTTGTCGGCATTGTATAATAATGTGCATCCAAAGATTATCTACTTAAAGGTCTTCGTAAAATTGGATTTTAAAATGATAAAGTTTGTAAGGCATGTCAATTTGATAAACAAATCAAAACCTCTTTTAAAAACAAAAATTACAGTTATATTTCAAAACCACTTAACCTTCTTCATATGAACTTATTTGGACCTTTTAGGTATGTTAGTTTGAATGGAAAGTACTATGCTTTTATAATTGTTGATAATTTATCTAGATTCACATAGGTATTGTTTTTAGCCAATAAGGATAATGCTTTTGATGTTTTTAAAGTATTTCATAAAAAGGTTCAAAATGAAAAGGATTGTAAGATTACGTGCATTAGAAGTGATCATGGAGAATCATGCATTTGAATACTTTTGCAATGAGTATGGTACTGAACATCAATTTTTTTCACCTAAGACTTCACAACAAAATAGAATAGTTGAGAGAAATAATAGGTCTATTCAAGAAATGACTAGGACTATGTTAAATGAAAATAATTTGCCTAAATATTTTTGAAAATAATTTATCTAAATATTTTTTAGCCGAAGTTGTCAACACTGCATGTTATGTTTTAAATCGTGAATTAATTAGACTTACTCTTAATAAGACTCTCCATGAGCTTTGGAAAGATAAAAAAACTCAATATTAGTTATTTCAAAGTTTTTGATGAAAATGTTTTATGAGGTCTCGGCTAGCTTTTGTAAGCTGGCTCCTTCTGTTAACATATAATTTTCATAATTATAATTTTGATGATTACAAATATATTTTTGAATTGATTAATCTTGAAGATTTTGGAATATTTTTAAAGAGTAATTAAAAACATTGAAATCCTCTAATATTATTTAAAACTTTAAAAAGAATTTATTTGAAAATGTATAAAATGATTTTTAAGCTTTAAAATAGTTTTAGAAAGAATTGAGACAAAATTATGTTGTAGTAAAACTATTTGGCACTGTAACTAAACGGCTAGCCGACAATAGATTAAACAGGTTGCCGATAAGGTCCAGTGAGTGACATATCTTGCTAAAAGATAACGGTGAACCAACAATAGCGTTAGCAGGCTGTTGAAAAAGTCCAGAGAGCAACACAATCTGGTTGATGTTAACAGTGATCTGACAACTTGTAAACGGCTAACCGATAGGTTAATGGTGAACTGAAAATTATAAATGGCTAACCGATTATTTGAAAAACAGCACAACGATAACTTGTTTAAGTCAAAATGGTGATCTGACAACAAGTTAACGGTGAACCTTTAGTACTCAAAAAGTCCATAACAACTAGTTTTCATCTCTAACTATAAAAGGATTCATTTAAATTCATATGAGAGTTGGACAACTATACATATCATTGAGCATTCAAGAGTAATCAAAGCTTAATTCAAGAGTAATCAAAGCTTAAGTTCTTGTAATCATATTATTCACATTTTGAGTAATCATCTTGTATTTGATTATTAAGAGTGAGTGAAGTTGTGTTGTAATTTCCTTTCTTGTAAACACAAAATTAGGTAACTTTAAGTATTAAAATATACTTAAGTGAAGAGATTGAGATTAATCTCTTCTCGTAAAGGTTCATTGACACCAAAAAAGTCAAGTGTAAGCGTTGTTGAAGTCTTGAGGTGCGCTTAGTGAAAGTCTCAAGCCCGGTGAGCTTGAAGGCATGGACGTAGGCACGGTTGGCCGAACTACATAAAAAAATCCTTGTATTTGCATTTTTCTTTCCCTTACTCTTTATATTTGTTGCACTTTAAATTTTGAGTATTTCGAATTTAGTTGCCTTAATCGATGAAGGAAGTTGCCGATGAAGACTAAAGAAATCACTCGATTGAATATGACTGGGATGTCATCAGCATGCAGTGGAGGCGTCATTGGCGTGAAGCTAGTTGGCTAGACGTCGACGTTGATGGCTTTGATTAGCTAGGATTGTGTTATGTTATTATAGATTCAATGGCGACAATGTTTAGAAGGTGGTAGCTAAAGTTTTCTCTATGTTTATTTTTTCCATTAATTTTTTTAGCATAAATGCAGCTGTAATTCGCATTATGGAAGCCATAAATGCGATTGTTCAGATAAAATGGAAAATGTACCCTTATGACATTAGCAGCGTCCTAACAGTATTAAGATGGAAGTGAAGAAAGCGATATAAGGTAATGAGTTGAGATAAAAAAATATTTGTATATTTTTAAAAAATTTCATATTATTATAAATCTAACTGAAAATATTTAAAATATTAAAGAAGATACAAGGGAATAAATCTTTTAGAATTCAAGAGATTTGAAAAGAGAAATTTGGGAGTAATCATTCACCATTTCTTCTCTCCGTTTACAAAGGCAATCATGCCTATTTATAGTAGTTGTGATCATGCATCATTCACCAAAAATCAATATTTTACATTATCATTTTGCATAATATAATCCTCATTTTTTACATATTAGATAAAGTGAATATATTAGTCTATATATTAGGTAGAGTGGAGTTAGTGAATCCATTCATTTCACCCTTCTCTTTTGATTCACCACTTATTTAATCAGATATCCTCAATACTGCCGCATTAAAATCTTGCCAGTAAAATCCAGTAGCACAAAATCTGGTCGAAGGAAAAAGAGTATAGTGCGCATTTATATAAGTTGCATAATTATTTTCTTCAAAAAGATGCTCCCTCTAATGACGTTGGAAGTGATTTAAAATTACCTCATTAAAACCATTTACCAGTAAAAATCCAATGGAAAAACTTGGTCAAAAGGAAAAAGAGTACAATATATACGTCCAATATTACTGTGATTTTTCTTCTTATAAGATTACACTCCTCTTATTGAATGTTCTTTATGATGAGTACTCCTCCTTATGGTAACATTTGTATCTATTTGATATCAATCTTTTTGTTCTGTTAGAGCTCATGAGTGTAAAAATTTTTAGTGAAATACACTTTGTTCTGTCCCCTTTAATTTATCCTCCTTTGAGTTGAGCTATATATGCAGCATTATCTTCATATATCACTGTTGTGATATCTAAACTTAAAGATATTCTACATGCACTTTGAATATAATGAACTACAAATCAGAACCATGTACATTCTCGACTGGATTCATACAGTATAAGAGTTTCAGAATGGTTGGAGGATGTTGTAACGAGAGTCTATTTCATAGACTTCGAAGATATCGCTTGCCATTAAAAGTGAAAACACATCCCGTTTATGAGCGAGTTTTATGGGGATTAGATAAATAACCTGCATCAGCATAACCAATAAGACCTAGATTTTTATTAGTTCATTATAATAAAATAAATCCAAATCAATTGTTCATCGAAGATAACGAAAAATGTGTTTAACACCATTCCAATATCTTCTAGTTGGTTCATAACTAAATCGAGATAAAAGGTTAACAGAAAATGCTATGTTCGGTCTTGTACATTGTATTAAATATATTAGAGCACCAATTGAATTTAAATATGGTACTTCAGAACCAAATATTTGTTCATCATCCTCTTTAGGACGGAATATATCATTTTTAGGATCAAGAAACTGAACTACCATTAAAGTACTTAATGGGTAAATTTTATCCATATTGAAACATTTCAAAATTTTCTCAATATATATTGAATGATGGATAAAATACCATTAAGTTTGTGCTCGGTCTACAGTCCGAGACAATACCTAGTTTTCCTCAAATCTTTCATTTTATTTTCATTTTTCAAACAATCAACAATCTTTTGAAATTTTTCATGAGTTTCTATTAAATTCATCAACATAATTTAAGACAATACTAATACCAAATTTTGATTACTTGATAAAAATATATAAACAAATAAGATCATTAATATATCCCTTTTTAATCAAATATTCACTAAGTCGATTATACCACCTGCTTCCACATTATTTTAACTATATAAAAATTCTTATATCTTTATTGAGTACAAGCTACGATATGATGATTGATAGAATTTTGGCATTTTAAATCCTTCAAAGATTTTCATATATATATATCTGAATCAAGTAATCCATATAGCTAAGCTCTCACTACATCCATTATATGCATATCAAGATTTTTTGATATAGCCAAATTAATTAAAAATCGAAACGTAATTACACACATTACCGGAGAATATGTCTCATTATAATCAATACCAGGTCTTATTATAATCAATACTAGGTCTTTGTAAGAAACCTTATGCAACAAGTCGTACTCTATATCTTATGACATCATCATTTTCATTATGTTTCTGTACAAATACCAATTTGTATCCAACAGGTTTGATATCCTCAGGTGTTTGGACGACAGGTCCAAATACTTCACGTATATATATACAGTAAAGAAGTCAACTTTACTTGTATTGCCTTTTTTCACTGAAGTCAATCATGCCCCAGTCTACATTCATCTATAGTTTGTGGATCATGATCATACAATGTTAGTAGCTACTGTAAATGCAAACACATCATTACTAATAATTTCTTTATCTCCAGTTATTTCAAGGGCTTGTACTATATCTTGGGCACATACCTCTTTAAGAGGTCCTTCAGGATATTTATTCTCGTTAAAGAACAGACGCCTTTTTGAATTATTATCATGAGTATAATCAATAGAAATCTCATTATTTTTCGATTCAAGTGCCTTTTCAACTGTTCCTCATGAAAAGTTTGTGTATTGTCAGGGTTTCTAGTCTTCCATAGATCATTTACTTTTTTCGAGCAATTTATTCTTTTGGATTTTTATCATCATTTGCAATAGAACTATGCTTAATTATTTTTTTCTTTCTTGGAACTCTATCTTTTGAACCAATGGGTCTGCCATGCTTCTAGTGTTCCATAGACAATTTCTCATCTGTACTTTTCACTACTTGCTCTTAAGGTATGATGACCTGGCTGGGTATATTAGCAGCTAGTATATATGATTTGGTTACTTTTGCTGCATCTGTAAATACATCTAGTAATTATTTTATAATTTATTGCAAGTGTATTATCCTACGTACTTCATTTTTACTCCAAAGTGTGCATGGACTTAAATGAGGTAGATTGGCCACTTTCCATTGATGATTATGCATAACCTCATGGATTTTTTTTCTTTCTCCCAATGGAAGAAAATTTGTCTCATCAAAATGACAATTCGTAAATTGTGCGGTAAATACATCACTGGTTAATGGTTCAATATATTTGAAAATAGATGGTAAGTCAAATCTTACATAAATTCCTAATCGACGTTGAGGTCCCATTTTAGTGCATTGTTGTGGTGCAATCGGTACTTGAATTGCACAATCAAAAGTGTGTAAATGAGATATTTGGTTGATATCCTAATGCCAGTTGCAATGAAGAATATTTATGATAGGCCTCAAGCAGAATAATGCCGAAGCATGCAAAATAGCATGCTGGTAATTACCTGTAGGTGTTTAATGAGAGATTCTACTAATTCATTTTGAGTATGTACATGTGGCACTGGGTGTTCTACATCAATCCCAATTGTCATTCAATAATCATTAAATGTTTTAGAATTAAACTCGCTAGCATTATCTAGACATATGGTCTTAATTGGATAATCTGAAAATTGTGCGTATAGCCTAATTATCTGTACAAGCAATCTTGTAAATGCAACATTACGTGTAGATAATAAACAAATATGTGACCATTGTACAAATGCGTCAATTAAAATCATAAAATAACGAAATGGATCATTTAGTGGATGAATAGGTCTACAAATATCTCCTTAAATTCTTTGTAAAAGTGATGGAGATTCAAAACTAATTTTACTGGGTGATGGTCTAACTACCAATTTTCCTTGTGAACTATTCTCATTAGAGAGTAAAATTTTTAAATCTTTTAATGTATGTCCATGTGAATTTTCAATAATTCTACACATCATTGTTAATCCAGAATGACCAAGGTGGTCATATCAAAGTATAAAATATTTTAAATCATATAACTTATCTTTTATGATTGCATAACATTCTATTGATTTTATTTTCGTATAATATAAGCCAGATGAGAAATCTGGAATTTTTTTGTAATATTTGTTTCTTTCTAGACATATTAGAAGTAATATATAGATATTCTAAATTATTCTCATTCATTATTTCTATATAAAAATTATTACTACAAATGTCTTTAAAACCAAGTAAATTTCTTTTTTATTTAGGCGAATACAGAACATTATAAATATTTAATTTTGTAGCTTTTGCTAATATGATCATTGCTCTTTCAGTACCTTCAATAAGAACTTCTGGATTTGATATTGTATTCACATTTATTTTAATTAAATTTGAGTTTAAAAAATACCTTTCATTTCGAAGGATCGTATATGTAGTTGAATTATCAGTGAAACATATTTCTTCATCAAATATTTATTGAAATTAATATCCTTACACAAAAGTAAAAAAGGAAATACATATTAGATAACATGAAAAATAAAATTACATGAACCCAGGCGAAAAATAAAAATTACATGAACAAACATAAAATACAAGCTGATTTTTAATTATGATGAACATTTCCATCATCAATCAAGTAATAAATTTTCCATCTTTATCTTCAAAGAAGTTTGAAATATCAAGATGTGTGACATCCACTGTATCTGAGCCATCAATATAGTTTTTCTCAAAATTTTTTTCTTTTGATTTTAAGGATGCCTGAAAAATATGCACACAATGTCTGGGAGCATAACATTGTCTCTAAAAATAACCAGACATTTCACATCTATCACAAGTATTTTCATGATGTTAGATAGATATTTCCTCCTCATTTTTTCCTTTTCTATAGTTCTTATAACTACTACGAAGTCGATGATAATAATTTTTGTTATGTCCTCGATCTCGATAATAGCCACGACCATGATCACAACCACAACTATGTCTATGGCCACGGTTATGCCCACGACCACTCCCATTTTCATAATTGTCTTCATAATCGTGTGAGACAATATTTACTTCAAAAACTGATTTTGTACTAGTATGATGGGCTTGATAATTTTTCATCAATAATTTATTATTATTATTACAAAAACACATGCAATCAAGTCAGAACATTTTATATACGGACAAGCTCTATATTGTAAAACCATGTTGGAAACATGAAATGTGGTAAATATTTTTTCTAACATATCCCTATTAGTAATATTTTCTCCACACAGTTTTAACTGTGAAGTAATTCTATACAGTACATAATTATATCACGTATTGACTTAGAGTATTGTACCCTAAGGGCATTCTATTCATTACTAGCATTTAGAAGAGTAACTGACCTTAAATGATCATATTTTTTGTATAAATTACTCTAGAGAATATATAGATCATTTATAGTAAGATATTCCATTTTAAGTACTTGATGGAGATGATGACGTAGAAAAATCATGGTCTTGGCTCAATCCTGAAGGGATTAGTTATTATTATTTTTTATTGTCTCACTGAGACCCATAGCATCAAGATAAATTTCGGCATCTAGGATTCAAGATAAATAATTCTCACCAAATATATTTAAGGCATTAAACTCCAATTTTGTCAAAAGAGACATGATCACTAAAAAAATAAATAAGGATTAGTATAATAAAAATTAAGTCTTACTTGAAGAGTAATTTTAAATAATATATAGAAAATAAAAAAGTAAAAGGACAGAATACTTCTTGTACTAAAATGAAATTCGTATTGATAGCGTGTTACAAATCTAAATGAAAATATTCAAAATTTTAAATAAGATACAAATAAATAAATCTTTTAGAATTCAAGAGATTTGAAAAGAAAAATTTGAGAGCAATTATTCACCATTTCTTCTCTCTCATTTACAAAGGCAATCATGCCTAATTATAGTAGTTGTGATCATGCATCATTCACTAAAAATTAATATTTTACATTATCATTTTGCATAATATAATCCTCATTTTCTACATATTAGGTAAAGTGAATATATTAATCTATGTATTAGGTAAAATAGAATTGGTAAATCCACTCATTTCAGAATACAAATAAGCATATAGTTGGTGAATAATTGTCATTATTATTGTTAGTAATAGTAGTAGTAGTAGTAGATTTTGTTTGGGTCAATTGAATTCCTTAGAAAAAAAATTATTAATAAGAAATAACATTAGTAATTTGATGAAATGATCATTTAGATTTTTTTTTTATTAATAACAATAGGCAAATGATTCTTTTTTGGAACACACCAACTTTTTTCACATTGTTCATGAATAGTTACACAAATCCCTTAAAACTTGTCTAAACAAAAAATTTGTAATTTCATATGTCCCAAAATTATACGTGTGACCATTCATTACTCTTTATAAAATATGAGTATCTCATTAATCATTTTTCCAAATTATGGTGTCATGATCCTTTTCTCTTATTCTTATAAACTATTGTTAAAAAAAAAAAAACTGAAATCTAAATGGGTAATCTCAAAATTCATCAAAAACAATGTAAGAACAACCATTTTTTTAAATAAATTATAGAAATCTATTTTAATACATTTTAAACAATTTTTTTTGACAAATTTATTAAAAATTTTGATATTAATATTGTTGCATTTGGGAATTTGTAAATGTAGCTTATTAACAGCAATTTTTCAAAAATTTAGTTTCTTTTTCCTTCAAAATGAATTCCTTCATAAATTTAAGTAATAAATAATTATTTTTTTAATATTACATGAAAAGTTTGTTTTTATTGATAATTACAAATATGCCAAACTTTTTATAAATCACTCTTGTAATTGTGAAATTTAGAATGGAAATCCAAATCAATATTCTCAAATATTTGAAAGAAAATCAACCATATAATTATACAAAATAAATCAAGCGCCTTTCCACATATGCCTTTTGTCGACATCGGAAATATTTTATTTATTGGAATCATCTTGGCTTTGATTATTCATCTATGGCAAAAATTACCATCAAAATTTTGGATAAGGTTATTGAGATTAGCATTTGGGTGTCTCATTTGAAATGTTTATTTTTGTACAAATCTGTCACAAATAGATCTTTTTAGTTGAGAAAGTATGATTATAGACTATTTTTAACTTTAAAACTTGCAGCCTAACACCCCAAAGAAAAAAAAAAAAAAAAAGACCTTATACGAAAATAGGTAAAACTAATTGCATGCTTTTCACAGAAAACATTGCCATATTTTGAAAAGAATTACTGATAAAAAAAAAAATTAAAATAATCAGTCTCATAGAACCAAAGATTGAGGTAATCTAGCTGGCCTCATGCTAGTTGAATTAATTCATATGCCAAAGAAGGCAGGACTGATCAAACACATGGTAGGGACCTGCTATTAATGTGCTTCACTCACTCACCAGCTAACCATGGACCTCAAATGCTTCATAGTAATATAGTATTAAATGTACATGAATTTGTCTCTGTTGTAATAAATGAGCCACATAAATTGAAATCTAATACTTTCCAGTGAAGGCATTCACACATCAAAATTCCAGTGCTCAAACCTTACCTAACAATCCCAAGACATTTCCTACAACAGAGACTCTAGGACAATTATGACATTCAGCCCCAACACAGAAAGAAATTCAATTATATCTTATATTCACCATTTCACTGATCCATAAGTTATTTGGATGCTTAACAACTTTTTCCTTTTTGTTGTTTTGTTTTATCCCAATTAACGGCCATTATATATCATTTGTACAGAGTAACTTCAACAGCAGGCATCGAGGTTATCACCATTTGGGCACCACTCAACAAAAGCTCATCAGGCTTTGGAGGTCAGATCTTGCATTCCACAAACCAAATTTGCGGGAACTGCTACGTCTATCATCTTTGGATATGACAGGTTTAAATCTGTTGGTGTAAACAATTGTCCCAGTTGTTAGTTGTTTTACAGATTAAGAAAGGACTACAACTACATATAAGATAACTCAAAACTCAACGAATAATTTGCATATACTCACTTGCCATTATGGATTTGAATGTTTCCTGCAAAATGTTGTGAAAAGTATTGTTATAAAAAGAAAACCCAAAATGAAAATCTAATTGAAGCTCTTTAAGGAAAAAGCAATGACAATCCATCTTCTAATGAGGAGGACTCTTAACAATTAGTTAATAATTCAAACATGAATAATCCTTCGTAATAAAAGAATTCAACATTAGCCAAACAAGTACCTCATCTTTCGTCAGGCGAGGATTGTACTGAATCTCCTCGCCCACTGTGCTTACCTGAAATTCAATCAGTATAGTGCAGACAACTTTTTCTTGATAGGAGTTATTGAATTATTTCAAATATAAATAAAAGACACAGCATTGACTGTTAACTCACTGTGAATCCCTTGTAATCATGAGCCGGGTAGATTAATGTGTCCTTCGGCAAAGTAAATATCTAGAAACACAAAACATAAATTAGTAACAATTAACAGAAGGCTTGAAGTATTAATTTTTTTTTTTTTTTTAACTCCTCTTGTTGTTTTTTCCCATGTCCTTGCCTGTGAATGCACTGACTTGTAGAGCTGACTTGAACTTCCTCCCTTCAAGAAAGTAACAAGTATTAAATCTTTTCCACATATAAAGCATTCATTAAAGGCGAAGAAAAACAAACATGATGGTGGTCTGTCTAAGTTAGAAACAAAAGAATAATAAATGTGCATATCTTCCATCATTTATAAGATGTTAAAGAAGCAATCAAAACCCAAACAGAAGCCCTCTTTCCCTTTTCCTGATACTGCAAAATCCCCCAAAATCACAAGTAGGTGGCCCCAAGTGGTTTGAATCCACAGGATAATATACAATAATACTACATTTGCCACTATTGGAGAAAATTATCAATCACTAGGGAAGCTTGATAATGTAATGAACATTGCACCAAATAAGAAACTTATTTTCAAAATTATAATCACCAAAATGGAAAGGTAAAGATGGATCAGCTGAAGAGAAACAAAATATTACAACTATAAGGTGTGTTGTTCTTTCATGGTTTCAAAGTGTTGTTCTTCCATGGTTTCAAACTAACCTACAGATGGTATTTGAATGCTTACGAAGGAGTTCAACAATACAAAACACCATTGTAAAAACCTGAATCACCCCTTTTATGAAAAAAAAGTTGCATTCTGTCAAAAAAAAACACCAGTGGATTCCACATCCCTATAGGAAACAAAGCCACAAGTTCATTGTCCATGAGCTACCAAACAGAAGATATAAAAATTATAACACTTCTGGAAATCTTAGGATGACCGAGAATTGATAGGAAAGAGAAGCCAAATCAACCATTATTTCTTCGACTAAAACAGGATGCCACTATTGTCTTAAAAAATGTTTCAGCTCTATTTGAGAATCCGACAATTGAACATTTCTGAATAATTATCCAGAACGATTTCCATTTTTCTGATCAAGTAGTTTTAAGACCCAATACCTGAAAATCTGTCCTCCCGCATCCACGTATCAGTAAGGCATCTCCAGTGAATGCCATCCTTGGTTGAGGCTGATCAGGTCCTTCACCAGAAACATAGGTAACACAACCCAACGTATGGCCAGGAGTAGCACGAACCTGCACTGCTACATTTGATTTAGCAAGCAGCAAAATTTGCAGAAAACTATATCTATGAGTAATGTCATATACAGTGACCTATAGTTTACAAATTTAATTTCAATGATTGTTCTTCACAGATGCATGAAACTTCTATCATTCTTATGCTATCTTCAATGAAATAAGTTTGATAACCACTTAGCAAACAGATATCTGAAAAAGTGATTTCTTGCTCCAGGGACACAATATTTTAATCATCAGAAATCCAGACCATCCACACCATGCTGCATATCACATTTTCTAAAGGTCTAAAAACACTCAGCAAATCGTATCTGCAGCAAAACTAGGTAACCATCTTAGAAAAAAATGCAGACAGAGGAATCAACTTGTACAATAATTTAAATTCTGATAAGCTTTCTGATGCGCAGAGGTCTTTTTGTCATCGATTTTTGCCATTACCCTTCAGGCTATCAACTGATGCGTCAATCTATACTCTCCTCCAGTCATCATCACAACCATATTTGCTTTGTCATTCACTCAATTCCTATTGGAAATAAACCTAAAGGAAATTATTGTTTTTGTGACAGATTGATGCAAACAGGACATCATGTCAGGCTAGTAAACTTATCCACATACGAAAGAAGTTTTAACATTTGCTTAGTGCAGCTTGGAAGCCACCAATTACACATACCTGAAGAAAGAGATCACCAAAAGAGACTTTATCCCCATGTTCAACATGAAGATCAGCCTTGGAACCACTTGCTTTCGATATAATAGACTTGACTCCCGGAACCTTACTCTGCAGCAAACAAGTACATAAACAAGCATCAATTAAGCCATGTAAAATAAGACATCAGATTCACAAGCAATGCCAGAAAATGAATTCTAACAAACCTTAATGAGCCCCGTTCCAGTGACATGATCAGCATGTACATGGGTGTTCATAGCATATACAAGCTTCAATCCCAGTTCTTTAATAACATTCAGGTCTCTGTCAACGGTCTTGTCGACAGGGTCAATCAACTGCCAATACATACATACATGTTGAAAACATTTCAATATGAACATGAGAAAAAAATGAATTTTAAAGGGGATTCAAGTTACGGATTTGCATTTTCACTACATGAAATTAAACTAATGAAATGGTTCTATGAAATGTCTTCATTTCAAGATTCTAACATAAGGGTGAGCCAAAAATTCAGTATGTGAATGTGCTTCTACGAAAAAGCACTGAAAAATATTTTTTCCCAAGACAGAGAATCCAAAAATCTAATTGTCGGTTTCAACACAATCCCACAAAATAAACACAAAACTCCAACCACACTGTTAAAGTTCTTTCCAGAAAACACACGTGTTCCAGCAAAGCACTCATAAAAAAAGTGCTCCCAGAAGAAAAAAAGGACTTACAAAATAAAAAAATTTCCCAAAACAGCCCTATTAAACGTAAAATCTTAACAAGAAAGACTAACCAGAGCTGGCTTATCGGGATGATTGACGTCAGCAAGAAGGTAAGTGTACGTGGAGGAATCCTTCTCAAACAACTGGCGAAACAACAACTTCGATGAAGAAAAAGAAGACGACGTCGTAGCGGCAGAATAAGAAGCCATTTGAGAAAGAGGCTTGAACTTGGTGATGGGAAGTGGAAGAAGGGCTCCGGTTCTGGGTTTTGGAGAAAAATTGAAAAGAATGTTGGAGGAGGAAAGCAAAGGGGATTTCACAAATCGCAATTGAATCATTTGTTGGTTTATTTTTCGTATTATTTTTTACGAAAATGTTTATCGATCAGATCAAGATAAACAAAAGGGACGTGTTGAATTATTGTTACTATAATTTATTTATGGGAGCATTGAAGATTTCGTCACTGGATTATGTGCTTGTCATGGCGCCCATTATTGCAAACAACACATTGGACAGAGCCTCTTTTTTTTGGAATGGCATAAATTCCCGCGGGGCCCGAATAATTTGGGGCGGGTACGGACCCCCGAAAAGTGTCATAAAAATGGTTGGGCCTAATTTTGGGATAAGCCCAAGGCCCTAAAATAATAATTTTCATACTTTTTTTTAATGTTCATATTTTAATTTATTTCATTATTTTTAGTCCATAATTCTAGCATTACTAATTAAAAAACTGATTTTACGTGGTTCCAATGCCAAAGCCCTATATTCAAAAATTTCAGAAAATAACTTAAAAATTAAAAAAAAAGGTTAATTTCAAATTTTCTCAATCCTCTAAATATTTTCTAAATTATTTTAAATCTCTACCCCATTTTTATTAATAAGACAAAAAAATTCAACCCAACCCCATTATCCTTTTATCTTTTAGAAAAAAAATAATTAGGATAAGTTGAGATTTATAATAATTTAGAGATATTTTGAAGGTTATGATTTCACAAGCACTACTAGAAAAATGACTTTTAGTGATACTATTTTAGTATCACTAATTACTTTTAGTGACACTTATTAATAGTGTCAGTGATCTGGGAGTCAGAAAAATACTGACACTTGAATGTGGTGTCAGGAATTACTATTACTATAGTATTACAAATTTTATGACACTATAGTATCAATAATTACTATTACTATAATATCACGAGTTAGTAATACCAATAAAACAATCACCCCAATAAAACTGATACTTTATGATACATTTTTAGTATCAATGACTTTTATTAGTTATTATTTTCATTTTAAGTTTTGTCAATCTAATGATATTATTTAAAAAAAAATATTAGTAAACTGCTAAAATGAACAATTATATATAAAATTTCTAACAAAACATTATGGCTCTTTTGTTTGGCTTTCTTCACCAAACATTCTTAAAAGAGTTTACTACTTAATTCTGTACACACCCCAAATCATATGGGTTCTTTGACAAAATATCATTACTTTCATATACAAAACAAATCAGGCTCTCCATCTACAAATTTAAGGAAGATTAAAATATTAAAAAAATAAATAAAGATCATCCACATCGATAACGTAACAATCAATAGGCTCCCAGTCGTCTTAGTCAAATAGATCTTCAATTGATACAATAGGATAATTAGAGATGAAAGACTTGTAGAGATCTTTGAGTGCATCTCCTGAGATCTTTTGTAAACCATCATTGTTCTGCAAAAAGAAGACCAAAAAAATTAAGAAAACAGGAAAAAAAAATTAAGTATTTTACCAAAAAACATTGGGCACCTAAGGAGAAAGTTGATCAGAACAGAATTACAATAATAGCAACAGATAACTAGTTAATGAAAATCTCCAAAAGGGTTGGCTTAAATAATGCATACAACCAATCAAAGATGATCGAGCAACAACTTCAAATGAATATGCAAATCGACAACAAATCATGATCTGCTAAACCAAAAAGTAGCTCATGCCAACTATCAATAACTCGCCTCTTCCTTGAAGTTCGGATCATAAGTCTTATCCGAGCCATAAAATTCGAAGCAAGCAACATCCATTCCAATGACAACCTAACAACATGATGCAAATTTTATTAAATTTGTCAATCGTTATGATGTCCGGATACCCAAAAGCAAAAAGCACAATAGCCTACCTCGTAATATTGACAAGGAAAACACTACCTCGTAATATTGACAAGGAAAGATCATTGAAAATATGCAGATACATACATGAATTAAGCCACGTCATTCCTAAGGTTAGATGACTAAATAGAACATAAATGGTGTGGTAGATGCTAAAGTGAACTCTATTTTCAAAACAAACCTTAACATGCAGATTTCACAAGGCATTTTCGATTTAGGAGACTCCACCGACCTCATCGGTAATAACCGCCTTCATTACGTAAAACAAAAGAAAAGTCGAGTACTCTAGAAAGCAAATTTGTAAGAGCATTTTCTCCAATGTGCTTGTAACAAGACAAGAGGACTTACTGACTTCAATATTTCCCTTGCCATTCACTTGTGACACGTGAACTAGATGAGGTTTTAAGAAGTCAAGGGAAAGAAAAAGCCAACATCAGTCATGCATGTCAACCAACCATTGTATTACAGACGATGTTAGACATTTATTAAATAATCTGCTAATAACGGAAAAAACAATTCATTTGCGATGAATACATACCGAAGTGCCCTAGCTTTTCTTTTGTCTTCCTCCAAAGAGTCCGTTTTGGGATATGGTGCAAATCAGGTGAGTCGAGCTTTCCTCTTTTCCTCCTCATCACTAACTCAAGATGGCACGGAAGCCCAAATCTAAGAAACAAGAAGAAGGATTAATAACATGTCTGTAGAAAACGATAGAATTGACAAAGACCGAAAATTCAACTTCTTCGGACATAAAACCACATAAAGTTGGCATAGATCGTTACCTCTCTGCTCTAGCTTTTCTCTTGACTCCTCCGAGGTATTTGATACTTCGATCCTCGCGTTTTAGAACCGGTTCCAAACCTGCAAGAAGATCAATCCAAACTAAAACAATTTAGTGAACAAACGGAAAAATGAAAATTCGGTCTACGGTAAAATTTTCAATCACCAATAAATAAATCCAAACAAAAGCACATGGAAAATAAAAGAGAAAGGCGAATAATTTGTCCTTGGACTCACATGATAGTAGGGGTGGGCAAATTCGGATTCGGGTTCGGGTCGACCCGATCGGGTTTCGGGTAAATTGGGTTGGGAAAATTCAACCCGAACTCAACCCGAACATATAATCGGATCAGATCGGATCGGGTCGGATCGGTTGTTTTTATGTTTTTGAATTTTTTTTTTTGAATTTTCGGATCGGATCGGGTTTGATCCGATCCGATCCGATCCGATCGGGTTGATAAAATTTAACCCGATCGGGTTACAAGTATCATCTGAATCCAAAATTTTCGGATCGGTTCGGGTCGGGTCGGATTAAATGCCCACCCCTACATGATAGGATGGAAGTGGAAGAAGCAAAAAAGTTGTTAAGTTCCAATGTCTGGGATCCCTTAAGATGGATAGCACAAAGAAACCGTGCATATAATTTTTAACATCATAACTTCAAATGCTAAATTTTCTACATAGATATCATTTCATTGTCATATAATAAAGGGTAAAATATAAAGTACTTCTTGATTCTGGAATATAATTTTACTTTCTTTTTTCCTATCCAAGTTAGGTTGGTCCATTATCAGAAGCGACGACTTGCATCCAGAAGAACCTCAAACTTTCTGTTGTGTCGCAAGGGAGGATCTGAATGGAAGTTCCATAGCGTGCTAGAAACACCGAAACAGTACAGGGTATATAGTACAGGGTATCATATAAAGTACTCTCTCTCTCAGTCAGAGGTGGTTCTCTCAGTTAGCAAATATACAAGATTAAAGGTTTGGTACCAGAGACCAGTACAAACAGAGTCTGGGAGTTCAAACCTTATCCAAGTACCTATAGTTTGATACCATCATGGCAATGGGTCACTTTTCAAACATAACCAACAGTAAAAAAACCAAAAAAAAAAAAAAAAACAGTTTGAGATAAAGAAGTCTCAACATTGCAATTGGTTGCGGAATAATTCAAGCATGAACTAAGAACATAGAGACAAACACAAGAAACCCAACAAATAAGCTAAAGCAAAATATAACAATTGACAATCGACCACGCATTAAATCAACAATTATCCCTTTAAAATTACAATCAGTCATAAAAAGCAAGATGAGTCACATGAGAAGCAATTTTTGCAACTAAATTGATTATACAAAAACCAATAAAATCAACAACAAACAATTCATTGCACATGTAAATCACTAGTCTATTTGTTTCCTAGAAAGCACAGCAGCTAATGCTGCAATTCTGTCATCGTAGAACAAGCAGCGATTGCGATTATGGCAGCAGGAACTTATCAATTGATAAGGGTGTTGGGGGTTCAATTGGGCCTTCCGGCAAATTGATAGCAGTTGCTGTTCGTCAATCACACATTAGCTTCCACATACATAATCAAAATTCAAAACAAACAAATGAATCGTTACCTCATCCTTGAGGCTCTTATCAATTTCTGGAGATTCCAAACGCTGATTTTCAATATCATTACTCCAGAGACTCTTCTTTCTCTATAAAAACAAACACAAATGAACTCCAATTTTGAAACAAAAATTATATTCAAAAAATTAAAAATAATAATAATAAAAACAAATTTTACCTTTAGATCAAATTTTACGTCTAGGAACCTCACTACCGATCCGCAAACACGACCGATTTCTCGATGATTAAGATGTCTAGGAACCTCACTTCCTCTCGAAACGGTGACATCCCACCGCGTTGCTGGACCACCAACGAAACCCTAGCCATCATCAACGCCTACTGTGCCAAGTGGCTCTCTCTCAATCGCGGTAACCTCAGCACCTTCGATTGGGATGCCGTCTCCTCCGCAGTCTCCGAATCCACTCCCGGAGCTTCTAAGTCCTTCATTCAGTGCCGTAATAAGATTTAGAAACTGCGAAAGCGGTATCGAACAGGTGATATGCAAAACGAAAACGCTAAAAAGAGAAGATAAGAAAGGGAAGGAGAAGAGAACAGATTGGCAATTGCAGAGCAACATGCACTTGACCATATCTTCGAACAGAGTAAACACCAGTCTGGAGGAAGAACAGGGAGGCGGCGAGGGTGAAGAAGAGATCGGAGGGAAAATGGAGGAATGAGGTGGATTCGGAGAAGAGGATGGAGAGGAAGAGGAAGAGGAAGAGGACGAGCGCGGACTGGAGGGAGGCGAAGAGGTGGACGGGGGAAAGCATCTGGGTGAGAGTTAGAGATATCGAGCATTTAGGTTTTTTTATGTTTCTGTTATTATATTTTTATTTTTTAAATCTTTAAAATGAATTAATTAAGTTAATTCAACATGACTCAATGGTCTGCGTTTCGAATGTTAAAATTTTAAATTTTAGAAGTCTTAAGTTCGAATTGCAACTAAAACAACTATTAATAAATTTTTTTTTTATCTCTGATACTTTAGTGTCAGTAATTATTGATATTTAATTTACTGACACACTAGTATCAATAACCGCTAATACCTACTTGTTAATAGGTGCATTTGTTCATAATTACTGATACTTTTTACTAAGTGTCAGTAAACTAAGTGTCAGTAAATATCATTTTTCTAGTAGTGAATCAAATAATGTGAAATTTACCAAAAATTTTACAAATTTACTATGCAGACAAAATGATTATGTGCCATGTGGGGTGGGGGTAGGGGTAGGGGCGGTGGGGTGTAATATGTTGTTCTATGTCTTATATGCTAAATTGTGTAATAACTAATAATATGTATTTTGTTTATTGTTATATGATAATTGTTATTAATAAATATTTATTGTTATATAAAATAGAACTTCACTATAGTTATATTGTTGAGACCAAATTAATTTTATTGCTATGAGAAGGTTATACAAGTTTAGTTACAAAAATTAATATTTTGACTTAATTTTTCTTGGTGCAAGTATTATAGAGGTAAAATATACACTACATTAATAATTAATTAAAAGAATATGTCAAATCTAATGTATGGACATTGATAAATAAAAAAAACATAGTTTCAAAAAATTAGTATATGTATTTATGTAGCAGCATGCAATGTCATCTTCAAAGCCTAATGTTTTCTTCTTAATATAAATTTCATAAATAATATACGTTATATAAATCATTACGCCAAAGAACGTTAAAAGAAATATTTTGTTTCATCAAACTTTTATTGTAAAAGAGAACATATATTTTTAGAATATACAAATAATTATTAATATGTAGAGGCAAGTATGTTAAGACATAATCTAGAAAAATTATAATTTATTGCAATGTGAAATTCATTTTATTTATAATTGGGTCAAATTGGAATCAAAATTGTTTATGACTATATGGAGGCTATGCCTACATAGAGTATCACTATAGAGATTTTATTGTAGAAAAATTATGAATTTTGGAAAAAAAATTTTATCCATCTTAACTATCTTTCCCTTTTTTTTTTTAAATTAACCTCAATTTCAGAAGATAAATTAAATCTTATTTAATAAAAAAATATAGAAATACACTAGTTAGAGTAACTAATGCAAAGCAATAGTACTATTTTTTACAATATAGATACGACATAATTATTAAAATAATTAATAAATTGGTTGATATGACAGAATACAATAAATAACTCTATTATATTCATATTAGACCACCTCAACATGATTACCGACCCATTTATTACACTAAAATTAATTTATCTTTATCATATAATACATTTTGGATGAATTATTAATTATTGTGTCGCAATGATTTAATTTTTTTTAATTGTTAGATTGTATAATTAAATTTTTATATATTAGATTGTTTAATTGTGGATGTCGTTTATTACTTTTTCAAATGTATTATTTTTTATTTTATTTGTTAAATGTGAATTATGATGTAGTACAAAGTGTTAATTTCGTAATGGGGTAAAATTGTTAATTGCATAATTTTGTCTTAATTGTGTAATTGTAATCTTGTCAAAAATAATACAATAGTGTCTTAATCATGTCAAATGTGTCGTGTCGTGTAGTGTTGTGTCACTCTTTTATTAAGTAAGTCTTGTTCGTATTTGAAGTTTTTGACACAATTATTAAACGTGTCTTATATGTATTTACTTGAATTCAACATGACATAATTACAACACAATATGATTGTATAAATTACCACCTCTAGTAATGAATGTATTTATTTCTCGTATAGACTACCACAAATCATTCAATAATTTTGATATACTCATTTATTAAATCAAATATTATGTTAAAAAATCTAATTTTATCATATATTATATAGTAGAATATAATAGACAAATATAACTTTTAAATGTGTTACTTTATCTCATAATAGATAAACTACACATGATAATATCTACATTCAGGCATAACATTTAAGTAAAATAAGACACACATCATGTGTGTCTTATTTTACTTTATTCATATATAGAATCAGATCGAGTGATCAACAAAAAATAGTCCACAAATTGAGAATTCTATTTTATAATGCACATGATTTAAAACTTGTCTCTATGAACTCTCAAGTATCAAATAACAGAGTAGCTATGCCACATGTTAATCAACTCAAGACAAAGCAACCATCTATTTTGAATGCTGCAATGAGGACTAGAGAGTGGTTAGAAAGAAGATGAATTACCAACATGGCAACATTGAGTCACTCTCTAGCTATAAATTTCACCAGCATGTTAAGTCGCAGCAAGAAACACAACCATTACGTCTGCAAAATTAGTTGTAAATTTATACCAAGAGAAATGCCAAAGCTGCCTGCCCAAAAACATACAAGTATAATCTTTGAAAGCTCCTATGCAAGCTAAAGGGCTAGGATTTTCCTTGATCCATCAGTGTTGACCTTAATGAAGTTAATTATCTACAGTTAATTAATCACACATAATTAACTCATTCTTCAACTATCCATATTCCTAATCACTCTCACAACAATGTGAGTTATAATATTTTAACAAAACAATAAATAGGTGATTTTAGGGATTTAGATCAACAGATTTTCAAATTCTCTCTTGAAGCCTCTTCTTAATTTTTTAAATTCTTCTGAAACATATATGCTCCTGAAGTTTAGAGTTTGAATATCATTCTCGCCGGTGCTTTAATTGGAGAGGGATTTGTTTAGCAATATTTATGTAAACTTAAAAGAGATCACAAAAAATCATACCTAAAGTTTGGTTAGGTGATAACAATGGAGAGCCATGAGATGTTATCTGAATCAAGATCATAAAAAAATCACTAACAAGTTAGATTATTGATAATAGTTTGTTGAAGTTTTCCATTTTATAATTATTTAGGGTTTACAGAAGTATAGATTATAGCAATGTTATTACATATGAACTTATGTTTTTAGTTTAGCACCAAAGTGGATATGTTATCAATTCATATGCATACAAAACTATAATGCATATAAACACAATAAGCTCAAAATAACTTTACACATCTAATCATATGAATCAATTAGTTGTTAATATTTACATGTAAAAGTTGTGGTAACCGGTATTCTTTTTTCAGTGTACAAAAATCAAACAGAACGTTTATTAAAGTATCTGATAAATGTTAATTAGTTATCATTCAAGCAACACAAATAACTTATATATAGCTGCCATAACTGAAAAAGTAACAAACTAAAGTAATAATTAACCTATATGTACTATATCAGTCATGTAAAAATATATCTCTTTATATAGTAAAACTCTTAAACTTATATAAATCCTATCAGAATACCTACGAACAAGTAAATATTCATGTTAAGAAAAAAGTAAAAAATATTACAAGGGAAAAGCACCTACATTAGCTGTCTGAATGATGGAGGCAATAATAAACAAAATGAATAATCCAAAACACAGAAACTTTAATTAAGCAATTAAACTTATAGTGAATATATATATAGTAAATGAGGTGTGCATATTTTTCAAGTAAGATCTTGCGCAAGACCACGCAGCCTATGTACATGAGCAGCAGCATCAAGGTATAGGCTTGTCCATTTTTATTCCAAGCTTCTATTCTTCTTCTTCTTCTTCTTGCTCCTCTCTGTAAAACACTGATGAGATTGATGACAAACCAATACCCAGATGCGGTTTTTCATGAACAAATTGCGCGGTCTTGAGCAAAATCTTGCTTCTAATTGTTCTAAAACTTACTTACTAAAACATGATTAATTGGCATTGGAATATGCACCTTATTTCAAGTTGTATCTGCAATACAAATTCAGCAAAAGAAAATGAGATGCAAGAGAAAAACATTAAGAATAAAACAAGAACATGCAATTTCTATATTTAATTAACCTTTGAGAGAATGAAGGATTTCATGATCTTTTGCTCCTATTTATAGAAGAAAAAATATATATATAGAAGAAAGAGCAACATATGTTGTAGGAGGAAAAACCCTAGTTGTCCTCTTTACTTATGGTAAATCATTTGGAAGCTCATTGTCTCGCGCATATTCGAAAGGGTAAATACTTATTTAGCCTCTAGATTTTAGTCAATTATTTAATTAGTTCATGTATTTAAAATTATCCAAAACATTGATATATATATATAATACTTAATTATTGTTCACTACTTTTCATCTGTTGTACCTTAGATCTGTTTTAATTTTAATTTACATCAAACATAGAAATACTATTTACACTTGGAAAGTCAAATTTAACAACTAAAAGAGCAACGACAAACACCTTTTAGTTAATTTTTGAAAGCTTATTATTATCCTTGTACTATTGAGAAGTAACAATTAGGCGCAACAAGTACTGTAACTTGACATTTTACTACTAAAAAATTATAAAATCTTACAATTTATTACTTTTTCGTTAAAACTATTAGTTCACCTTTAAAATACCAATTTTGCTCGCTTTTTGAAAAAATACGAAGTACATGAATAAATTTACAAAACATTAATTCAAAGCATATTAACATTCTGTTTTAGTCAATATTAATTGTATTATGTTTCTAATGATAATGTCGCCCTTTATATGTAATGGAATTACAATTTTGAAGTTATTTTATGTAGAAAGACACTTTTGCCCTTATACATCAATAATGTAAGTGATCAACTAACGGTCAAGACGGAAAAGTAGTGAAACGTAAGATTTCTTAATTCTTTAATAATAAAGTGTTACAGTATAATAATTGTATTACCTAGATGTTATTTCTCTAAAATTGCCAAAACTTGCCAGATATGCAGCAGAAATTAACAATTCAAAGATAAGAGTAGTCTTTTTAACGTTTTGTATTGTATTGCAGACATGCTTCGAGATGACCAGAAAATTGGAAAAGAAACGTTATCGTTTTCAGAACGAATAATGTGTAGGATGTCATATCTCAATCATAGGTTTGGTTAAGGTCATTTAATTTTTTATCGATTCTAGCATCAATCACGTTGATTACCCAACAAATATTTTTGGTTTCTTTCATGGGTAATACATGCATGGTTGGTGTCGCTTCGTTGCCTAGGGTTTTCGCCCTCAATTTTGAGAAAAAATAAAACATCAATACTAGCTATTTCATAAGGCATGTGCCTCGTGCAATTAGATTGCGAATGCATGTTCCTTTTTGTTATTATTATTATTTTGCATTAATTGTAATGAATATAACCTACAAGGGTATGTGGTCGTCCAGTATTGGCATCAAAGTTAGAAAAATAACTTTCACAATAGCATACAAAAGGATTTAGATCCCTTGCCCCAACCCATATGGATGGAAAAGGAGATGATTTACCACAAGATTTTAAACAATTACACTAACGCATACGTGCATTCCATATAAACTGAACCATTAGGGCGACAGTTCTTAAGTGAGATTTTCCCACCGAATTATATACAACTTATTTACTAATAACATAGTATTATCAATTATGTGCAAATAGAATCATCAAGCATACGCTCCTAACTGAAGTTAACCTAGTGGTGGGTCTTTCCCTCAACATAAATTGAGGTCATAAGGTGACTTCAATATTTCATATTCCATAAATGTGTGTGGGGGAAATAAATCTCTCAAAGAGTTTTGAGAGCATATTTTCGAGCTCCAATCAGTAGATCTTTGAATTATACTACCATTCTGTATATTTAAATTCAAAATAGATTTCAAATTATAATATCTATAAATTATAACCATTTTTTTTTAAATTCAAAGCATACACAAAAAACACATAACAAAATGTAATATCATGAGAACTGTTATTCATATAAAAAATAGACAAAATATCAACAATCCCGACTAAATTCACGTACTTAGCGTCAGCTTAATAATATTGTAGTTTTTAAAATAATTATTGTTAGCTATGCAAGAGAATAAATTAAACATTTGGTAAAATTTATTTTTAAAAGTGCTGTGAGTTTTAAAAGTTATTTGCAGTCGTATATGTTTAGTAAATCTTTTTATTAAACTGTTATATGAATGTAAATCATTGAATTAGACATATTATTAAATAAAATTCATATAAACATTTAAAAACTTGTATATTAAATATTTTTTTATTATGTACATATAATAATTGATAACTAAAATAAATATTTTATATTATTAATTTATTTTATTTTTTATTTTGTTATCTCAATATAATTAGTAATAATAATAGTCTATTTAAATTTAATGATTTTATTTCTTAATTACTACGGATAATTTTAAATTTTTATAATATATATGAAGATATATATAGAATTATATCAAGTATAAAAAGTCATTCTCAAAATTAAATCTTAAAAAGCTATTTATTTCCTATTTTCTAAAATACGTTGTAAAATATGAGGTGATTTTGTCAAAAAAGTGACTTTTAAAAAATTTATTAAATATTAAAATTAACTATTAACTTTTTAAAATCACTTTTAAATCTTTCATAAACAATGATAAATAGATCCTTAATTATAACACAAGGTCTTGCTAAGTTACTTTTAGAATAACTTCCATCACTCACAAAAAATAATAAATTTTATTATTTTTGCATCATTTTATGAGAGCCGTAAGAGTAACTTAGCAATTGCCGTAACACAATAGGTGTATAAACTTCTTTTCTTCAACATTTTGTCTCTTCATCAATTCTTTAATATCATTCGTAATTGGATGGTTTCAGATGCAACACTACATGCAATAATTTTTCAAAAGGTACGCTCTGTTTTGGATGTTCATGTGCAAACAAAGATGAATCAGAATTCGTTATAGAAAAAGTGTGAAAGCATGCAAGCATTAAATATTAGGCACTAAAATGTGATCCACGAGCAAATTCCAGAGCAGGAATCTCTGAGCATATAATTGTCACCAATTCAGTGCTTACAAATTCCCATGAATAGACGGTGTCTTGGCATATGTATGCTTGACGATCAATCTCTATCGATCTTCACGTTTATGGCTATGGCGCTATGCATTCTAAAAGCCGAATTGTCAGCTTCTGCTTCATTTTTTTTGGAATTAATAAATATTTTTCAACATGGGATTCCTGCTACCAAAAAGCAAAATAATAATAATAATAATAATAATAATAAATAAATAAAGCAAAATACGAAATTAATAAAATAAACATAGTATATATGTTACTAAAAAGACCGTGCTAGTGCTGGGTAGAGTTAGGATTAGAATTTTGGAGGGACCTAAAATTTTATAAAAGTAAAATTTTAAGGTCAAATTTGAAAAAATGTATTTAATTATTGAGTTGAGTATTTAAATGAAGTAGTATAGTTTTTAAAAAAATATTTTTGGTTTAATTTAAATTATATTGTTTATAAGTTTTTAAAAATATTTTTGGGTTTCATTTAAAATATATTGATATTCACAAAGATTAATTATATTTTTTTATTTAAATACTATTTATTGATATAAATTATGATACAATTAGGGCAATTTATTGATATATATAAAAAAATTAATATTACTCATTAATTGTTATTAATAGTTAATAAGAAATATTTAGGGTTAAAGTCAAATAACAATTTTATTCTAATGACATCAACAAATTTCTCAAGATATTAAGATAGCCGTGAGCATTGATACACTTTATAAAATCTAAGCAGATAGTTGTAAAATAAAAGTGTTAATGTATTTTTAATAAAATACCAAACGTCATATGGTCAGTGGATATTTGGCCTTTTAATTTACTCATTACCCTAATTTTAGGATTTAGCTTAATTAGGTTAATTAGCTTAATTAGGATTTAGCCTAATTTTACCAAAGACATGTTTTGTTCTCTGAATGCGAAGCCCAATGCTTAATTTGTTTGGATTTAACCATAAGTTATGAGCCCAAATATAAGGGGCCTCCTGGACTTGCCAGTCCGGTCTCTTTCTTCATATGTGCAATCCAACATTCCAACCTAACATTCATCAACGACTCTTGAGTAATTGCATAATTATCGTAACACTCATATGTGCAGATCAACCTAACGTTTAGTTGGTAAAAAACTAGTTAACAATTATGAGATTATTTAATTATTCGGGGACCGAAAGGGAAAGATGATGGTGTGACGTATAATTGGGACTCATATGATACCTCTGATTTAAGAATGAGATTAAGAACCAATTAGCAAATATCATTACTTTTTATTACTAATATGTTACAATAAGAAATTTATTGATATTTATAATAAAAAATTTAACAAGAATAATTTAGATTCATTCTTTTATAACACAAACTCAAATTTATATTCTCATATTTAAGATATATTAACCACACTAATATTGAAAATATATATCAACTCTACCTATATTTATAAAAAAATATCTATTCCAAATTAATTATATAATTTTGAGAGAGAATGAGAAGTTCCAACAAAAAGGTTGAGACGCGAAGGTGCAACAAGTAGGTCCTATAAATTTAAAAAATTCGAGAGATAAAATCTAAACTTATTGTGTACATATACCGCATCTCATTACCTACATGACTCAACTGTGGTTTTATGCTACTAACTGTTGTATTTTATTCTATTTGGATTGTAATGAAAAGTTTATTTTCCTTTTTACTTTTTAAGTTGAATATTATCATAAACGGTGAATTAGACACTTAGATACCTAGCCCCATAATTCAAATAACATTTAATTAATACCTGTTGGTCCTTGGTCCCATAAAGTAAATATTGCATTTGGCAATCGCCATCATTCGAAAACGACGACGGAAATCCAGAGTTTGAAACCGGCCTGCAAAAGTCGATGAACTCTTCCGTATGTCGCAAAATAAGTGGATGCACACGACAGAAAAGTAAAACGCGGAGGCAGCTGATTGAAACTCGCTTGCCGACGCGGTTCATAAACGCAAAATCTTTGTCGATTTGATAAGTTGGCGGTAAAAGAATTTGATTGGATAGTGACATGTTACCGACTTGGCCAATTGATACGTTTATAAATTAACCAACCTCCCACGCGCCGAATCAAAGGACAAAGATTTTCTTTCAAAAACTGAGATTAAAGGCAAAGGAAAGAGAGAGTAAAAATCCACAAAGAGAGAGCTTCGGTAGAGCTTCCCCGCTAGTCGATAAAATGGGATGACTTGAAGAAGGCTTTGGAATACTCTCTAGTCTCTACCAAGAGAGAAAGAGAAAGGGGTCCATTTTTGTTTTTATGCAGAATAAAATCTAAACAAAAGTATATTCACTTTGAAATCATTGGATCAGAAATAACTAAAGCACTACATCGTTTGAGAAATGTAGTTGAGACTTGAGTATGACTAGAGTATAACTGCTCTTTGTAGAGAAATTTTATATATACCACGTATTCTCTACTATTTTTAAAATAATTAGTAATTTTTTAAGTATAAAAAAATTAAAAGAAACGAAGAGTAAATGAGTTATTTGTTTTATATTTTATTTTGATAATAAAAAATATATATTCAGTATATTATTCATTTTTAATTCACACCAAAACCTATATGTCTCACTTTTAGTAGTTAAATTATTTTATTTTAAATTATATTTATATGATTTGTTTATTTAATAATAAATAACAAAAAATATATTTAAAATACAAAAAACAAAGATAATATTATAAAATTATGATGCTAAAAATTATTGATTATTATAAAATTAATAAAAAAATAAATGATATATTATAATAGGGGAGAAATTGATAATCTCCCTATTAGTTACATATACTCTATTAAACTCATTACCTTCTCTTTTTCATATGTATATATATAATACAAATCTTTTCCCTAATTAAAAAAATTATTTGATCCAAGAAAACAAACAAGAAAAAGAGAAAAATCTATTATTGTAATAATATTTCTGTGTCTAATTAGAGTATGATAACTTAAATAATTTAGTAACATTGATGGTAATGGTCAAGCTTCTTTAATTTTAGGCCATTATTACAATGATATTTGAGTAGGACCATAAATGGAAAGGAAAATCCACAACTAAATAATTTTGACCAAATAAATTAATTAAATATATAAAATACTTCTTTAGTTTTAGGCCATTGTTACAATGATATTTGAGTAGGACCATAAATGGAAAGGGAAATTTACATCCAAATAATTTTGATCAAATAAATCAATTAAATATATAAAATACAAAAAATCTTGTAATTATATAACCAATTAATTGTAACACATTTTTAGTAATTTTAATCTTTTTTCTTTTAGAGAAAACCTCATAGAGCAAAGCTATATGTACTACTAGAAAAAGCTGCTAGAGCTTATTCGCATTGCATTTTTTTCTTTTTATTATTTATGACATGATGATAACTTAATTTCCTTCCTACTCAAGAGTCGATTTCAAACTCCAAAATTTTTATGCCACCTCTAAAAGTTTTGTGAGTTAAATTATCATTCATATTATACTATTGCATAGTTGCAAAACGTAGCTTTATACATAGTTGAACTCATAGTGTACGTTCTCATAATGTTTAAATTAAAAAACATTGATAAGATATTTTAATCGATTAGTGGCGGTTACATGCGAGAAGAGCACAAATCGAGAAAGTGAACATGCGGGCTTCATTGTCCCACTACCCAAATAATTATTTTAACAATTAGTTAAAAGTCCACAAATTGTATAATTTTTAGGGATTAATACGTATTTTTATAAAATTCATATTTAGAATTTCAAAAATAATTAATAAAAAAATTGTTCAGTATGCACATAATTATACTCATAGCCAGTTTATATTCATAAGAGTTTACGCGATGACATGTCTTCGTATAAATTTGTTTAAGTTATAAAATTTTATGCTCCTATATATATATATATATATAAACCTTCATTTAAGAGTTTCATAATTGAGTATTTAGGTAAACAAGTGCAATATATATATTTTGTTGAACCTGTTATGACTTATAATTTTACAGATTTAATACCATTCACATGTCTGTCGAGCATTAACTCGTAAAAATTGACTCCACAAATAACCAAGGAGAAATCTTAAATTAAATTTTCTATAATTATTTTCTTATAAAATAATAATTATTACATAATTTTATCCGTAGGGATCTTATCTATTTCGATCCCAGGGCCCACAGTGAGACACGTGTCGGAAAAAGTCAGTCAAAGCGCGAACTTCAAACTGACTTTTGTTCATGTGCTCTCATGACGAAAGCCCGTCGGAACAAATCTGAAAAAACAGATATTAATTAATTAATTTGTTTAAAAATATGGCCGATTACTTCCATATTACGGTACCGTTACTTCACCGGAAAAAAACAAATAGTCTTATAAATAATTACCCTTGTTTACTGACCGCACTCCCTGTTCTTCTTATAAATAAATAATTACAAACATGTTGTATTACTAGCAGTAACTGTGAAAACTGCCACCACCCAATACCCCAAATTCAATATTTATTTCAAAAGTTTATTTTTTTCTTCAACTTTCTTGTAAAGTTTGGAACTTTTTCTTGAATTCGATCATTTGATGAACAAAAGGAGAAATTTTTATTGATTACAAAAAAAAAAAAAGATGAGTTTGATGGAGATATCAATAATGCACCATGTGGGCATTGTTTTGTTTTTGATTTGGTTGCTTTCTTACTTCAATCGGTGCCACCCGGTTGCTTATTTCATCTCTCTCATCTATCTGTACTCGGTATGTATTTAAAAAAATTAATTTAATTTTGTTTGTTTGTAATTGTGATTTGAATGATTAGTGGGTTAATTTTTGTTTTTAATTTTTTTGGTGAAAGGTTCATGATCGATATGTTATGAGATTGAGGAGGAAAGTGCAGTTCGAGGAGAGAAAGCATTCTTTTCAAAGAAGGGTATTTTTCACTTTCTTTTTTGTCAAAATCCTATTTTTTATATAGTAAGATTCTGGGTAGTTGATTTTTTTTTTTTTAATGAATATTTGTTTTAATGGGTATTTTAATTTAGTGTGAATCTATGGGAATTTTGTAAAATGGAAAGCATTTGTATTGATTCCTTCAAGTATAAAGTTAGCCTGAGTCGTCAAAACTCAAAATCAAATTATATCTGTTCCGTTCAGTGGAAAGGTAGTATGTCTTGTTTGATCCACTAACACAAAATGAAAAAGGATCAAAAGATAAAGTTTTTCTTCTTTCACGTTCAAAGAGTAAAGCTACCTATGCTTTTAGCCTTTTGTTATTAACTTTACACTACATTTGTTCAATATATAAATGAAAACTACACTGGATGCAGCTTTGTTGATCCTGATTCTTGGAGCGATAAAGATTTCTCCTTATTTTCAGGTGCTTACAGATTCTGAAACAGTAAGGTGGTTGAATCATGCTATCGAAAAGATGTGGCCCATATGCATGGAACAAGTTGCTTCACAGAAGATTCTTCTCCCCATTATACCATGGTTCTTGGAGAAGTACAAACCGTGGAGTGCCGTATGAATCCATTTACTTTTTGGAATTGACTTTATAAAATACCTTTTCTCTTTAGTAAGGGTAATAGTATTATGAGAATTTACTAGTTGTATATTTCAGTGATAAAGAAGGACTCTTTTTAATTTTAGTTTAGCAAACATGATTACTGCAGTTAGATGGTAATTATTTTCGGTGCTTATAACCTTTCTCTGGTGGTTATATTTGGATCCACTAATGAGTGTATTGGCAATGATATATTTGCAGAGGAAAGCTGTGGTTCAGCATCTGTACTTGGGCAGAAACCCCCCAATGCTTACAGAAATGAGAGTTCTTCGCCAATCCAATGATGATGATCACTTGGTATGTGGCACTAAGCACTAATCTGGCATGTTGTATCTTTTCTTGTAGTGTGGTGGCTCTACAATCTATTTTGTTACTGTTTCGAAGGAAACTTTAATATGTGATACTTGCAGGTATTAGAGTTGGGAATGAACTTTCTCACAGCAGATGATATGAGTGCAATACTTGCTGTGAAATTAAGGAAAAGACTGGGATTTGGAATGTGGGCCAAGATGCATTTGACTGGCATGCATGTTGAGGGGAAGGTACTGGCAGATATATATGATTCTTGTGTTAAAGTATATTTCAGCCTGTGTCTTTAAAATAAATGTCGGTTGATTGTATATGACCAATCAGTTCAAATTCTTGCAATACTAATATTTATTGGGTGATATGAATGGTATGGTTCAAATTCTAAGGAGATTGTGTTTGTGGGTTTTTATGTTATTTATAGAAATATGGGGTGAAATTGTTTGACTTTAAGCTATGCCTTTATTTTTTTCCCCAGGTTCTGGTTGGAGTGAAGTTCCTTCGTAGATGGCCTTTCATTGGCCGTTTGAGGGTATGCTTTGCTGAACCGCCATATTTCCAGATGACTGTGAAACCTATCTTCACTCATGGGCTTGATGTTACAGAATTTCCGGGAATTGCTGGGTGGCTGGTAAGTTTAATACAGGAAAACAAAAATAAATTATTGAGTTTCAATTGCTTGATATTTGTCTTCCTTTGTTAAGTTCAATGTGTTTTATCTTTTCTTCTCCTAGGACAAGCTTCTGTCCATAGCATTTGAGCAGACACTTGTGGAGGTTGGTTCTTTGTGCTTACTCCCTTCAAACTAGCTACTGTCCTTTTAGTTAGTTTCTTTTGCTGCTTAAATTTCACATGCTATAGTTAATCTTTTCCTTTTTAACTTAAAAATTAGCATCACAACTCTGGGATGAAGTTTTAGATTATCAAATCCAGCAATGTTTCTTTTGGATTGAATTTTGGCCTTATATTTGATCTTTTTTACAGCCCAATATGCTGGTTGTTGATGCGGAGAAATTTGCTTCACCAGAGCCAGGTAATTCACAGTCTAAATCTTCTTGGATTCTGCAGTGTATTTTTTATTTGTGGTTTGTAACTTTTGATAATATTAATAATTTTTTTGGTTTATCATTATTCATTGGTGTAGAATATGGTTCTTTGATAATTTGCAGTTGACCGGTAGGTGATTTGTAGGTTAAAATAGGCAACTTGCTTGGTGGAGATACAGGTTTAATCAGGGGATCTTTTAGTTTATGAGAGGGTTACACTCGTTTTTTAATATCCTGGAAAGAGCTGGAGAAGTAATAAGGTCTAAAAGGGAACTAGATATAGAGAACCATCAGGCTTCTTACTGTCTCTAGGTATTAAGATACATAGATGCTCAAGTGAGCTTATGATAGTTATGAGAAATATGATTTTCGGTTAAATGAAAATGCTCAAGCTACCGAAAGGCTTTGGGAAAGAAAAATGGTTGCTTTATATGGTATGTGGATTCCTATGGCATGTGGGAAGGGCACATGTGAGTAGATGGTTTATGAACTTAAATAGATTATTTCATGGCAGTTTGGGTGAAATAATGTAGGCATAAGTTATGAGATTTTAACCGTTGCCACTCTACCAGAACGAAATTAAAAATAACTTCGTTTCATTCAATATCACTTTATGATGTGCATATGGATCTAGATATTATACCTCAAGACAGATGTCAATATGGAGATCGTTGCTGTGTTGCTAGCCATGGCGACTCTCTGTTTTTCTTATTGATATGCTAAATTCATACTGTTTCTTTATTATATTCTTGTCAGGAAATTGGTTCTCTGTTGATGTGAAGGAACCGATTGCATATGCCACAGTTGAAATTGTTGAAGGATCTGACATGAAACCGTCAGATTTAAATGGTTTGGTTTAAAATCTATGTTTTGTCATTTTTCTGTCAAAGAGTATTCCAAATCTTTTTGTGTGATCATTGGTTGAAATTTTCAGGTCTGGCTGATCCATATGTGAAGGGGCAACTTGGCCCTTACAGATTCAGGACAAAAACGCAGAGGAAAACATTGTCCCCAAAATGGCATGAGGAATTTAAGATTCCGATTTGTACTTGGGACTCTCCTAATGTGCTTGTTATTGAAGTTCGTGATAAGGACCATTTCGTTGATGATACCCTTGGGTATTTTTCTAAACCTTGCTGTAACATGGTGTACTTATGAGCAAACCTTTGCACTTGATGTTACCAAAAAGGCAATGTAGTTTTGTTTTTCTTTTGATTGTTCGTAATTGTGTACATTGTGGTTTTCATTTATCTTTCTATCACATTTTTTTCTCCTTCAATAAGAAGACTAAACAATTGAATAAAACATCTTTAAGAGATTCTCTACCATAGCGACACTTAATTTACGGTTTTCATGCTATAAATGCCAATTTACTATGTTTTTATGTGCACTAAGTTTAGCTGATACAGCTTCTTTCCTTGGAGCCATTAATCAGTCAGTTGACAAAATTTGGATGTCAGTATGGTGCATATATATTTTGCAAATGAGAAGAAGAATTGTTAAAGCATAGTGTAGTAGATACATGCAGAGACAAGGGTGGAAATGTTGATGCCTCTCTTACTTTGCCCTTTGGAAGAATTTGATGCTTTCCTTGAAGTTCCTTGAGGTTTCACAAGTACTCAAATCTTAAAAGATATGAATTTATGTTGTTTTTCTTAAGGCTTTCCCTGTAGCTCCTTGAGGTTTCACAAGTACTCAAATCTTAAAAGATATGAATTTATGTTGTTTTCCTGTGGTCTTAAGAACTTAAAAGTGTTTGAATTCTCTTTTTATATTGGCTGCAAGGTTACCAGGTTGTCATTTTTTGGAAGTTTCTTGTCTACATTTATAATAAGTTACTGGTGCATGCCCTTTAGAATTATTAAAATATTTTGAACATGGATTTTGTTAATTAAGACTCCATGGTATGACTTGCACTTTTATTCTGGCAGTCATTTTGTTTTTGTTGCCTTCCCTTCCCTCCTTTTTCTTAATGATTCTTGCTTAGTTATTAATCTCAATTCTAATTTTCCATGATTTAATGAAAGCTTTGTTCTGCGATTGCTGTATTTGATTTAATTTTCTATATTTCACAGTGATTGTACCATAAATATCAGTGATCTTAGGGATGGCCGGAGACACAACATGTGGATACCTCTTCAGAACATTAAAATAGGCAGGCTGCATCTTGCAATAACAGTTGTTGAAGAGAATGCACAGGTGTGTTCAATCAGCTTTCAGTGACTAGTGAAAGTATAACAATTTGACATATTGTTTTAAATTGCATCGAAATGCTTCTGCTGAAGTAAGCAGTAAAGCTTCTTGTGAATTGATGGCATAATTTTAGCAGGCGGTTGATAGTCCATGTGACGGGGTAACATTAAACAAGGAAGTTATAGGAAACAAGGAAGATCAAAGCAACAAGGAAGATATACGGGAATCCTTTGCGAATGAAACTAATAACAAGGGTTCCTTTTCATCTATATCATCAGATAAGTCTGCAAAGGTGGCAGATAATTTTGAACCTATCAACATTGAGGGGCAACAAGAGACTGGGATATGGGTCCATCAACCTGGAAGTGAAGTAGCTCAGACATGGGAGCCTAGAAAGGGTAAGAACAGGCGCTTGGATACCCAGGTCCGTAAAGTGCCTAATGGTTCCTTTAAAACTACTAATTCAGCCACATCTGGGTCCCTGAACAATGACAGCAGCAGCACTGATGATAATCAGGAGGGTAAAAATCCAATAAAACGGGGCATACGGAAGATCGGTTCTATGTTTCACAGGGGTTCTAGAAAGGAGGATAATGCAGGAAGCATTGGAGAGGCTGTTCCATCTCCACATGCTAACCTTAGAGCAACCAATACAAAGGACGTTAGTGTGAAGTTCATAGTGGAAGACAGCCTTTCAGGGCCTATTCTTGGTAAGGCTACAAAAGATATAAATGTGAGTTCGGACGGAAGTGGTCCAGAAAGCCCTAGCCAGGGACATGTGAAAGGTATGGCAAAGAGCATTATGAAACATGCTGAGAAACGTGCTCGCAGCATAAAGCATGTCTTTTCTCGGAAAGATTCAAAAAAGTTTCCAGGTGATACATCACCGGTGACAGAACGGGAAATTCATGTGAATTCTGATTCCTCCGATGATGAATCTCTTCCATCATCTAGACTTGAAAGGATTCCAGATTTTCCCAATCCCGTGTGCTCCGACTCAAGTAAAGATGACAACTGCATTACCAAGCAGCAAATCACACAGACACGCTCAATCGATCCTGAAGCAGACTTATCAGGCCAAACAGATAAAGTCACACAGACAATTTCAAGCGATCCTGAGGCAGACGTATCAGGCCAAACAGATGAAGTGAGTGCTGATGGTGAGGAAAAGAAAGATGATGATGAGGTGAACAAACCCGAGGTGCATGATAATGAGCAGATCGAGTTCGTAAAACCTAAGCTTTCTGAAGGGTATCTGAAGGGGTCAGAGGATATAAAATCTGGCTTAGTTGAAACTGATGTCTCGCAGTAATTTTATCTTTGCAAAATACGTGTGAATTATGGAATGGACGTTAAGTTTTTGTTTTTGGCATTTCTTGATTAGACTGTATACCATCCAAATAGAATGTTAGAAACTGCATTTTAGGTATTGCATTTTCATTTTGTTAGAATGTTTGTAGTACTTGTGAGCAAATAATGTATAGCATATTACAGAAACCACTTCAATGCGAATTTTCAACCCTTTTTCTGGAAATTTTGCCTAAAGCTTAATTACAATTGATACTGAGTCTGAGAACTTAATTCAACAGCATCACCAATTTGCTAATGAAATTCAAAGATACATATGTAGCTGGACAAACGGAGCATATACAAGCTCCTATCTTTTCCTTCGAATGGTACTGTAGTTACATAATCTGAGACAATTGAAGGTCCAAACCATGATCAAACCAATTCATCAAAATCTTGATGATAATTTAAGCCGAAGGCATCTTCAGCTTCCTCCATTTTATGTCCAGTGATCAGTTCTAAACCTGTTGAAGCATACTCATCTCCAGGCTTTCAGAGCAAGGCAATTTTTCCATTCATGGCTCAACCGGTCAAGCTATCAACATTTTCTGTGACATAAACATGGTTACAATTGTCTTTCGCAAAAGTAATACATCCAACAATCTCCCTCCACATCCCCATCCTCGGAACAAAACCTTGTTGCACCATCTTTTTCAATACCCAATCCACATCCTCAACTAGCTTCTGATTACAAAGTCCATGAATCAACTTCTTGTAGGACACAAAACTAGGACACAGACGCTCACAAATCATCCTACCCACAAGCTCTTTCGCCTCAAGAAACCTTTTCTCATCAAGCAATCCATACAAAACCTCTTGATAAGACGCCGAATTCGGAGAACACCCCTTACCCTTCATCCTCTCCAAAAGCTTCATTCCCTCCTCAACCTTGCCTTGCTTCCTAAGCCCCGAAATCAATATATTAAAAGTTATCGTATCAGCATCAACTCCCTCACTTTCCATCCTCTCAAGCAACCCAAATGCTTCCTCCACATTACCCTTCTCACACAAACCATGCATCAACGTCGAATACGTTCTCACATTAGGCTCACAATTTTGCTCAGGAAATTCATCGAGCACGTAGAATGCAGCCTCCAAATTCCCATTTTCACACAGCCCTTTAACAAGAATGTTAAGACAACAAGCATCAATCTCAATTCCGAGCTTAGCGGCACTCGTATAGATCCCACGAATCTCATCAAACAGTTTGGCCGAAACAAGCAAATTGAGCACCAAATTGAACGTTTTAACACTCGGCCAACAATTATAACTTGGCATATCAAAAAGCGTCTCAATTGCTTTGTTAATTCTTCCAGCCATATTGCCATAAATCTTGATCACATTGTAAAAAAATCCATCTGAAAAACGACATAGTTTTTCAACTTTGATTCTTTGCATTATGTCTTCAATGGCATCGAAGCTTTTGGCCTGAGCAAGCTGGTTGATAATAAGAGTGTAAAGAGCTTCATTGGGATTGTAGTCTTTTCTCTTGGAGTATTGATTCAAAACAGAAATTACTGAAAGGGGGTCTCTGAGTTTTGAAAAGATTTTCAAGACTTCGGTTGGTGAGAGCCAGTCTTTGTGATTCAGTTTATAGACGTGATAATCAGAATCTTGATGCGAAACTGAAGAAGAAGCGAGTGCGAAAGTTCTTTTGTGAGTGATTGTTGAAGCAGACGAAAGAGATTGAATAATTGATTGGCGATGTCTACGAGTAAAATGTGAACGTGAGATCATACTTTGTGGCCTGAAACAAATGTGAACAATGAGTGTATCAATGGTTACGCAGCTTCTTTTCTCTGTTCACAGGCAGCAATTAAAAAGAAGCACTTACCACAAGCTTTGTCGCTCAAGAGTGTTTTTACTTTTTATTGCTTTACATAATTAATTGGTAATGAGATTCATTTTATTTAAAAATGGTCACGTGGATTTATTTCATTTTATTTAAAAACACCATTGCTCACCGCTCATCAAATGAACAACGGGTCACGTGGCAGGCGTTCATTGGGAGAGTGCCACGTCACCCATCGCTCACCGTATGGTGGGGTGAGCGGCTCTCACCATATCACTTCTCTATTTTAGGATAATTATACTAGCCCAATTTTATTTTATATGGTGTAAATAAAGATGGGTGCGACTATTTCAAAGAGGAAAAATCAGCTCTAAAAACTTTTCGGCAAATCGCGGTGGTGTATTTTCTTTTTTCTTATTTTAAATAAGAGTAATTATCTACCAATCACTTATTTTATTTTTAAAAATATATATATTTATTTTTTTTAATTAATTTTCACTTAAAGTTACATCGTGTTGCACGTGGCCGCTTCCGTTTGCATGCTGTTATACTTTTTTTGATATTGTAAAGATAAAATTATCATTCTACCTGAACCCACGAAAATGACTTCGTCTAGGGCTTGCCTTCAGATAGGGTTCGGATCCCATCCGAAAATCCGATCAAATTACACAATTAAAAAAATTAAAAATTAAAAATAAAATATAAATAAAATTCACCCCTTCATCTTCCCCAAACCTGTCAAACTCTCAAATATATCTCAATTCTCAAGCAGTCACCTCTTCTCTCACAACTCTCAAGCCAATCAACTCACCGCCGACTTTGATCAGTCACCGTGCCAAACCTTCAACCTCCCCAGCAGCCACCGCGCTGCCAAGTCTCCGCAGCACCAAGAGCCACGAATTTCTCGCTCTACTACGCCACATGTCTAGCATCATGTAACCATCGCCAGCCATCGGCGTTCTCCAGCTACGATTTCCCTTTCATGATTTTGTTTTTGCCTCTTGTTAGTTATAGCGGCTGTTGAGTTAGGGTTTCGGATATTTTCCTTTGAAATTGGCTATTAATTATTTGATATAATTACCGAAAGAAATTGAGTTTATTTTATTCTAGTGGTTGGCGGCTCAATGATAGGAGAACGTAATTTTCTATTAAAGTTTTGTGATATTTGTTATTTTGTAAAATATTGGTCATGGTCTGTTGTTTTTCTTTTGATTATTTAAGTGTAAAGTTCAATTTTCTGCCTTGTACAATGACACATATTCCAGGAATACGTATGATTGTAAGTTTGGCTATAGAGCAGTTTACTAGGAGCAAAATGGACTCGGAGGAGCTCTGTTATTTTATTTATGAAAATAATTCAGTTTGTTTTGCAATCGTTCGGTTTTTTTTGTCATTTAGTTGGGGGCAAAATAGTCATTTTATGTTTAGGGGTAAAATTATCATTTTATTAATATTCAGTTAATTTCTGTAACGGGTTAATGCAGTAATAGACAATTAAAACACTTTGTAACTGTAGGTAAAAATCAACTGAAAAAAAATATATTTATATATTTTTAAAAAAATTTAAAAAATTAAGTGATCAGTGAATAATTATCCCTTTTAATAATCGAGATTGCTTGGACAAAATAAGTTTGTGTGACAATACAAATCCTTAGAGATGACCTGCTAAATAATTTTTTTTTTTTTTAAAAAGGAAAAGAAAACGGGTAAGTCTAAGCCACTTTAAAGAATCGAACTCGAATTATTTCTACAGCTCTACAGTGAATATCGTAACCAATCTGATCACATTTTTGGGGCAATGACGTACTAAACAATTGCTTTATCGAAATATTAATAACTCATTGATAAACGACATGGGATCAGTTTCTATTCTATCCTCTAAAAGGGTAATTAAATATTCACTGTCCGAACTTCTATTCCTATTTTATACGTTCAGACTAAATTATCGATATGTATTGAAAATTTACCTACTAATGTACTCCACTGTAATAGTCAACTATAAAAGTGTAATTGCCACTCTGCTGCAAAAAATTATCTGTGCTTTTTCTTCCCGGCAAGAATTGGTTGAATTTGCAAATGCCTATTGAAGGCCTCGTTGAAAAGGAAGCGAGTCTGAAAAGCTGATATGATGGGGAGCCATGCCAGAATAGCTATGGGAGCAAAAAGAACGACCCCCATTCCATAGTCGTATGCTTTAGCAAGAACCTGTACGAAGTCCCATAATCCTGTATTCTCTATCTTCGGCCTCACAGCTTGCGCAATCTGAAGAGACCGAAATGTGTATGAAACCAAATATAGACAGAACAAAACAAAATTGTTGAAGAAGGAAGAGCGAGGATGTTTTAACTCTTACCAATATTAGACCCCATCCAGTTGGCAAAAACGCTAAACAACACACAATTATGTCCTTGAAAGATAGTTGACAGATGACAGAAAGCGAAATTATTGTGGATAGAATACCAAGGAAGAGGAATGCTTTGATGAACCTAAACACAAGGTGGTAATTGGCACTGAATTGTTGTCTTCCCATGTTCACTGCCTGAATATCATGTTTGATTTTTTGAGATCGGGTTAGTGTAACGAGTAAATCCCAGCTGAAGTAATGCTTCCTAATCAAGCGACTTCAAAGAATGTTAACATAAAATATGAAAGAACTACTTAGATCTAAGTTGAACCTTAATGAAATTTCATTTGAAGCGGAAGAATTTTACCTTGACTGTAAGGAAAACGGCAAGAATCACAATCCACGAAAGCACATAAACCAGAAAATTTTTGCTCTCCTGGGAGATGTCTAGGTGATAGACCAAACCATACTGATAGATAAAAAATCGAAGAGAAAGAAGAATCTCAAACAACCTAGCACCCAACCCTGAATGATGGAGATGGGCTTGCTCGTCAATCCACCAAGAATGCCAACTTTTATCCTGTTGAATGCCTATGCCACCTTGCACCCTAATCCACTTATTCCAGTCTTTCCAGTCATCTACTATCTTACCCCAACTGAATCCAGAAGGATTAAACAAAAATGGTGCAAACAACCAAGTGATTGACATGAACCAAATGGAGTAAGTGATAAATACATATGCCATGTTACTCTGATATGACCGCCTAAATAAATCATAGACAATCAACAGAAGTAATAGTTCAAATCCTTTAACAAAGTGACTTCGTGAATATAATCTGTAATTCTCAGTGAAGCTGGCATGAAACACCACAACCTTACGCCCAGTAGGTCTATACTTAGCTCCCCCGTGCAAAATTGTTCGACCATAGTAATGAGTTTTTGAACCAAGAGAGAAAGTGAAGAAAAGAGCAGCAAGCTGCAATTGCATGAGGACGAAATCTTTAAGGGCATTGAGGAATCCTTTCTCTAAACCAATCTCCATTACCATTGGTAAGCCTGTTAATAGCCCAAGCTGGATAAATGATTGAGAGGCAAGGGCAGCTTCCAACGATTGTATGTTCCTCATTTTAGCCTCAATCATGAGTGCTTTTTGCAGTCCGCTAAGAACCAAGTATAGCTGACCATAGAGGAATACGTAAATTCCAATCACTGAAATCTGCAAAATATTTGTTAATTATATATTAATAAGTACAATAGGGAGAAGAGTAAGGATCACTAGATACTGTGCATCAGCCAGCATAAAGAGATAAATTTAACTAAAATAAGGAACTTGTCAGTGTTTAAACCACTTACCATGCTACTAAAATAAAATCCAATGGTAGTAAAGTAGCAAGATAGCATCCGGAAAAAATCAAACCGACGACCAAGGCGGTGTATGTCACGGCTCAAAGTTTGTTCACTGTTCCCATTAGCAACTTTGGCTTCAAACTTAGAGATCTGGTTTAGGCCTACATCACGACCTTTGCCCACTTGTATATACTCGTGGTAGGTGATACATCCCCGTCTTAAGGTACAATTAAATCCTGAATGAGAAAGCAGTGAATCAACTTTGACAATACAATTAATTATTATTTGAAATGACAAAAATATATTGTACCGGCAAAAACATCCTCGCTCAAATTAATTGTTTTGGATGCTTTGCTAATGCCACCTCTTGAAATGTGAAACACCCTATCAAATACATCAGGATGTCCATAGTGGAATCGTACTCTGAAGATGAGATGAAAACAAATTAAAAGTTAATGATTAGAGGATTGAGGATATACAAAAACATGAACAGACTTGGAAAATATTATGGTTAAATGCCATAACAGTACAAGAATTAATGAAGACAGATTCTGCAATGCCAGAGTAGATACAACCAATGGAGTATGGACACATATGCAGCTGACAAGAGTTATTCAAGCAAACGTTTTTGTCAATTTTTATTTGAAGCACCAAGCTTAAGTAAAAAATAGTAAGCCACATGGTATTCTGCATTTGCAGACAAAAAACATATGCACACATATTTATAAGCATTAAGCCTGAAGCAATAGATATCCATTACCTGAGAGGATTGGCAAGAAGCCGTTGACCAATGGTAACAAAACTAGTCTCCTGATATGACATGAACCATGCCAGAGAAGAAACACTGCATAATGGGAGACAGTTTTAAGTTTCTCAGTCTGTAGTATCTTATCACTAGTGTACTTTTATAGGTTTATGGAACTATAGTAGACACAAACTGAAACTAATACAATGGTGGAAATTATATCAATCAGAGAGCGTTGTAACATAGTTGTAACCGATTGAACATTATGTTCAATTCATGGTCTTTACAACAAATTCCCAAGGTAACTTTTCTGACTCTTTTTTATTGCTATATTTTCAGTGATTACTCATGCAGCCACAAGGTGTGCGCCATATGGTATTTACAACTTATAGGAAACGAGGATCAAACCTTCCTGTAAAGATGTGTTCTCTCAGACCAAGTATTGTGGGAGGCCGCCGTCCATGGCTCTGAAGAAATTCTTGTAGAAGATTTCTCATTTTTAAGGCTTCTTCCAAATAATTATCCTGCAAAAACAGAAAAAAATAAGAACTGAAACAATAGGAATCATTAACTTGTAGCTACTGCAGTAAAAGCATACTTGGTTCATATCAATTGTCTGTAGAGCTTCACCACGTGTGAAAATTATGGCATGATTTTGATTTTCAGGCTTCCCTTCTCCAATATTTGGTGGACCAGGAAGTTTGATGCGATAGATTTCCTACAAAATGAAAATGTACCACAACCAACAGTTACTGCTGTACAAGTTCTGGGAAAAGGCAAACGAATATGGGGGTAAGAATGCACAAGATCATAGTGAATGACTCATGGCTTGTAATCCTACAGAGAAAAAGCTATTACATTATTTACTGGTGGTTAGTTCCTTTCAGTAATGCAGTCAGTTATTATTATTGTGTACTAGACTCTTAATACCTCCGCCCCTGGATCCTTGCCATTGACTCCTTTAACCAATATGGAAGAATAAACCTTCATAGGCTTATTCGCATAAAACACTTCTTTCTCCTCCACATAAGCAATGCGCAGAGATGGGTACCTTCAAGCAAATGAACAATAATCCATAGCTGCATTTAGATGACTCTTAAATATGTTCAATGAATTGCATATCAACATTTTCCAACATATTCACTTTTCCCATGCCTGGCAAATAATTAGTTACCTGATCATCAAGTCAAGCATGTCTTGTGCACGGGGGTCTCCACAAGCTTTTTGTGATCCAAACATTTGACAAGAAACCACGTATGTGAATTTCATGTCTGATAATGCATCTAGTTGAGCAAATAATGTACGATTATTTCTTTCAGCAGCTTCATAGCCTTCCAGAATATCTGGATGAACAGAATTGATCACACGGTGTTAAAGTTTAAATGAAGCTATCTCCTCCATATATGATCTCTGGCAAAGAAGAAAGGTACGATATAGTAGGCTCATGCTATGGTCAGGAAATATTGCATCGAATATTGGATCAAAAAACAAATGCTGCTGCTAAATACTACTTCCCATTCAATTCCACAAACCTTCATCTTCAGCCATGTCAAGGAATGCTTGTAACTTTAAGGCCTCTTCATAGTACATCATTCCTCTAACTGTGAAAACCGACAAAGAAGATGTTATATTCTGATAATCTATTTTCTTCTCTGTTTGGATCAGCTTTATGAAATAGTTAATGAATTTTTTTTTTCACCTGATCGGCTTAGTGTTTGCCCCCGGAAAGAAGCCCAGCTCCTAAGTTCTTCCTCCTTGCCTTCATCTTTTAATCTATCCAAATTTTCACACCCCATTCGTTCTAAAAAGTTTTTCCATTCATCTGAGGAAAATCGAGGAGCCAGGTATTTCAAGTTGCATTCAAATGCAGAGCAAAAACAATTATTCAAGAAGGCGCACCCCGTTACCTGGATAAATCTTTTGCATGTAAAAAATGATGGAAACTTCTTCTTTGCTCGAATATAGCTCCTTCATTGAAAAGTTTATATCTTCCGTGAAATGTGGAGTTAAAACACTAATAAAGAATATATTGCATCAGGTGAAATTTATGGGGTAAACATTTGTCAATGAGAAAGAAAATTAATACAAGAAATAATAAAATGAGTTCTTCATGTTTGTTGTTGTTGTGTTTTTTTTTTTTTTAAAATGTTAGGGTTTGTATGTTATAATGCTTGTCCATGTAAATGTACATCACCAATAAAAGCACAAGAGAAGAAATCAAACAAGATAAATTTGAGCATGTATAACTCAGTAATCTTTCACCAAATCTCAGGGCACTGAACTATGAGCTAAAAATTTCAAAAGGGAAATGACAATGCTGTAGAATGCAACATTGCTAAAACAAACAATGACAGAAAACAAACTCGGAATAGCTAACAATAGTTTAAAATCACTGTATCATGCATCAAACCTACTTCAGGAGCCAAAATTGACTGGCATCTCCGTAGAGAAGGATTTAATTAGATTTAGCAAGTTAAATAATTATGAATTATTCCAATCGGAGTTAATCTTTAAATCTATTTGTGGGCTGATGTTAATTCGGGTCAGGTACATTGTGCTTGGTATGAGCACATGATTAACTGCAAATCTGAAAATTAAGAGATCAATCTTACAAGAATTAACTAGCTTGTATCCATAAAAATTCATTGATTTATCAAATGTTTTGTCAAGATATGACACACTTAAATCTAACAAATATTTGCAAAATAAGAAAGCTGTCACCAAGAAACAATATAGAGCAAGAGGATGTATTCAACCTGAACGACAGCATGTTCCGTACTTTAGGAGCACTGGGCATGTCCATAAACAATGATGTAGCGAAGAAGGAGATACGTCTCCTAGCCTCTAAGTTTGCAGGTATATCCATTGCCTTGTCTTTGACAGAGAGCAACAGAAGATAACGCTTGATCTGCCATTTTAAGTTTGAAATGTGTGGTTATTAGCCTTTTGTTCACATGTATGTGTGGATGCATGTTTGAAAATATATAAATGAGTGGATACAGACAGTGATGATGCAGAGACGGTTATGATGTTTTGCGAGTGGCATGAACATTCTTGTGGTTAAGGTAAAATGCTAAATTTGCAGAAGAGGGCACACAAAACAGAGCAGGAGTGTGTTGTGGAGTGGTTAGGGTTAACATGCTCCACACAAGGAAGAGAAAAAAAGAAAAAAAATAAATAAAAATCACCTGTTCATTCAGATAGTCGCCATCTGGCAAAGGAAAATGGATAGAATTCTTGTCAGCGAACAACTGAGGTCTAGTTCTTTGGAGACAAAAAGCAAAATCCCGCTCAACCAGCTGGGATGAGTCTAACGAATCCATCACTCTGCATATGTAAAATGATATTTAGTAAAGTCAAGTCTCAAATTGGTATTAATACGGGAATGGGGACAAAGAGAAACATACCTGGAACCATTTGTCATCATATCATTCGTTACTAGCTCAAAGATATCTTGGAGAACTTTTACAACTTTATCATGATGAGTTTCATTTCCCTCAACCTTAAAGAATGTCAAACAAAAAAATCCCTAATACTTCACTGTTGATTAAAAAAAAAAATCAGCTCTGATGTAAAATAATTACCAGAAGTTCAACTAGTTCGATGCATTTGGCTTGTAGAGCCAGAAGCTCACTCATCTTGAAATTGTCAAGAAGATTTGATCTTCCAATGCTTTCTTCAATTTCATTTACAATGTTGGATATAACCCTAAAATGAAAAGAAGCACCAAAACATCCAAAAAAGTGTTATACACTGGAAGTAAGAAGCAAGCCAAGTTTCGGTTAAAACCCTAAAATTTAATGGCCAAACAAGAAAGGCAAAACCTACCATACCTATTTGGTAGGTTACTTGCAGATCTTAAAAGAAAATTTCCTACACATGTTTACAGAAGGCTAACTTTGATCAGAGGACTTTTCTCTACCTTTTCTCCAGATCCCCAACAACAAGGATTTCAAGAATACACTTCAGTGACTCATAGCACTCCTTTACGGCACTGTACATGTACTTATCTTTTCTAATCTTCCTGAAAAGAATCTTGTCCTTCCCCACAAAATCTCTTGCAATGCTCAGTGCTGTTTGAAACTAGCAAGAGTAGGAACATCCTTTATAGATAATAAATGATAAGAAGTCAAAATTACAAAATTTGAGTAAAAAGACCATACCTTATGCGCCAGGAGGAAAATAGGCCAGCGAACTATGCCAGAAAATAACTCTTGTGACATAGGTATTGTCATCAGATCCAGCTCCCTGTTCACAGAAATGTCGTTTAGAAAGTTCAAAGTCAAGAAAACAAAAGAACAATTTCATAACAGATTAACTCTTACCTGTTGCTTATCAAGTCTTCAACCCGGAATCTATTAACAATTTGGTTCCAAACTAGAACAAACTTGGCAACGCCATCTTTTTCACCCTCAGCTACCTAAAATGTAATCAGCAGAACTGTCATTAGAAGAGAACAGAATTCCCTTCAGGCAATTCATAGCAATGTAGCAAGATTAAATCTCCTACCTTTCGAAACCTCCTGAAGAAACTCTTTCTTTTATTCTTCTGATCATTTCTCAGTGCAGGTGGGATAAGGCAGACATTGAATGCAGAAGGCAACGTGTGAAATCTGCTTCTCAGCATTCCCAATGTCCGAATCTGTCATAAACAATAGTGATTAGTCCATTAAAATGATGTTGTGGGTCAAAAAAATTCCTCTTTACCTCCCCAAGATGATGCAAAATGCCATAAAGTCCTCCAAAGATTGTACAGAAAACAGAATACCAAATCTGTGTGTCCATGAAATACACCTGTCATAAGCACAAAAACTCAATAAATTTAAGTAAAATTAAACTATGAAATTTATTTTCCATTTTATAGATAATCTTGGATGGAAGTCCTGTATCACAGTTAATTACAAGTAAAAACCATCACCCACCAACATTTAGCTTTAATCACACCAAATAGTTGAGGTAAAACTAAAGCATTTAAAAGAAAAGTTCCAGACATATTGGAAGAAACTCACAACTATTATGGGAGACCACACAGCCACAATTGCACCAGCATTACTCTTGACTACACGAGATGAAAAATTAGTGCTAGATATATATATTTCGAAACCCAGATTCGAGCTCAAAAAACAGATTAGGGAGAAACAGAGATTACCTTTGGGGAAAAGCTCATGCCAATCATATCTTTGCACGCCAATCTTCATAATAAGTCTTGTAGGTTCAATCAGTGGTTTTATCTGCATTTTTCATTGGTAGATGATAGGTAAGTTCTTTTGCTTGAACGTATTTTCATTGATGTACACAGTCAGAAAGACAGAATGTTGATTTACTTGGGCCAATTAACAGCAGTCTATATTCAATATGCAGATAACTAAAATTATTCCAGTGGAACTTTTTGTTTCCTTCCATCTTAATGTTCATTGAAAAACTCTGTTAGAGTCTAAAATATAGTTGGGCACTTTCATGTTAGTTTTGACTTTTGGGATTAAAGAATGGCAGCAAAGTAGGATAATAAAGCTCTTTAGATTGTAAGAAAGGTCCCAAAAATAGTTTTTAAATCCAGCATGCCACTTCAAATGTATGACTGAAACAATAATCTAATTTGTTCTATGTTATAACAAAGGAGAAAGTGCATTGAAATTGTAACTATGTTGTTATGGGAGCACCTGCACTATACTACCTCAAAAATATAGCATGCCACTTCAAATGTATGATTGAAACAATAATCTAATTTGTTCTATGTTATAACAAAGGAGAAGTGCATTTAAATTGTAACTATGTTGTTATGGGAGCACCTGCACTATACTCACCTCAAAAACATAGCAAAATGAAAATTTACTTAGCAGTACTAGGAACCAAAACACTGTGTACCTGCACAATATGAGAAAAGGAAATTATTTCGGATAGAATCAATAAAAGACAAAAACCAAAAGCATAGCAATAAAAGCAGAGGATATACTTGAATTGAGAAACTTGAGTTTCTTGCATTCCTCGACCAACGTATAATCTAGGCTGAATGATGATAACAACAAATTACATATTATAAAGAGTATTAATAATGTCCAAAACTATTGAGGAATTCAAAAAAAAAAAAAAGCATGATAAAATGAAAAAACAATATAATTTAGAAGAGTAAAAGGGAGCTAATTTTTGCATTATAAAGAGCTACACAGGGTGTGAGTTAAAATACGAAAAAGGGAAAACAGAAAAAGCAGAGATAAATTAACAAAGGAGAGGCAAAAAATGTCTTCTATGTTTCCTTAAATCTATATAGAATTCTACCTGTGTCCACCAAGACAGCGTTGTGCATATCCGCCAATTTGAGATCTCAATGTATTTGCCAATGGTAGGGACAAAAAATAGCACTAATTCAATGGCATTACTCATCAAATAAATTGTGACTGCAACCATATAGGATGAAAAACATAATTTTCCAAGCCAGCTCTTGTAGTGTGTGGAATAGCAAGTATATTTCCTTCTAGAACTGGCATATAAAACTGGAAGAACAATTGTCCATATCACTGCAACAAACAGCTTGAACACATATTTCTTTTTGAGAGAGGATTCCATTGTACGCCTGGCTTTCCACGTAAAGGCAATGTCAAAAATTGCTGAAAGACCAGTTTTAGAATTAGATCAGCACTTTTTTTTCATATTTTTATGTTTTGGGCATGCAAGCATGTATAATGCCTTTTATGTTTTGGATAGAATATCACAATGTACAAAGATATCCAAGACTACAAATAAATTCAATAATTCCATGTTTCCAGACCAAAGTGCGGTGCCTAAAAAAAGAACTCAGATTTTTTAATTGAAAGTTATACACCTCAGCTCCTAGCTTCACAAGTTTAGATTAATAAGCCTTCCACCTTCCATCAAAGAGCACAATGGGTCCGGGGTGCAACATTATGTTTATGTATCAATTAAGCTTTTAAGAGAATAGGAAAGAATGCTACGAATACATGCTAAACTAATAAATTACTAAGAAGTGAAGCACTGCTTTGGTTGATCGTTTCATTTATCTCTATTTTTAAGATCTGTTGGGACTTGGGAAATGAGATACTATGATGTTTATTTATACATTTTGTTAAATTACATTGATATTTGATCAAAATTGGATAAGAAACTATGATGTTTATCTATACATTTTGTTAAATTACATTGATATTTGATCAAAATTGGATAAGAAACTATTTGCATATTTTCAGTTGTGTTAAGTCTTTCATAGAACCCTTTTTCAGAAATACATGAATTACAGCTTGCAGGTCTTTCCAAAATCCAATTTCAACTTTATGACTGTTACTCTATCCGACACTATTATCACCACTCAATAGCTAAGGCCCAACTTGCCAAAAGAAACTCCACAAAGGTGGGAATTATTAAGATCACTTTTGTTTTTAGAGGGCAAGATTTTCCTAGACCCATATATGACAAAAGAAAAAGAGCTGAACCAGACAATTATTTTCACTGGCTTTGTATCATTACTGCACTCGTGAATACTGTTACTTTCCCTGAAATAATATCAATAATGGGTAAAATAACTGCATGTGCCCATACCTTGTATCAGTTTGAGAATTGCAGATGTAATGAAGATGCTCATAATGTCCTCAAATACATCTGCATCAAACACTTGAAGTGGAGATTCCAAATCATGGCAAGCCATAATTATCATTGCCTGAAAAGGAGACAAAAAATCATAACAGAACAGACGTGAAGGATGATGCAGTGGTAAAACACTTGTAATGAGTTCAGAACAGACCTGAAGGCATAAAATAAAAAAGCTCCACATTCTATCAAAGCTCCTAAAAATTTGCCAAAAGGAACGAATCTCAACAAAATTTGTTTTTCCTAGCCACTTGGGTTCGCATTTTTCTTCTACACCAGCCTGTGAGAGCGAAACAGTGAGAGTTGTCTGGTTTTTAGAAAACAAAACTAGTAAGTAATTATCCCATTGGTTATGGAAAAGCAAGAGCAACAAGAAGCACAACTAACAGCAAACCCATTTTGATCAATCAGAAAGTAAGTAAACAACAGACAATACATATGCATACCAACATATACATACATAAAACCTGTAATAATGCATATGCCCTTTAGATATATTCAAGCAAAAATAAGTGCATCTAAATGAAATAGTAGATAAATGCATACATAAATATGTCTAGATATACATCAATGAACAACTACACACACTTAACTTCATACCTACACATACATATCCAACATATGTATACTTCTGTGAACAACAATATACACATGAATGCATCATTGCTCACATATGTCATATAAAGACACATCTGCGAGCAGCTACACATACATAATGCATAAATTGTGCATAGTACTGATCCCTGTATGTATTCTAGTTCCATTGCATTTTTGTAATAAAAGATTTTTGCAAATTATCTTAATGTCTTGCCACTTCTATTAGGAAAGTATTTCTAAGCTACATAAAATGATTCTAAGAATAAACACAGGGAATAAACCTCCAGCAGCATATTAACTGAACATTTTAAATGGGAGAACCCCCCATATTGTCATATTCTATAATTTTGACCATGCAACACCATTGATTAAAATTAATTGGCAAAAGAATATCTAGTCAAAATGGTATATTGAGAGCTGTTTAAGATTCTCTTGGCATAAATCAAGATCCATTTACTGTAATTATTACAGAATCCTAGTATGAAAAGAAAACCATTATTATGCAAATGATCACTGCAAGCAATTGATTCCAAAAGGATAATATAATTTTTTTAAGTTCAATTTTCAAATATGATGTTTCCCAAAGCCTTGAATTGGAATATGCTCACAATTTCCAACAAGTCAACCATGAGCACTATGGAACAAAATCAGCATGTTTTAGAATGTGTTCTTCATTATCTTTTGATATCAGTTAAATTCATAAATTAGTTTATTCAAAATATTCAACATGAGTTCTGAAATCTGACTTACTCCTTGTTCTTCATCTTTCTTTTCTTCTCCCTCGTTTTTTTCTTTTACAGGATCTCTTGGTACCTTAGCATTCTTAGCTTTACGATTATTGGTCACACAGAAAAAGTCATGTTCCAGTCGCATGGGCCAACCTATCTCAAAACAGACAGGAGACCTGGAAATTGGAGTAACCATAATTACCCAAGATGAACTTCTTGAGAGCTTGAGTTGTGGAAAAGAATGCTATGAAATTGCTTCTAACCAGAAATACTCGTTGAGATCATCGTAGTTTCTCCATTTAGAATGATCAGCTGTCCCATTTTTGCTGTTTTGAGCTTCCTTCAGTGTTTAACAAGAAAATGAGATACTTGTTCAACATTAAAAGATATCATTGTGATTGCAAACGTACCTCATAGATAACCCGATATATAGGGGTGACTACATTCTTAAGGAAAGATTCAAACCCACCCCCATAGGCTGGCATGATCTTCTCCCCAGTTATAGTACTAACAGCATTGGTTAAAATACCATGCAATTCATATGCCATCTAAAAGCAAACAAACCAAGAAAAAAAAAAATCAATACTTATAAGGACACTAATAGTTATAAAACTAAATCAAATTTGTTTTAATCTGCACTTCAATATGCATATACAGCATTGTGGTAGGATTTGTGTAACTATGTACTAAAAACGATTTTCCTCCAAGTCTTTTGACTAGGATTGAAGTCTCCAGAATAAGACCAGAAACATGACAAAAGCCACAATAACTTGTATTCCTACATGCAATATATACAACTCAAGATCTGTCAATAAAATGTAGGCAGTTCCAACAGAATTTTCTACTTACATGGTGAAAAATATAACATAGACACTCTGGCATAAACCGCAAATTTGCAGCCTCCCCCCATATGAGAAGGTAAAGCCCTAGATACAGAATTTTATATTGTTGGGCTTCCTGTTTCACATATGGCAACCTTCAAAAGCAAATAGTAAATTTAAAATAAGATAAGAACCAGAAAACGTGAAAAGAAACCAGAAAAGAAATCTTTCATAGTCTTATCAGGAGAAAGAAAAATGAAATAACACCCATGAGATGCAAAAAGATGGAAAGATATAAAAAACAGAGTTTTGTCCAAAGACACCGGATTAGAAAAAGAAAAATCCTCAATTTGTCCAAAAATAGTGCTGCAGTAGATAGAGAATTACTGTTTTATTAATTAACATAAGACGGAAAGAAAGAAATTATATTTTGGTGCAAAGAATGGAAAGAATTTTAATCATTCTCTTACCGGATGCTGTTTCTTCTCCCCAAAAATTTGCTCCATTTTGTATAATTTTTAAAGAACTTCCTCATCAATTCATCCACAGCTGCATCTCCAAGCTAAATCATATAATAGAAACAGATTCAAAACAAAGATAATCAAGAGGTTAAAATGGTCGACATTCAAATAAAAAAATCACCTCTGAAACAGATGACTGCTTATGAGATTGCCGAATATGGATGTTAGCAAGAAGAAGAATAAGATTCTCCCTCTGGTTGGAAACATTTCCTTCCTGATTGAAGACAGGACAAGAATCACAAAAAACAATCGATGTCTCAAAACAAGCACACAAAGGCAATTTTTCACCCGAGCAATTTGCCAACTCCAGTTTCAGTTCAGATTTTGACACTTAATAAAAGAATATAAATTGAAAAATACTAGAGATGCTTGAGGACATTTACCTGAAACCCAAAACAATAATGAAGAAATTCAAATAAATCCATAAATGCACCAGACTTCTGGAAATCTTGGGCTGAAGGTAAACCACGAGTATTGCGAACAGCTGCTATGGCAGCTTTAATCTGTACCAATTACAAGATTATGAATGAACTATTTTATGCTATTTAACTCAGGAATGTTGCAGAAGAATAAACGTATATGGCAAATAAATTTAAGGGAAAATGAAATAGCCTTTAATGAAAAGTAAATGCCCCTAGCATCAACCCAGCTAATATCAAGAACATGGATCAGACCTCAGGGAGCTGCATAATTGGTTGCTGAATACCTCCTTGATCAAGTGGAAGAATGTTAAATGGCACATAGAACTGAGATTTTGTTGGATTACTGTCTCTATCAGCAAGGGCCTGATAAAGAAGATATATAAACAAAATAAGAAATCACAATAGAGTATCTAAGGTTCTAGAACAATATGTTTGTAGCAGAAACAGTAAAAGATCAAAAAGTTCAGAAATAAAAAGTCACCTGAGGATCAGCTGCGTTTGTTACCGTCTTTAAAACTTCATACAACACAGAAGCAATTCTACGTGCATTTATTAATCTCTCTCTTTCACTGATTCAAATTTAACACAACATATTAATCTCAATTAGTAGAAGTGAACCTATAAAATGTAGCTGACTCAAGCATAGTGAAAAGTCTAATTTAATAATTCAAATCACCTTCCTTCTAAATCCAGTGCTCCACTTTTTCCGATAATATATTCCTTGTATGCATGATAAACACGTCTCAGTTCACGTATATCACTCTTCTCCTTTCGTCTATCAAGGGTGGTTCCTTCATCCTAAAACTCATCAAAGCCAATAAAGATATGAAAATTTGATACGGATTCAAAAAATAAAATAAAAAGACCAGCAACTTTCTGTCAAGGAACAAAAGGAAGAATCCGATCAATAATCAGACAACACAAAAACACATGACTCAAACATTATATAAACAGAAAGATAAAAGGCAAGCGCTGTCAATGCTAATTACTTGGGAAATGAAAAATTGAAATCATAAGGCAAGAAAAGTTGCTGAAGGTATACACAGTGAATATAAGTTCTTATTTATAAATATACAATTATAAACATTCGATAGTGAAGGCCTTCTTTTGAAAAAGAAGAAAAAAAGGCTACATAAAACCCGAAAATGATTAACCATATTGAGCTTGCTCAAATGATAAATGGAAATGCTAAACCCATAAGAAGTCAAATCAAGAATTATAACCAAATTGAAGCTGATAATTCAAAGAAGATAAATAAAACTTATGCAAACACTACAAACAGAAAACTCCTACTTGGAGAAAAGCGAAAAATAACTGCACTGGAGCTATTGGATCATGGCATTAGGGTGTGGAAAACTTTCCAGTCAAATTCTATATGTATCTGAAGACAACTTAAAAACTTTATACTCTTTGATGACTTCTGTCAAAACATTTCATGTGTTGAGATAAGTTATCTTGAGATGAGTTATTACCTGCTCAAGCCGTTGAAGAAGGGCTGTTTTGAACTGCCGAACACCCCTTGCAGTTGAGTTTCGGTCCATGTGATGCGCAATTTCAAAAGCTTGGAAGCGGCCTGTACAGAAATCAACATAACAAATATGAATTGCAGCATGTGATTTTCACTGCTAGTACAAGTTCTACTCATGAAGCTGAGATTCTTGCATTTAAATGGCACCGTACTTAATGTCAAACAAAAAGATCATTTATAATTCCAATTTCCTCTCTTTTCTGGGTCACAAATTTGTACTTTCATTCCCGCTGAACCTACACTATTTACTTAAGGACCATAGTTTATCACCACCATGTTCCTACTCTAGTATGGCAAGCATCATCTACAATTTAAACCTGAAATCCAAATAACTGGTGGGATTCATGCTTCACACCTGACCTTTTGAAAACATAAAGAAAATGCCAAATTCACCAAAAGGAATTAATTAATGAAAACAACTCACAAACATATAAAATACCTTATGAAAGCTTAATTCTTAAGCCTCATACTTCATCCAACAAAACCAATACAAAATTTTAAAAAATGAAAAAAGAAAAAAAAAAAAAGAAAGGCAAATACAGAGAGAGAAGAGCAAATGAGCAATACTAATGACTAACAACGACAATAATCCACCAACATGAACTCCAATCATTAATCTTTAACTTCATAAGACAAGCACATTTCACTAAAAAGAACAGGGAAACAACTTACAAAAATTAACAAACTTCTAAAATAAGCATATTTAAAAGTAATCCCAGTTGTTAAAACAAGAACCTAATAAGCACCTGATTCACCAAAAACAAAAAGACTTACAAAGATAAGCAACGCGAGGCTCCTCGCTCTCAATCAAATTGGCAACACGAAGGAACCTCTGAATCCCAGAAGCCAAAAATGCCGGCAACCTTTCACTGTCAAACGGTTCAGGAACATGCTGACGCCCATAAGTGAGTGATCTTGTTCTAGTAAATGTATACGGCGTTTCCTCATTTTCAGCATTGGCTTCATAATCATATGCACTTGATGAGGAAGCATCATAAAATCTCTCGTAAGTATTGTTGTTGTTGTTATCAGTTTCTTGATCAAGAATTGGGTCAGCAGGAACAATCTCATGAGACATAATTGCTGTGAGAAGAAAATCAAAGTGGGAAACGAAGTTGAAGCAGAGTAAATATATGGGATCATTTTTATTTTCGTTTGCTTAATGTGTGTGCTTTTGGTTTGTGTGTGTGTGTGTTAATGCTTTTTCGCTTTTGCTTTTGAAGCTGGGGTTTTTGTTTTGCCTTTGTTTGTGGAACTTGCTTTTGCTTTCTCTCCGCCTTTGTGATTTGAGAGGGAAACCACTAGGAGAGTTAGTTTTTGCTTTTGAAACAGTGATGATTGGCCGTTTTTCAATTTGAAAAGCACTTGTGGTAAAAGCACTGGTGTTTGTGTGTATCAGAACAAGTGAAAAGTGATTATTTTTATTAAGAAATAAAGAAGAGTCTTTGCTCTAATCAGTCTGGAGTCTGCAGCCAGTCTCTGTTTAAAAAGGAGATTGATTGAATCTTTTGGTCAGCTGAATTATTGAACCTGAATCCCATTTGGCTTCTATTTCTTTGCCTTTACTCTTATTTTACTTTATTTTATTTATCTTTAAATATTTTATTACAACATTACAATAGTTACATCCAATCAAAGGCCTATTGAATGTGTAAGTTTATTTAATGATACATAGATGAGTGGAGTATATCTTGAAATTTTACAAATAATATAAATAAAACTTATATTACACAAATAAATATTGCAAACTGGGATGAGTTCCAATGCGATAATGAAGGGAAAATTAAGTCTATAGTTAGCTTAGAGAAGCATTGTGAAACCTAGTGATTCAATCTCACAAATTAGAAGAATTGTTGGTCCTTAGTAGATTCCTTTATATCCAAGTATATTTTCGAGCTACGTTCATCACCAACTCGCTAATCAAGAGTTAATACTAATCCAAAAGATTAATATAGAGAAATAATGAGTTTTTTGTGCATTTGTTATACTAAATTACCTATAATATAATATTTTTTTTTTATACACAAATTTCAACCATTTGTTTAAAAGAAAATTATCAGTCATATACCCTTAAATATTACTAATATCATTTGTGTGATAACACTTTTAATATGTATCATTTGTATATCATAAGTTGATAAAACGCTTATGCTGTCCACCAATCTGTTACCAATCGCTAGAATATGCTGACGTCATAAGGATAGTATAGTATTTTAACATAAGAGAAACTGTGATAAAAAACGATATGTTATTTTTTTGTTAAATATATTATTTTACAGACGATATGTCGTTTTACTGAAATATTAATATATGACATGTCATTGTACTGTGATATTTTTGTATGACATGTCGTCTTATATAAGGAAAATGATAACGTTTTTTTAGACGACATGTAGTTATATATTAAACACTGATGGATGATATGTCGGTTAACTTGAAAGTATTTGATGACATGTAGTTTTATTACTAAAAAAATTAGTGTAACAAAAATAAGCACGCACTGTACACACGATTGAATCTCTTCTCTTATTTTCTTTTCTTTACAAATACACTATAAAAAAAAAATAAAGGGAAATTCGATAGCATACTCGTACAGCGACAACACTTACAATAAGAAACAGCATGACAGACGTAGAGGCAGTCAGTCTCTTAATCTATATAACTAAGAATCCCTTTAAGAAAAATTACAGTGCGTGTGAGTGTGCTACTTGCTTTCCCCTTTACTTTTTGTATAGTGTGTGTGTGTATGAAGAGAAAAAGAAAAGAAGAGAAGAAGAGATTCAGTCATGTATCTTGTATGTGTTTCTTTTTATTTTGCTCTTTTTTTAGATAATCAAACGATATATCGTCCAATAAACGACATATCATCATTCAACATTCTAATAAACCGATAAGTCGCCTATAAAATGTTGTCATTTTAATCAAATAAGACGACATGTCATACAGTTATATTTAGTAAAACGACATGTCATACATTTATATTTTAATAAAACGATGCGTTATATGATTATATTTAGTAAAACGACATGTCTTACATTTATATTCTAATAAAACGATGCGTTATATGATTATATTCAGTAAAACAACATGTTGTCTGAAAACAATATATTTCACTGAAAGAGAACGACATGTCATTTTTTATCCCAATTTCTCATTTAGTTGTTTCAAGGGTAAAATCGTCATTTTACTAAGATTCTGTTAACTTCTTAACGGTAGGAAACGGTAGAGTGGACGGACAGATGTTTTTTGTCAACTTAGAATATACGAGTGATACATATTAAAAGTATTGTAACACAAATGATATTGGTGATATTTAAGAGTATATGATTAATAATTTTCCTTATTTAAAATGGTCATATTCTCTTAAAAAAAATTAATTTTTTTGTTATTAAAAATTTCTTATTAAAGGTTATAATTGTAAATTCATTTTTAGTATTAATACAAATTCTTAACTAATTCAATACATTTTTTTTAAGAAAAAAAAAAGTTTGAACAAATTTCCTAGTCTGCCGAGACATACCTTAATTAATATAATCTTTTTCTTTTCTTTTTTTTATAGAAACCACCAAGATGGTGGGAGATTAAGTGAGACTCATACCAATAATATAAATTGATAATTATTTTTAAGAGGACTAGACCCCATGATAAAATTTAGATTCCAAAATAAATTAAATGTCCATAACATTCTTTTTATTATAAAAAAGTATAAAAAAAAAAATCTTATAAATTTTCTAATCTTCTTCACTTTCAATTCTAAAAACTATAACTCATTATATACAGCTAACTCAGGTATTACTTTATAACATTATATATTACACGATACTGTCATATATTTCGAGATCATATCATATAATATATTATAGTGTTATGTATTGCACTAAATAATTCTGTATTGTACTACACTATAGTGTTATTTATTACACAATGCTGTAATTTATTTCATGATCATATATTTTATTACACTATAGGGTCATGTATAATACGAAATTATTTTGTATTGTGTAATACAAATATGGATATTTTAATATTTTTAATGAATATTTTAGTTTTTTTAACATGATCAATAATTCAATAAGAATAAAAATTAGTCAAGGAGTTAATACTCAGAACCAAAGTCAAATAAGGTTCATGACTTTATAATTTCACATATTAAATTATAGAATAAAGCAAATACATAATGAGATGACATGAACCAAAATTTCCTAGAACAAAAGAAAGTACATAACAAAGTATATATAAGCAAGAAAAAAACAAATAAGGGACAAAAAAAAAATCCTAATGCCTGATACGAAGAATTGACTGCACCTCCAAATGAAGAATACCAGATAAGTTAGTAGAAATATTCTAAAAACTTAAGAAACATTAACGGACCCGATGAGAACAATCCCATTGACGGCAGAAGTAGCATTCTGAAGTACATGCTTTACTAAGATAGTGGAAGAAGAAGATAAAGCACGAACTCAATGCAAAGTATGAGCATAATCCTAACAAATAGGATTTATATATTCAAGAAACTACAGTAACTGAGTTAGACTCTATCTCAAATACGGAGTAACCAAACTGAATAACAAATTCCAACCCCTCACGAATAGTCATGAGCTTAGCATAATGTAACAGGTAGCTTGCATTGCATGATTTATGATTAAAAGCTTTTACTTCATGGCAGTACTTTAATAATGGAGTGTATCGTCGGATTTTGTTTGATTACATAGTTGTCTTCCATCAATGGTTAAAAAAATAAAAAATAAAAATTAACCAACTAAACAAAAATCCCAACACATGAAAGAAAAAGTACTTCTAGTGCTATATAATAAGGAATGCACAGAGAGGAGGTTAAGCAAGCTTGAACAAGCGATTTTAGGTCAAAGCATCTTTTAGAAAAGTTGAAAAAGGTTATCAACAATCACTTTTGCTTAGCAATTAAGAACTCAAAAGCACGTATGCATGGCTCAAGGGCATGCACGTCACATGGTTTCTTTCATAAAATGAAAACTTTGAAAGCTTACCAAAGTAGCCTACTACTTGGGGAAAAAAATGAAAAAAAAAAAAAACAACAGTACGTGAATTGCTGTATTTAGAATTTGAAGACTACAAGCTCTTGAAAAGTGGAACATTATATATGACCTGTTTGGGCAATTTCTTCCAAACTAAGAATACAAAAACATTATTGATGATTACATAGACAATGGCATATTAAATTAACTTGTATTTTATTATATGACTTTGTTTATGTTAAATAAAATCATTTTAAGGACAAAGTGTGAGTGAATAGTTGTAACCCTTTCTTTCTCATCTTTTTTATCTTAATAAAATTTCGCAGCTTCATGTTTAAAAAAATTAAGAAGGTGACAAGTATTAATCTCACCCTATATTATTAGCTAATTAATTTGTCATTTTAGATTATATTTTAAAGGGTAAATTTCATTTACCTAGCTAGGAGATTTTAAATCCTTATGATATGAAAAATTAATTTTAAGGGAATTTATGATGAATTTAATTGCAAAGTCATTATGATGAAATTCAGTGATCATTATTAGGAAGAAAGAATGGGGTAAACTCTAAGGATCATCTTAAATACAAGGCATAGAATGTTGCCAAAAGGGGGGGGGGGTGGTAGTTATGATGATTTTTGTGGAATTTATTAATTGTTGTTATACTAGAGGGTGTCCACCTATAATTACACTTATCTCGGTAAGATCTATAATTAATTAATAAGCGATTATAGTTACACATGTATGGTTTAAAAAAAAAAAAAGAATAAAATAATAATAAATTATTCACTCTTAATAAAGTTGAATGCTAAGAAAGCTTATGAAAATTTTAGTTGACAATTTGGCTTATGCTAGAGCAGGAAAAATCATAAAAAGGAAAAAAGAAAAACAGGAAAAGGGAAAACAAAAGGCAAAAATCCCATATTAAAAGCTTTTAGAGATAATAAAAAATTTATGTATGATAAAGTTCTAAACTATTCAATAGATATGAATATACCGAAAATACCAGAGATTTGATTTTCTCAAAGCTGTGATTTTCTGAAGGAATGATGCTCTATCAATACAACAACTTTCTTTCTTATTTTATTTTTTTTTGTTTTCCCTTAAAAAAATAGCATTGTATAATTGATGTAGCCAAAAGAATCAGTTACATAAGATTTACAATTCCTGTGGGAGGATGTACACAGCCGTCGTGGAGAGAGCTAATTTAGATAAACCATGAGCTAAATGCTGTACTTTAAGTTTTGATATATATTTGAATTAGAGATTTTTAATTTCTAATCTTAGGTTGCATTTGTTTTTAATCTGAAATCTTAATAAGTCTGAATTTAACTAAGCTCTAAATAAATTTAAATGAAAATATTTTATTGACATGTTTATTTTTCTTTGTTCAACATCTAAATATAAAAAAAAATAAAAAATGAATAGTTTGAAATAAATATCCTTTTAAACCATGCGTATATTTGTTCTTCACAATTTAAAAGTTTAAGAAGTTGATTAGTTTGACGGCATTAAAAAAATAATACTATCATTATTTCTTAATTTAATTTTGTAATAAAAGATGTAATTACAACATTAACTTTCATTATAAAGTCAACAGTATTGTTTGTTTGTTCAATATTTTGATTTAGTTAATGTTTCCATATGTACAAAAATTTAAAGTAATTAAAAAATAATAACTTCATGATAATATAAAGTATTAGGTTTTGAAATTTTAGTTAGGCAATTTAAGAAGGGGGTTGAATTGAGATTTAATTTTTTTTTCAATAACAATACTAAAATTCAATACCAACGCTACCACAACTAATAATAATAATAATTTCAACAATAAGTAAATTTAAAGAGTTAAAGATAGAAAAAATGAACATAATATTTTTATGTAGTTTGGTAATTTGTATGTCCATACCTTTAAGTAAACTAAACTTAATGATTCCATTAATCAAGTTTTACAACTCAAGGCTTCATGATGTTTATAATTAATTTTCAAGGTGTCAATAAACCTTTACAATTTGAGATGAATAAACACCTCTTTTCCTCAGTATTTCCTATATTTACAATCACTCAATTTTTTGACGTTGAAATGAAGTTTACAAAGATTTACATTCCTCTAAGTGTATATGGACAAGTTATAGTTCAATGATAAATTAATGTATATGAATAAGTAAATGAAAACTTAAGATAATTTATATGAATAAGTTTAACTTTTATAGAGATTAGAGAACTTAATTTGAAATGAGTTTGATTTGATTTTTTATAATTTGAATAAGGAAGCTAATAATTATTGATTTTCTGAGAGTTATCGGATATTGAATTACCGTTTTGACTTTGTGCAAGTTACAGTTATGCAAAATTTTGAATTATCGGATCATCGCTTAAAATTATTGGTTTGCCATTTCATTTTAGAAACTCTCTGAAAATTATCAGTTAACCACTACAATGAAACGATTAGCTATTAACTTTCTAAATTATAATTTTATCCTAAAATTTTATAAAATTATATTATAACCCATATATGTTGTACATATTTTTAAATAGGTCTATTTTTAAAATTTTAAACAATACTTATTGAGTTCAAAGTTTTCAAAACTTTTTTAATTTAGTCTATAAACTTGAAAACAACTAATTTCTTAAAATCATTTTTTCTATAAGTTTAAAATTTTTATATTATAAAATAATGATTTATTTAAAATTATGAAAAATAATTTAAACTTTTAAGTGCTTATGCATATATTTAATCATGTTAAGTTTATAAGAAATATAACAAGAGAAATCACCTAAGGTAATACTATTAATACTTGTCATTGACTTAATGAGTTTTGTGCCATTGACATTGACCGCCTTAAGCTTGATCTCATATGAACGATTTTTATCCTTTAAGAGTTAGTAAGATTGTGAAATATAAATATATTTTATTTTACCCATAACATATAGTCTATTATCATCAAGATCAAAAGACTGTATGATCATTTAGGTCAACAGTGTTATACATAATATAGGACATACATAAATTATTAAGGGCACTTTCAAAATTTAAAATTAAAATTTTCTATTTAGATTTTAGATAAAATTAGACTTTTTTACTTTTTTATTAAGATAAAATTATCTGACAATAAGTAATAGTTAAGAAAACAAACAACTCAAAATGAGTAAATGTTTGAAAAAAATATAAAGTAAAATTCGACTAAAAAGTAAATGAGAAGTTAGTAAACTTTTTTATCCCTACATCGACACATTTGGACTTCTTCATGCTTGATAATTTCCCTAAGATGGATGGGTCAGTAAATCATCAACTTTAATGGATGCAATGCAGTACCTCAACTCAAATGGCGATAAGTTTATGTTGTCGCAATTTTTGTTGTGTTTGGAGCTCTCACATTGTTCTATTTGTAAAGTTGGTCTTACCATCATATGGATCTTGAAAACTAGAGTTCAATGGTATATTCAACATATTTTATATCTCATCGTTAATGTTGTTGGACTATTATCATCAGTGTATCAGTGCCATTTGTTGTTGGCAGCACGTTAGTATCTCATTTGGTAATTTAAATTTAAAATTATTAAATTTTAAGAATAAATTTATTTAATAAAATATTTTAAGTAGTTTGGCAAATTTTAGGAAGTTCAGTATTTATTGTAAAACTCTTACAATTAAAAATAAATCAAATCAAATCAAATTTATGTATTGAGAAATCGTTATGGATTGGGCCAAGGTGCCGCGGCCCAGTTCGTTCTGTGTACACTGCAGCTATGGGGGGCGACGTTAGCATGTGACGCTGTCTGGTTAATTTACAGTTTCAGTGTCGCTAGATCATTTTCCTTTGCGTCATACTGTCATATTTACATATATGCTTGATAATTATTTTGGCACTTACACCTGGGTATTTTAGTTCTGTCTTTATTGTTAATTCTAACAATGGGTACTCACATTTGTGTTTTTTTTTTTTTTTTTTTTTTTTTTAAGGCATGGCATTTTCTTAGTTTTATTGGGGTGCATTTGAAGAATCTATTATTTAATTGATACTATTTATTTATGCCATGTTTCCGGCAATTGTGGACCTCTGATAAGTATCAGGGCGATGTGAGAAGAATATCAAATTTTGACTTTTCATGCGTGAGTTACTCTACTTGTATGGAGTTTAAACAATTTATTCACCCACTCAATTGAATTTTTCAGTTCTGTCATTGTTCTACAGGGTTTGGATTATTTCTTTAAGGAGCAGAGAGTAAACAGGGAAGGAGCAGGAGAATGGAAAGATGTAATCAACAAATTACCTGACAGTATTCTACTTTTCATTCTTTCCTTCCTTCCAATCAAAGACGTTTTAAGAACTTCCGTACTGTCAACAAGATGGAAACACCTTTGGACGTCTGTTTCTGATATTACTTTTGATGAGAATGTGGATAATCTGGGGTTGGGCATTGGAGAATTAGCATCTTTGATTCAATGGAAAGATTGCTGTTCCTTCATGATCCTTCATGTATACGGAAGTTCCATCTTGTGTTGAATACGACTATCAGCAAACATCGTTTTCATTGGTGGGTATCTGCTGCTGTAAGGCATAAGGTTCAAGAGCTTGATCTTTCCCTCCCTTTTAAAACACTCTTTCTGTTACCAAAAAGTCTTTTTACATCTGAGGCACTCAGCATTTTGAAATTAGATATGGTTATCTGCTTCTGGGTTCCCTCTTTTGTACAATTCTCAAATCTTAAGATTTCACATCTTACTGTTACATTTCCATCTGATCAGTGCACTGAAAGATTTTTTGCTGGTTCTCTAGTTCTCCAAGAGAGTCAACATTTCGATCCCCTGTCTAGGGAAATTGACTATTAACTGTGATCCTCTCTACCCAGAGGATTTACTTGATTGTGTAATTACAATTTATGCCGAAAATCTTCTCTCTTTTGAATGCTTGTTGAACTTATTTTAAGTAACCTACCTTCATCAACAAGTGCATATATTTACGTAACTGCTTTGGACCCTGAGTCACCAGAATAGCCTCAACGTGCATTGAGATTGATTGATCGAGTCCATCACGTCAAATCTCTTAAAATGTCGAATGACACCCTTAAGGTATGATAACTCATTCTTTGGCAATGGCAGCTATCTAGAAGTCATTTTGTTGTTGCTTATGTTCATTTTCTATGCAGACTAATTTCTAATTCTTTTTGTCCCAAGTTTCTCTATGTGGATGAAAATATCAATGATTGCCTTCCTACTATCCATAATTTGATGCATTTTAGAGTGGATGTGGGGATGTATGCATATAGAACTGATGTGATGATGTACTTTCTTGTAAAAGCACCTATTTTGGAATCTCTTGAGATTTTAGTGGTAGGTTTTTGAAGTCCAAACATACTAGCTTCTCTATTGCTTGATTTTGTATGTTGGATGTTAAATGAGCCTAAATTCATGAGATTTGTATAGCCCTCCTTTCTAAAACTTGTTTCTGATTCATGCAGGAATTCCACCTGGACAATGATTGGGTATTGAAAATAATACCTCCATGTTTTAAGTCTTGCCTCAGAACTTTTAGAGCCTTGCACTTCAAAGGGGATGCCACGGAAATGCATTTTTTGAAACATTTGTTTGACAATGCGGACATTTTGGAGAGTGTTAAACTCTTTTGTGTAGATCACTTAGTAGTAGATTTGGAGAAACAGATGGAGATCAATGATCAGTTACAGACATTTCACAGAGGATTAACCAGTTGTGTATTAAGAGTTTTTCGATCAAGGTGAATGAGAAGTTGATAAGATCTGACAAAAAGTAAATATTTTGTTGAATTGTATTTAATAGACGTGATGTATAGGCTCTATAGATTTGGTATATTTCTATATCAGTTGTATGGCTTTGAACTTTTTTTGATTCCCTTGTAAATGTAGCATCTGTGCTATGTTTTCCTTGGATCCTTTCAAATGTGTGTAGAGTCTGACCTTCCTTCTTGGTGTATGGCAGGAATGCTCTCTGTGTAAGGCCACAAGAGGCTTTTTTGTTTGTACGTGCAATGTGAAATGTTGCCCAGTTGATAAATTAATGCTATTTGTTACAGATTTGGTCATCTTTTGTTTATATGAATTCTTGAGATTAAGTATAAAGGCCTGTAGATCTGTTGAGTTTTGAAATTATTTTTCATTTTATATCATCACCAGAGTACTCTATCATCAGCATAGTTAAACTGGCTGAGGTAATCGGATTATACTGAGAGAGGATCTTGTAAATGTGATTGGGGCTTTTATAAATTGAGGATTGTCAAACATTTATCATAAAAAATCCTTCAAGCTAGGCTTTACAATAAAGTTATAATATGCAGTTATGTACAACAGTTTATTCGCAAAATGAAAAATGCGAAGAAAAGGTTAGAAAAACAATTTAGTAATAGATGCCACACAGAGCTGTGAGCAGTAGCCATGATCTTCCAAAATCAACATCCATGCACAAGTTTCAAGTCATAGCTTGGAGAGGAAGCCATTAACTCATGTCATCCCATTCAATGTCAAGATCATTGATGGAATCCGAGAAATCATGACCATCAACGAGCAGTCGAGGCTCCATTGCAAGATCCCGATGCTCTTCTGTTGTATGTTTATTTGGATTTATCTCTGCCTTTAAAGTGCTGATGATGTTATCCGATTCTTCGTTGTTGTACATGTACTCTTCAGCTTGTATTGTTTCTTCCAGTAAGGACATGAGAAGGAAACTGTTGTGCTTCAGGTCATCATCAACTTCATTAATCAAGTCATCACCATTGATGCATTCTAAAGAAGCCATTTTGATAAAATTTAATTGATTTAATTTCAAGAAGAAAGGAGCTAAGGAAACTGAAAGGATGAATCTGCAACTTGAGGATGCAAAACACAATGAGTGACATTGCTTTTAAATAGGCATATGATGGTAATATCAATGGTGTCAGTAAATGATATATACAAAACTCACTGTGAAGGGTTGGCAATAATGTTACAAATTATCAAGTGAATGTTTAATGAGTGCTTTTGGTAACTATCAAGTGATCAGATGGACCGTGATATAAAACTTCAATAGTTGAGGACAATGAAATCCGTTAAGTTGGGATTCATGCATATCATATATCAACATCTATCACATGTTCATGCAGGATATTGAGAAAGAATTATTGTTTAAAATTGGAAAGTAATAGTGAGATTGAGACAAACAAGTGGGCTCCCAAGCTAGATGCTTTACGTATATACATTTGACAACTCAAATAACCATGCATTGATAATGTACATGGTGGCACCACAACCTGTTGGGTGTGTGGAGCTTACGCCTCAGAAGTCACAAATTATTTTGTTGCCCTTATCGGTTAGAAAATCTGCTTTAAAATGTGAGAGCTATAGTCTAATTTTAAATTATAGATGTCAACCACGAGGCTAATGAATTCTGATAATGAATGAACCAAAATTGTTATGATTCAGGTAATAACAATGCACATGATGACTCAAACAGCATTTTTTTTATTTTGTCAGAGCTCAAATCTTAGAAGATAAGAGACTAAAAAATTAATTTAAATAATTAAATAAAAAAATGCTCATGACCTAGCCTCAAGGGAATGCATATACGCAGGTTTCACTGCATTTTCCATATAATTTAGTATTCACAACTGGTTGTCTCAAGGACACTCGGATGAATCAGCTGAAGCAATATTTTTTTTTTGAAACATTTTTAGTGGAATTTTAACATGCATAAATGGATTTTTTTTTCCCAAATCATTTTAGTTTTAGTGGCTTCAACAATAATATACAATATAGTGGGCAAAGCTATTCGTGATCAATCGATCATGCATGCATTGCTTATTATTTAACTTTCAGCTGTCGGCACGAGCTGCTAACTTTCGGCAACATCCATGATGCACGCACTAGTCATGTTTCCAATTTTATAATACATAATCAAATTGAGTTGTTTTCAAATTATATTATAGAGAAGATGCGTTCGTGCAACCACCACTTTAGTGAAGATTTTTGCTGTTTACGGGACACTTCACATGGCTGTGCTTGTGGGTTCATTCACTTCACCATCCATTCAGAGAATTTAGATCTGAATCCCACACGACACATTTGTGGTGGCAAATCTGAATCCCACTCAACACATTTGTGGTGGCAACATGTACTCTGATGTGTCTGTTAATTGCTCATTCCAAATAGTAGTTGATTGCTCATGCCAAATATTATCAGGGCTCTAGTTGGCTTTAGGTGAAATTTTTTGTGAGACCCCCTTACATTTAATAACTTCAATACTAAAAACATATAAAAGAACTTAAAATTCAATTAATCTCTAATTATATCTTAAATTTTAACAATAATCAACTAGATTTGAAGAAATTTTAAAAAATATCTTTTTTACTTTTTTAGAACTTTTATTTTAAGAAACTAATTTTTTTTCACTTCAAAAACTAGCCAACAAATGTAATAATTTTTTTTATAAAAAAGAGCGCAATAAATTTTTTAATGTAAAGAATTAATAAAATAAATTAATTTGTCTTGGAAAAATAATAATGAATGAATTAATAATTAGTCAATATTATTAATTATAACTCTTTAATACTAAAGTTATCATATATAGAATTTGTATAAAAAAATTTTAATTGTAAGATAATTATTTATTAGAGAAAACTCTAAAAAATATGTTCTTTTATTGTATCTAACTTAAAAAATTTATTAATTTTTTAATTATCAGAGAAATATCTAAAAAATGTGACATTTCTAAAATACGAAGCTTTAGACGGCCGCTTACATCACCTATGTTTAAAGCCACGTCTGAGTATTATGAGTACTTTTCATAATACTTTGTCAGGCGTATATTTGTAATAGTGTATGGTTAATTAATATTTAATTATATATGATTTCTTTTAGAATAACTACGAATCAAAATCTTAATATCAGGGAACCGCGTATACAAAACTTAGGGACCTTATTAATGAAGATTATTAGATTATTAATTGCTGAAAGGAAATGATTGCTTCGAAAGATAATGAATCAGAACACCTAATAAAAATTATTAATTGCTTGAACAAATCACACAAACCCCAGAGTTTGCCAACCTGGAAAAGTCATTTCTATGCTTCCTATCTCTCTTTTGCTAGTGAAAATCTTAAATTAGGTTTTAAAATATGTACCTTGTAATTTATGTGTTCAGTATCTTCTTGACATAGTTTTATCATTATATTTGTATTGAAATATTTAAACATTAGGTGCACATGAGCACATGACTCAAAGGGTCTACCACAACAGCTGAAGTTGCACTCTTGGCCACACATTGTGCCCCATGATATTGCCTATATAAGGAGAGCCCTCGTCCTCTTGCGGAGTCATTGTATCAAACTTTCGAGTCTTTTGCTTAATTTCTTCAGAAAAGAATTAGTTTCTTCCACATATCCTATAATATGGCTTCTTTGGTTGCTGAAAATTGGGCATGCATGAACGATTACTCCAATGGAGTCGAAATCTCAAAATTCGACACTGCCCTTCTGATGTCCTTGTTGGAAGAATCAAATAGTGAAGAGTACAGCGACGAACAAGTAGATAGAGTAATTCAATCTCTAGAAGCAGAGATTAATTATGAGCAACATATGCTGGAAGGTCAAGATTTGGCTGTGGAGCCTGAATTACTGCTTTCCTATGAAGATGATGGTCAAAATTACTTGGCATCAATGGACTTTGACATGGAGCAGGTGCCTTGCTCATCGAATGATGACATGAATTGGTCTAATTACGTGGATCAATGTGGTGGACTCGATTTGGATGACTTGGTTTGATAGAGAACCACGTAAGAGCTACAGAACACTTAAGCCAAATCCTAAGTATTTGATATGAAGTCTTGAGAATGCCTGCATGCAAGCCATGCAATGCGTGTGTGCGTGAATGTGCCACGTGGAATCATAAGTCTGGAGCAAAGGAGTTGGACGTCGTCAAAGATTGAGCGGGGATCGTGGAAGAGTTCAAATCCTAAGTAGTAGTAGTCTTTTGTTATCTTTCCGTTATTAGCAAGATTGTTATAATCATTTTGATTTCAGCCGTGATTATTGGTGAGATCAAAGATTTAGTTGTATCAAGTAACTATAAATAAGTTCCAACAGGATAATAAAGGGGAGGAATTCAAATAACAGAAAACTTGGTTATTTTCTCGCCATAGCGTAAACACTACTACATAATCACATTGTTTCGCTAATTACGATCGGGACCCTTAACGAGTGGTATCGAGCTAGCTTACAATGACAACGAATAAGGAAAGAATTGAACGAATTGAGGCTGACCTTGGTAACTTGCGGACTAAGATGGAGCGGATGGAGATCGGCATCAACGACAAGCTACAACGCTTAGAAGACACAATGAGTAAACTAGTTGAATCATTTAGTGCAACCAAGGCTTCCACCGATCACGATTCCAATGACAACATGGGCTCAACTCGACAAGTTCGGAGAGTGATGGAGGCGCGCGCAGCTAACAACAAGGATTGTTAAATTGGAATTTCCTCGATTTGCTGGGAATGATCCGACAGAGTGGTGCAATCGGGTGTCACAATACTTTGAATATCAAGACACCGATGATGAACAAAGAGTAGTATTAGTCGCTTACCATTTGGTGGGCGAGGCGAATCGGTGGTGGCGATGGATGCGACAGGCGTATCAAGAAGAGGGCCGAACAGTCACTTGGCGAATATTCATTGAAGAACTTTGGGCTCGCTTCGGACCATCGGACTGTGAAGATTTTGATGAAGCATTATCAAGAGTCAAACAAATGGGGATGCTGCGCGAATATCAAAAGGAGTTCGAGAGGCTTGGAAATCGAGTGCATGGGTGGTCATAAAAGGTTCTCGTGGGGACGTTTATGGGGGGCTTAAAGCCGGAGATTGCTGAAGAAATTCGAATGTTCAGACCCCATACACTTAAAGAAGCCATCGATCTCGCTCGAATGAAGGACGAACAAATCATGCGGCAAAGAAAATTGATCAGAACACCTGTTTCCGTGCGTTCACCAACCATACGCACTACACCAACAACACCTTTCAAAAGGTTGTCGTGGGAAGATATGCAGAGAAGACGAGCACGGGGTTGTGCTTCAATTGCAATGACAAGTTCACTGCAGGCCATAAATGTCATGAAGGCATAGCTGTTGATTCTCGAGGAGAGATTACACCGGAAGAAATTTCGTTTAAGGAGGCAACGGTGAAGAGCAAGTCAATGAACTCGCTGATACGGTAAATCCTAAAATTACCTTTTATGCTTTGACGGGGTGGACTGCACCACAAACCATGCGTGTCATGGCAAAAATTGGTCCGTATGCCATTGTGGTTCTCATTGATAGCGGATCCACACATAATTTTATCGACTCACGATCGCCAACACGCTGCAATTACCTATCAAACCAACGACATCCTTTTTCGTACAAGTTGCCAATGGGAAAGATTATTATGCCAAGGGATGTTTGAAAAGGTACAGATATTAATTCAAGAAATTCCTTTTACTCGACGAGTGTATTCTTTGCCAATAACGAGGATTGATATGGTTTTGGGCATTCAATGGCTTGAAACACTAGAGGCGATTGTGTGTAATTGGAAAGCACTCACTATGGAGTTTGAGTGGGCAAACAAGAAACAGTGTTTGAAAGGGATCAATCCTCAAATGGTCCAACCAGGCATCGATCACGGAGATAACAAAAGAAATTAAACATGGCCATGGAATCTACGCTATTTGCTTCCACGTGCAAAGTGATGTGTCTTTAGTCACGGCTCCGGATGGCATAAGACAAATCTTAACACAATTTTTAGATTTGTTTGAAGAGCCCACTGAGCTGCCACCTTCTCGCAATATCAACCACAATATTATTTTGAAAGAAGGAACCGAACTCGTTAATGTGAAGCCGCATCGATACGCCTATTTCCAAAAATATGAAATTGAGAAGCAAGTGCGAGAAATGTTAAATTCGGATTAATAAGGCCAAGCACCAGCCCATTCTCTTCACCTGTGTTCTTGGTCAAGAAAAAGACTGCAGTTAGGCGTTTTGCACCGACTACCGCGCCCTCAACCAAGTCATAATAAAAGATCGCTTTCCAATACCGACAGTTGATGACATGCTAGACGAGCTACATGGTGCCATGTATTTCACAAAATTGGATTTAAGGGCTGGGTACCACCAGGTGCGAGTGAATCCTAGAGACATCCACAAAACAGCGTTCCGAACGCACAATGGCCACTATGAATACCTAGTGATGCCGTTTGGGTTGTGCAACGCCCTCCACTTTTCAGGCGGTAATGAACTCGATTTTTCGCCATTGTCTCAGAAAATTTATTTTAGTTTTCTTTGACGATATATTAATTTATAGCCCTTCGTGGAGTGCACATCTTAACCATGTTTGGCAGGCTTTGGAAATTCTAAGAAAACAACAATTTTTTGTCAAAGCTAGCAAATGTAGTTTCGGCCAGCAAGAGATTGAATACTTGGGTCACATAATTACCAGTGATGGTGTAAAGGTGGACGACAAAAAATAGAGGCAATAATTTCTTGGCCCCAACCACGGAACATAACCGAATTACGAGGATTTCTCGGACTTACTGAGCTACTATAGAAAGTTTATGCAGGGATATGGATTAATGGCACAGCACTGACCAACTTGCTTAGGAAGGGGCAATTTGGGTGGAACAGATGAAGCAGTGACTGGCATTCGAGGATCTTAAAAAGCCATGTCTAGCACTCCAACACTAGCTATGCTCGAACTTTAATGAGACTTTTATTGTGGAAGCAGACGCATCGGGAGATGGCATAGGAGCGGTTTTACAATAGCAGGCCGACCGATTGCTTACATGAGTCGTGCTTTGGGTGTTACAAAAAGGCGTGGTCCATATACAACAAGGAAATGCTAGCAATAGTGGAGGCTATCAGATTGTGGAGGCCGTATTTGCTTGGTCACGAGTTTACAATAAAGACCGATCAAAAAGCATAAAGTATCTTTTGGAACAAGAAGTAGCAACGCTGAACAACGAAATGGATGAGCAAATTGATGGGGTATGATTATGAGATTGTGTACGAGGCCGGCGTGAAAACGCAGCAGCTGATGCCTTGTCAAGGAGGGCCGACAGTCCAATTCTTTACTTTTTATTTGTTCCACAGTCGCCATTTGGGAGCAGCTCAAAGAAGCCGCTAAAGAAGATGAGTATGTGCAAAAATTGATGACAATGCTCGTAATCAAATCATCTGGGCCGTACGTTATTCGTGATGGATTTTTATTTTTCAAAGACAAGATTGTTGTCCTACGAGCACTGCGCGACTCCCTCTTATTTGAAGCGCATGATACAAAAATCGGTGGTCACTCAGGGGTTCTAAGAACTTACAAACGACTCTCTCAACAATTCTATTGGCCCAAGATGTTGCAAGCAGTGCGTGATTATGTTAGTAAATGTGAAGTTTGTCAACGTGTGAAGTCCGAGACACTCAAACCAATTGGACTCCTCCAGCCGCTTCCCATACCGCGTCGGAGTTTGGGATGATATAACATTAGACTTTGTTGAAGGGCTGCCGTTATCACAAGGTAGAAATTCAATTCTAGTGGTTGTGGATCGCCTCAGTAAGTATGCTCACTTTGTTTCTCTCACTCATCCTTTTTCTGCAAAGACTGTGGCTGAAAAATTCATAGAGTTTATAGTAAAATTGCACGGCATGCCTATGAGTATCATCAGTGACCGCGATCCAGTTTTTATCAGCAAATTTTGGCACGAGTTTTTTCAGTTATCTGGCACCAAACTTCAGATGAGTTCTACCTATCATCCTCAAACGGATGGTCAGACTGAAGTCATAAATCGTTGCCTAGAACAATACCTCCGTTGTTTTGTTTATCAGTGGCCAAAGAAGTGGCATTCATTCTTACCGTGGGCCGAATTCTGGTACAACACCACATTCCATGTTTCTACTGGCATGACGTCGTTCCAGGCGTTGTACGGCAGAGTTCCCCCTGTCATTCCACTATACAATATTGGCACTTCAGCCGTTAACGAAGTCGACAAAGCTTTATTAACTCGTGATGAGTTATTACGACAATCGAAACAAAATTTGGCCATGGCAGCGAATCGGATGAAACGAGATAGGTGACAAAGGGCGTACGGATGTGGAATTTGAAATTGGTGACTTGGTATTCTTGAAGTTACAGCCCTATCGTCAGTCTTCAGTGTTTCGACGTGCGCACCAAAAATTAGCTTGCAAGTATTTCGGACCCTACAAAGTGGTGCGCAAGGTTGGAGCGATGGCATATCAATTACAATCGCCGGAGAATTCACGCATCCATCCCATATTCCATGTTTCATTCATTGAAGAAAGCCATTGGCAATTTTCAAGATAACAATATTAACTTGCCCTCAATTGATGATGAAGGATTAATTGTTATGGAGCCCGATGAACTTGTTGATGTCCGTTGGGTGAAGCGGTGGAAAGTTTATAGAGCAACGACTAGTCCGAGTGGAAAAAGCTGCCACTCGAAGACGCAACTTGGGAAGATACGGATGAGTTGCGAAGTCGGTTCCTAAGCTAACCCTTGAGGACAAGGGTGCTGTTCGTGAGGGAGGTAATGATAGAGAACCACGTAAGAGCTACAGAACACTTAAGCCAAATCCTAAGTATTTGATATGAAGTCTTGAGAATGCCTGCATGCAAGCCATGCAATGCGTGTGTGCGTGAATGTGTCACGTGGAATCATAAGTTGGAGCAAAGGAGTTGGATGCCGTCAAAGATTGAGCGAGGGATCGTGGAAGAGTTCAAATCCTAAGTAGTAGTAGTCTTTTGTTATCTTTCCGTTATTAGCAAGATTGTTATAATCATTTTGATTTCAGTCGTGATTATTGGTGAGATCAAAGATTTAGTTGTATCAAGTAACTATAAATAAGTTCCAACAGGATAATAAAGAGGAGGAATTCAAATAACAGAAAACTTGGTTATTTTCTCGCCATAAGCAGAAACACTACTACACAATCACATTGTTTCGCTAATTCTGACTGGGACCCTTAACATGGTTGAATATTAAATGGTTACTGGTGATTATTCCCAGGTTTATAATATTGTTTCTGAAACTGCTCAGGAACATGGTTTCTGCTCTTTATGGCATGAAACATGTGATGCTGTGTCAGAATACAACTAAATAATCAGTTTTTTTTCTTTATCTAGATGTAAATTAATATATATATACACACATGATTAATGTAAAACCGTGGAGGATATTAGAATTATTTGATTGTGGTTACGTGATTTTTAAGTTTTTAAAAAATATATTTAAAATTATTAATTATGTTTAACTAAAATTTTTGATAAACAGTAACTTTTAATTAGCAGCTAATATTTATTAATGTGCTCAATTATACTTGATTTGTGATTCTGTCCATATGAATAAGAATATACGAGAATTAAACTCCTGTGGTTGTAAAATCATCCTGGTATGCATTTCATTACTTCTTGTCATTTCTCTATACTTCTAAAATAACTTAACAATTTTAGGAAATCTTAATTGATAGGATGTTCTGTTCAAATCTAACAATTGAAAAGCACCTTAATCTTTATTTCTGATGGTTCGAACTTGGGATTGGCTCACTGGTGCAAAAGTTTTTTAATATCATATAAAATTCAATAGGCCTAACTATTCTTAAAAGCTAGCTCTAAATTATTTTAAAAAACTAGCTCCAAATTAAAATTAAAGGTTACTTCAAACTTAGATTTTTAATTCATAAATCATTCTTAATTGATGTGAGATAATCTTCTTGACAAATAAACACATGATCAGAATTCAGAATTATCGATATTAATTAGGAAAAGACTTAAGGAAAAATGGAGGGAAAAAAAAGGTAGAATGAAAAGGCAATTAAATATATATCATCAACAACTTTAATTAACTTCACTCTCCTATTCTATACAAATTTCTTAGAAGAATAAAATAGAAGAAAAATAGACCACAAACGAATCTTGAAGAGAAGTAGGGTCTTTTTATATAAACAACGTAACAAGATCCGCGCACATGACATGATCATATATATAGCAATAGGGAAACTTCCCCGTGACTGGTAGACCCTTGAATAATGTGTTCATGTGCACCTAATATTTCAATTATTGAGTAAAAATATATCTATTATTATTATTATTATTTTAAAAAGTAAACGGGTGGATAACACTCAGATCAAATTTTTAACTCTTTACCTCTTCAGAATTTGAATTTAAATGACCCACTAAATAACATTATTTGAAATTTATTTGACCAGGCCTCAGACATATATTTTATTAAAAAAACTTGCCTAAGAGATACATGTGACACTATGTCAATCATAAAGGAACAAGAGGAAGCATTCCATAAATAGGATCTATAAACTTATGCATGTATAACTGAATTAGGTCCATTGATTATAAGAGAGATGTGGAGGAAGAAGGAATGAAGGATATAGGAAATCTCCCTCTTGTCTATTGTAGGGAAGGAGAGATTCTCCAGAATGACAGAAAGTCAATACTCATTTGTATGAAAAACATATAAAATAATATATATTAAATAAAATTATTTTAATACTAAAAAATATATTTGACATATTAATAATATTGAAAATAATTATTTCAATATTTAAAATAATTTACAAAATATATATTATTTTAAAGCTTTAAAGTCAATGGTATAAAAATTTGGATCGAGTGTGATTAATTCTATGCTACAATCCTTTAACTCCGCCATGGTAGCCTTTATTTTCCTTGCCTTTCATTAATCGATGGAAAAATTGCTTATTACTCATTTGCATTTGCCAATTCGCCTTTCTTTAATTTGCAAAGCCATCGATCATGATTCATGATGTTGTATGTCAATGTATGAATTTCATCCTACCCCCTTACTAGATTGACATATTTTAATTTACCCTCTAAAAGTATGAAAATTTTAACTTACTTCCTAAATACCGTGAAAATTTTAACTTACTTCCTAAATATCGTTATTTTTAATAGTTGACTTAGTAAGATACAAGCATGCCCCTAACCCTAACTAACTGTTTTGTGGGGTTAACAAGGATAATTTTATTTTATCCCTTAAAGTCTAATATATTTTAATTTATTAATGAAAGGATTAGGATTATTTTTTAATTTTTTCCCTCCTAATCCTTCTTGTTTTCAATGATTGGTCAAATGTATATATTCATTGAAAAAGTTAATTATCGTACACTTTACTAATCATTGAAAAATAAGGAGGGTTAGGAGAAAAAAAAAACTAAGAGAGAATCATTGTTCTTAATGAAAACTCCTATAGAAAAAATAATAATAGACCTTTAAAAAAATTAAATGTGGTAAAATGAAATTAACCCTATCTCAATGAATTGGGCACAACGTTGTTAACTTTCATCCTATTAAACAATTTACGTGCATTTCCAACACTACCTACCTGAAAGAGGCAAGTTAACAAGAAGATACAATTAAGAACATCAGGTTTAATTCCTTTGTGTGCAATACCCGTTGATCAAAATGCTGTAGCTAATAACATCAGGGTCAACACCCTTATAACATGCTTACAATAACACAGTTTTGTAAATTAGAGAGTAATAAATAATCCCATGCGGAAGAGTCCTTACTCTTCATTTCAGAAAATAATCTCTTCCACCTTGAGGACAAGGCCGTCTTTACAAAGTCCATTGATGATACAACCATAAGAACCAGCAGCAGGCTTCCAATCAATGCCTAATTGATCATTCCCATTGACAATATATTCATTCAACTGAAGAGCACGATGTTAGATTGCCTATCCGACAAATACCCTTTGATCAAAGCATCAAACGAAATCCTAGTCCTCTTAGCCGGCATACGATTACGAAAAGCAACCACTTTATTGAAGAGAATGTGGGCTTCTGTAACCTTTGACTTTATACATAAACCTTTAATCAAAACATATAGAAACCCCATGGTAAAAAAGCTCCCAAGAACCATAAAACAATCAGAAACCCTACGCAAATTGGTAAAGCAATGAAGTAAAATGTTTAGTGTATCTACGTCGGGCCTCAATATAGCTGAAAAAAATATCTTATAAAGTAGAAAACGTTATCATAATGATCTTGCACAACAAGAAGAGGAAACAAAGTGTCGAGTGTTGATTGATAGTCACAAGACCTGCCCCGATCCGAGGCGAATCGTGCTTCATCCAAAAATATATTCAAAATGTGTATGTTTTAAATATACGCAAGACATCCTAATTTTGTTAAAGTGAAGATGTCACTGACAAATGAAAAAATACAGTTTTTAATGTATTAATTTTTTTTTTTGTATTTTATTAATATCATTAAAGTGAGGATGTTCTCACTAGAGAAGGTTTATATATGTGTGTGTGTTCAAAGTACAAGTCATAGCATAATGCGTGTTGTGGCCAAACCTCAACTGATCGAAAAACTGAACTATACATGATCCTGCAGAACCCTAGGAGAAATGAGGTAGGTAGGAAAATAGTGAGTTTGTGAGTTTGCGGCTCAGTGAGTGGATATAACTTATATAAAAAAAATAAAATAGTATTTATGCATAATCATATGACATAATTGTGCACTAATCAAAATAGATAAGCAAATATAAAATCATACATAGCATACATGATAAAAACTACATCAAATAGTAATTAAGGGAAATAACTGTCATACTTGCTGGGATCAACATCGTGCAAGTAGAGTTGAGGAAAACATCTCATACTAAATGGAAATAACGTCATCGCACAAGTAGAGCAATCTAACTCTCGATATACATGTGTAGATTACCAAATGAGAAGGGTACACATTTGGTGACTTACAGTCACATCTCATATCTTAGTCGATCATATGACATCCATAAATCTGTACATAAATGTTTATAGAATATATAATAGTAATACTAGTAATTCACTTACAATATATAACTCTATTAATTTCCTGTAACCTTCTCTTTAAACTTTTCTTTTCAATTTCTTTTCCTTTTTTCCTTTTTTCTCTTTCTGTTTTCTTTCTTTGAATTTCTTTGTCTCTGGTTTGTTTTCAGCTGCAAATGAATCAATTATACAAGCAGCCCTCAATTTTTGATACACATGTGCTGCTGGCATACACACACACATAATCATTCTTAAGTGTGAGTGGTATCATTTTTTTTTTAATGCGAACACACTGTTAAACCACGCCGTTGAATATAGTTAATTTTCAATATTCTATAAAATCATGTGATTTAATGGTATTAAAAATTAATTTTATTAAGCTGCATGGCTTAATAGCATGTCCGCATAAAAAAAATGAGGGCGCTTGCACTAGAGAATGACTATATATATGTATATATATATGCATCGATACAAGGAGGAAGCATATAAATGAATCATGCATTTGACCTTAACGAATCAGGCAACTGGTTGGTTCAATTTAATAAGCTAGGTGTAGCCTCATTTTGTGGCTTAAGAAGCTACAACCGTGTGTTACAGATAATTTTATGAATCATCATGAAATCAAACAAATTAATCAATTGCTTCCTTCTTAGTGAGGTTACTTGAATCATATTTTAGTTTCAAAGAAGCTGCTAGCGTAAATTAGTTGGAATATTGTTGATTATCTAAAATAATCATACAATTTATTTTATCAACCAATGGTTGATCAAAATAAATCGTCATGAATCTATAGGAATAAATACTCCCTCTAAGAGCAGATTGTCAGGACCTCATATGAACATACTGCAACGAACATGAATTGATTGCTAGGGATCTTTCACGAACAAATCACCCTCACGAATAAATCGTCATGAGTTTATGTTACTGACTATCGGAGAACAATCTTGGAATTAAAAAATACTCTCAATCCACGGAGCAAGAGCCCACTACCTTGTTTTTCCCTTTCTCTCTCACACTCTCTTTATGGTGTTACTTTGAATTTTTATTTTACGTATTTGTACTCACCCATATAGTGCTTATATGGTACAATGAGTGTAGTTTAATTCAAATAAAATTCTTATAGTTATTTGAATAAGCTACACATTGTGTTATTAGGATCTAAAATAAAACCCTAATTTTATCTTATAAGAATCCTAGATAAGTCATGTTTGGGTAATATCGGGCAGGTCTCCTCGAGGCCCTTTCAGCTCGAATAAAACACCTCGAAAACAGTTTAGCTCGAGCAGAAGTCCCGACCACTGGCACGAGGACGATCTCATCAGACGTCAAAGCTGGTCAAGGTCGGTGAATTCAGAGCCGCCCGAGCTCAGAGCTCTTTTATGCCGCTCGAGGTCGCCGAGCCCGATCAAAGTTGGTCAAGGTCAAGAACTAAGCTCTCCTTTCCTGCTCACAGAGGTTATGTCCCCGAGCATAACTGGGCTACGTAAACCGTCGACCAGATGAAACACGAGACCCGGCTTGATAGTCCATAATGGGACAGTCCGACCCGTTCCCTCAGAATCCCACACACCTTTTCGATGTCAAACAGGGCCCCACAAAGGAGGGTGGTGGTACTGTTGCCGATGGCCGGCACATGCCCCCACGGTGTCATCATTCCTTGCGCATATGCCCGACATGGTGATCTGGCCATGTGAACCAGGTTAAAGGGACAACCGCGCATCCCCAGGGAATATTACGCTAATTCCGGTTGTCAGAGGGACCCAGACACCACCAACGTGGGAATGAACAGCCTGGAAATGGAAAGGGTGGGAAAAACAGAGAATAAAAGGAAGCGGATGGGCAAATTGCAGGGGTTCCGAGATTGGAGACAGGTTCTTCTAACTCTTATTTCTCTATAGACTTGAATCTTTAGATTTTTTGGGGAGGAAATTCCCTTTATTCAGAAAGAAAAGCAAAAATACGTCTTTTCCATTCTTCCGGTCCCTCAAATTGAGAAGGATACCAAAAAGAACAACCCGATTACTGACTTGAGTACAGGTTCAAGAGACTTCCGTTCCGGAAAAGACAGGAATAGGAAGAAGGAGACAGTCCTGCTCGAGCTCGAGCTAGCTGCGAGTAGAAGGTTTAAGTACTGTTTAAAAGAACGCGGGAAAAACTGCATCAACATCTTTTGGCGCAATGCATGGGGATCGGCACAAAAGCTCGATTTCTAATACGTTCAAGATACATAGCGCAGCGATGGGGAAGCAGTAGAAGAGGAGTAAGTCCAGAAGAATCAGTAACTCTAAGAGAAGTGGCCAATGAAGCCCAGAATAGGGAGATCCAGAAAAGAATGGATCGAATGGAGAAACAGATGGAGACTCTGACTTCCCTATTGCATGAACTCAGGGAGGGACAGAGAAAAGCATGTAATGATGTCCCGGAGTCCAGTAGGTAGGAATGCTCCCGTTCGGGAAAATGTGGGAGATGAAGCCCAAGATTAGGGCACTAAATCTCTGCGAGTGAGGAGGAAACAAACATAGAGGAAAGGGGTCCGTCGAGCACTTACAGGACACAGCCCCGATCTCTCGCGCGGAAGAGTTGGAGGGAGAGGTGCACAGGTTGGCATAAGTTGTGGAAGATCCCCGGGGGAATGGAAAGAGCCCAAGCTGGCGAATAATGCTGGATAATGAATCCCCACTCTCGGCGGAGATCATGGGTGTCACGATCCCACGTTACTTCCGCTTCCCAGATCTGAAGTTATCAGGGAAAAGTGATCCATTGGCGCACATAGAACGGTTCAACGACATGACAGGGTTCAAGGATTGTCGGCAGTTCAGAGGTGCCGGGCCTTCCCACTCACCCTGGAGGGAAGAGCAAGAGAATGGTACCGCAGACTCCCACGGGGAACCATCTTGAGCTTTGAACAGGATGTGTAGGGAGTTCGCAGAGCAATTCAGGGCGTAGTGACCCACGAGGATGACATGATGGAGTCGTCGAAGTAAGGCGGAGGGAGGGAGAATCCCTCCGGGAGTTTGTCAAAAGATACCACAGATCGGTCCTAGATTTTGGCGCGTTTAACCATCCCCAAGCCCTGAGAGGATTGAAGGATGGGATACGGATGGGGAGACCATGGTATAATCTGCGGAGTCCTTCGATCCGTTCATATTCGGACGGCGTCTGAGCAGGTGAAGCTGGATATGGTAATTGAAGAAGAAAAAGCGCTAAGCGAGGAATGAGCGAGGCAATGGAGCGAAGAGGAAGGAAAAGGAGGTCTGCCGAGGAACACAAGCTTAAAGTAGCGAGGGACCAGGGTTGCCCAGTATAACCTTTACCGAAGAGCTCCCCAGCGTGAATGGTTCCCTGCCACCTCGCGAGTCATCGGGTCGGGATCGCGAGAGAATACAGGCGTCATGGCGACCACGCATCCCATGACCAGCCACTAAGCGGACTCGAGGTGAACTACTGATGAGCCGATCGTCCATTGCCTCCTGCACAGAAGTTTCCCAGGGATCGAGCGATACAGGTGGTAGAGCAAAGCCCAGCTTACTGAGCGATATCTGAGGTTGAAGGTATCTCTTGAAGAGATACTCGAGTGGGCGAGGCGAGGCTGCTGAGCCCTCCAGCCTAGATGGCCAAGTCGGTGGCAAGCGGAACAAGGCGGTTCGCCATTTCCATGGTGACCACGGCCACACCACATCACGGTCTCAGTGATTTAAAAAACCAAGTGGAGGATCTGGTTAGGAATCGGTACTTGGATGAGTTTGTTGAAGGAGGGCATCCGGTGGTTGAGCAGCAGTCTGAGTTAGACGACCGAGCTTACTAAATAGACATGGAACCACCGTCCACGAGGGTAATCTCAAGAGGGCCCACGATGGCAGGAAGCTCAAATAGGGCTCAAAAAAATTACTGCAGATATGCCGCTGTCGGCCGAGAAGTCCTGTTCACTGCCCCCGCTGCCAAAAAGGCCAAGGTTCGGCAGGTGCCAATTATGTGGACAGATGAAGACGAGGAGGGGGTGTTGTACCCTCGCGAGGATGCCACAGTGGTAAAAGCCAGCGTAGCAAACAAGGAAGTTGACCGAATCTTGGTTGACTCGGGAAGCTTGGTAGATATTCTCTTCGAATCCACACTCGAGGAGTTGGGAATAGCAGTGCGAGCCTCGGCGAGACGAGCACTTCCTTGAATGGATTCGGGAAGGAAAGCTGATACCTTTGGGAATCATCAAGTTGGCGATAACCATGGGCTCGAGCCCTTTCGAGAAGAACATGATGTTGGATTTCGTGGTGGTAGATGAAGCCGACCCATACCGAGCAATTCTAGGAGGCCGTTTATGAGGATCGGCCGGTCGTGCTATCCACCCATTACTTAGCCCTAAAGTATCGAGTAAATGGAGTCTGTAGGGGTCGTGAAAGGCGACCGGAGGGTGGCGAGGAGTTGCTTCTGCTGTAGTGGCCAAAGAAACCATGCGAGATAACCTCGTTGGACTCGAGGGAATCGAGGAATGGAAGACAAGAGCCGGTGAGAAGTTGGAGGAGATCGGGGTGAGGCAGGCGACCCAGGAAGAAAATCCGAATCGGCTCGGGCACTTAGCGGCCAGTTGAAGGAAAGATTGGTGGAGTGTCTGCGAGCACACGCAGATGTGTTCACATGGACGCATGCGAGGATGTGCCAGGATCGACCCGAAGTGGCGTGCCACAGTCGGCAATCTGGAGAGATGCTAATCCAGGTGAGGCGAGAAAAGGAGATCGTCGACCAGGAAAGATACGAAGCCATCAGCTGCGAGGTGGAAAAGCTGCTGAAGCGGGATTCATAAGGGAGGTCTCCCACCGAATGGATCTCGAATGTGGTCTTGGTGAAGAAGGCAAGTGGGAAATGGAGAATGTGTGTGGACTTCACAGATGTGAACAAGGCTTGCCCAAAAGATAGCTTTCCATTACCAAAGATAGACCAGCTGGTGGATTCTACGGTAGGGCATGGGCTCTTAGTTTTATGGATGCATTCTCGTGATATAACCAAATTCCATGCACCGATCGAGACGAGAGTGCATGACCTTCATCACTAATCGAGGTCTGTCTACTACTGAGGTCATGCCTTTCGGTCTAAAGAATGCAGGGGCAATGTATCGGAGGCTAGTGAACAAGATCTTCAATCCATTGATCGGTCGGACGATGGAGGTATATGTGGATGACATGATCACCAAGTCTAAAGATGCGGTGGAGCATGTAAAGCATCTAGAGGAGACCTTTTCACTCTTAAGAAAGTACCGGATGAAGTTAAACCCAGAGAAATGTGCTTTTGGAGTGGGTTCGGGAAAATTCTTAGGCTTCATGGTGAGTTACAAGGGGATCGAGGCCAATCCAGAGAAGATAAGAGCAGTGGTGGAAATGAGGTCCCCTCGTAGCCTCAAGGAGATACAAAGTCTGACCGGAAAACTGGCATCCCTTAACAGGTTCGTATCTCGAGCCACGGATAAATGCCGAGTCTTCTTTCAGGAAATGAAGAAAGGCAGGAAGACAAAGTGGACACCAGAATGCGAGGCGGCGTTCCAGCAGCTGAAAGAATATCTGTTGAAAGCTCCGTTACTGTCGACACCTCGAGCAGGAGAAGTACTGTTTCTATACTTAGTTGTGTCCCAATGGGCAATGAGCTCAGTTCTGGTAAGAGAGGAGTCAGGGGTACAGTACCCTATTTATTACACGAGCAGAACTTTGCTAGAAGCTGAGACCCGGTATCCACTGATGGAGAAGTGGGCACTAGCCCTGGCTACAGTAGCTCGAAAGCTGAGGCTTTATTTTTAGGCACATTCGGTAATGGTTCTAACAAACCAGCCCCTCAGGCAAACTTTGTACAAGCCTGAGACTTCTGGAAGGCTGGTAAAATGGTCAGTGGAGCTAAGCGAGTTCGACATTAATTACCAGCCCCGAACAGCCATAAAAGCACAGTCTTTAGTGGACTTCGTGGTCGAGTGCACGGCAAGGGATGAGGGGACGGATAGCGAGCCCCCACCAGGTTCCCAAGCCTCGACCAACACATGGATAATCACGGTAGATGGATCTTGTGGAAATCAGGGAGCAGGAGCAGGAGTTGTGCTCCTAAGTCCTGAAGGGGCAGAGATGCAATACGCTGTGAAATTAGAGTTCGAAGTTACCAACAATCAGGCTGAGTATGAAGCTGTAATAGCGGGATTGAAGCTCGCCTCGGTAATAAAAGTAGAGGAGGTAAAGCTTCGAACAGACTCACAGCTGGTAACGAATCACCTCGACGAGAGCTTTTAAGCAAAGGGGGAGAAGATGGAGGCCTACCTTAGGAAGGTGAAGCAGCTAATGGGAAGTTTTTGAGCTATCGAGGTGGAACAAATCCCAAGGGGGAAGAATTATCGAGCTGATATGATAGCTCGCATGGCAGCCACATCGGATCCTAAATTACCAAAGTCTATACCTTTGGAAATGAAGACCTGCTCGATGAGGACGAGGTGATGAGCTTATCGACAAGCAACACCTGGATGGAGCCGATCGTTTCTTACCTCAAGGAAGGGATGGTGCCGGCCGATAAGAAGCAGGTAAGGAAGTTGAGGTGCAAAGCAGCCAGGTACTCTCTCATCGAAGGGGTCTTATATAGACGGGGGTACACTCTCCCCTTGCTGCGGTGCTTAGACCAGGAGGAGGCTCATTCTGGCACGAGGTCCTTGACTTTCAAGGCCTTGAGGCAAGGATACTTTAGGCCCCGAATGCATCAAGATGCTAAGAAGAAGACAAGAAGCTGCAAAAGTTGCCAGAGCTTTGCCAACTACCTAACTCAGCCTCCGGAGAACCTTACGGTGATGAGCTTGCCATGGCTGTTCGGTCAATGGGGAATTGATTTGATCGGGCCACTGCCGAAGGGGAAAGCGTTTGCCACCTATGCCATAGTCGCAATCGATTATTTCACCAAATGGGTCGAAGTGGGAGCCTTGAGCAGCATTACGGAAGGTAAAACCACTGACTTCATCTGGAAGAATGTTATTTGCGGTATGGGATTCCTCATGCGTTGGTCACAGACAATGGGAGACAGTTTGACAACGGCAAATTCAGAGATTTCTGCCGAAATCTGGGGATAGAATTGAAGTTTTGCTCTCCCTCACAACCACAGGCCAATGGGCAAGTAGAGGCCGCGAATAAAACCATGAAACACCTCCTGAAGACAAAACTGGGCGAGCAAAAGGGAGCCTGGGTGGACGAGCTGCCTGGTGTCTTGTGGGCTTACAGAACCACACACAAAACGGCCACTGGAGAGACCCCGTTCTCCTTGGCGTTTGGGCACGAAGCAGTGGTTCCTGTTGAAATAGGAATGGGGACACATCGGACGGAACACTTCAATGAGGAGAAAAATAGCGAGCAAATGTGTGCAGGCCTAGACTTGCTGGAAGAGAAGAGAGAAAGGGTTGCCGCTAAGATCTCAGAATATCAACAGAGAGTGGCTCGTTATTACAACCGAAACGTGCACATTCACCGGTTCCAGGTGGGTGATTGGGTACTCAAAAGATCAACCAGAGCACGAAAGACCCGAGGCAAGGTGTACTAGGGCCAAACTGGGAAGGCCCTTATCGAGTCACTCAATTAGCAGGACCAGGAGCATACCGGCTAGCTCATCCAGACGGACGAGAGGTCAAGAGGCCGTAGAATGCACAACTCCTGATGAAATATTTCCAGTAAGTCTCCTTGTATTGTGAAGTGTTAATGTAAGATTCCTCCCCAAAATGGGATGCGTAAAAGTATAAATGTATATAAGAATAAGAAAAGCATTCATATGTAAGTTCAAGATGAAGACCAGAAGTACAAGAAACTGCTTGGGTCAATTGCAGGCCCGAGCAGAAGTTCAAGAAGGATTCCGTGGCCAGAAGTCTCAAAGCCTAAGTATTAGGCGGGACGGTGCCAAGCTTGGGTCAATTGCAGGCCCGAGCGGAAAACGCTTGGGTCAATTGCAGGCCCTAGCAGAAGATGATCGCAAAGAACGCTATGGCCAAAAGTCCCAAAGCCTAAGTTTTAGGGAGGACGGTGCCAAACTTGGGTAAATTGCAGGCCCGAGCTGAAGAAGCACAAGAAGAAGCTAGGGTCAACTGCAGGCCCGAGCAGAAGAAGCTCAAGAAGAAGCTTGGGTCAATTGCATGCCCGAGCAGAAAAAGTTCAAGAAGAGCGTAAAGGCGAGAAGTCCCACAGCCTTAGTTTTAGGCGGGACGGTGCCGAGCAAGGGCCAATTGTTGGCTCAAGTAAGAAAAGCATGAAGAGATTACACATAATTTAAACTCGAGCCATAATCGAGCTCGAGGAAAATAAGCTCGCAAAATGAAGGTCACAGACCATGAGCAAAATGTTAAACCAAGTAAACCGAGCTCACAAGACAAACGTAAGGCTTTTAGCCCAAATCGAAGCAAAGCTTTACTATGCATGAGTTAAAATGATGATACAAATAGTATTACACTTGGGCAGAAAACAAGAGAAAAGCCCAACACTTATAAAATTTCCACTTAACAAGTGCACGAAGATAATCTCATAAATGTAAAGCGCAAGATCGCACATACAGTAGTTGCTCCAATGCATGTTCTTTATTTATTAATTGGAATAATAATATGTACAAAAAAAAAAGCGGGGGAGAATCCGAGTCTATGCATCAGAAGGGACGATGTCAGTAGCAGCAGGTGGGGCATCGGGAGCAAGAGCAAGAGCAGCATCAGCAGGAGGGGCATCAGTAGGAGGGGCATCAGCTAGAGGAGCATCAGCTGGAGGGACATTGGCAGGAGGAGGAGGCGAGCTCTCCGACAACGACTAGAGGCTCGGATGGAGCGACCTGGACCACTGGTTGGGAGCTTCATGAGTGCTCATGTATTTAGCTACACCCTCTTCAACCTTGGACATGTCGGCCTCGAGGTATGCCTTGCCAAAAGCATACATAAGGCAATCATAGCTGGAGTCCGCCCCGTTGTTGTATTCAGTGGTGAGCTGAACCTTTAAAGCGTCAATTTGCCCTTGAAGACGAGTAGTTTCCCCCTCCATGGTCTGCTCGAAGAAAGATTTCTAAGTGTCCAGATCATTTCGAGCATCGCCCAACTCTTCACGAATGACAATCAGCTCCCTCTGAAGCTAAGAGGCCTTAGAGTCGGCCATTGCTGTCCTCTCCGTAAAATCTGAGTTCTCCTCTTGAAGCTTTTGGTTCTCCTCTTGAAGCTCGCCCACAATCTGCTCCAAGCTCTGAACCTTTGCTTGAAGTTCTTCCTGGGAGCCTTGAGCCATTTTATTGAGCCTAGTCGCAGCTGCCAAAGCTCGGGAGGAGAGTCGCTGGAAAGCACTGAACAGCTCATCAGAATTAAAAGGTTCCAGCTCATGCAAGAATCTGCTGCCCAACTCCTTGCTGTAGGTCCTCAAGTAAGGCTCGGTGCGGCCAGGCTGACTTAGCTCCTACACATTGTTGGTTCGAGGGCGAGCTGGAGCAACGGTCCTTGGTCGCCTGCGTGGAGGACCTTCCGCTGCTCGCTCGACCTACTGAGCAGAAGAAGAAGCCCGAATGGATGGAGGTGGAACACCCGTTTCTGTTCGCGGCCTCTTTGAGGTGCTCGCGCCTTCGGCTGTCCCCACGCGCCGATGTAACATCTCACGCATCCTGCTTCTCATGTCTCTACTCGGTATTAAATTGGACTCCAAAAAGTTTTCGGGTGTTAGCAGCTCCCTGCACGAGCTCACGTTTGTGAGAACGGTCTGCACGTGTGCTCGAAGCTCTCCCCCAATTGGATGAGAAGCACCCGCAGGCTGCAGAAACAACCAAAGCAAAGTAATGAGAACAGATGCAAGCAGGAAAACTAAAAGTAAAAAAATCCGCGAGGAAGATAAACGACCTGGAGTGCAAAAGTGCCGTGGAACTGGAGGGACCCCCTCGCTGCGGAGTGCATCTTGCCCCAATTTTCCCCCAATGAAGAAGAATTTGCTCTTCCAATTGCCACCAGAGGTTGGGAGATCGGTGATGGGCTTTTTACCCTTCAGGCTAGAGGTAACTGGTAAAGGTGCCTGATTTCCCCTACTGAGGGTTCACCCAGGCCGCAGCGCTTCCACAACATAAAGAGTCCGGAAAGGACCCTCCACCCATTCGGGTTCAATTGCCCCGGGGCCAGACGAAATCTGAACAAAAACCCGGGCAAAGTAAGGCTGGAGAGGCAGCCTAACCCCCCATTTAAAGCACTCCAAATGGAAGGTCGTATATCCTTGGGGGGGATGGCTGGGGATTTCACCCCTGCCCGGCAACCTTAGGACTATACTCTCGGGTATATGGTAAGTCTGCCTAAGCCTATCTAAATCCGAGGGGGTGGTCTCACATCTCACATGATCGATGGGGTATTCCTCACGCTCGGACCTTTGACGAGCCCTTTCACTTCGACGCGGCTGGGTTTCTGCCGCGGGAAGTTCCCCTTCTGAACTAGAATCCCTCACGGGAATTATACTAAGGGGCTGTGCATCCCTAGAGGAGGACGAATCCTCCGGCAACATCCTACGAGCATGCTGGGGGTTTGACATTTTTTCTCTCCTAAGGGTATAGACTACAGAGTTCAGTAGAGGAAGAAACAGAATGGCGGCAGGAAGTGGAAGAAGGGCTTGTACCTGAACGCGAAAGGAAGTGTAGTTGGCCGGAAATCACCCTGACAGAAAGAAGAAGATGAGTAAATGGCGGAGAGCAGATTAATTTTGAATTTGAACGAAAGTAAGCAAATAGAGGGAACAGTGAAGAAGTTGGGGGTTTTTAAAGAGGAGGACGCGTCTCTTCGACTGACGGCATGCGTTTCGAGGGACACTACCTTTCGGGTAACGTCCCTTCGAATTTTAAATGCACGGCTGGGATCAACTCACGTGTCCCGCCTTAAATGCGAAATGATTGAAGTGGGAGACAACTGGGAAACGTGGGGAAGCGTAAAAGGCCGCAAATTCGGCCCATCATTAATGAGTTTCCAGTCTTATCTCGTTTCACTCGATAGACTAGAAACTGGGAGACTGGTGTTTGGGTAATATCGGACAGGTCTCCTCGATGCCCTTTCAGCTCGAATAAAACACCCCGAAAACAGTTTAGCTCGAGCAGAAGTCCCGACCACTAGCACGAGGACGATCTCATCAGACGTCAAAGCTGGTCAAGGTCGGTGAAGTCAGAGCCGCCCGAGCTCCGAGCTCTTTTGTCTGCTCGAGGTCGCCTGTCCCAGTCAAAATTGGTCATGGTCAAGGTCAAGGTCAAGAACTGAGCTCTCCTTTCCTGCTCACAGAGGTTATGTCCCCAAGCACAACTGGGCTACGCAAACCGTCGATCAGATGAAACACGAGACCCGGCTCGGGACAGTCCGATCCGTTCCCTCAGAATTCCACACACCTTTTCGATGTCAGACAGGGCCCCACAAAGGAGGTTGGTGGTACTGTTGCTGATGGCCGGCACATGCCCCCACGGTGTCATCATTCCTTGCGCACATGCCCGACATGGTGATCTGGCCATGTGAACCAGGTTAAAGGGACAACCGCGCATCCCAAGGGAATATTATGCTAATCCCGGTTGTCAGAGGGACCCAGACACCACCAACGTAGGAATGAACAGTCTGGAAATGGAAAGGGCGGGAAAAACAGAGAATAAAAGGAAGCGGATGGGCAAATTGCAGGGGTTCCGAGATTGGAGACAGGTTCTTCTAACTCTTATTTCTCTCTGGACTTGAATCTTTGGATTTTTTGGGGAGGAAATTCCCTTTATCCAAAAAGAAAAGAAAAAATACGTCTCTTCCATTCTTCCGGTCTCTCCAATTGAGAGGGATACCAAAAAGAACAATCCGATTACTGACTTGAGCGTCGGAGGGTTTTCGCCGGAACAACATCCGGCAACCCCTAACATTGTTCTCTGTGAGTACAGGTTCGAGAGACTTCCGTTCCGGAAAAGACAGGAATAGGAAGAAGGAGACAGTCCTGCTCGAGCTCGAGCTAGCCGCGAGCAGAAGGTTCAAGTACTGTTTAAAAGAACGAGGGAAAAACTGCATCAACAAGTCACACAATTTTAAACTTATCTTTTATGTAGATTAAGTCAGCCCACGGATATCTAAATCTAACAAATATTTAGAGCATTACTCATTTGGTACTCTTTTGGGTTTTGTTGTCTATCGAACAGCTCATTGATAATGAACTTGATGTTATAAAGTGCGAGTTTTGAGGAAACTATTGTTTTAGGTATGCATGTTTAAAATGGTGATTTTTGTGTTGAAGATAAAACAAAAAAAAAAAAAATGCAAAACAACATCTTATATAATTTTCTCGAAAAGACAATTAATAGGACAAGGCAAAGAAATGTTAAGGAATCCAATTCGACTAGCCTAAAATGCTCAGGTTGTGTAGAGAAGTTAACACAAGCGTGTATGGAGGAATGGAATAATGGCGCTTTAAAGAAGAATTTGTATTTTCTATAAATTTTCCTCGTGTGCCAGATTTCTAATGAAAAGTTTGCACCAAAAGAGAACACAAACACACCCACCACATCCCATCCCCTCCCTTGGTATACACACTAGTCGTACACGTAGACTTAATTTGAAGATATTTTTACTAGAAAATAGTTTTCGCTATATTATGGAAAACGTAGTTTTGATCTATTTTCCTAGGGTGTGCCAGGGTGGTTTTTAATGCAGATTTTGCACCAAAAGAGAACACAAACACACTCACTTAGCCCTCCCCAACACACAATCTGGACACTCATGGAGACTATGCACTTGTAATTTTAATTTGAAGATATTTTCACTAGAAAATAGCTTTCATGCAAACTCTACATTAGAAACCCATAATTCATTAGTTGGTATGCATAACAGGAATGGACCAAAACTACATCTTGGCAGGCTTTAAGATAGTAGAAATTCAAACTCTGCTAGTGTTATTGTTAATAGATTGTCCAGAAAATATTAGTTATAACTCTTCTGTAAAATTAATTAAGTTTCTTTTGGGCAAAAAAAATCTCCGTGCACTTCGCCCATACAAAGTAATACAAATTCAGGTATAGAACATCTTTTGATTGCATTATTATAAATCATAAAATCAATGTGCTGGAATTAAAGCATTCATATTTTTTAGGTCCACAACATAAAAGCACATAACCCACATTTTTTAATCTTTAAAGAGAAACAACAATCATTTTAATGCTAACAACGAATTCAACTCAACATGACATATCAACTCAATTCACAACCATTCAACAGAAACAGAAAAAAATTTAACTGTTAACTTTTCTACAAAAAAAAAAAAAGTGAAAGAAATTATTTTCAAGACTTCAAGCATTGCTGCCACTTAAAGATTTATTTTAAAATATCACGCTAGCCGTTTGAGCTGGCTTGCTGGCTCGTGGTTAATACGCCAATGCTTGGAAGCGTTTGACCCACTCATGTCCTCAGAGTGTGTCTTTCATATTGACCAATAATATGTTAAAATATGTAGTCATTGCTTGCACTTTTTTCAACCAATTCTCATAATGGAAGTACGCTTAAGTGAATTGATGTTTCTCATCCTTTGGATAATGAACTTATCTGAATTAGGATGGTTATGGAATAGAAATTTGAAATTAGGGCTATAATTATATTAAAAAAATTAGGGTTATAATTAAATTTTCATAAATACAATATATTACAATATAAGTTTTACCATCAAAAGTAGTTTCTGAATAATCATTTGGTTTGTTCAACAGCCAACTAAGCGACAATTGCAGTTGTAAATTCAAGAACTATAAAATAATTTACGCCTAAAAAAAAGTTTCATACCTTATATATAAATGCTTTGCCCTTGCTATAACTCTCATCTTAATGAGTTCCTGAAACTATTTTACAAAAGGTAAATCAAACAAAAGTAATAATTTTGATAAAAATAACAAACAAGTATAAGCCAATAATATACATAGCATGGTAGATGGCATGAGAGATCATGCAAAAAATGATGGTACAATTTTTGTTAAAGGGCAAGCAGCCTTCATTTCCGAAGAACTCATTGACAGTATGGTGAAAGAAAAGATATCAATTATTCTGTCTATAAATACAAGTACTAAAATCCGAATCGGAAAGATCAGGTTTAAGATGGCAAGTCTAGATAAGGCAGGTCTTTCACTAGCTATATTACAACAACGAAGGACATGTTCCTTTTTCCCTGCTGATGGTGGAGTCGGAGGGTTGAACATTAGAAATTACATGGTTGAAGCTTTGCAAGACAAGGTTGAGATTAAAGCTTTGGAAGATATAGTTGTTACTTTGGGTGATACAAAATTTTGGTGGGGTGTTGCTACTGGTAACCTACTAAACTCTTCATGGAGCCTATTTTAATAAAATTTCATAAATACCCGTATAGCACAAAGTGAACATTAATGACAATATGCTCAAAGTGAACATCAATTAATTACATATCCTCATAATTATATTTAATTACATGTAAAAATATGTTTCATTAAAAGTGTAAATGGCTAGATGGAGCAATAAAATTTGTAATTTGCACAAATAAATTACGCTATTCACTTTTGACAAACTAATCTAGACTTTACTAAAAATAAAAACTTTGAGCTATTCACTAATTTATATACTTTATTTCTTTTAGATTACTCTATCAAAATGTGCTTTGTCTCGGGTGCTAGAAATGCTTCAACTGTGTCTTGCACTTCAACCTTACTAACATTGATATTGTTTGAATCTACGTAATTCCATTATCTTTTTCCATGAGGATTCGTTTTCTTGGTGGATTCAATATGAAAGATAATATATTATTAAATTCAAAACCTTTGAAAAGAAAGTACACTATTATCATTGAAAGACAAAATTGAAGCATAGAGATACATTGTAGGGTATTGCGCTTACTATTTAAATAGTCCTGAAATATATATTTTCTCTTTGTTTTCCATACAAATCTCATCTTTCGCTAAATACTAAAGTTTAATCGATCATTAAAAAAATAAAAAACATTCTATGGATCATTTAGATTTATCACCAACTTATGTTTCTCAAGTTCAGTCACCTCTATTTTCCAACTTGTAATTTTCAAAAAACATGAATGAATATTTTATTTAAAATGAAAATAAATTTAAGTGAAAATAAATTATTTTATCTGGTACGTATTTTATCTAAGATATACATCATCATTACATTTGTAGTAGCTATTAAGTTTGTCCCAACGTTTTCAATTGCTTCCTTATAGTTCTCTTCAATCCCCTTGTCTTTCCCATCATTGATAAATTTCCCCCCATCTTTTTGCATTCTTGTATTGAGTTCTGTTCATTTTGAAAAGAATCAACACACATCTCATTAATAGAAGCTTATAAAGTTTGCTCAAATAATTTAACAATTATTGAAGTGGACTTCATACCCAGGTGGGTTTAACGGATAAGGAATCATATATATATATATATTTTAAAATCTGAATGATACCTGCATTTTTAAGTTTGGATTTCTTTTTATCATTTCTTATTTTCTTTTGAAAATTCCCTATGTTTGGGTAATATCGGACAGGCCCCTCGAAGCCCTTCCAGCTCGAGTAAGACACCCAGAGACTGACCTAGCCGAGCGACCCTACGGTCAAAGCTGGTCAAGGTCGAGATATAAGCACTCCTTCGCCTGCTCGAGGTCGTCCCTCAGGTCAAAGATAGTCAAGGTCGAGAGCTAAGTACTCCTTCGTGCGCTCGAGGTCATCCCATCTGGTCAAAGCTGGTCAAGGTCGGGAGCAAGGCACATCTTTCACCTTTCATGAGATCCACGAGCACAGTGGGCAAGACCCGAGCCAGGCAGCCAGGCCCGTTTTCTCGGAATCCCGGCACACCTTTTAATGTCGACCAAGGTCCCACATGGTATGGTGGTGATCTCATTGCTCGGTGGCGGCACATGCCTCAAGGTATCATCATTTCTAGCGCACACGCTGAGCATGGTGATCGGCCACGTGAATCGGGTTAATTGGACAGCCGCTCATCCACTAGGGAATATTCAGCTAATCCCGTTGTCGGAGGGACCCGGATACCACTAGCGTGAGAGTGGACAGCCTGGAAATGGAAAGAGCGGGAAAAATGGAGGATAAAAAGAAACGAAGGGGAACGTTACAAGGGTTGGCATTTCGAATTCACAAAGGATCTATAAGCTCAAGCAGGTTCTTCCTATTCTAATTTCTCTCATCGATTTTCTCCGAAAAACACCATACTTATCCAAAAGGGGCGAAATAATACCACTTTCATCTTTCAGGTCTCCTCAGCTAAGGAGATACTAAAAGACAAACCCGATTCTTGACTTGAGCGTCGGAGGGTTTCTTGCGAACTACGCTCGGCGACCACGGCCGGTTTTACGTGAGTGCAGTCAGGAGATCTCCATTCACGAAGAGGCAGTGAGCAGGGACGAAGGAGATAACCACGCTCGAGATTGAGCTTATCGCGAGCGGAAGGATCGAGATCTTGTTTGAATCGGCGAGCGAAAGTTCGAGCGATCCTGCTCGAGTTGTTTGGAACACTTGTTTGAAGGTTCGAGAGCACTGCTTGAGGCACGCGGAAAAGCTGCATCAACATCTTTTGGCGCCGATGCGTGGGGATCGGCACAAAAACCTGATTTCCTAATACATTCAAGACACACGACACAGCGATGAGGGAAGCAGTCGAAGAGGAGTAAGTCGGAAGAATCGGTAACTTTGAGAGAAATGGCCAATGAGGCCTAGAATAAGGAGATCCAGGAAAGAATGGATCGGATGGAAAAGCAGATCGAAACTCGACCTCCACATTACAGAATTCGAGGAGGGACGGAGAAAAGCATGTAATGATGTCCGAGTCGGTGAGGGAATGCTCATGTTCGGAAATTGTGGGAGATAAAGCCCAGACCTAGGGCACCAAATGTTGCGGTGAGAGAAGAAACAAACATGGAGGAAAGGGGTCTCGTCAACATTTGCGAGGATCATGACTGACCTCTCGTGCGGAGGAGTTGGAGGGAGAGGTCTGTGAGGTTGGCACTAAGTTGTGGAAGATCTTGGGGAAAGGAAAGAGTCAGGTGGCGAATAATCTTTGGACAACGAATCTCCACTCTCCGCGGAGATCGTGGGTGTCACGATCCCACGTGACTTCCACTTCCGGATCTGAAATTTTCGGGAAAGAGTGATCCATTAGTACATATAGGCGGTTCAGCGACATGGCGAAGTGCAGTGCTGTCGGCGACGCAGGTGCGGGGCCTTCCGCTCACTCTTGAGGAAGGGCTAGAGAATGGTACCATGAGACTCCACGGGAAGCATCTTGAGCTTTGAGCAGGATGTGCGGGGAGTTCGCAGAAGCAATTCGAGGCGCGATGACCCACGAGGATGACATGATGGAGCTGTCGAGTGAGGCGAGAAAGAAGGAGAGTCCCTCGGGAGTTTATCAAAGATACCATAGATCGGTCTAGATCTTGGTGCGTTCGACCATCCACGAGCTACGAGAGGATTAAAGGATGGTATTCGGATGGGGAGACCATGGTATAACACTGTGGAGTCCTTGATCGGTTCGTATTCGGACTGCGTCTGAACAAGTAAAAGCTGGATATGGTGTCGAAGAAGAAAAAGCTGCCAAGCGAGAAGTGAGCGGGTTGGTGGAAGCGAAGGAAGGAGAAGGGAGCCACCGGAGACCACGGGCTCAAGGCGGTGAGAGGCCAGGGCTGCCTGTCTGACCCATATCGGAGGAATTCCCCATCGCGGATGGTCCCGAGCCACCTCGCGAGTCTCAGGTCGGGATCACGAGAGAATCTGAGCGTCATGATGGCCACGCACCCATGACCAGCCACAGGCGGACTGAAGTGAGCCATGACGGGGTGATCGTTCATTGCCACCCGCAGAAGCTTCCAGGGGATGAGGCGATACAAGTGGTGGAGCAGGCCACGCTTACGGACGATATCTGAAGTTGAAGGTATCTCTTGAAGAGATACTTGAGTGGTGAGAGCAAGGATTGCTAAGCCTGCCATGTAGATGACCACGCCGGCTACCGAGGCGGAGCGAGGCGGTTCTGCAGTTTCCATGGAGACCATGGCCACGCCACATCACGGTCTGGTGATTTGAAAAACCGGTGGAAGATTTAATTAGGAATCGATACTGGATGAGTTCTATAGAAGGAGGGCACCGGTGGTCGAACAACGACTGAGGAAGGTGACCGAGCTTCACGAAATAGAATCATGAGCCACCATCCACGAGAGTAATTTCGAGTGGGCCAGCGATGGTAGGAAGTTCAACAGGGCCGGAAAAACTATTGCGAGATATCTGCATTGCCTGGTAGAAGTCCTGTTCATTGCTCCTGCTGACCAAGAAGGCCAAGGTTCGGCGGTGCCAATCATGTGGACGGATGAAGATGAGGAGGGGTCTTTGTACCCCACGAAGATGCCACAGTGGTAAAAGCCAATGTAGCGAATAAGGAAGTTGACCAGAATATTGGTTGACTCGGGAGCTCGGTAGATATTCTTTTCAAATCCACACTCGAGGATTTAGGAATAGCGAGTGCGAGCCTCGAGCATCTGAGCACTTCCTTGAAGGGGTTCGGGGAAGGAAAGCTAATACCTCTAGGAATCATCAAGTTGGCGGTAACCATGGGCTCGAAGCCTTTCGAGAAGAACATGATCTTTGGATTTCGTGGTGGTAGATGAAACCGACCTATACCGAGGCGATTCTAGGGAGGCCGTTTATGAGGATCGACCAATGTGTGCTGTCCACCCATTACTTAGCCACTAAAGTATCGAGTAAATGGGGCTATAGGGGTCGTGAAAGACACCCAGGGATAGCCTAGCAGAGCAGCCCTATACGGTCAAGGCTGGTCAAGGTCGAGAGATAAGCACTCCTTCGCTCGCTCGAGGTCGTCCCTCAGGTCAAAGATGGTCAAGGTTGAGAGCTAAGCACTCCTTCGCCTGCTCGAGATCATCCCTCGGGTCAAAGCTGGTCAAGGTTAGGAGCCAAGGCACATCTTTCTCGCTTCATGAGATCCACGAGCACTGGTGGGCAAGACCCAGGCCAGGCAACCCGACCCGTTTTGTCGGAATCCGAGCACACCTTTTAATGTCGATCGGGGTCCCACATGGTATGGTGGTGATCTCATTGCTGGTGGCAGGCACATACCTCAAGGTATCATCATTTCTAGCGCTACGCCTGACATGGTGATCCAGCCACGTGAATCGGGTTAAGGGGACAGCCGCTCATCCCTAGGGAATATTTCGCTAATCCCGGCTGTCAGAGGGACCCAGATACCACTAACGTGAGAGTGGACAGCCTGGAAATGGAAAGAGCGGGAAAAATGGAGGATAAAAAGAAACGAAGGGGAACATTACAAGGGTTGGCATTTCGAATTCATAAAGGATCTATAAGCTCAAACAGGTTCTTCCTATTCTAATTTCTCTCATCTGATTTTCTCTGAAAAAACACCATACTTATCCAAAAAGGGGGGGGGGGGTGAAATAATACCCCTTTCATCTTTTCGGTCTCCCTCACTAAGGAAGATACCAAAAAGACAAACCCGATTACTGACTTGAACATTGGAGGGTTTTCGCCGGAACACGCCTGGCGACCCTTGACCCGGTTCTCTGTGAGTACAGGTCCGGGAGATCTCCATTCTGAAGAAGACAGCGGAACAGGACGAAGGAGATAACCCTGCTCGAGATTGAGCTTATCGCGAGCAGAAGGATCGAGGTACTGTTTGAATCGACGAGCAGAAAGTTTAGACAGTCCTGCTCGAGCTGTTTGGAGACATTGTTTGAAGGTTCAAGGCACTGTTGAGGCACGCGGGAAAATCTGCATCAACACCCTACTTTCTTACTGTCATCATTTTTTTAACCAGCTTTAGGAGAAAAACCATCATCGTTTGGTTTAGGGGCATTATCCTCTAGTTTAGGATAATACAAGTACTTCTTCTTCTCAAGTTTGTGAGCATAGTATACGTCGATTTTTGGTTAAAACTTTGGAAAACATGGTATACATAATGTTTGTGAACAACCGAGTTGTTACTTTAGATAATACAAAGTTTTGATGGAGTGTTGCTACTAGTAACTTACTAAACTCTTCATAGAACTTATTTTAATGAAAATTACATTAGTACTCATATAGCATAAAGCGAATGTTCATAATAATATGCTTAAAGTGAACATCAATTAAGAGTATTAACATTTTTTTACAAACTTATTGTAAGATTTACTTAATACAATTAGTCATCACCATCTGAACTTTCTAGGCGTCATCATTTTATATAAAAAAAATTCAAAAATAAAAAGTGTCCATTGTGCTTAACATTATAACACATGTTTTCATTAAACTCTCTAATATGTAGTTCCTTAACATTATACCTTGCGCTTTCTTTAACAAATTCTGTTTCATTAACTAATGAATTATGTACGTGGATGAGTAATTATACCAACTGCAGCTACTCTAACTAATTACAACTTAAACTATATTGTATACACAATATCTTCTATTTAATTATGTTGAGTCAGTGGTAATATCACTAACTTGAGCATTCTATCAAGGTAGACCTATTAAGCTGGATTGATAAAGAATTGCTTTGGTATAGTGAGTGCATCAATCATGTTCTTCAAAATGGTCATTTTGTTATCAAACAATGAGATGGATTTGTCGATTGACAGAACTTTGACAAAACGTCATTACCTATTGTAGCTTTAAATTTCTAAGTTACAAGAATATAGCTTCAATGTTTAAAAATTTTCCCTTTTTTTTTTTTGTCGAAAGACGAACATCACTAGAATAAGTGTGTAGGTAATATCGAGCAGCCCTCTTCAAGTCTAACCAGCGTGAGTAAAAGACTTCGAGGTCAACCTATCTTGAGCAGAAGACCCGACCGCTGGCACGAAGATGGCCTTACTAGGCATCAAAGCTGGTCAAGGTCGGGAAGTCAGGATGGGTCGAGCCCCGAGCCCTTTTTGTCTGCTCGAGGTCTTCAAGCCTCGGCCTGTCAAAGATGGTCAAGGCTGAGGAGCTCAAAGGCTGGTCGAGACCCGAGCTCACTTTTATGCTCGAGGTCTTCAAGTCCTCCCAGCACAACTTAATCACGCCAATCATAGCATAGAGGAAAATGGAAGACCCAGATACAGCCGGTTCGGGGCAGTCCGACCCATTCCTCCAGAGACTTGGCACAGCTTTTGATGCCTGATTAATGCCCCACGCGGCATGGTGCCCCCATAGTGTCATCATTCCTTGCGCACACGCCGAACATCATGATCTGACTATGTGAACCATACCCACCAGACAGTCGCGCATCCCTAGGGAATATCACGCTAATCCCAGCTGTCAGTGGGACCCAGACACCACCGACGCAGGGACGGATGGTCTTGGAGAGAAAGGGAGGGAAAAATGGAGAATAAAAGGAAACGGACGGGTAAGTGGCAGGGGTTCCAAAAATTTGGGGGCACAAGTTCTTCTTCTTCTTCCCCTTCTCCACTCTGATTTTTTGGGGAGATTTATTATTACAAAAGGAGGGCAAAAATACCCCTCCCATTCTTCCGATCTCTCTAACTAAGAGGGATACAAAAAGAACAACCCGATTACTGACTTGAGCGTCGGAGGGTTTTTGTCGGAACAACACCCAGTTACCCCTGACTTTGTTTTCTGTGAGTACAAGTCCGGGAGACTTCCGTTCTGGTAAAGATAGAGGGATTGATATTGGAAAGCAGTCCTGCTCGAGCTCGAGCTTGCCGCGAGCAGAAGATTTGGGCACTGTTTAAGGGCACGCAGAAGAACAAATCAACATTTTTAGCGCAGTTTGTGGGGAATGGTTCAAAAAGCCTGATTTCCCAACACATATAGAAGACACAACGCAACGATGAGAGGAAACAGCAGAAGAGGAGTGAGTCCAGAGGAATCGGTGACCTTGAGGGAAGTGGCCAATGAGGCTCAGAATAGAGAGATCCAGGAAAGAATGGATCGGATGGAGAAACTAATGGAAACTCTGACCTCCATATTACAAGAACTCAGAGATGGACAGAGGAAAGCATGTAATAATGTCCCTGAATCCAGCCGCGGGAACACCCCCGTCAGGGAACATGTGGGAGACGAAGCCCAGAGACTGAGAATACCAAATTACTGTGAGGGAGGAGACGAACATGGAGGAAAGGGGGTCCCGTCAACACTTGCAGGATACAGCACCAACCTCCCGCGTGGAAGAGTTGGAGGGGGAAGTGCGTAGGTTGGCACAAATTGTGGAGAACCTTCGGAGAAACGGAAAAAAGCCCAACTTGGAGGATAATGCTAGACAACGAGTCTCCACTCTCAACGGAGATCATGGGTGTCACGATCCCACGTGACTTCCGTTTCCCAGATTCGAAGTTTTCAGAGAAGAGTGATCCGTTGGTGCACATAGAACGGTTCAACGACATGACAGGGGTACAGGGCCTGTTAGCAGCCTAGAGATGCAGGGCCTTCCCACTCACTCTTGAAGGAAGGGTAAGAGAATGGTACCGTAGACTGCCGCGGGGAAGTATCCTGAGCTTTGAGCAGGATGTGTAGGGAATTTGCGAGGCGGTTTGAGTGCGATAACCCCAAAGATGATATGATGGGTAGTCGAGAAATAAGGCAGAGGAGGGAGAACCCTCAGGAGTTTGTCAAGAGGTACCACAGATCGGTCCTAGATCTTGGTGCATTTAATCATCCCCAACCGTTAAGAGGACTGAAGGACGGGACCAGGATGAGGAGGCCATGGTATAATCTACGGAGCCCTTCGATCGGTTCATATTCAGATGTGTTTGAACAGGTGAAAATGGACATGGTCATCGAAGAGGAAAAGGCTGCAAAACTGAGAAGTGAACAGGGCAGTGGAATAAAGAGGAATGAGAAAGGAGGTCCTGCTCGAGGAGCGCTGACTTCAAAAGTAATGAGGGACTAGGTTGCCCCCTACAACCGTTACCAGAGAGCTCCCCTGCCGCGAATGATTCCCGTGCCACCCCACAGGCCTCCATGCCGGGATCACAAGGAGTACAGGCGTCACGACGACCACAACCACCAAGCAGACTTGCGATGAACCACAACAGAGCAGATCGGGCGATACAGGTGGTAAAGCAGAGCCCCGCTTACGGGCAATACACAAGGTTGAAGATATCTCTCGAAGAAATACTTCAAGTGGCAGAGGAGCGAGGACTGCTGTGCCCCAAAACATCGATGACCAAGTCGGCTGGCAAACGAGACAAGGGACGGTTCTGCCGCTTTCATGGTGACCACAGCCACTCTACGTCACAGTGCTGAGATTTGAAGAACCAGGTGGAGGATCTAGTTAGAAATTGGTATTTGGACGAGTTTATTGAAGGAGGACATTCGGTGATCGAGCAGCAACCCAAGGAGGATGACTGAGATTACGACATGGAGCTGGAGCCGCCGGCTACAAGGGTGATATCAGGAGGACCTTCTATGGCAGGGAGCTTGAATAGAGCTCAGAAAAATTATTGTGAGATCTGCTGCATAGCGAGGAAGTCTGTTCACTTGCCTACTGCCAAAAGGCCAAGGTTCGGCAGTGCCCATTATGTGGATGGAGGAAGGCGAGGAGGGGTCTTGTACCCCATGAGGATGCCTGTAGTCGTGAAAGCAAACATCGCTAATAAGGTAGTTGACGGAATACTGGTAGACTCGGGAAGCTCGGTGGACATTCTCTTGAGTCCACACTTGAGGATTTGGGAATAGCGGTGCGAGCCTCGGCAGGCAGAGCACTTCCTTGAAAGGATTCGGGGAGGAAGTCGATACCTATGGGAATCATCAAACTGACTATGACCATGGCTCGAGGTATTTTAAAAAGAACATGATGCTGGACTTCGTGGTGGTGGACGAAGTCAGCCCCTACCAAGCAATATTAGGGAGGCCTTTTATGAGAATCAGCCAGTCCGTGCTATCCACCCACTACTTGGCCCTGAAGTGTCGAGTGAATGGGGCTGTGGGGGTGGTAAAAGGCAGCCAGAGGGTAGCAAGAAGCTGCTACGCTATGGCAGCCAAGGAAACCATGCAGATAACCTCATTGGACTCAAGGGGGGAGTCGAGGAATGGAAGACAGGAGCCAGCTGAAGAGCTAGAGGAGGTTAAGGTGAGAGCAGACGACCCCGAGAAGAAAGTCCGGATCGGCTCAGGAATTAGTGAGCAGTTAAAAGAAAAGCTGGTGGAGTGTTTGCGAGCACATGCAGATGTATTCGCCTGGACGCATGAGGATATGCCTGGGATCGACCCAGAGGTAGAAGAGGAGATGCGTCAACCAAGAGAGATATGAGGCCATCAACTGCGAGGTGGAGAAGCTGCTGAAAGCAGGATTCATAAGGGAGGTCTCCTACCCCGAATGGATCTCGAATGTGGTGCTGGTAAAGAAGGCAAGTGGGAAATGGAGAATGTGCGTGGACTTCACAGATGTGAACAAAGCTTGCCCTATAGATAGCTTCCCGTTGCCGAAGATAGACCAACTGGTGGACTCCACGGCAGGACACGGGCTGCTTAGTTTCATGGACGCCTTCTCAGGCTATAACCAAATCCTCATGCACCGGCCAGACGAAGAGTGCACAGCCTTCATCACCAATCAGGGCCTGTTTTGCTACAAGGTTATGCCCTTCGGCCTGAAGAACGTAGGGGCAACATATCAGAGGTTGGTGAATAAGTATTGGTACAATCTTTCCCCCCAAACTATTCTTATTAATTTCATAATATTTTTTATTATAATATTTAATACTAATTAATAATAGTATTGGTGCAATCTTTTCCCCCAAACTATCCTTATTAATTTCTTACTCTTTTCGATCAATTATCTGGGATAGCTATAAATATTAATGTATTTTTTATCATGGTTAAAAGTCATCGAAAGTAGTAATTTATTTCTACCACAAGTTTGATAAGTTGAAAATGTTCATAGTTCAAATTATACCACCTAATGAATTATAATACTAACTTGTGAGTACCTTGGTATTTGGTGAAAAAAGATACGGTATTTTCGATTAATGAATTCTTGCCATTGCAAATAACAGTGGCGCCAAGCCTACCACCACATTTCAATATTTCAATACTTACATTTTCAATAGTAAATTCATATCCTTGAAAATGGCATCGGTGCCATTGATTTGCCACAAAAAAATGCGTATTAGCGCGCGGTTAATTGTTAAATTATTTTTCACATTTATTTTCCCATTATTTCCCATTAAAATTATGGGGCATTACTTTATTCTTTTAACGATGAACTGATTTTTCTAATAAAAAATAATCATATTTTCGACTAATTTTTTTCTACAATTATTAATGTTGTATCTGTATTTTGCTTCGAAGAATTTATAAACTTGACATGGTATTGTATAACGAATGATTCCAAAGTAACAAGGGTCGAATACGAACAACGGTATGAAAGAATCACGACCTTCAGTATCATATCCATATTCATTATCATAGATGAAATCAAGACCAACAGATTTGGATTTGATTTCAAATTGACGAATTTTGAACAAGACAAAGTATTTCCTCTGGAACATAATTTGAGAGGTATCAAAGTCCGTAAGTGAAGAAGAATCAGAACGAGAACCAATAATACCAATTCTAGAATCCATGAGCGTGAGCTTCTTTATCATTGCCATTGCCATCATCGCTGACGAAATTAGAAGCAGCAAGAGTAGCTATGGATGGATTTGGAACAAGGAAGAGATATTATTTCTCGTCACAAAAACCCTAAAGCGGCGCGGCGTGGCGTGCTGTACTTCCTTGCAACACAAGTACAAATGAAAGAGAAAGAATACACAACACAAAGTCTTGTTTAGAAGATTTGTCTTTTAATTATCAATAATATCAGTGACCCTTATATTTTTATATTTCAATTTTAATCATTGAACTTATTTCAAAATGTCAGGTAACTTGCGAAGATATTTTAGTGTTTTTTTTTTCATATTTTTAAAATTTTGCAACTCAATTTATTTATTTATTTATTTTTCAAAGTAGCATCGTTTGTTTTTATAATAAACCAAGTCATCCAAATTCAGCTCCACGCTGATCCATATGAGACCAACTCATGCATCTGTCTCCATTACTTGGTGAGGAAACCACCAGCTCCATGTTAGCTTCCCATTGAAATACCGTGGAGGCAAATCAATTCTGCCAGTAATCGTCATCGTCGGAAAAAAATCTCTTGCTTCATGTTAAATAATGTTCTTCTTCAAACATATCTTCATAATCAATCTCTGCCTTTAATTATTGAATCACTCTATGAAATTGTTTGTCGTTGTACTCTCCAACATTTGATTCTCCAACAAGGACATGAGACGGGCAGTGACAGTTTCCCAATTTTCAGCTACCATGGAAGCCATAATTTTCTTAGAAGAATAAAGCAGAAGAAAAATTGACTATAAGTGAGTCTTGAAGAGTAGTAGGGTCTCTTTGTATAGACAATAAATATAACAAGAGCTAGCAGATTACATGAGCATATATATTGCAATAGGGTAGTAGACCTAGACCCTTTGAATAATAATGTGCTCATGTGCACCTAATCTTTAAATTAATATTAAGTAAAAATTATACTTCACGAACCCTAGGCCAATCAAAAAGGGAACAAGAGGAAGCATAAATAAAACATATAAAAATTTAGGAATTAGGATCTCTAACTGGAAAATGAATTAGTTCAATTGAATAAAAGAAAGATATGGGGAAGAGATATAAGGAAAAGGAAATCTTCCCTGTGTACTGTAATGAAAGGAGACTTTTCGTGAATGGTAAAACGTTAATGCGCATTTATTAGATTAATAAAAAAATATAAATATTTTTAATTATTTTGAATAATAAATAAAATTGTGTTAATATTATTCAAAATAATTTACAATCATGTGTTATTTTAAATCCTTAAAATCAATCTCGTTAATAAACTTTAATATTTGGAAGATCTTTCTGATAGATTAACAATATTAAAATAATTTGTTTAATATGCATAATATTTTTTACAAAATATAAATTACTTTATTTATTATATTTATTTTACTATTATATCTATATTAGCATAAATCTTAAAGTCAAAATATGGGTTAATGGATTTTAGTATTAATAAAATATATTAACCAAAAAGATAATAGTTAATATGCAAACTGTTGATAATAATGTTTCACATCGGTACGAATGTTTACTAGGCTAATGGCTAGCTAATATGAGCTTGAAATAACGCTAAGCTTGATTTTGACTATGAGTTAGGCTCGAGCTTCTATACAAAACCCTGCTATTATGTAATCTCTGATAACCACGTGAACAAATAGATGTTTAATTTATTTGTGGGTACCATTTATTTGAAATAGTAAAATTTCTTGTATTAGAAATTAGATGTTTGAGGTTTCGAACTCTGCTTACATGGATGGGGAGGGGATTGGGTTTTATCGGGCTAAATAATATTAATAAAATTAGTATTTAATTATAATGCATGATCAAAGTTCTCATTAATCAAGGTTTTTATATAATTAACTGATCAAGGAAGATGATCACTCAATTTGAAAGATAATCAATCAGAGCAAATGAAAATTATTAACTGCTTTGTACAAATCGATCAAACTAACCACAGATTTACTAATGAGCCTTTGGTCTAGTGGGAGATTCCTTGTACTCACATGTGTGAGTAATGGTTTGAGTTACTATAAAAATAATTATAGGGATTTAATTTCCTTCCTCAATTTCATAATTGAGTAAATACAGTATTCTTCTTTATAAAATGCGAGTAACAATTGTCTGAATTAAAAAAAAAAAAAAAAAAACTAACAACAGATTTTGCCAACCTGGAAGAGTCATTTATATGCTTCCTATAGCTCTCTTTTGCCTGTGGAAATCTCATGATATGTTTTAAATAAACGTAAGTAGTGTTTTATGTGTTCCGTATCTGCTTGACATAATATATACTTTATTGATTTATAACGGTAGGCGCACATAAGCACATGACTTAAAAGGGTCTACCACAACATGTGGCCCATGATTTGCCTATATAACAACCTTTCACTTCTTGTTTTTGAATCATTGTGATAAACTTTCAATTTCTTTTGCTTTCTTCTTCAGATAATACTTAGGTTCTTCTACATATTACTTACACAAAATGGTGTCCTTGGTAGCTGAGGATGGGGGAGTCGAAATCTCAAAATTCGACACTGCCCTTCTGATGTCCTTTTTGGAAGAATCAAATGGTGAAGAGTACAACGACGATCAAGTAAATAGAGTGATTAAATCTCTAGAAGGAGAGATTAATGGGCAACATATGCTGCTAGAAGGTCAGGATTTGGCTATGGAGCTTCAATTACTTCCCGATATTGAAGAAGATGGTCAGAACTGCTTGGAATCAATAGACTTTGGATGGGCAGATGAGATGGAGCGGGTGCCTTGCTCACCAAGTGATGACATGAATTGGTCTAGTTACATGGATCAATGTGGTGGACTTGATTTGGATGAGTTGGTTGAATTTGAAATTGTTAGTGGTGGGTATTCTCAGATTTACAGTATTGTTTCTGAAAATGATCATCAAGCACATGGTTTTAGCTTCTTGTGGCATGAAGCATGTGATGCTGTGTTAGCATACAACTAAATCAGTTGTTTTTCTTTGAGCAGATGTAAATACCTTTTTTTTTTGGAACTGAATGACTTACTTTATTTAAAAAAAAAAAAGGAAATAACGGGCCTTATATTATGTAAAAAGCTCAAGCAGAAAAAAGGAAAATTAGAAAAAAGCCGGAAGACCAAAAGAGGCAACTGTATAAAACGATATTTTGGGAGCCCTTTAGCATCATGAGAAAGTAATTGCAAAATCTCTAAAGCTGGAGTGTGCCGCTAAGTGACGGAATCACAAACAAGACCCAATTAAATTAGCTAAACAGTCAGCCACACAATTAGATTCCCGAAAAGTGCTGGAGAATCTGAATTCTATAAAGTTGGGGAGGCTACAACAATTAAACCATCTGTTAAGCGAAGGATTGAAAAAAAGGATGAACGACTAACATAGAGTCGCTTTCCTGCCAAAGACAATGTCAACCTTTGTCATGACAAAATTCAAAAGCTAATATAGCTGCTATAATTTTAGCAAACTAGGCAGTGATAATGCGTAATAAGAAATAGTTACCCAGATTAAATCATCATTATTAACTTTTATCCTGCTGCTATCAGGGGGACGCTAGTAATTGAGAGTACAAATCTTAGAAGCTTCGCCAAGTGAGAAAGGGATATCAAGAGGGGAAGAATATAACGATCCTTATAATAGGTCACATAACGTCGCAAAATTTAGAAAAGAAGAAAATGTGAGCCATGCAGTCAACTTGAAGGGAATGGAGCAAAGACTTTAATATCATCAAATTTAAGGTTGTTTTCAGCCCCCCAAATTGAATAGAAAACATAGAAAGTAGTAGCCAACCATAAATGTAGATTTGAGGGCTAAAAGAGATATTCACAATAGAATCCCAAAATACCAAATTGCATCTGTCCTTCCGAAAGTCAAACAAATTTTGAAAATCTTGGAGTATATCAAATGCAGTTATGATAATTTTTTGGGAACCACCTTCCATTTCCACCATGTTCTTTTAAAAGCCGATAAGCGAGCTCCCTGGCCAGATCCAACGGCTCATCGCCGCATTAATTCTGAAAAAAAAAATGATAATAGCTTTTAAAATTTAGAAAGAGTAAATTAATAAAGGTAATTTTAATTTTTAACTACAGCTGTTCTAAAATTGGCATAGCTTCCCAAGGGCTAGTTTGAAATTGCTATTGCTAATAAAATAATATGTTTTTACTGTACTAATGAATAATTAGTTCAAAAAAATAAAAGTCAATTAGTTGTTTGGTTAAGTAAATTATGCTGATGAGAGTGTTGGGTCTCAAAAAGTAGTGTAAGTAAGAAAAACAAAGAAATAAGCAGTTGAATACACTCAACTTTTGTACTCTCTACTATATGATTTACAATATTAAAAAATAAAAAGAAAAGGAAAAAAACCTTTTATACTCTCAATATAGTATTTCAATGTATTCAATGTCTTGCCCATATTTACAAAATTAATTTTTAAAATTAGATTTTGAAAATGTAATCTTTTCCTATTTTTCAAAATTTACTATAGAATTAAGTAATTTTATTAGATGTAATTTTTTAAAAAATTTATAAAATACTAAAGTTAACTTTTGACATTTTAAAATCACTCTTAAGACTATCAAAAGTAATTTCAAAGAAATCTTAAATTTAAAGAGATACCTTTCATTAGTGACATTATCTGATGCGGTTCGATTCTTACCAAGAACCCAACCTAACTGAACCCAATAGGTCAAAGAATTTTCGAACTGAGCACAAAAGAAACAGTTATTAAAGGTGACAAAATATGCACAAGATGACACTTGAGTTGCATTTGTCATGTCTCTCCCACAAAGAGATTAATTAAATTCATTTGTAATTCTTTAAAGTAGATGGAGATTGCCTTGCCATACATTTGAATCTCTCCCTCTAACGGGTTTAATTTAATTTTACTCTTTTAAGAAAATGACTTATATCTGTTGAAATATTGACTTGAATATGGAAAATTCAAAGTGAGAGCAAATTGCACATGCAAGTTGTTGACAAAGTGTGCATGATTTTTGAAATTTGGTTGCAAATCCTCACATGATCTTTGGTTATTAAGAATGGTTGGCAATCATGCTTGAATTTGTCAACATTGTTGATTTTTTTCCAAGACTTCTTTGAGCTAAGAATTACATGCATGCACAATCTTTGGCTATAAATACTAAGCCAATTGCTCATTTTAAATCTATCCCACAATTGAGAGCAATTACAAGTGAAGCAATTGAGAGAGTTGAGAGAGCTTCCACTTGAGTGGTAGGAGAATTCATTTGGGTGTATTGGGGTATCGGGTTTTTGTGAGTTTTTCCCAATTTGTAAATTTTCATTTGTTAGTAAAATTATCTTCCAATCTTTGCCTGTGGATGTAGGCTTTACGCTGAACCACGTAAATTATTGTGTCAATTTTCTTTGAAATTGTTTACACCACATTTAAGTTTCTTCAAAAGACACAGTTACCATTAATTGGTAATCTGCTCAATCTGCACTTCCACACAACAATTGGTATCAGAGCCAAAGGTTCGTACTTGGGGTATACAGCACTGTTCACATATATAGTACTGTTAATGTATATGGTACTATTTACAAATACGGTACTAGATACGACCATTTGTACTTGGAGAACAGTCTATTGTAAGTAGTGTGTATTTTTGCATGTCTAGGAAAGTTCTGTCAACAAGACGATAAGAGTCTAAGGAGTCTGGGTTTTAAGTGGGATATTTTTTACCCCTCCATTCTCCTGAAAACTTTCCTGGTGCATTTATTTACGCGAAATAAACATCATAGAGACTGTTTTTCAAGTGTGAATATTTGTTGAAGGCACTGATTATTTGAGGTTGAGAAAGATGGCAGAAGCGTCGTTGTCGTCTTCGTCAGCAAGGACTACTGTGACTAATACAAAGTTTGAAGTGGAGAAATTCGATGGTACCAATAATTTTGGTATGTGGCAATGTGAGGTGTTGGATGTCTTATGTTAGCAAGAGATGGATCTCGTTCTAGAAGAAAAGCCTAAAAAGATGGATGACAAGGAGTGGACAAAAATCACTGGCATGTAGTACTATTCGCCTATGTTTGGCTAAAGATCAGAAGTACTCTGTCATGAGGCAGACATTAGCAAAGAAATTGTGAAAGACACTAAAAGAAAAATATATAAAGAAAAACCTTGAAAACATGCTTTATATGAAAAAGAAACTCTATCGATTCACGTATGCACCTGGTATGTCGAAGAATGACCATGTAAACTCATTCAATAAAATATTAGCAGATTTGTTAAATTTGGATGAGAAATTTAAAGATGAAGATAAGGCATTATTGCTGTTAAATTCGCTTTTTGATGAACATGACCATCTCACTACCACTTTGCTTCATGGGAAGGATAGTGTCACATTTGATACTGTATGTAGTGCATTGTATAATGTTGAGACTAAAAAGAAAGATAAAAAGGATCACAGAGATACAGTTGCAGAAGTATTGATAGCAAGAGGTTGTTCACAAAGCCGCAAACCTGGAAAAAGGGGTAAGTTTAAATGTAGGCCTGCCAAAGATGAATGTGCTTTTTGTCGCGAGAAAGGGCATTGGAAAAAGAATTATCCTAAGTTATAAAAAGGTAAGGCTATTTCTGATGCATGTGTAGTGGAGCATAATAAGGAGTCAGAATTTAATCTGGTTGGCATGGCGTTGACATGTCAATCAGATGAGTGGATTTTGGACTCAAGTTGTACTTATCATATGTGTCCTAATAAGGGTTGGTTTTCTAACTTCAAGGAGCTAGATGGTGGAGTTGTTTTTATGAGCAATGACAATGCTTGTAAAACTATGGGAATAGGTTGAATCCAATTGAAGAATCATGATGGCTCAATCCAAGTCTTGACAGAAGTTCGCTATGTACTAAGCTTAAAGAAAAATCTCATCTTATTAGGAGTCCTAAAATCCAAAGGGCTTACAATCACTATGTGAGATGGATTCTTGAAGGTAGTAGCTGGTGCACTAATGATGATGAAAGAGACAAGAAGAAATAACTTGTACTATTTTCAACGGAGTACAGTTATTGGTTCAGCATCAACAGTTTCGAGAAATGATGCAGATTCAAAGGCAACCAAGTTGTGGCATATGCGTTTGGGACATGTCGGTGAAAAAGCTTTGCAGACTTTGGTTAAGCAAGGCTTATTGAAAGGTGCAAATTCTTGCAAATTAGAATTTTTTGAACATTGTGTTCTGGAAAGAAAACAAGAGTAAAGTTTGGTTTAGCAATTTACGATATCAAAAGGGATTCTGGACTATGTTCACAGTGATGTGTGAGGACCTACCAGAGTAGGTTTTTGGGAGGTATGCATTATTTTGTTACTTTTGTTGATGATTATTGAAGAAAAATATGAGTGTATTTAATTAAGAACAAAAAAGAAGTTTTGAATATATTTCTGAAATGAAAGAAGATGGTCGAGACTCAAACTGGTAGAAAGGTCAAAAGACTTCGCTCAGATAATGGTGGTGAGTATAAGAATGATCTATTTTTATAAGTATGCCGAGATGAGGGCATTGTGCGACACTTCACTGTTCGAGGTACACCACAACAGAATGGGGTGACAGAACGCATGAACCGAACTATACTGGAGAAAGTTTGGTATATGTTCTCTAATGCTGGATTGGGCAAGGAATTTTGGGCTGAGGCTGTTGTATATGAGTGCCATTTGATTAATCGATTGCCATCAGCTGCAATTGACAACACCCATGGAAATGTGGATTGGTAAACCTACTACTAATTATGATACTTTAGATGTCTTTGGTTCCACTGCTTATTATCATGTAAAAGAATCTAGATTAGACCCAAGAGCGAAGAAAACATTGTTCATGAGTATAACTGGTGGAGTAAAATAATATCGTTTATGGTGTTCAGATACGAAAAAGATCATTTTCAGTAGAGATGTGACTTTTGATGAATCAGTCATGTTAAAACAAAAGGATTCACAAAGGGATGACAACACCAGTGGTACTTCGCAGTAGGTAGAGGTTGAAAAGGTTAAAGATGATCCAACTAGTGTTGAAGAGGTAGATGATTCTCAATCAACTTTAGATGAAGAAGAGTTTCTGACTCAAGAACCTTTAGAGCAACAAGATTCAATTGCATATAAAAGGCCACGAAGAGAGATTCATAGACCTGCTCGCTTTGTTGATATGGTGGCCTATGAACGTCTAATTATAGATGGTGATGTTCTTTCCACTTACAGAGTAGCAGTAAGTAACCCTGAAAATGTACAGTGGAAGCAAGCAATGGATGAAGAAATGCAGTCTCTTCAAAAAATGGAACTTGAAAGTTAATTATACTGCCCAAGGACAAAAAGGCAATTGGGTGCAAATGGGTATATGCAAAAAAGGATGGATTTCCTCGTAAGGATAAAATTCAATATAAGGCTAGATTGGTAACGAAGGGTTACTCTCAGAAAGAAGTAAGAGACTACAATGAGGTATTTTCTCCAGTTGTGAAACATTCGTCTATTCGGATTTTGCTAGCCATTATTGCGCAATATGATCTTGAGCTAGTTCAACTTGATGTGAAAACTGCGTTCTCACACAGTGATTTGGAAGAGGAAATCTACATGACTCAGGTAAATGGATTTACAGTTACTAGAAAAGAAAATTGGGTTTACAAAATAACAAAGTCACTTTATGGATTGAAACAATCTCCGAGGCAGTGGTACAAACGATTTGATCGGTTTATGAAAGGGCAAAGATACACAAGAAATAAATTTGATCATTGTGTATATTTTCGCAAGCTACAAGAAGGATCTTTCATATATTTACTCTTGTATGTCGATGATATGCTAATAGCATCTAAGAGCAAAGATGAGATTGAGAAGTTGAAAATTCAACTCAATCAAGAATTTGAGATGAAAGATCTAGGTGAAGCCAAGAAGATTCTTAGCATGGAGATATGTAGAGATAGAGCTCGTGTTAAAGTCAGCTTGTCTTAGAAGCAATATTTGAAGAAGGTATTACAACAGTTTAGCATGAATGATCAGAAAAAATCTGTAAGTACCCTATTGGCTTCTCATTTCAAGCTTTTTGCACAACTATCTTCTTCAACGGATGAGGAACAAGAATACATGTTGTAAGTTCCGTATTCAAATATAGTTGGTAGCTTGATGTATGTAATGATGTGTACAAGGCCTGACATTTCACAAGCAGTTAGTATGGTGAGCAAATATATGCATAATCCTAGTAAAGGACATTAGCAAGCTGTGAAATGGATTCTACGGTACATTTAGAAAACCGTTGATGTTGGTTTACTATTTGAACGAAATGACACACTTGGTCAAGGTGTGATTGGGTACGTTGATTTTGATTATTCCGGTGATATAGACAAACGACGGTTAACCATCGGATATGTATTTACTCTTGCTAGAGGGCCAATTAGTTGGAAGTATACACTACAGTCTACAGTTGCACTGTCAACCATAGAAGCCGAGTATATGGCAATTACGGAGGCTATTAAAGAGGCTGTTTGGTTATAAGGCTTGCTTGGAAACTTGGATTTGGTCCAGGAGCATGTTAACTTGTATTGTGATAGTCAAAGTACTATTCACTTAGCAAAGAATCAAGTTTATCATGAGCGTACGAAGCATATCGACGTACGATTTCACTTTGTGCGAGAAATTATTGATGATGGAAAGATTCTTCTTCAGAAAATCAAGACTGCAGAGAATCCCGTAGATATGTTGACCAAGGTGGTGACAACGATCAAGTTTAAGCATTGTCTAAACTTGGTCAATATCCTGCAAGTTTAAAATAATGAGAAAGATAAAGATTGGAGGATCATTTAATATATAAGGGAGTTCAGTAATATTCAAGTCAAGGTGGAGATTTGTTGAAATATTGACTTGAATATGGAAAATTCAAAGTGAGAGCAAATTGCATGCAAGTTGTTAACAAAGTGTGCATGATTTTTGAAATTTGGTTGCAAATCCTCACATGGTCTTTGGTTATTATGAATGGTTGGCAATCATGCTTGAATTTGTCAACATTGTTGATTTTTTCCAAGACTTTTTGGAGCTAAGAACTATATGCATGCACAATCTTTGGCTATAAATACTAAGCCAATTGCTCATGTTAAATCCATCCCACAATTGAGAGCAATTGCAAGTGAAGCAATTGAGAGAGCTTCCACTTAAGTGCTAGAAGAATTTATTTGAGTGTATTGGGGTATTGGGTTTTTGTGAGTTTTTCCCAATTTGTAAATTCTCATTTGTTAGTAAAATTATCTTCCAGTCTTTGCCTGTAAATGTAGTCTTTACGCCGAACCACGTAAATTATTATGTCAATTTTCTTTAAAATTGTTTACATCACATTTAAGTTTCTCCAGAAGTCACATTTACCATCAATTGGTAATTTGCTTAGCCTGAGCTTTTGGACAACAATATCAAGTGTCATCTGATGGTCATTAGTTTATGTTATATATATATATATATATATATATATATATATATTTAACCGGGATTAAAAAATGTAAAAGGAAAATTTGATGGGAGGACGTAAAATAGTCTTACCTCAAAGCAAGTTAACTACAGGTCATCTTAACCGAAATATGAAACAATAGGAGGAATCACTTAATTGAAATATGTGATCATAAACATTAAAATTATAGAGATTGCAATTAAAAGGAGAAGAGCAAAAAAATATTATAAACATATTAGATTCATAAACACAGAGCGCGCATTTGAAGCTACACAGGATGATTACATATACGTGTCATGCACGTACTCCTTTGATTTCTTATTTTATTTATACGTTATGTGTTTATGAATCTAGTATGTTTATAAACACATATCACAACTTGGACCTACTTCAAGTCGTAGCTTCATGTAAGCAACGACGGCTACATCATTCGTCGTCTACGAAGTACTCTTCTCTTGTTGATCGATCTCGATCATAGTCAGTAGGGTTTTCTTGAGTTTGAAAACATTTTTATGTATATAGGCAAAATGCATGCGGGATTCCCTAATTAATTTTAATATTTATATAATCATTGAATATGCGTCTGCAATTGCATAATAGTAGTCAATTATTCGAAGCTATCCTTTGATCGAATTGTTATAATACTTTCTTAGACTGTACTCGTCGAGCAAGTTTTAATTCTGATTCTGGAAAATAAATAAATGTAACAATTGTTGTTTCGTCATGGAATATAATGGATTCAAGTAAGCCATAAATCAAAATGTGAATGTGTCTTTCAACCAACCTTTTTTTTTTTTTTTTTGGTTAAAATCATCAAGATGGTGGGGACTAGGCCGACCCCTACATATAATTTAAAATAACCAATGAAAAAACATAAGAAGAGGGACATAGACTGTAACTTTCCAAGAGAAAAAAATAGCAAGCACCATACAAAATGTCCAAGCCAATAAGGCAAAATTAATGTCGAACATGCGGGATCTTGAGAAGATCCAAATGAAGAATGCTAGATGAACCAACTGGAAGGTCCCCATGACTGAGAAATCACTGACAAGTCTGATGAGTATATGTAGCCTCCCGAAAAATTGCCTGATTATAATAAATGGATCAAAAGACAATGCCCGGACTCGGCCAACGAGATAAGCAAAGTCCCACTGCATAGAGTAATGAGAAATGGCCAAATCAAATTCTACCTCAAGAGTAGAAAAGTGAAGTTGAGCAACAAGAACCAATGATTGGTATTAAAAATTGTATGATTACTAAGGGATAAAATTGTTATTTTGTGTTTATATTATAATTTATATATGTATTTATTTAATATATTAGGAATTATTAATTATGTTTTAAAATATTTAATTTTATGATTTATTAGGTAAAACAATAATTTCACGTATTTAAGGGCTCTAAACAGATAAACGAATGTTAAATTTGTATTTCATAGGTCCGAAAACCTTAAGCTTGAAATTGAGCTTGTACAAGAAGTTGACTTTTTCTATTGACTAAGCATTGATTGGATGATAAAATGAGCTTATGATAGATATGAGTGTATTGGATTGTTGTCAATGTTGATCAAATCTCAGTCATTCATAATTCAATGGCCATAATTGTTCCACGTGATAATGGTTGGTGAAGCGGGTTGGTGGATCGGAATCTTTGTATTCAGGTGGCGTGATCCACCTAGTAATTTGCCAAATCTTAATTGTTCTTTGATAGAATTAGACGCTTCAGATGTTGCCACGTGTCATTTTTTTGAAAAAAATTATTAAAAAAAAGGTCAAGAATTTTGAATGTTGAATGAAGACTTTAATGGATAAAAAATGGTGGCACACCATTTTTTAAGTTGCTACATTTGACCAAAAAATGGGTAGATGCAGCCATGCAAAGAAAAAAGAAAAGAGGGGAATGCCAAATATTTAGCTGTATATACAGGGGCTCTCCCCCTCATTTTGGGCATCTAAATTTTGGTCAGGAAAATCCAATTGAGGGCATTCAATTAGTGAATGCAAAAGAAGTATTGGGAGCTTCCAACATGTGAGAGAAATATTTTTAAGCATGTAGATATATTGTAGGAGCATTTAGCTCGTCGATATAGGTATTGCGGGTTACTTTGTTAATGAATATTTCTTCGGATCATGCATTTGGGTTTGAGTGAGAGAAAATCATTTTTAAGAATATAGTTGTAATAACTTTTTACAAAGTGAATATTTTTCTTGAGTTATCTTTTGACAATAATCGTGATTTTTTCTCCAGATTTGGTGTTTTCTACGTAAACCTTGTGTTGTGAGATTGATGTTGTTCTTAATTTAATTTTTCTATTAATTTGTTACTTGGCAAATTGCTTGGAGTGATATTGGAAGGAAGCTCAATTTCCAAACAATGTTGACTTTTAAAGTTTGGCTAGTCTTTAGATCTTGATCTAATGGCTGTGTCGAGTGCATGCATAAAGCTTATGATGGACTGCAAAATACTGGATTACGAATGAATTTTTCTTACAATAAAGCCTCATTTTTATGTATTTTTAATCTCCCTTCTTCTCAAAATTTCTCCTAAAATATTTGTAATAATCTATTAATAAAACTTCAAATTTTATATTTTAAAATTTTGATTTATTGTAGACAAATAAAGGAGTTCGGCACAATTAATTCTTGAAATCTTAGTATAAGATATATTATAATGATATTTTGACTTATTGTAGATAGATTGAATTTTGGCAAAATAAGTACTTAATCCATAATAAAATTAATAGGAAAATATTGATAATTTATATAATTAATCTTTCGGTCAATAAATATAAATAAAAAAATAAAAAGAATTTATTAAATTATATTTATTACTAAGAGTGAATCCATAGCCTTAACTAATTTATTTCCATAATTTCATTTAAATTAAATAGCATATATATAAATTCTAGTTTTATTTCTTAGACAAATTAAATAAATAAGCAAATTACATATTTTCTCTATAGATCGACCTCGGACTTATTGAGCTATAATATAATAAGACACTTTTATACTTAAGAGTTTGAAATTACTTTTGAGTTATGTTAACCAGACACTCTAAAGGTATGTTTGGGGCAGCTGCGCTGCCACAGCGCAGCTGCTCCAGCTCCTTTATTTTCATGATTCTTCATGGAAACAAGGGGGCTGGAGCAGCTGTGCTGTGGCAGCGCAGCTGCCCCAAACGCACCCTAAAACAACCATCAGCACAACAAAAAGAATGTGCTAGTATACCAAAAAGGAACCAAAAGCAATTAACACCATTTCCCGATGATCATCTCTTTGAAGCAAATTTTATATTGCCTGGATCTGATCACCAAGTTTTGGGTATATACATGTTGGAGGATTTGAACTATTAAATAACTTCTTTATTCATAAAATTCAACACTTATTACACACTCTTTTTACTTAAACCTAAGAAGAGAGGGGATATTTATGCATAAATCAAACTATCACAATCATATAATTCAACTACCATACATTTTAACTACCCAAATTTATCCATCTAAACACCACAAATTTTACCTATAAATCTTACCACCACAAATTTTACCTATACTTTCAACACATTTACTTAGAAACTTCTAGGAACTAGGCTAATTGGCCTCTATTTGGATCAGGTTTAATATTCAACACTACCTTTTAAACTTGATCCTTCATAACACATACTTCCTTTTATGTGACGTACTTCCTTATGTAATGATAGTGAGTATTTATGTGTTTGCTTTGATTATGGAAGACATAATTCTTTGCTAGGGCTATTACTTACTTGTTGTTGACACAAATTTTGGTAGGTTCTTCTTGCATCCTTAACTCATTCAATTAATTTATGAGCCAATTTACATATGGTGAGTCTAGGAACTAGCAGCTACATACTTAGCTTTATAAGTTAAGAGTGTAATAATTGATTACTTCTTTGACATCCATGTGAAAGTAGTGTTTCTTACAAAGAATACGAAACCACTAGTACTCTTTCAATCATCTATATCTTTACCTTAGTCATTATTGTAATACCGAAAGAGCTTGCAGTCATTAGAAAATGAGTATAACAAGCCAAAGTTTATTATGCCTTTAAAATAATGAAGGATTCTCTTTGCAATTTTGAAATGATTAATAATCGGAGTCCCTATGTGGCGACTATCTAGTCCAATGACATGGAGAATTTAAAGCTTATGCAAGTTAAGTAGTGCAGATTTCCAGCTAGACTCTTCAAAAATGCTGTTTACACTTTGTCCTTTATTATGCTTTGACAACTTTACTTTGTATTCTATCGGTGTGCTTATTGGCTTACACTCATTCATCATGAACTTTTTGAGTATTCCCTATGTATAACTTTATTATGAGATGAAAATACCATCCTTTTATTTTTTAGCTTTAATATTCAGATAATCCGCCATCAATTCAATGTCTATCAACTCAAATTCTTTTGCCATCACTTTCATGAGCTTTGTAAATAAGCAATCATCCATGTACAAGCATACAATCAGAATGTCCTTATATTTTTTACTTTGATATATAGAGCATGCCTATAAAGACATTTGTTCAAGCTATTTTCTTGAAAGTACTTTTCGATCTGATTATTCCATGCGCTTGGTGGTTTTTCTTAATCCCATATAGGGCTTTCTTCAACATCAAGACTTTGTCTTATGTTCCTTCTCTATATAACCAATGTAGACTTCTTCTTCCACTTCTTCTAAGCGCCAAAGAAATAATTAATCTTATAATTTCTAATAGGGATATAGGAGCAAATACTTAATTGTAGTCATTCTAGTTTTTTAGCTATAGTTGAAACAAGCCTTGCCTTGTGTCTTTCAATATCTCCTTTCAGTTCATCTAATACACCTATTGGATGCCACTGGCCTTGTGCCCTTTCAGAAGGGGAGTGAGTTCCCATTTATTATTCTTCTTAATGGCCTTAATTTCTTAATACATTAATTTTTTTATATTTCTCATGTTGTGTAGCTTCTTGGTAGTTTACTAGATCAGTTACCTCGTATAAATCTTTTGGTTGGTAATTAATGTTTATTAGTTTGTTTAATTATACTTGATTAGTGATTTTGTCAGTACAAAAAATAATATTTGAGAATACTCCTATTGTTGTAAAATCATCATGGCATGCATTTCATTACTTCTTGTCATTTCTTTAAAATAAATCCTCTTTTAAAATAATTTAAAAATTTTAGAAAATCTTAATTGAGAGGTTCGATCCAGATCTAACGATTGAAAAGCATCTTACTCTTCTATTCAAATCTAACAATTGAAAAGAATCTTAATCTTTCTTGCCAATGGGTTGAATTTGAGATTGGCTCAATGGTGCACGAGTTTTCTAATATCATATAAATTTAATATGTCTAACTATTCTTAAAAGCTTGCATTAAAATTAAAGCCGAAGATTACTTTAAGCTTTTATTTTTAATTCATAAATCATTCCGACTGATGTGAGATTATCTTCTTGATAAACAACAAATGATCAAAATTTAGAAGTATCAATAATGTTAGGTGATAAAAATTAGGTCATGAAATTAGACTGTGACACATGTATAGTAACCCCATGACCAACTAGCACTTACAAAATGTGAAGAGAAAATTTAGACATGCTATCATCAAGCAGTCCTCAGCTAACATGTGTCTAAAAAGACAGTAAAATACCCTCAATGACATTTCCTATATAATGTTAGGTCAGTCTCAACAAAGCAAGTTTAGCTTCTTCCCCAGAAATCAATTTATCACTAATATTAGGGATTTTTAGAATAATCACCACTAACATTTTCATACTTAGCCATTCATCGACATCAGTGTTAGGAAATTTATAGGTGAAGTAGGGCCACAACTAAAATGAAAATTGGAAGAAAATGAAGAATAAACACAAAACTAGGACATCAGAAATTACGTGGTTTGGCTTTTAGCCTACTTCCACGGGCGAAGACAGAAAAAAATATTTTACTAGTTATATGAGGATTACAAGTATTGTAATATTTTGGCTTACTTCCCAGAACCCCAATACACCCAATCTCTCACTTACTAATTTTAAAATAGTATTAAAATACCCTAACACAAAACTCCATTTTTTTTTCTTTTTGCTCTCAAAATGATTGAAGAATGGAATGCTTGGAGAGGGAAATAAAGCCTTTATTTATAGGCTTCATTTCCTCTCCTCATTATATTAAAATAATAATAATGTATATTTTATTTTATTATTTTTCCAAATTCAAAGTTTGAATTTACAATTCAAACTTTGAAATATGGCTTTTAGATTTTCTTATTCTTCATTCTTCATTCTTCATTCAAAGATTGCTACTTCTAGATTGCATGCTTCTAGATTTTATGCTTCTACATTATGTATGCATGCATTTTGTTAACATTCTCCCACTTCAAGATTTGATTGAGAACCAATCAATCTTCACACCATCATTTCTACTTCGCCATTGACATGTTACTTACGTCTCTGCTAGGCCACAAGAGGATCTACTCCATATAAATTTTTCAGTAATGATTGGCTTAGTCATAACATCTGCTAGGTTCTCCTTGGTATGAATTTTCTGTAAATCTACACTTTCATCTTCCATTACTTCTCGAACGAAGTGATATTGAACCCCTATATGTTTTGTCCTGGAATGAAAGGCTAGATTCTTTGCAATATGCAAAGTATTCTGACTGTCACAAAACACAAGAATTTTCTCTTGTTTGTGCCCGAGCTCCTCAATTAACCTTTGTATCCAAATAGCTTCCTTGCATGCTTGGGTAGCTGCCATGTATTCTGCTTCTATCATAGATAAAGCCACAACAGTCTGTAGTTTTGAAACCTAGCTTACAGCTCCTTCCATAAGTGTAAACACATAGGCAATAGTAGATTTTCTTTTATCAAGGTCACCTGCGAAATTTGAATCCACGTAGCCTCTGATAGTAAATTCTGACCCTCCATAACATAATGTAACATCTTAGGTTCCTCTTATGTATCTTAGAATCCTCTTTGCTGTTTGCCAATGTTCTCCACCAGGATTCGTCATGTATCGACTAACTGCTCCCACTGCTTGTGCAATGTCTAGTCTTGTACAAATCATAGCGAACATCAAACTTCCCACTACTGATGCATACGGTACTTGATACATCTCCTTCCTCTCGGCTTCATTGCTAGGACACATACTTGAGGATAACTTGAAATTAACAGGAAATGGGGTAAAAATTTGCTTACAATCTTGCATGTTGAAGCGTCGCAAGATTTTCTTCAAGTAATTCTTTTGTGAAAGCCAAATCTTCCTGTTATTTCTGTCTCGGTGAATTTTCATACCTAGAATCTTGTTTGCTGGTCTCAAGTCCTTCATTTCAAACTCCTTAGCCAACTGTGCCTTTAATTCTTGGACTTGATCTTTCTTGGGTCCTATGACCAGCATGTCATCCACATACAATAGCAAAATGATAAAATCATTATCCTCAAATCTCTTGTAATAATCACAATGGTATGAACTGAGTCTGTTGTATCCAAGGCTCATGATAAAGGAATCAAATCTCTTATACCAACACCTTGACGCCTGTTTGAGACCGTATAGAGATTTGTTCAATCTACAAACAAAGTTCTCCTTGCCTGTTTCAGCAAAACCTTCTGGTTGGAGCATATAAATCTCTTCTTCAAGTTCTCCATAAAGAAATGCAATTTTCACATCTAACTGTTCTAGATGTAGGTCAAATGTAGCACACATTGTCAAAAATACTCTAACTGTCATGAGTCGAACTACAGGAGAAAATATCTCATTGAAGTCAATACCTTCTTTCTGAGCATATTCCTTTACCACTAATCTTGCACGATACCGCTCCACTTGATTATTGCCATCACGTTTGATCTTGTAGACCCATTTGTTTCTAATTTCTTCCACGTGGCAGTGGCACAAGTTCCCATGTCTTGTTTTTGTGTAGAGCTTCAATTTCTTCCTGCATTGCTGCCATCCACAAAGTAACATCTAAGATGTTTAAAGCTTCATGGAAAGTTGATGGCTCTTTATCAATATGCAACATTGATCTCTGTAACGTACTCTGAATGCCAAGTTGGTGGTCGTCTCTCTCAAGTTGACCGACGAATTTCTAGAGCCTCAGACTCGATTGGTTCTTGTTCCTTATGCTCTGGTGCTGTTTCAGAAGACTTTGAATCTTCTTGATTATTTTCTACATATACCGGTGTAGTCTCTAACTTTTCTTTCATAATACTATCATCCCCATCTTTCTTTTACAGTTGATCTTGTACAAAGATAACATCTCTGTTAATGACAATCTTGTGGGTAGTGGGATTCCACAGACGATACCCCTTTACACCATCAGCATACCCCAAAAAGATACACCTCTTAGATTTAGGATCTAGCTTTGTTCTTTCTTGGGCATTATACATTATATATACAGGACATCTAAATGTATGTAAATGAGAGTAATCAGCTGGCTTACCTGTCCATATCTCCATCGGAGTCTTCAACTCAATAGTTGTTGATGGAGACTGATTTACCATATAACAGGCAGTTTTGGCTGCTTCAACCCAAAATGAGTTAGGTAGACCAGCAGTCCTCAACGTAGCTCTTATCCTCTCTATAAGAGTTCTGTTCATCCGCTCTGCTACTCTATTTTATTGAAGAGCATATGCCGCTGTAAACTGCCTCTAAATACCTTCTTGCTTACAGTATGCAAGAAATGCACCATCTGTATACTTTCCACCATTATCTGTTCTTAAGCACTTGATCCTTTTCCTGGATTCAAGTTCAACCTGAGCTTTGTATTCCTTGAATACTGGAAACACATCTGACTTTTTCTTGATTGGATATACCCAATATCTTCTAGAGTAATCATTAATAAAAGTAACGAAGTACTTTGCACCTCCTTGTGATAATTTCGGTGATTCCCAAACATCATAATGAACTAAGTCGAGAATGTATTTACTTCTAGCATGAAATCTACTAAACTTCAATCTATGCTGCTTACTTGTAACACAATGATCGTAAAATGGTAAACTTATCGATTTGAGTCCCGAAAGCAGCTTTTGCTCAGAGAGAATCTTCAAACCTTGTTCTGACATGTGGCCAAGTCTGAGATGCCATATCATCGCTGACTTTTCTCCATTTGACGTGACACAAGCATCAGCACACACGCATCAGCTTCCTGTAGTGTTTTTCCTTGAAGCATAAATAGATTCGCACCGATCTTTCCTGCCTTCATTAATACAAGCGCTCCTCTGACAATTTTCATCATTCCATTTTCAATATGGGCTTTGCACCCAAGACTATCTATTTGTCCCAAAGACAGTAGATTTTTCTTCAGGCCTTTAGCATATCGTACCTCCTGAATTGTATGAACTGTACCATTATACATTTTTATTTTGATAGTACCAATACCAACGATCTCCAAGGCATGGTCATCGCCTATGTACATAGATCCTCTTGAGATTGGTTTATATATGTGGAACTATTCTCTCCGAGAGGTCATGTGCCATGTTACTCTTGAGTCTATAAGCCAGATGTCAGCTAACCGCCTTTTGCCTTTTGTAACAGTTTTTGCCTCGCTATAGAGAATTTTGCCATCATCCGAAGTACTAGCCATACAACCGTGAGCATTTGATGACTCAGGTGCTTTACTCTCTCTACTCTTCTGATTGCTCCAACACTCTTTCTTCACATGTCCTTTCTTGCCACAAATGTAGCATTTCACATTCTTCTTATTTCTGAATTTTGATCTACCATGATTGTAACTCCCACTGGGGCCACGTTCTGTTGATCTCCCTCTTGTCACCAATAGCTCTTCTGCTTGCTGCGAGCTTACATGTTTATCTTCCTTGGTCTTGTGCCTGCTTTCCTCGTTTAAGATGGAGGCTGCAACATCATCGAAAACTAGACTGTCCGTCGGGTTTTTGTTCGTCAAATTGATGATGAGTTGATCATACGAATCTGGTAGACTTTGAAGTAGAAGCTCTGCACGTTCATTTTCCTCTATTTTGTGACCCAACATTGTGAGTTACGAAAATAGAGCCTTTAAGGTGTTGATATGGTCAGTTACTAATGTAAATTCCACTATACAAAGAGAATAGAGTGTCCTCTTTAAAAAGATCTTGTTGTGCAGCGACTTTGCCTCATACGATCTTGTTGTGAGAGTATTCCATATTTCCTCTGTTGTCTTTTTCTCTGCCACACTGGATAACACCTCATTTGTAAGTGCTAAATGTAGATCAGAAATTGCATTACCATCTATCTCGTTCCACTTAGCATCATCAGTTACCTCTATGGGTCTTTCTTCAATTGTTGCCAAGCAATTGTTTTTTCCTCAGAATACTTTCATTTTCATTTTCCACAACGAGAAATTATTCCCATTGAACTTCTCAATCTTGTATTTTGCCGCCATTGCTTTCACCACGAACGACCTTAGTTAGGATCGGCTCTCGCTATTTCACGTGAACAGTACCGTATATGTGAAAAGTAACTGTATATGTGAACAGTAATACCACGTGAACAGTAATACGATTCCAAAAAATGCAACCAAGGCTCTGATACCGCTGTTATGAAATTTATGGGTGAATTAGGGCCACAGCTAAAATAAAATTGGAAGAAAATGAAGAATAAACACAAAACTAGGACACCGTAAATTACGTGGTTCGGCTTTTAGCCTACGTCCACGGGCGAAGACAAAAAGAAAATATTTTACTATTGATATGAGGATTACAAGTATTGTAATCTTTTGGCTTATTTCCCAGAACCCCAATACACCCAATCTCTCACTCACTAATTTTAAAAGAGTATTAAAATACCCTAACACAAAACTCCCATTTTTTTTTCTTTTTGCTCTCAAAATGATTTAAGAATGGAATGCTTGGAGAGGGAAATAAAGCCTCTATTTATAGGCTTCATTTCCTCTCCTCATTATATTCAAATAATAATAATATATATTTTATTTTATATTTTTCCAAATTCAAAGTTTGAATTTAGAATTCAAACTTTGAAATATGGCTTTTAGATTTTCTTCTTCTTCATTCTTTATTCAAAGATTGTTACTTCTAGATTGCATGCTTCTAGATTTCATGCTTCTACATTATGTATGCATGTATTTTGTTAACAATCGGGTCCACAATTCATGTCTTCATTTCTTGATGAGGAAACCGAAAACTCCGTGCTACATGCCCATTAAGCAAAGCCAAGCAATTCTGGCCATATTTTTCATCGTCGGCAAAACTCTTTGGCTCCACGGTTAAATCACGGTCTTGTGCAAACAAATTTTCATAATTAATCTCTGCATATAATGATTGAATAACTATATTTAATTTTTCTTCATTGCACTCTTCGACATTTGATTCTTCGAACAAGGACATGACAAGGGCAGTGTCAAAATTTTTAACAGCCATGGAAGCGATAATTTTCTCAGAATAATAAAGCAAAAGAAAAGTTGACTACAAATGAGTCTTGAAGAGAAGTAGGGTCTCTCTTGTGGATGTTAGCATAAATTTTCTTATGGAGTTAGAGTTTCACAACCGTGTGAAAGACTTTTTCAACATTGTAAAATAATTTACAATGGTGTAAAAGATTTTCACACTATTGTGAAACACTAAATCTATATGAAAATTCATTCAAGCATTCCGCATTTGAGAATTTTTCTACATATACATAGAGAGAGAGATGCCTTCTCTCCTTCAGGATATCAGAACAAATTTTCTCTTTGAATTGTGATTTCATAATAGTGTGAAAGACACATCAATGTGAAAAGACACATCAATGTGAAATTCTAAATCAGCACAAAAATTTGTGCAGACTTCTACACTTTGAATAAGCCATCCTCTCCGCGGATAGTAGACCATTTGAATAATGTGTTCATGTGCACCTAATATTGAATAAATTATTGAATAAAAATTATACTTCATGAATGTTAATAAAAAAAAGAACAAGTATTGATGTTGTTTTCTGCTTGCTCCTAAGTAAAGTTGTGAACTTCTGCTCGCTGGATGCTCGAGCAGGATTCCTCGCTAATCCCCTTCTTCTTCCGTTTACAGGAACAATGGTTTCCTTTGACTTGCACTCACGACGCTCAAGTCAGTAATCAGGTTGATTCTTTTTGTATCCCTCTTGGTTTGAGAGACCGAAAAAATAAGGGTGATTTAAGGGTAAGAGTGATAGGGAAAATCCCAAAGATTTCAGGAGAAAAAGAAAAAGAAGAAGAACCCCTTAACCTTGTCCCTCGGCTGATATTTATCCTTCTTTTTTCCCACCCTTCGCATTAACGGTGCCTGGGCCCTTCTAACAGCTGGGGTTACCGCAACACACCCTGAGGATGTGAGATGTTAGGCGGGTGTGGGTTCGCGTGGCCTAATGATGGTGCCGTGCATGCGTGTATGAAATGATGACACTGTGGGGGCGTGCGCTGACCATCGGTTACAGTGATGAAGCCCTACGACGTGGAGTGTCTGCTAGGCATCGATTGCCGTGTTAAGTTGTTGGAAAGAGGGGTCATCTTGTTTTAAGCAGGCTCTGATCGAGTTTTTCCTTCCTTCCGTGTTTCTGATGGCGTGACTGGATCCTGCTTGGGGGCTCGAAGACCTCGAGCAAAAAAGAGGTCAGGGCTGGACCAGCCTTGGAGTACTTGACCTTGACCAGCTTTCATACCTAGCGAGGGCATCTTCATGCCAGCGGTCAAGTCTTCTACTCGGACTAGGTTGACCTCGATGAGGCCTGCTCGGTATCAGGGTCTACTCAGTATTACCCATGCTAAGCTGTCCACTTTTTTCGTTACTTCATATTTAATGCAGGACGCGTAGGTGGATCTGGGCCGCTTGTTTGAATTTTGAAAAGGCGGTTACTTGAACAGTCGCGTCCCTTGAGTAGCGTGCCGTCTGTTGACATGATGTGCTTTCCCCTTTAAAAACCCTCAATTTCTTCACTGTGCTTCTTGTTTCCGATCTCTGCTAACGCCAAAATCAGCTGCCTATGAACGTTTCTTACTTCTTTTCTGCTGTCGCTGTCGTCCGTCGTCGTCCGATCTTTCATCAGGTACGAACTTTTCTCCTTCTTCTTGTTCTTGATTTGTTTTCCATTTTTTGGGTTTCTGGTTACTATTTGGTAGATTGTGTCTATAGGAAATATGTCAGATACACAACAACCCCATCAGATATCGTCTGAAGAATCATCTTCTTCGAGTGACTCCGAGTCAAATAGGATGGTTATGGTGAGAAACCCAAGCCTCGAAGGGGTCAAGGTCATGGGCAAGACCTGGTAGCAACAAGGGGAGAGGATTGGTCAGAGGTCAGAGGCTGGATGGTTTGCTATTGATTATATGAGGTGTGAGATTTCACAACCAGACCTAGACCGGCTTAGGGACACGTACCATATTCCGGCCAGCGTGGATTTACGTGTGCCTGGCAAAGGTGACATGCCTAGCTGTCTTCCCTGGGGGTACGTTACCATTTATTTGGAGTGTTTCAAGTGGGGCGTCAGGTTACCTCTTCAGCCCTATTTTGTCCGGGCCTTATCCAAACTACGTTAAGCCCCAGGGCAGCTGAACCCCAATGAATGAAGGGTTCTGTCTTCGTTATATGTTTTGTGGAGGTAGTGTAATTTTGGTGAGCCGTCAATAGAGGAGATAAGACATCTCTACCAGTTGAAGAGCAGTCCAAAGGACGCAGGCTGATATTATCTCACCTCCAGTTTGAAGGGCAAGAAACCTATCATCGACTCCCTACCTCTGGTGCCAATTGGAAGGGCAGCTTCTGCCTTTGCCGGGGGAGACTGGGGACGAGCAGCTTCTGCCTTTGAGGGGGTTCCTCTAATTCCCTCTCATTTTTGTACCCTAGGTCGTCCGCTGTTCTTTGCATTTCTTACTTTAATTTTCCTGCTCGCACTTTCCTCACTAATCTTTCCTGGCTGTTGTTGCAGTGTTTTGGAGCACGTCTCATCGGATTGGGGAGAAGCTTCAATCGCATGTCAATACTGCCCTAGACAACGCGAGCTCCTGCCGGAAGCTACTCGCACTTCATAATCTCGTCAAGTTCGGCCTCGCTTCTTAAGAGGAAATGAGCGGCATTCTCTCTCAGCTGAAGAGGCCCCTGAGCATAGCGGACCGTCCGAGTAGCTCCTCTGCTCCACCCAAGCGGCCTAGGGTTGATACCGCCGCCTCACCCATCAAGGTTGCTCCTCCTACTCGAGAGGCTGAGCGGTTAACAGAAGGGGCGACCCGAAGGGGCTCGAGGACTGTCATTCCAGCCCGGTCTCGAGCAAGACGTTCTCAAGAGCAGCAGCAGCCTGACGTTGCCAACCCCTATGTCAGGGATTTTGCCAGGCACATAGAGGAGAGATTCTTAGAGGGGTTGGAGGCTTTTGATGCTAGTGAGTTGGCTGGCATGCTCCACCGCCTCTCATCCCATCTTACGGCTGCTGCCTAGGCTGTTGGAACAGTCTCGCCTTAAGTTAGGCTTTGAGACTTCTGGCCTTGGCGTTCCTTTGCGAGCTTATTTTGCTTGAGCCTGCTTTCGGCTCACGCTTGGCACCGTCTCGCCTTAAGTTGGGTTTTGAGACTTCTGGTCTTTGCGTTCCTTTGCGAGCTTATTCTGCTCGAGCCTGCTTTCGGCTCACGCTTGGCACCATCTCGCCTTAAGTTGGGTTTTGAGACTTCTGGTCTTTGCATTCCTTTGCGAGCTTATTCTACTCGAGCCGGCTTTTGGCTCACGCTTAGCACCGTCTCGCCTTAAGTTAGGCTTTGAGACTTTTGGCCTTTGCGTTCCTTTGTGAGCTGATTCTGGTCGAGCCTGCTTTTGGCTCACGCTTGGCACCGTCTCGCCTTAAGTTAGGCTTTGAGACTTCTGGCCTTTGCGTTCCTTTACGAGCTGATTCTACTCGAGCCTGGTTTTGGCTCACGCTTGGCACCGTCTCGCCTTAAGTCAGGCTTTGAGACTTCTGGCCTTTGCGTTCCTTTGCGAGCTTATTCTGCTCGAGCCTGCTTTTGGCTCATGCTTGGCACCATCTCACCTTAAGTTAGGCTTTGAGACTTCTGGCCTTTGCATTCCTTTGCGAGCTTATTCTGCTCGAGCTTGCTGTTGGCTCACGCTTGGCACCGTCTCGCCTTAAGTTAGTCTTTGAGACTTTTGGCCTTTGCATTTTTATAAGCTCCAACTTGATCATATTGACTTATTATTGGAAGTGTTCGTCTTCACATTTATTCATGTACAAGGTTTTACACCCTTTATATTTTAGGAAAAGCTAAATAAAACCAAGTATCACGGCTCACATTACAAGGAGACTTACTGGAAATACTTCATTAAATGCTGCGCGTTCCACGGCCTCTTGACTTCTCGTCCATCTGGGTATGTTAACCTATACGCTCCCGGACCGGCTATTTAAGAGACCCTATACGGGTTTTTCCAGTTCGAGTCCAACACCTCTTGCCTAGGGTCCTTGGTATTTTGATTCACCCTTCTAAGCACCCAATCTCTCACCTGGAATCAGCGGAGGTGTACATTTCGGTTGTAATAGCGGGCCACCCTCTGCTGGTATTCTACTATCTTTGCCGCGGACCTTTCCCTTTTTTCTTCCAGTAAGTCCGAATTTGAACACATCTGCTCATCGTTTTGCTCCTTGTTAAAGTACTTCGTCCGATGCGTCACCATCCCCATGCCAAGAAAAAGAGGTTTCCCCCGTGGCGGTTTTGTGCGTGGTCCTATAAGCCCACAAGACGCCAGATAGTTCATCAACCCAAGCTCCCTTCTGCTCGCCGAGTCTGGTCTTCAGGAAGTGCTTTATAGTCTTGTTCGTAGCTTCCACTTGCCCGTTGGCCTGTGGGTGTGATGGCGAGCAGAACTTTAGCTCTATTCCCATGTTCCTGCAGAAGTCTCTGAACTTATAATTGTCAAACTGCCTCCCGTTGTCTGTAACCAGTGCGTGGGGGATCTCCTACCTACAAATCACATTTTTCCAAATGAAGTCAGTGGTTATGCTTTCTGTAATACTGCTCAAAGCTTCCACTTCGACCCATTTGGTGAAATAATCAATTGCCACCACGGCGTGTGTTGCAGACGCTCTCCCTTTTGGTAGCGGCCCGATTAAGTCAATCCCTCGTTAAGCAAACGGCCAATGTAAGTTCATCACTATGAGGTTCTCGGGAGGCTGGGCCATGTAGTTGGCAAAGCTTTGACAATTCTTGCAGCTATTGGTCCTTTCTTGCTCATCCTGGTGCATCCGGGGCCAGAAGTACTGCTGCCTTAAAGCCTTGAAAGCCAGAGACCTCACACCGGAGTGGTTCCCGCAAATCCCTTTGTGTATTTCTCGGAGGACATAATCAGCCTCCTCTTTGTCTAGACACTGCAGTAGTGGGACAGTGTATCCTCGCCTATATAATACCCCATCAATCAGCGTGTACCTGACCGCTTGACATTTTAGCTTCCTTGCCTGCTTCTTATCGGTAGGCAACGTTCCTTCCTTGAGGTAAGAGACAATTGGGTCTATCTAGGTGCTGCTCGATGTTAAGCTCATTACCTCGTCCTCCTACTCAATACTCGAACAGGTTTTGATCTCCAACGGGATAGACTTTAGTATTTTGGGGCAGATATAGCGGCCATTCGAGCTATCATGTCTGCTCGGAAGTTCTTTTCCCTTGCGATCGATTCCACCTCGACCATTCGGAATTTCTTTATCAGCTGCCTCACTATCCGAAGGTAAGCCTCCATCTTCTTTCCCTTTGTTTGGAAGCTTTCGTTGTGGTGGTTTGCCACCAGCTAAGAGTTTGTCTGAAGCTTTACCTCTTCCGCCTTTACTATTAGGGTGAGTTTTAGTCCTGCTATTACAGCTTCGTACTCGGCCTGGTTGTTGGTGTCCTCAAATTCGACCTTTATGGTGTATTGTACCTCCACCCCTTCAGGACTAAGTAGAACAACCCCTGCTCCTGCTCCTACTCCTTAATCCCCACATGACCCATCTACTGTGACTGTCCATGCATTGCTCGAGGCAGGGGGGCCTGCCAGGTGCTCGTTGTCCGCTTCTTCCTTCCTCTCCTTACACTCGACCACGAAGTCTGCTAGAGACTGTGCTCGTATTGTCGTTCGGGGTTGGTAGCTGATGTCGAACTCACTGAGCTCTATCGACCACTTTACTAACCTGCCGGAAGTCTCCAGCTTGTGCAAGATTTGCCTGAGCGACTGGTTTGTCAAAACTGTCACCGAGTATGCTTGGAAGTAAGGTCTCAACTTCTGGGCTGTTGTTACTAGGGCCAGTGCCCACCTCTCCATTAGCGGATACCGAGTCTCTGCTCATGTAATATATGGGGTACTGTACTCCCGACTCTTCCCTTACCAAAACCGAGCTCTTTGCTCATTGTGACACCGCCAAATATAAGTATAGAACCTCTCTTGCTTGCGGTGTTGACAGCAGCAGGGCTTTCAGCAAATATTCCTTCAGCTGCTGGAACGCCGCTTCACAGTCCGGTGTCCACTTTGTCTTTCTCCCTTTCCTCACTTCCTGGAAGAAGACGTGGTACTTGTCTGTTACTCGGGAGATGAATCTGTTGAGGGATTCCAGTTTTCCAGTGAGGCTTTCTATCTTCTTGAGAGTACACGGGGACGTCATCTCTACTACTGCTCTTATCTTCTCTGGATTGACCTTAACTCCTTTGTAACTGGCCATGAAGCCCAAGAATTTTCCTGAATCAACTCCAAAGGCACACTTCTCTGGATTAAGTTTCATCCGATATTTCCTTAGGAGCGCAAAGGTTTCCTCCAAATGCTTCACATGTTCCTCCGCGTCGTTGGACTTAGTGATCATATCGTCCACATAAACTTCCACCGCGTGGCCGATCAGTGGCTTAAAAATCTTGTTCACCAGTCTCTGGTAGGTTACCCCCGGGTTTTTAAGGCCGAAGGGCATGACTTTATAGAAAAATAGGCTCTGGTTGGTGATAAAGGCCGTGCATTCCTCATCCCGCCGGTACATAGGAATTTGGTTGTAGCCCGAGAAAGCATCCATGAAGCTGAGCAGGCCGTGTCCTGTTGTGGATCCACCAATTGGTCTATCTTTGTCAATGGGAAGCTGTCTTTCGGACAAGCTTTATTCACATCTGTGAAGTCCACGCACATTCTCCACTTCCCACTTGCCTTCTTTACCAATACCACATTCGAGATCCATTCAGGGTAGGTGACTTCCCTTATGAATCCTGCCTTCAGTGGTTTCTCTGCCTTGGAGTTCATGGCCTCATACCTTTCCTAGTTGACACATCTCCTCTTCTGCCTTACTGGCTTCATGAACTTCCATATCGCCAGCCTGTGGCACGCCACTTCCGGGTCGATCTCGGGCATATCCTCATGTGTCCAAGCGAACAAATCAGCATGTGCTTGCAAACACTCGACCAGATTTTCTCATGGTCGTTCGATCTTATCCTGATTTCCTCCAGCTCCTCAGCGGGCTCTTGTCTCTCAGTCTTCGACTCTCCCCTTGAGTCCAACGATGTTACTTGTATTGTTTCCTTCGCTGCCACAGTATAGCAGCTCCTCGCGACCCTCTGATTACCCTTGACGAATCCTATGGCCCCATTCACTTGATACTTCAAGGCTAAGTAATGGGTGGATAACACCAACTGGCTGATCCTCATGAAGGGTCTCCCCAGTATTGCTTGGTAGGGGCTGACTTCATCCACTATCATGAAATCCAGCATCAAGTTCATTTCAAAAGGCCTCGAACCCATAGTCATAGCCAGTTTGATAATTCCCAGAGGGGTTAACCTTCTTCCACAAACCCTTTCAGGGAGGTGCTTGTCTGCTCGAGGCTTACATCCGCTATCCCCAAATCATCGAGTGTGGACTTGAAGAGAATGTCCACCAAACTTCCTGAATCCACCAGTATTCGGTCGATCTCCTTATTGGCAACATTTGCTTTCATAACCAAGGCATCCTCGTGGGGATACAGTACCCCCTCCTCGTCCTCCTCTGTCCACATGATGGGCACTTGTCTCACCATAGTTTTCTTTGCAGTAGGCACTGCGAGTAGGACTTTCCAGTCAGCAGAGGCGTATCTATAATAGTTCTTTCGGGCCTTACTTGAATTTCCTACCATCATGGGTCCCCCTGCTATCACCCTAATAGCAGGCGGTTCAAGGTCCATGCCGCAGGCTCAGTTATCTTCTTTTGGCTGATGCTCGACTACCGGATGGCCCCCTTGAAAAAACTCATCTAAATACCGGTTTCTAACTAAATCTTCCACCTAGTTCTTCAAATTCCGGCATTGCGACGTCGAGTGGCTGTGGTCACCGTGGAATCGGCAAAACCGCCCCCTGTCTCTTCTGCCGGCCTGTTTAGACATTGATGTAAGGGGGCTCAGTAGCCCTCCTTCCTTCACCAGTTGGAATATTTCCTCGAGCGGCATCTTCAATGGGGTGTACTGTCTGTAGGCGGGGCTTTGTTCAACCACCTGTACCGCCCTATCTAAGGGGAAGCTTCCCAGCTGTGGGGGTAATGGGCGGTCGGCTCTGCTGTTGTTCAGCATGGGCCGGGTTAAAGGGTAAGTTGCGAGGTGGGTTACCGCCGTACTGCCGATATTCCCTGATGTCCTGAATAGGGGACCCGCGAGGTGGAGCGAGAGCCACTCGTGGCTGGGGAGCCCTCTGATAAGGGTTATAGGGAGCAACCCATTCCTTTATTACTCTAGAAGCCGTTGTTCCCCGAGCAGGCCCTCCCTTTTCTTTCCATTTTGCTCCAATGCCCTGCTCACTCCTCAGTTTCGCGGCCTTTTTTTCCTCAATAACCATGTCCATCTTCACCTACTCGTACGCATCGGAATACGAACGGATCGAGGGGCTCCGTAAGTTGTACCATAGCCTCACCATTCTGATCACATCCTTTAGCCCGCTCAGCGCCTGGGGGTGATTGAATGCCCCAAGATCCAAGATCGACCGGTGGTATCTTTTGAAAAACTCCCGGAGGGACTCCCACTCCCTTTGTTTTATCTCCGCCAACTCCATCATGTCATCTTCGGGGGCCACCGCACCCCGGAACTGCTTTGCAAATTCCCAGCACATGTGTTCGAAGCTCAGAATGCTTACCCGCGGTAGTTTGCGGTACCATTCTCTCGCCCTCCCTTCCAAAGTAAGCGGAAAGGCCTTGCACCTTTGGGCGGCCGTCAGGCCCTGCACTCCGGTCATGTCGTTGAATTGTTCTATATGCACCAACGGGTCACTCTTCCACGAGAACTTCAAATCTGGGAAGCGAAAATCCCAGGGGATTGTGACGCCCATGATTTCCACTAAGAGTGGGGACTCACTGTCCAGCATTATCCTCCAACTCAGGGCTTTCCCGTTTCTCCGGAGGCCCTATACAACCTACGCCAACCTGTGCACTTCTCCCTCTAATTCCTCCGCGCAGGAGGTAGGTGTCGTATCTTGCAAGTGATGGCGGGATTCTCTTTCCTCCATGTTCGTCTCCTCCCTTCCGGTAACATTTGGTGTTTTTTGCCTCTAGGCTTCATCTCCCACATGTTTCCGGGCGGGGGCATTCCCGCTGTTGGACTCAGGGACGTCATTGCTTGCCTTCCTCCCTCCCTGGGTTCCTGCAGGATGGACGTCACTCCATTTGTCTCTCCATCCGATCCATCCTCTCCTGGATTTCCCTATCTCGGGCCTCATTGGCCACATCCTTTAAAGTCATCGACTCCTCTGGGCTTACTCATCTCCTGCTATTTCCTCTCATTGTTATGTTGTCTTTTTTGAACGTATCGGGAAGTCAGGCTTTTCGAACTAATCCCCATAGACGGCGCCAAAATGTTGATGTTGTTTTCTACTCGCTCCCAAGTAAAGCTGTGAACTTCTGCTCGCTGGATGCTCGAGCAGGATTCCTCGCTAATCCCCTTCTGCCTCCGTTTACTAGAACAATGGTTTCCTTCGGCCTGCACTCATGAAGAACAAATGTCAGGGGTCGTCGGGTGTTTTTTCGGCGAAAACCCTCCGACGCTCAAGTCAGTTATCTGGTTGATTCTTTTTGTATCCCTCTTGGTTGAGAGACCAGAAAAATAAGGGTGATTTAAGGGTAAGAACGATAAAGAAAATCCCAAAGATTTCAGGAGAAAAAGAAAAAGAAGAAGAACCCCTTAACCTTGTCCCTCGGCTGATATTTATCCTCCTATTTTCCTGCCCTTCTTCTGCCGGGACAACCGCCCTCCGTATTAATGGTGCCTTAGTCCCTCTGACGGCTGGGGTTACCGCGGCACACCCTGGGGATGTGAGATGTCAGGCGGGTGTGGGTTCCCGTGGCCTAATGATGGTGCCGTGCACGCGTGTATGAAATGATGACAATGTGGGGGCGTGTGTCGGCCATCAGTAACAGTGACAAAGTCCTACGACGTGGAGTGTCTGTCAGGCATCGATTGCTGTGTTAGGTTGTCTGGAGGAGGGGTCATCCTATTTTAAGCCGGCTTTGCTCGAGTTTTTCCTTCCCTCCGTGTTTCTGATGGTGTGACTGGATCCTGCTCGGGGGCTCGAAGACCTCGAGCAGAAAAAGAAGGTCAGGGCTGGACCAGCCTTGGAGCACTTGACCTTGACTAGCTTTGATACGTAGTAAGGGCATCTTCGTGCCAACGGTCAAGTCTTCTGCTCGGGCTGGGTTGACCTCGAAGAGGCCTACTCGGTTTCAGGGTCTACTCGGTATTACCCAAAGTTGACCTCGAGGAAGTCTGCTCGGTGTCAGGGTCTGCTCGATATTACCCAAACAACAAGAGGAAGCATAAATAAAACATATAAAACTTTAGGATCTTTAACTTACGGATGAATAATTAAATCAGTTCCATTGATCCATTGATTAAATGAATGATACGGAGGAACGGTATAGGAAGTCTTCCCCTTGTCTACGGTAGGGAAGGGAGACTTTCCGGAATGGTAAAAAGTTGGTGCGCATTTATAAGATCAATAAAGCAATATGTCTTTTAAAATTATTTTAAATAATAAATAAAATTGACTTAATATTATTAAAAATAATTTACAAATGAGCACTGATATGGAAACTAAAGGCTGACAAATGGATAACAATTTTATATTAAGATAATAAAATTGTCTTAATATTATTCAAAATAATTTACAAATGAGCACTCATATGAAAACTAAAGCCTGACAAAAATTATTTTGAATAATAAATAAAATTGTCTTAATATTATCCAAAATAATTTACAAATGAACACTGATATGAAAACTAAAGCTTGACAAAAGGATAACAAACACAGCCAAAACAATGTCATTTTGGATGATTTTTTTTAAAAAAAAACACACCCAAAACGACATTGTTTTAAGAGTATTTTTGTCAGCTTTTCATCAAGCTTTGGTTCCCCAATCATTTTTCTTTACATGTGTTATTTTAAATCTTTAAAATCAATCTTTGGTTAATAAAATTTAATATTTATGAGAATTTCGTGATAGATTAATAATATTAAAATAATTTGTTTAATATTCATAATATTTTGCAACATATAAATTATTTTATTTATTAGATTTATTTTCATGTTATATTTATATGAACATAAAATTTAAAGTCAAGATTTGGGTTAATGTATTTTTAGTATTAATAAAATCTATTGTATAGAAATATAGTAGTTAGTATGCAAAATGTTAAGACACAACAGCAAGAATAGTTATTAGGCTAATAGTTAATATAAGCTTGAAACAACTTTGAGCTTGATTTTGACTATAAGTCAGGCTCAAACATGAAGAAAACATGTATTTTAATTTATTTAATATATTATATTATTTGATTATTGTATTTGAATATATTACAAAAGGTTTTGACTACGGTTAATTGGTATAATAAGAATTAAAAAAAAAAAGAGTTTATGAGACTATTTCTGAAATTAAGAATGTCTTTAATTGGGACCATTTAAGTAAATCTTGAGATTTTGATTACATTATACATACATATGAAGCAAATTCTCAGGATTAAATAAAATATATACAAGTGTACGTGCGACCATAACTGTAATGAAGATTTTTGCTGTTTACGGGACACTTCACATGGCTATGCTTGTCGAGCGTTCACATTTACCATCCTTTCAGAGATTTTGAAATCTCACGAATTCTACTCAACACGTTTGTGGTGGCACCATATGCTCGGATGTGTCGCTTGGTTGCTCAGAACAAAACCATGCTATTATGTAATTTCCGAGAACCACAGGAACAAATCGATGTTTAATTTAATTGTGGGTGCCATCTAGTTGAGATTAAAAAATCTCTTGTCCTGAAAATAAGAGTAGTGGATTTTCAAATCCTGCCGACATGAATGGGAAGGGGATTGGGTTGTCATTGTGCTAAATTTAATAAAAAAACCATGTTTAATTATAACGTATAATCAAAGAGCTTATTAAGGAAGATTAATGTGTAATTAACCGACCAAGGAATTATGATCACTTAATTTGTAAGAATGAATCAAGACACCTAATAATTAAAAATTATTAATTGCTTTGTACAAATCAATCACACTAACCCTTGATTTTGCCAACCTGGAAGAATCATTTCTGTATATGCTTCCTGTAGCTCTGTTTTGGTGGTGGAAATCTTATATTAGGTTTTAAATATATGTACCTTGTGTTTCATGTGTTCCGTGTCTGCTTGACGTAATGTCATCATGTATATATTTATTGATTTATTTAAACATTATTGCACATGAGCACATGACTCAAAGGGTCTACCAGAGCAGCAGAAGTTGCATTCTAGGTCATGCATGTGCCCCATGACATCTTGTTTTTGAATCATTATGCTAAATTTTCAAGTCCTTCGATTGCCCACTTAATTTCTTCTGCTATCTTGTTCTAATTAGACAATATCCTCTCCTATCTTCTTCTAATTAGACAATTTCTTCAAATTAGACCTAGTTTCTTCTATATCGTATACTAAAAATGATTTCCTTGGTAGCTGAGAATTGTGGAGTCGAAATCTCAAAATTCGACACTGACCTTGTCATGTCCTTGTTGGAAGAATCAAATGGTGAAGAGTACAACGACGAACAAGTAAATACAGTGATTCAAACACTAGAAGCAGAGATTAATTATGAGCAAAATATGCTAGAAAGTCGAGACAGCTTGGCTATGAAATTGTTATGGCTAACATACATACATACATGCATACATACATGCATACATATATATATATATAATTTTTTAATGAGGGAATTGAAGGGAATAAAATTAGGTTTTTCAATTAAAACCTTTTAGGACCGATCTCATACAACATATAAGAATTAAGTAATCTAGAAATTCATACCTTGATGTTTTGAGAAGATTAACAATTGAGAGTTGTAGATCCGCCTCCAAACAATCTTCCAGGTTATGACTCAAGTTTGATCAACACTAGACGTGTGGGCGTCTGTTTCACCACTCCCCAATTGTAACTGGCTCCTCTTAGATGCCTTCTTTATTTTTCTTAAAATCCCTAGGGTTCTCCTCCTCTCTCAATTTAAGAGAATAATGCCCCTTTTATAATATCTTATGAAAAATCCTAATATGTTAGGATTAGGATTTCTATTTAAAATAGAATTCCTCTTTTAATTATCTCTCCACTTACCTTAAAGTGGAAGAAATGTGTAACTAACTAGGAGACTACCTTGTAAAATATTACAAGCCCCCATTTACACTTGAATATAACATACTAGGTCTTAACAAATATTATAATTATGATTTTCATCTAATATGTCAGTTTTTCTTGCTTTTGGGTCCAGTGATGGTGTTGTCAATTAAATGAGTTAACCCGGGGATCATTTAGGAATATACAATAGTGGCTACAATAATTAAATTTGTAATTAAACAAATATAATTATTTAATTCTAATTCTACTCCACTATAAGATTGGAACTGACCTCTATAATTATATGCTCGAATATAATTCGCTCAAGCCACATTGATTTCTTTACTGCTCAATCCTTTATATCACATCGTTAATTTAAATTGATATCTTAACTGTCCAATCACTTTAATTACATCTTTTTCCTTGATACTTACTGGTTTTTTCTAATGATCATTTTCAACATACTTATTTATGTTGAGACACTCTGGCCAGAGAATTCTATGATCAAGTACTGAAAGCCCATCAAGAGATGTGTCGTACAAATTCTATATTGTTAATCTATAATTTCAATACTTGTAATTGCTCTCACCAATATACCAGGTTTGGTAACTCAAATGAAATAACAACTACAATCATAAAATCATAACTAACTCAAGATTAAGATTACCGTAAATCAATGCCTATGAGATTTAATAAGTCTGACAGTTATTACTAGGTTAATTAAATCTCATATTGATCCAGTTCAATGTAGACATACTACATTAATAAATTCATATATGATTAAGACAAATCACTCAATGAATTTATTATAGTCTATACCTAAATAAAGTGCCCAACTTTATTTATCAACTGCGAACTTAATTTATTTAATCATAAGATAACTTGTATTTATATCTTCTGCGAATCCACATGGTGATCGCATAAGTACATATAATATGATTAAATGGACTTTACCCAAAATATTAATGCAATTCAAAATATCTAAATAAATACTTGAAATATTTTATTAATCAGAAAATCAATATGCTTTAAAGAGCACACAATCCCAACAGGAATGAACTAAAAGATAAGAAAAATGCAATTTATTACACTACATGATAAAATACATTGTGTTAAAGTATATGTTTTGCCAACTGTCTTTTAGTTTATCATTTACTTCAATAATTTAAGAGTCTCTTATTAGATAATGAATATATATACATATATTGTAATTATGAAAAAAAATAATTTAACTATCAAAACCTAGTAAAGTACACTAAAACCACTAGGCTAGACTTATGGGAACTTATTCATTTCATTATGAAGCTTATCTATTTCTAGTAGGGTTTCGGATTTAATTTAGTGTGATCTTTCTCTTGATAGTCCTTTTCATATGGGGCATTTTGGGAGCTTTTACATTGCTCTAGGTCGCGACATATCCCTGCTTGGATTTTCTTTTTTCTTTGGCAGGTTGTTGCATGGGTTCTTGGCTACAGATGATGCCTTTTGGTCGAGGGGATTTTGCATGGTTTCTCGGTGCTTCTTGGCCGGGTTCCTGAGACTTCTTGACACTTATTTCTTAATTGCCAGTGGGTAGATAGGTTTGGGATCATTCCTGTGCACTCTTGGTTTGCACCATGTCGATTTGTTGTCTCCTCATGCTTTTCTTTTTCATTGGCAGCACTGTGCCTCTTCTTGGAGTTATATTCGAGTTCTTCCTTGCTTCTTTTTGTGACAAGTTTAGAAGGTTAGTAATGCTTTCAAGTTTTATTCAATGGCATTTTCTATTGATGCTTTGATTCATAAGCTTGCTAATTCTGCCTCTGGTTTTCAATCATCCCAATTGTGGGGAATTTTGGTTTTTCAACTTGCGGAGGAGTTCCAAGTTCTTGTTTCACCTAGTGGGCCACTTAGATTGGTTTCTTAGCTACATCCACTGCCTGGGGGTGGTGAAGCTGACTATGGATGCCTGCTCTAGGGGCAATCCTAAGATGTCTGCTTTTAGTATTATACTCCATGATCAGCAGGGTGTGGTCTTAGCTAATTTTGGTTTCTTTCTTGAGTGCCAACCGATTCTTTTTGTTGAGCTCATGGATGTTTGTGAGGGGTTAGAGCCTGATATTTAGCTTGGTTATACTATACTTGAGAAAGTCTGATTTGACAAATGTGGTTTCTTGGATTTATTCCCAAAGTTCGTTCATTGGGATTATGCATATTCTTCACGTCGAGTTTACGCTTTGTCCTCTTCCACTACTATCTTAGTCTGACATGTGTCTCGTGAGGCTACTTTTACTACTGATTTTTTGGCTAATTAGGCTTGTACTCGCATGTTCATTAGCATTTCTTAAGTTCTAGGGACATTTCTATTGGTGATCTAGTATTCTTCATTTAGATTCACATGCAATTCCTCATATAAGGCATTAGGCTTATTTATTCTTATTGCTTTTATTTATTTATTTTTCTAAGAGGTTTTAGTTTTTGTCTCTCTCCTTTTGTATTGCTTCATTTTCTGATTTATATTACAAGTAGGAGTCTTGCGTAACCCAATCCCCCCATCTTGATGGTCTCCACAAAAGAAAAAAAATAAAAGAATCTCATGTGGGTGGTTCAAAAGCTTCAAAAGCCCAAAGTTCAAAAGATTTATTTTACGTGCAATTATTGTTAAGCTTTAGACTTGGATGAAATTAGCTATTAAATTGGTTTTATAAAATCACATGAATAAAGGATAAAATAAGGGGAAGGGGTGGTAAACTATTTTAATAAAATAAAAACACGGAGAAAAGATGACAGTGGTCATGAATTTGGATTTAAGGCTAGGTCTTAATCTTTAAAAATAACAATACCCATCGTGTAATTAAAAGAAAATGAATTAGCAACATGTTACGGGCCGTCCAAATAGAGCCTAAAAATGCCCAAGGCCATGAGCCAAGATGTGCTACTTTGGTCTGATTTCGGAAACTTCTACAAAATTCTAGCAACTCAAGCACACTTGTACATACACTAGATTTCTCTAGAAATTAGCTCATGTGTATAGAATTCTCTAGGTATAGAATTCTCTAGAGCTAGACAACCCTCCCTATAAATATGGTTGGCATTAGGAATTTGATCATCCAAGCATTGAGCAAGCATCTCAAGCATTCTTCTAAACTCTCTTGCAATCTTTTTCATCAGCAATACAATTTTCACATTTGGCTCAATTGCTCTCTGACTCTCTTCTCTTTAGCATTTTTGAAAAACCTCTTGGCTTAACTATCGAGAAGCTCAATGGCTTAGTTAGCAACTTTCGACAAGAGCTGTCTAAATACTGCGTTTGCTGGGCAAAACACTCATCCCATGACAAGTGGTATCAGAGCTACAGTTTGCATACACGCAATCCAGTCCAGTTCGGAGTAATGGCGAATCTTCTAACTTCAAGCACAATACAAGAGGGCACTCTTGGTGTAGAGATACTTCCGGAACCAACTCGCGACAGGCCAAGACTCTTAGCAAGTCCAAGGCTACTTTTTATCGATGCTATGGAGCCTTACATGGCTACGCTCAAAACTTCAATGTCTGCCGCTCAGGACACCCTCAAAAGTTTAGAGGAAAGAGTGGATTGTCTCGAGGGTGAATATGCTAACTTTACAATAGCAACCAAGGCCCTTATCTAAGACTAAGACAGCACCCTCTAAGGGGAATTTCGAGCACTCCATGAAGAGTTGTTGAAACTCTGCAGTTTCGTGCAAGGCGAGTTGCCCGCTGTCCGCACGGAAGTAGAGGAAGTCCGCTTGGATTGGGCATGGCACAAGCACACACTCTCTCCTAGGCCAATTTCCACAAGCACGAGTGATGTGCGATTTATTGACGTGCTAAAGCCTGACACCTATGATGGCACACGCAACACCATTATCGTAGACAACTTTCTATTTTTGCTAGACCAATATTTCGATGCCACGGGCGTACAAAATGAGGCATCGAAGATGGCTATTGCACCCACATATCTCCGAGGTGCTGCACAACTATAGTGGTTTCAGAAGCATGGCGAGATGGGCAAAGGCATCTACACCATCAACACTTGGGCAGATTTCAAGTAAGAACTCAGAAAGCAATTTTTTCCATGCAACGCAAAAAAAGAAGTGAGAGCGCGCCTACGTCGCCTCAAGGAAATGGGTTGCATTCGTAATTATATCAACGGGTTCACTACCCTAATACTCGTGATCAGCGCCATGTTTGATAAGGACTCATTTTTCTACTTCCAAGATGGCCCCAAGGATTGGGCCAAGACAGAGCTCGATAGGCGGAGTGTCCAAACTCTTGATGACGCTATTGCCACAACAGAGTAGCTGAACGAGTACTCCACCCAATCCAACGACAAAAGACCTAGCCAAGGCAAAGCTAGGCAAGAGAGTCGCATGAACAAAAGATAAATCGAAAGGCAAGAAGAAGCCACCAAAGCCGCGAAGCTCATGCTTCATATGCAACAGCCCTCACTAGGCACGCGGCTGTCCCGAGAAAAAGTCACTCAATACCCTTGCTGCCCAACTCAAGGGCAACTCTACACTAACATTGGAAGAACCCCAACTCAGCATGGGTTCTCTCAACAACCCGTAATTGGCACTCGCAAAGAAATAGCTCATGTACATAAGCGCGAAGATAAGCGGACACTACGTTCGCACATTGTTGGATATGGGAGCAACACACAACTTCATATCCGAAGATGAGGCCAAGCGCTTAGGTCTCAAAACTACTAAAAAAGGAGGCACAATGAAGGTGGTGAACTCACCCGCCAAGCCTATTATAGGAAAGGGACAAGGTGTGCATGTTGCACTTGGCACATGCAACGAAAAGCTTAATTTCTCCATCGTGCCCATGGATAACTTCAAGATGGTCATTGGCATGGAATTCTTCGACCAAGTCCATACCTTTCCAATTTCAGCCACAAACTCCCTAAGCGTCCTTGATGGGAGTAAGGCATGCATGGTTCCTACGGAGTGTGGCAAGCCCGAGGAGAAGACGCTTTCGACTATGCAATTTAAAAAGGCTTTCAAGAAGGACCTAAGCTTTCTAGTGTCCATCCAGTAGTTCAATGAGGGGAAAAATTTCGCAAGCGCTCCAATCCAAATCTCTCCAACAATACAAGTCGTCCTTAGGAATTTAAGGATGTGATGCCTCCAAAGCTTCCGAATAAGCTCCCACCTAGACGAGAAGTAAATCAACAAATCGAGTTGGAGTAAGGTTCGAAATCTCCAGCCTTGGCGCTCTACCACATAGTGCCACCCGAACTAAGAAGCTAAAAAATAGCTCACAAATTTGCTAGATGCATGCTATGTCTCCCAGTGTAAAGCTTAATTCGGTGCATCGGTCCTCTTCCAAAAGAAAAAGGATAGATCGTTAAGGATGTGGATCGACTACAAAGTGCTCAACAAGATCATTATCAAGAACAAGTATCGATTCCTTTGATAATCTCTTTGACCAGCTTGGCAAGGTACGGTATTTCAGCAAACTCAACTTGCGCTCTGAGTACTACCAAGTTTACATTACCGAGGAGATGAACCAAAGACAGTATGCGTAACAAGGTACGGATCTTTTAAGTTCCTTGTAATGCTTTTTAGCCTCATAAATATACCGCTCGCATTTTGTATACTTAAGAACAAACTGTTGCAACCATTCCTCGACCGGGTCGTGGTCCTGTACTTGGATGACATAATGGTGTATAGCACCATGCTTGAGGAGCATACTAAATATTTACGGCAAGTCTTCCAAGTACTTTAAGAAAATGAGCTCTACCTTAAGATGGAGAAGTGCTTATTCACTCAAGAAGAGGTAGAGTTCCTTGGGCATAAAACAGCAGCCTAGAAGCTAATAATGGATAACTCAAAAGTAAAGGCCATCTTCTATTGGAAGCCTCCCACAAAAGTGCCCAAGCTTCGCTCATTCTTAGAGTTGGTGAACTACTATCGCCGATTTATCAAGAGCTACTCAACCAAGGCGGCACCCTTGACCGACCTTCTCAAGAAGAATGCCAACACATATTCGAAGACTTGAAGAAAGTAATTTCGGACAAGCCCGTACTAGTTCTTTCAGATCACACAAAGTCCTTTGAAGTGCAAACGTTTGCCTCCAACTTCGTCATTGGTAAAGTCCTCATGCAAGAAGGCCACCCTGTAGCTTTCGAAAGTTGGAAGCTAAATGATACGGAGAGGCGCTACATGGTGCAAGAGAAAGAAATAACAGCAATCATTCATTGCTTGCGAATGTGACGACATTACTTACTCAACACACACTTCATGATCATGACGGACAATATGGCGACAAGCTACTTCCAAACACAAAAGAAGTTGAGTCTAAAGTAAGCAAGGTAGCAAGACGTTTTTGCGGAATTTGATTATCGGATCAAATATAAACCAGGCAAAGCCAATGTCGTTGCGGATGCACTAAGCTGCAAGGCAGAATTGGCTACACTTAGCATGAGCCAACCGAAGTCCAACCTTGTCTCACGCATCAAAAAATACTTACAACAAGATCTACTGGCTAAGGACTTGTTGGAGAAAGTTCTCGAAGGAAAGACAAGGCGATTTTGGCCAGAAAAAGGCATCCTCCTCACCAAAAGAGACCGGCTGTTCATACCAAGGTGTGGAAACTTACGCAAGGAAGTAATTAAAGAGAGCCACGACTACAAGTGGGCTAGTTACACAGGGATTGAGTGCACCACCTCATACTTTTGGCCAAATATGCAGGACGACATTGAGGCCTATATGCAAACTTGTTTTGTGTGCCAACAAGACAAAATAGATCACCAACTACCGGCAGGATTGTCGAAGCCCCTGCGCCTGGCATTAAGGCCTTGGAAAAGTGTCTCGATAAACTTCATTACAGCCTTGCCTAAGTCATGAGACAATATTGTGGTCGTGGTTTAACGATACAGCAAGTATGTGAGCGCTCATTAGCAAACTTCATTTCTTTAAGATGTTAGGGACAGATCTGAAGTTCTCAACAAATTTTCATCAGCAAACGGATGGCCAAACCGAGGGCAACAATGGCCTCCTCAAGATGTACTTGAGGCACTATGTGAGCGCTCATTAGCGAGATTGGGAGAAGTTACTTGATATCGACCAATTTTCTTACAATCTTCAATGAAGCAAGGCTACCGGCAAGAGCCCATTCGAAATCATTATGAGATTCTAGCCCATTACTCATAATGTCATAGCCACGACTTATGGAGGAAAAAGCCTCGCGGCTCATAAGCTCGCTTGCGAATGGCATGAAGAGGCAAACATTACGCGAGCTTACCTCGACAAAGTCGTGAAGAAAATGAAAAAGTGGCGGACATATGGAGATGGAACGTTGAGTACAAGGAAGATGATCAAGTCATGATCAAGCTCCTGGCTCAATAATTCAAGACACTACGGAAAGTCCACAAGGGGTTAGTAAGGCGTTACGAGGGACCCTTCCGAATTGTCTGACCTATGGGCAACATCTCGTATCTATTAGAACTTCCACCAAGACTTAAGATCCATCTGGTTTTCCACATGAGTCTTCTCAAGCCTTATCACGAAGATGTGGGAGACCCAAGTCGTGGAGAATCAAGACGTGCCCCAACAGCCTTATCACTGCGTTCGACAAAGATGTGGAGTACATCCTTGTCAATCGAGTAATTTGAAAGAGGGGTGTGCTCGCATACCATGAGTACTTGGTAAAGTGGAAAAACCTCCCCGAAAGTAAAGCCACTTGGGAACATGAAGAAGATTTGTGGCAATTCACGAAGTACAATCATAAGTTCAAGCACGAAAGCGCCACGAGGGCGCCTCGAGCTTAGGTGGGAGGGGATATTACGGGCCGCCCAACTAGACCCTAAAAATGCCCAAAGCCATGAGCTAAGATGTGCTAGCTTGGCCTGATTCTGGAAACTTCTACAAAATTTTGACAACTCTAGCACACTTGTACATACACTAGATTTCTTTAGAAATTGACACATATGTATAGAATTCTCTAGGCATGGAATTCTCTAGAGATAGGCAACCCTCCCTATAAATATAGGTTGGCATTAGGCATTTGAGCATCCAAACATTGAGCAAGCATCTCAAGTATTCTTATAAGCTCTCTTGTAATCTTTCTTTCAAGCAATACAATTTCTGTATTTGGCTCAATTACTCTCTATCTCTCTTCTCTTTATCATTTTCGAAAAATCTCTTGGCTTATCTATCGAGAAGCTCAAAGGCTTACTTAGCAACTTTCGACAAGAGTTGTCTAAGTGCCACATAGGTTTGCTGCACAAAATACTCATCGCGTGACAAATAACCATCAATAGGTAAAAAAAAAAAACATAAAAATCTTTATACTATTTTGAATCTATTAAAAAATTTTTGGTCAAACTTCAGATTGTGAAAAACAATAATAGGTAAAAAATGGTTAAGTTATTGTAAAAAATAAGGCAAAGATAAACTTGATTTAATAAAAAAAATTTAAAAAAAAATTGAAAGAGAGAAAAATCAGTTTAGGCTTTAACCATTATTATAGTAGAGAGAGAAATTAGCTAATCAAGTATAATTTTGTGAATTTTGAGAATTAATGAATTAAAATAATAAGTTATAATTTGATAATCACTTTAATTAAAAATGTGGATGTTGAAATGAAATTAGTGATTTCAAGTAGCCCCACACTTTTGATTTATCCTCTTGTTGGCAGTAATTTGATGAGCATCATATATATATATATAGTAGGTTATTATTGTAAACCAAGTGGCGAACCTAAAGCTGAGCTAGCCCGGTCTAGTTTAAAAACACATTAGTTATATCCCTTAATTTTTTATTAATTTATATAATAATAAAACTTTTGTTTTGTTTTCATACATGTCCTTAATTCTTAAATCTTCATTAATTTTATATTATAATAGAGTTTTTTATTTTATTTTCAAATATGTCCTTAATTCAATTATATTTTTTTCCCAATTGAAATTAGTGACCAATTTTATAAAATGATTAAATTATATATTTATTGAATAGATTGAAAACATTAGGGGGGCTAAAAAATTATTACTGTTTCACTTTATTTAAAAAAAATTAATTGAAAAAAATATGTAAATCTAATATAAATTATTACTAGTATTAAAAGTACTTACAAAAATAACATATTGTAACAATTATCAACATTTTCATAAATTTTATATCTAAATTTTGAGATTTTATTTACTAGTCACATTAACTAAGAGGAAAAGTTATAAAATAAAATTTGAGCATTTTGAGGAGTTTTTTTATTAAAGAATCATCAGCATCTATCTCTTCAAAGAGAGTCAAAGTGCCTAACAAAGAAATAATGGCATCTAAATACATGTTTGCTGAGCTGAGCTTATTTTATTATTAACACTTTTGACTAGTAATATTTTTATAATTTTAAAAAATGAATAAATTTTAATTGTTTAATTTATTTAAGCCTGATAATTAAGTACTTGACTTCAAATATTAATGTTTTACTTACAATATTTAGTTATTGTAATTACGCGTATTGATTTATTTTGGCTTAAAATTCTTAATTGATTAATTCTTATATAATTACATGTTATTATAGGTAGCAATGTCTGATTCCATAATTAAAAATTAGTATTTTTATATTTGAATTTCCTTTTATTTTCTACTCTTTTGTTTAGAGTACGTATTTATAGGGATAAGGTTATTTGTGTCTCTGCCTATTCGATTTACATATTTTTACTTATAAATTTTTATGTTCACTTCAAAATATTAATTGTTTAATTTAGCTTGAGTAACATCAATTTTTAGGTATGTCCCTGACGAAGAGTGATAGGAAATTTGACTTTTTTAACCTCTAGTATTATCTAAAAAAGAGTTTGTACTATAATCTCATTAATTACATAGCGAAAGGTTATATCGAACTACGGTCCCGTGATTTCTCCTAATTTAGATTTTTCATACAAAAATTTGTGTATATTTGTAGTTGGTTTATTATCTTGGATTGTGTTGATTTAATTTCTGATTATTTAAGTATGGTACACATCATATTTTAATCATGAAAAGAGGAAAATGGTTAGTTTTCGCTTAACTTACAGCTGCTTGTGTAGTTTTCTTTCCCAACAAATAATTCTACTTCTAAAAGATCTAAATCTCGTAATTTGGCTTCAGCTTCTTAATTTGATCTGCTGGTATGCTAGGATATGTCTGGTACTATTTTTCAAATGGTCTTTTTATATTGTTTATAATATAAGAATGCTTTTTTTTTTTTGGTGAAATTGAAAACTCATTTTGTTGCTTATTTTAAAAATTAATATCAACAAGTTTTTAAAATGCATTTGATTATTTGCCAGAAATATCAAATGCATGTGGGAACATCTAATAAAATAACTTATTTTGAAATTTATATAAACATTTAATAAAATAACTTACTTTGAAATTTATATAAAATTATACATAAATATAATATTCTTTTTATGCAGGTGGGATTATTCAAATATTTGCAAGCAAATTGGCACCCATCCAAACTCAAACATTTGAAAACAACAATATTTTGTTCTCTACTTTTGTAAAGAAAAAGTATTAAACGAGGGCAACTCATTTTCCCTGCAAACCAAAATATTAGTGCCACCAAATATGCTCTCTCTCATAAAATGAAAAATAATTGGTGCAAACAACAGTAAACGCACCCTTATCTGCTTCTCCATATTTTTGTCATTTATTTATGGCCGAAGTCCTTAAGTACTCAACTTAATAATGGAGAGTATAACTTACTTTGCTGGTCTGAGAGCTGCTTAAGAAAATATGTATTTTTTTTTTCAATAAGGATTAGTGTTCATCTTTTAGGAGATTTTCTATAATTTTTCTTCTTTTTAATTGATTTCTTGTTTTCGAGAATTTCCAATCGTATAAATGAAGTGTCTGGCAATTGGCGAAGAGTCTAAGCCCATTAGCAAAATTTATCTTTTTTATTTAAAAAAGGAAGGAGGGTAGGTAAAGTTCAAAAAATATTTTGTGCCTTTTATTTCCCTTAGGTAAAACGATACTGATTGAAAATTATTTGGTCATGTTCTAGGTATAAATATAACTATATTTAATTCTTTATTATATGCAATTGTCGAGTTACAATCTCCAAAATATATATATTTTTTATTATTCTCATATCTACAGATAAGGCAATTAAGTATAAATTTATTGATTAATTTGGGTTTGCATTGTCCTAGTTTTACTTACTTTGTGAAGCCTCACGGTCAATTACAAAACCTTTATTCAAGGATAATCCTAGTTATTCTCTAGCCCTTCTTTCCATTGTTATCCTGTTTCTTTTATTAAATATATCTTGCTTTAGCCGAGGATCTTTTAGGATCGCTCATAAACACAAGCTAATTAAATCATGCATCGATATGAAACAGAAAAAGAACCATTAATCGATAGAGAAAATATTGGAAGAATGAAAGATAATTTGATATTTATCTTATCATCAGTTAATACAAATGCAATTGAATTTTCTCTCTAACTTCTTTCAATTTATATTCAAATTTACAACTAGTTATAGAATCGTATGTTTCATGCCACAAAAGAGCTGAAACCAGGATTCTGTGAAGAAACCAAATTAAAGTTAATCTCGGAATAATCACAAACTCCTTCATATTCTACTAAGTCATCTAATTCATATTCATAATGGTCAAAATTCCAATTCATATCCTCATTTGGTGATGAATGCACTGTCTTTATGTTATCTGCCCATTGAAACTCCAAGGAAGCCAAGCAATTATTCTGATGAGCATTTTCCTTGTCGGCAAAAATCTGGGGCTTCATTGCTAAATCTAGGTCTTCTTCAGACATATTTGCATAATTAATCTCTGCTTCTAGAGATTGAATCACTCGATTTAATTGTTCGACGTTTTACTATTCAACATTTGATTCTTCCAACAAGGACATGATTAGGGCAGTGTCCCAATTTTCAGCAACCACGGAAGCCATCTTGTATGTAGATTTTAGTTGAAACTAATTCTTCTTTAAAGATGAAAGCAAATAAATTAAAGTAAGAAGAAGCAATTGAAATGTATTGCAATGACTCTTGATGAGAAGTAGGTCTCTTTATATATAAAAGAAATTTATCAAAAGCACATGAGTATTAAGGGTGGGAACTTCCTGTGTACATGCACCTAATATTTTTAATTAAAAAAATAAAAATCATAACTTGTTGCCAAGCAAAGAAGGAACAAGTAAAAAACATAAAATGTATATATATAAAAACTCTGAGATCTAATATATACATGCATACATGCACGCTAACTACAAAAATCTGTCACATGTAAAAATCTTGTAATGCTGGTGACAAGAAATGTTGCCACTCAAACGACACTTGGATGAACATATGTTGCCACCTCAATAAATGGAGTGATATTTATATATTAAATCTCATAATATAATCCCTCAATGAGCAGTTAATGAATATTCCTTAACCATGCATGTGAGATGTTAGCTGTCGTACAAACATCAATTATCTTCTTACTATTTTAATAACACAATACTAATGCATTAGCTAAGTTAAGCGCTACGTTAAATTAAGAAAACAGCATTTTGAAAAGGAAAATAAATTAATTGATTCTTGATTTCAAAGCCTTGTGACTGATCTTGGAAAGGAGACAAGGAGCCAGAATCAGCAAATTGAGTGCAAATCGCAGCATGTTCTTTAACTTGTTGTATTTAACTGTTTATTAATTAAAGAGACAAATGGGAGAATAATTGGTTGATCAGCATCCAGATTTATTCAAAAAATGGTCAGATTAAAAGTTAACATATTTTTTGGCTTCGGAGGTCTAATCAAACTCCAGGGGTGGTGCTGCCATGGCCATTATGCGCGCATATCATTGCAAGCATGGGTTGAGTTGTCAAAATATATGGAAATAAATTGTTGGGGGCCCACGTGCAAATTTTTAATCTTATCGATCACTCATTCTCTTGGCCCGTCCTTCTCAAAACCCTACGTACATGCATGAACATATATGTGTATATATGTATATGTGTTTATATATATATATATATATATATATACGGGTCTCTCTAAGTTACATTTTGTGTAACTTATACTTACTAAATATATGGGTTAAGTTTAAATTGGTCCTATTTAATTTTTTTTTTATTACTACTTTTTGCATCTTTTTTAATGAGTGTAAGTTATACAAAATGTAACTTAGAGATTGTCTATATATATATATATATATATTAGGATTTTCTCCTAATTTTTTCTCATATAATTCTTTTTATTTTTTAATAATTGGTTAAGTGTATATATTCATTAAAAAAAATTGATTTAATTATTATATACTTGACCAATCATTAAAAAATAAAATGAGTTAGGAAAAAAAAATTAGGAGAAGACTTTAATCTTATATATATATATATATATATATGAAAACTCGGATATTGTCTAGTATTGAGGGTTGTAGTTTTGAAGCTATTACTGTTATATATATATATATATAATTGAAATAAAAATTAATATTGTATCGTAAATATGACTTATAAATAATACCAATAACTAAAAAACATTAGGTTTTATGCACCAATTAACTAAAATCAATTTAAATGCAGTATACTAGACAACCATAAAAAATAAAAACTTATTAAACGAAACGTGTCCAACAAAAAATTATAAACTTCTGTATTAAAAAGAAGGCATCAAGCTATCCTTTACACCAAGATCGATATCCTCAAAACATGAAAAGTAGGAGTGAGCGAACGCGCAGTAAATAGATATCAACAGTTGAAGTTTTGAATATTATCACTTACATCGAAAACAGTTTCAGACATGAAAAATTCTTATGGAAACCAAAGAATTTGACAAGTTCGATAGCATATAATAGTAATTCAATTAGTGAAACAATAATCTGGAAACTTAAGTCACGAGTACAAACTAATCCACAAGGAGTTTAAATAAGCTATATTGCTTGGGAAATACCGAACAGGCCTACTCGAAGGGAAGTAAACTAGAGCAAAAAACCTAATTACTAGCACGAAGGCACCCCTACTCAGTGTCAAAACTGGTCGAGCTCAAGAGTTCTAGGCTTGCTAGGCTCGGCTATTCTCATTCTGCTTGGGTGAGGTCACAAAGACACTCAACCATTGAGCGAGACCTGGTCGCGTTATGGACAGCATAATAAACAAGAAGAGACTAGAGTTTGAGCAGAGCCAACTGGGCATGGCAGCCCCATGCCCTGACAATTTGTCACTACGATCGATAACTGACAGGCACCCCCACTCCTTAGGGTTTAGCCACTGTTACTGATGACCGGTGCACGTATCTACAATATCATCATTTTGCATAAACCTGCATAGCATCATCAATTGATCACGGGAACCCATAACCGTCTGACATCCCGCACCCCCAGGTTGTGCTGCAGCAACCCATAGCTATCAGAAAAACAAAAACGCAATAAATGCAAGGGATAACGCCCAAGCAAGGGGGCGGGAAAACAGGGGATAAATAGTAGACATGGGGCAAGGTAAAAGCATTCCAATTTCTGAATTCCGATTCTGATTTCTCTTCTTATTCTTTATCCTTTTGAACCTCTTATTTTCCTGTTTCTCTCTTAGATTAATAGAGAATTCATAAAGAATCAACCCAATAACTGACTTGAGCGTCGGAGGGTTTTCGCCAGAAAAATACCAGGCGATCCCTGATATCTTTTCTGTTGATACAGATCGGAGGACACTATCGCTTTAGTGGACAAAAAAAAACAAGAAATAACTGAAAATCCTGCTCAAGCAACCAGCGACCAGAAGGCAATATCACCATTTGGAAGCGAGCAGAAAACTGCATCAACATATGTTTCCATTTATTATTTTCACACCCCGTACAGTAAATTATCTCATCTCAAAACCACTGTAATAATTTATCCCATAAGCAACCATTCATACAAAATATACAAAGGTCATCAATAAATTAACATAATTTGTAATAGAGAAGTTTACAATTGTACTCTGAGATTATATGGATTTGTATTCTTTCAAACAGATTGAGATTGCATTGCCACACTTTTAATCTTTCCCTTTGACGTTAAATTTTTTTTTATTCGTTTAAGAAAATGACTCTTATCAAGTGTCATATAATTATCCTTAGTTTATGCTAACTAATTCCTCTTTAATTGTTATTTTTCTTAGTTAAGCATATGAAATATGTGGTCATAAACATTAAAGTTATAGAGATTGCAATTAAAATAAGAAGCGCAGAAAATGGCACAAATTAACATACTAGATTCGTGAGCACACAGTATACGCTTGAAGCTACACAGGATTACATATCTATGTCCTGCTTGGACTCCTTTTATTTATTAATTTATTTATATGTAATGTGGTCTGTGTAGCTTTATGTAAACAGCGACCGCCATATCATTCTTCATGAGTGTCACAGCAAGCATTACTCACATTACCTACATGCTGATTGCCATGGTGGTCACTATTAGCGGTAGGGCCAGTGTTCTTATTCAACAGGCCAAAGCTTGTGCCTAAACCTAAACTATGTTGTACGCAGAATGCGGAATCAAGTGTACCGAATAGTCATAAAAAAAATAAAGGACACGAGTTTTAATATAGTTCGATAATTATACTTATGTCCATGAGAACAAAAGAAAATAATTGTATTATTAACAACTATAAGAGTAGAATATTTGAGTAAAGAAACCTCACTTCCTAGAACTCAAATACACTTAGTACTCTCACGCACACTTAAAAAGAGATACCTCTTAATCGCTCACACTCTCCAATTGCTTATTTTCTCAACGATTCTTCACTTTAATTATTTCTTCTTTGAATTTGGGATGCTTAATAATGAAAATTTCTTCTCAATTTATAGAGAAGAGATTTGCACTATTGATCTACTATGCACCAAATTCGATGCCTAACATTTGGCACTGTTTTGCCAAACTTTTGCCAAAATTTCTAATTTGGAAAAGTCAAGCTTGTTGTGCTTGACTTGACTTTTTAATAATTCTCCACTTCGGTGAAGATTTATCTAAATTTGAGCTGACTATCAATCCATAATCTTCCTCAAAGTAACCCTTAATTAAGGATCCATAATGGCTGTATCACTTTGATTGCCTACGTACCCAAAACTGGGATCAAGCCAACCGTAGTTCAAAATTCTCCAAACTCAACACATTCGAAGAATTTGAATTAGTTTCAAACAATATTGAAACTTAAATTCAGAATCACTTTTGTCAACATATCTAATGGGTTATCTTTGGTATTGATCTTTTTCAATAATACAACATTGCTCTTGATAACTTATCTCATATAATAATATTTCACATCTATGTATTTTGTTCGAGTATGATATGTTTCTTTTTTGCAAGGAATATTAAAATTTAGTTATCACAAAAGACCTCAATGTCCTCCTAAATTACACCCAAATCACCTAGTAAGCCTTTCAATCTGATAACTTCCTTTACAGCCTAACAGTTGCTGCCATGTTCTCTGTTTCCGTAGTAGAAAGCATGTTAGCATCTCATTTTTGTGAAGAGAGAGTTGAGAGTTATGTGAGAAAGTTTAAACAGTTTGAAATTATAAAGTTATTGAGAGTATAGTGTCACAGTGAGAGTATTGAGCATATTGGGGTCTTGGGCTATGAGACAAAATATTTTAATACTTGTAACACCATATCATTAGTAAAATAATTTTTTCTATCTTCGTTTGTATACGTAAGCTAAAAGTCGAAGCACATAAATTCTTGCGTCCTCTTTGTGTGTTTATTCTTCATCTTTCTTTAATTTTATTTCAGACTTGACCCTGCTTCACCCATCAATTTCTTAATATCTTCATCTACATTGGATGGGCACAACTGATCGAGGGTATTATAGCTCAGGTACAACCAATCGAGGGGTCGCTGGGAATTAGATCCTACTCTTTGTCTCCCCTTTCCACATAAAATGGAGAGCAAAATTGATCGAGCTGTATTGATTAGTTGTTTAAATGATTTTCCTAAAAAATAATTGTAAATTGTTCTTTGAAATGAGGTGAATTTATCCTTATGGGTGGAAGTCAATTGAATGGTTTGTATTTTTTCTTTTTTTAAATTATGGTTTTTTTAATAAACTTTATTAATTTCATAATTTTTCAAATCTTCAACGGGTAAATGGTATTTTAATATATTTAATATTAAAATAGAGATTTTATTTAGCTACTTTAATGATGTTAGTGATACAGTAGTGATTAATAAGTTTGAAAATATAAGAAGTGCGTAGAACAAGTTAAATTTTTTATATAATAATACTACACATCTTAAATTTTTTATCTTAAATAATGTGGCATTCATCAATTAGATACTAATATAATATAATTAATTAATTTTAATTTTATCAATTAATTGATAAATATCATATTATTTAAAATAATTATTTGAAATAAAAAATTTAAAATCGATGAGTTCCTTTTTTTTATACAGTTAGATGTATACAGTAGTCGCGGTGCAAAGATAATTCTCCCTTAAAAAATAATTCTACCCCTTGATTTTTCTGTTAATGTCAACCAAACCAAATTGTTTCCGAAATCTTCAAAACGGCCCTGACTCTGATCCGACCTCCGTGTGTTCGATAAAATGACTTTACAGACTCGTAACTTATAAATGAAATTGAGTGAAGCGTCTAACCATGTAACAATTAATAAGCGCAAAACTGTGCACTATGTTTTGTAAACGAGCAGCTGCTGATGCATATAAACACTTGTACCGCGTAAAATTTTCACTTCACTATTCAAATTTTGCCCGCCAGTGGCGGAAAGCCCGTCCTAATAATAACAACTTTCTTGTCTACTGTAACAACCAGATCAGCATTAATGGAAGACAAGGAAACGTCCAAGAAGCAGAATCAATATTCAATCGCACGCCCCACAAAAGCACTGTCACTTACACAGCCATGCTCACTGGCTATGCGCAAAATGGCCAAATCGCGAAAGCCCGGAAACTGTTTGACGAAATGCCTGACAGAACCTCTGCTTCGTATAATGCGATGATCACTGCTTCTATTAACAACAATTGTAGTATATATGAAGCTTTTGAAATTTTCGCCACCATGCCAATTCGAAACGCGGTGTCCTACGCTGCCATGATCACGGGTTTTGTTCGGAGAGGAATGTTTGTTGAAGCTGAAGAGTTATATGTGAACATGCCTGTTAGGTGGCGTGACTCGGTTTGTTCGAATGCTTTGATAAATGGGTATTTGAAGGTGGGAAGACTGGAAGAGGCGGCTCGGGTTTTTGAGGCTATGGTGGACAAAGATGTGGTTGCTTGGAGCTCCATGGTTGATGGGTATTGCAAGAAGGGAAGGGTTGTTGAGGCTAGAGAAATTTTTGACAAAATGCCGGAAAAAAATGTGGTTACTTGGACTGCAATGGTTGATGGGT